>BSBM01001321.1:2986250-4225000 GCA_027924585.1 Larix kaempferi | reverse complement strand
CAAAGTATCAAGTGCATATTGATAGGATATGGGGAAGAATCAAAAGCATATAAACTCATGGATATCAAATCTAAAAATATATTCATAGAGCGCAGTGTGCAATTTGAAGAACCGCTTCAAGAATTGCAACTAGTCGAGGAGAAGACTGTCGATTCACCGCCTTCACCAGAAGAAGATCCGAGCAGCGATAATGAAGGTATGAGTTCTGATATTTCTGATATTGTAGCAGCATATGATGATCATGACATATCAGGTTCGGAATCCGACCATTATGATCCTCCTCGGTTACCAAAGTGGGCCCAAAACACTCTACATTCTGCTGATTCGAATCTTGGAAATCCTGCTGATCCGAGACGAACAAGAGGAGACTTTCAAAGAGCAGGTATGGCTCTTTCTATTGCTGATCCATTTCTTCCTGAGATTTTTTATTTGATGGCTGGTTCAGATCCTACATCATACTATTCTGCTCATCGAGATCCGAGACGGAAAAGTGCCATGGATGAAGAGTACAGTTCTCTTCAAAAGAACAACACATGGGAGCTAGTTTCTCTTCCACCTGGAAGAAAATTAGTGAAGTGTAAATGGGTCTACCGTACTAAAGTTGCTGCTGATGGCACTATCAGCAAATATAAAGCAAGGTTGGTGGCAAAAGGTTTCTCCCAAGTCCAAGGAGTGGACTACACTGAGACCTTTGCACCGGTTGCAAAGATGGATTCCATCCGCCTTGTTTTAGCTATTGCCGCATCCAAGCACTGGGAAGTGCACCACATGGATGTGAAGAGTGCATTTTTACATGGAGACCTTGTTGAAGAGGTCTATATGCAGCAGCTAGAGGGTTACACATCAGATCCATCATTGGTTTGTAGATTGAAGAAATCTTTGTACGGGTTAAAACAGGCCCCAAGAGCTTGGTACGCAAAGATGGACTCCTTCCTTCTTTCTCATAATTTCCAAAGGTGCAAATCTGATCCGAATGTGTATCTTCAGCGAGTTAAAGGTAATTTGTTGGTTATTCTACTTTATGTTGATGATCTGCTCATTACTGGTAGCACACTTACTTCAATAAACAAGCTAAAATCTGCCTTAAATCTAGCTTTTGACATGAGCGATTTGGGCTTGCTGAGTCATTTTTTGGGCTTGGAGATAGCTCAAAATTTTGATGGGATCACTATATCTCAGCAAGAATATGCTTCCGACCTGTTATTGAATTTTAATATGGCTGAATGTAAGGCAGCCCCATTCCCATTCCTCTCAGGAATCAGTCTTGAGGAGGGAGATTCCACACCGCTTGCAGATTGCAGTATGTATCGACAGTTGATTGGTTCACTACTTTATTTGACACACTCACGGCCTGATATCTCATATGCCGTGAGTGCCGTGTCAAGATATATGCAGCAGCCACATGAGCTTCATTGGCGAGCAGCCAAGCGGATCTTGCAGTATGTGCAAGGTACGAGACAGTTTGGCATACATTATGCTGCAGATTCTGAGCTAGATTTCATTGGTTTTACTGATTCAGATTGGGCAGGTGATAGCATTGATCGTAAGTCCACTTCCGGTTATGTTTTCATGATTGGTCATGGTGCTATTTTCTGGTCCAGCAAAAAGCAAGCAGCCATTGCACTTTCTTCAGCAGAGGCAGAGTATCGAGGGGCAGTCAATGCCTGCATTCAGGCAGTTTGGTTGCAGGGTATTCTTTCCGAGTTTGGTTTTGGTGGCACTACTTCAACTGTCCTATTTTGTGACAATCAAAGTGCTATCAAGATCTCCACAGATCCAGTTCAGCAGCAGAGGACCAAACACATTGAGATTCATATGCATTACATTCGACAGTTGGTGCATGACCGCACCATCATTCTGCAATATTGCCCTACTGATGAGCAAATTGCAGACATCTTCACCAAGAGATTCACTGAGAAGAAGTTCTCTTACCTCCGTTCACTGTTGGGGGTGAGTTCCATCATGGTGGAGACAGATTGATTCATTATTATGCTTTAGCTTGAGGGGGGGGGATTTCTTCCCACTGGGTTTTCCCTCTTTCCTCACTTAGTTTATTTTCAGCATTTTTTGGATTATTGTATTGGGGTGACCTTTGGTCTTAGTTACCAGGGCCCCACATTATTTTTGTTGGCACATAATAGTCTAGCTTGAGGGGGGGTGTTCGGATATCCACATCATCTTTTTCAGGATCTTGCATGCAATTAGGGTTTGCATGCAGAATCTAGGGTTTGCATGCACTTGCATGCATCCCAGTAACCAGTTTGATGCCTCCAGCACCTTAGCCACCTCATTCTAGCACACGGGAGCCACTTACTACAGAGTTTTAGCCCTCCTAGGCTGAAAGGTGCCCACTTCTCACCTACTTCCAGAGAAGGGCGCACTTGTTCACCTACTACTGCAGTTCCACTTCAGTTACACTCAGTTAGCTCCGATTCTCCCTGATTTGAGGCTAGTTTCACTCCCGACTAACTGTTTCACTTCCGTTGGACCTCCAGATTGACTAGATGACTTGTTCTGACTTCAGTTAGCCTCCCATGCGCCCCCACTGAGCCTCCCTCTCCTTAATCAGTGCTACACACTTCAGTTACACTTATTACACTCAGTTAGACTCAGATTGACACCTGGATGATTGGTTCTTGTGCATTGATGACCACCACCGATTGATGATGAGGACTCCTAGTTGGAGTCAAGCTACTCCATTCAGTGATTCGAATGGCCTACTTAGTCAATTCGAATTGCTCATTGACAGATATTGTATTCTATTGTAATTCATTCACCCTTTCTGGGATATTGAGCACTGCTGCATGTTTTGCACAGTTTTACACCATATTTTCTATATTCATCTGTTGTGATTGATTTACTTGTTCATTAGATCTGCTGTGACTAATTTTACAGAAGATGTCGTTGATGATGATGATGATAATGAAATTGATGATGATGATGATGATGATGATGATGATGATGATGATGATGATGATGAAGATGTTGATGAGGAAGAGGGAGATGACGATGATGATGATGATGATGATGATGATGATGATGATGATGATGATGATGATGAAGATGAAGTTGAAGATGATGATGATGATGATGAAGATAAAGATGATGGTGATGAAGATGATGAAGATGATGATGATGATAAATATGGTGATGATGATGATGATGAAGATTATGATGATGAAGATGATGATGATGATGACAACAACGATGATGATGATGAATATGGTGATGACGACAACAACGATGATGATGATGATGATAATGATGATGATGAGGGTGATGACGATGACGATGGTGATGATGATGATGATGATGATGATAATGATGAAGACGACGATAATGATGATGATGATTGATGAAGACGACGATGATGATGATGATGATGATTGATGAAGACGACGACGATGATGATGATGATGGTGAAGATGATGATGATGATGATGATGATGATGATGATGATGGTGATGATGATGAAGATGATGATGTTGATGATGATGATGATGATGATTATGATGATGATGAAGAAGAAGATGACGATGATGATGATGAAGATGAAGATATGATGATGATGAAGACCAAAATATGGTCATGACGATGATGATGATGATGATGATGAAGCTAATGATGATGATGATGATGATGATTATGATGATGATTATGATGATTATGATGATTATGATGATGATGATGATGATGATGATGAAGACCATGAATATGATGATGATGATGAAGACCATGAATATGATGGTGATGATGATGAAAACAATGATGATGAAGACCATGAAGATGATGGTGATGACAATTTCAACGATGATGATGAAGATGATGATGATGAAGAACATGGTCTTACCTATCCAATGCACTTGTTGATCACTTGGTGGATCGATTGAGGGAGTTTTTTAGTGCAAATTGTTAAAATGGTGCTCTCTTGCTCTGCACACGTGATGGGTGAGTGAGGCTCGGCTGGTTGGGTGAAAGTAGAGGAAATATTCCCTGTTTTTTCTAATTATCTTAACAGGAGCGCGTGTGCACTAAAAATGCGCACGCACAGCAGTGCGCACGCCCCCTGGTTCGGTACCGAACCTAACAGTGTGTGTGCGCTTCCTTAGGCATGTGAGCGTCATTGTTTTGTCCTGGTTAGCGCGGCCCCGTTGCAATATTTTTGGGGAGCATCTTTGTGCACCCACCCATGCATAAAGTTACAGTTGACTTATTGATTGTATACACTGCCAATACTTTCTTTACTTTCCTTATATATATTAATGTTGACACATCAAATTTTTTTGCACTTGTAGGTGGTTGTCATATAAATAAATACATAAATAAGATATCAGGTATTGGAAAAGATAAATTCCCTATAATGTGTGAGATGCAAAAGTATTTGTCTCCAACCTTTTCCAATACACGGGAACACTACCTCATACACCTAGTGGAAGAGGTTGAAATATGTGGACCCATACACACAAGGTCAATGTGGTTGTTGGAGAGTCACTTGAAAGTATTGAAGGCCTTTGTGAGATAAGGATCATGTTCAGAAGGCTCGATGGTTGAAGGATACATGCTATATCAATCCACTATATATTTTAGTGAGTACCTACCCCAAGTAGTGGGTGATATGGATGTGCCACTCCTTTGGGATGCCAATTCAACCAACAAATTTAAAGGGGGGGTGTTGTTGGGGAAAGGAAGATGGATAAAAGTGAAAGGTAAAATCTTGTATGGTATTTTATATCTCCATACAAGCTTATGGTAGATTGGTTAGTAGCTTGGTTGTTTAACTAAATCTTTTTTTTCATTGTTCTAGGTAGTATAGAGTGGGATGCAATTCATTTATACAGTTCAAATAATCTTGATTAGATGAAGATATGGATAGAATGATGTGAAGAAGTTTATGGTGCATTATCATGGAATAGGGTCACAGAGTTGATCAAGAAAGCTTATTTGGGTCATGATACAGATTTAACCCAATAGGAAATTGATATAGAATAGGGTGCAAAAGATACTAAATGTAAGCAATATCTAACTTTAGGTTTTATCTTTCAAATCCCATAATTGTTTTTTTCTCACAAATTATATTATACATATACTTACCACTTCCTCACAATCCATTTATAACACATTGAGAATGCAAGTGAAACATCATAAAGCTATGTGGTGCAATGGCATAAGGTAAGTCCAGTTGACTTTGTCGTAGGCCTTTGAAAGGTCTAGTTTGAGCACCATCGCTAAATTATTCATTAACTTGATCAAATGCATCACTTACTGTGCTACAACTACAACATCATGAATATGATGTTTGAAAAAGAGCCCAAACTATTTTTTCAAGAACAATTCACTCATGATAGGCTTAAGCCTATTAGAAAGAACCTTAGCTATAATCTTATAGATGACATTGCAACATGATATAGGATGAAAGTCCTTGAGAGAAGCAACTTGTTGATTCTTGGGAATGAGTGATAGAAAGGTAGAGTTCAATGCTTCCAGTACTTTTATGAAATGCTTAGCCTCTTGCACCACCTTGAGGATGTCATCCTTTAGGAGATTGTAAAAACCCCAGTAAAATTCAATGGTTTGGTCGTTTGGGCCTGGCTCTTCCCTTTCTTCATGGAATACATGGTGTCCAGGATCTCTACCTCTGTAATGTTTGCATCCAAGGTGGCATTCATTTCCTCTATGAAAGCCTGAGGAACCAAACTAATAACCTTCAAAATTTATGCAATTGGGAACATTTTAGGCTTAGAGAAAAGACCCTTGAAATTACTCTGGGAAGCCTCTTCCTTTTCATTAAAATATGTTACTATATCCACATTTAGGCCTCTAATATCCCATATAGTATTCATGTTCTGGATATAATTAACATATTGTTGAAAGAATTTAGTGTTATTATCTCCTTCCTTTATCCAAATGGCCCTACTCTTTAGGTGCCATGTGATTTTTTGCTTGGCTACAAAATCATGCCTCTGGATTTCTACCGCTTTAAGTCTAGAAAGGTCTTCCTCACTCTAGACCCCCATATCATTTTTGTTAAAGAGAAACTTGTTTTTTTCCTTTGTTTCAAGAGGAGAGCTTGCATACACCATTTGTATCCCTCAACCCATTCTTTGGTCACCCTTTTAACCTTTCTCAGATTATCAAAGAATTGTTGCATGAAAGAGACCCCAGGTAGAGGTTGCAAAGGAACCCACAATGAGGATATTAAAGGCCTATATCTTCTTCGCATAACCAAACATGGTTAAACTTCAAAGGAGACGAAGGATTACGTTCATATCAGTCCATCCTTAGTAAAATAGGAATGTGATAAAAAAACCCAGAACCAATCCATGACTTCCATATCCACTTCCCAAATGTAAGGGAGTCCGAGATTAAGAACTTATTGAACCATTTGGATATGCATTAGACACCTTTATGCCCATTCCTCAAGTTAGGGCATAACTTTGGAGGCTCCAAATCCACAAGATGCACATTATCAAAACCGATGAGAGAATAAACCTTCCAAGGAGTCTTGCACACATATTCCCTCCATAATTCTCTATATCTTAAGAAAAATATAGATATCTACTTGAAATTTTAATACACAAAAACTTGAACACTCCTTTTCAATTTCATTTTCCATACTACATTTATAATAAAAAATAAGGAACTAAAGTATCGAGAAGCATAGAATCTTATGGACAAGTATTTGTTTGTAATGGTAAAACTAAAACAAATTCAACTAAACCATTAATATTGGAATCAAAATCTTGTCCATTGTTTCCCTAGTCTTTAGTGTATAGGCACTAGAGAAAATTTTCTCGAGACAGATGGGGACTTAGTTCTAGACATTCATCTAACCACAATAAGAGATGGTCAACTTTGTAAATAGACTCTTATGCACATAGAATAGATGGTATGTCACATATATAATTTTGTAAATACATGTATATTGAAATGCATTCTTACATTCAGTTGATCACAAATGATCTCTAATTTAATATTGTTGGGAATGTAATCCTTAGTGTTAGGATTATTCACATTAGTGTTAGGATTAGTGTTAGGATTATTGACATGAAGAAATCAAAAGTCATTGAGGTAGACCAAAAGTCCCTTAGGAATCCAAGAGTTTACTTGGGAAGTTGAACCCAAGGGACATTCTCATTTATATATATGCACAATTAATTAATGAGAATAGATGTGCTTTCACGCCTATCTTCTTGTCTTCCTGTATTTTCTGCCTATTTTCCTACTAGGTCACCTAAAAGTGGTATCAGATCCTATTCTTGGTTATCTCGCATGTGCTCAGAATTCTACCATAACTCGTGATGTTGTTAGAATTCTACCATAACTCCTGATGTTGTTAGATACATTCTTCCCTCTACAATATTATATGTCTTCCATATTATTATCAGTCCTCGCGTTGCAATTTCCCACCTTTTTCTCTCCACACATTCCATCGTCCTTTGAGAGATGAACTAGAGCTGTGATTTTATTCAATACGTTGAACGTTACAATTTGAATATTGTGCAAGAGATGCAACAACTAGTGGTTGAACATTAGCATCAACTTGAACATTTTTCACTGATGCATCGTATTGTTTCCCTAGTCTATCAAACCTGCATACTGCGCTCTCTATTAGACCTGCGTTGTTTGCCATTCTCCTGCATGCTCCAGACCTGTTGTATGCTCACACCTGCAATAAGGTATAGGTAGTCGTTGTTTGTTTTCTGCAAAACCCTAATTTTAGCTATCTTGATTTTAATTGTCCTATTATCTTCATTACCTGAGCATTATCTCTATGCACTTGTAAAATACACTCTGTGCATTAATTATTCTCTCTACACACAGTCCGTCGATTCCCTCTCCCAACACTTGGTTGTGTATAGCCTGCAATATCAAATGGCATAATCATATGAATATAAAGTCTCCTCTCCTTTGTGTTTTCTCATTTATGCTCCTCTCGGTATGCAATCCCCATGCGTGCCAAAGCCAAATCCCGAAGATCTTCTCCCACATTTTTATCAAATTTTGAGTTATCGACTGAAGCATAATGTTCAAACTATTTACCATAATATTCATATACTTCCAATTCACTCCAAGACGTAGTTGCAACTTATCCAGTTACAGTTCATGTGGAGCGAATCTTCTGACTTCCTTGACCTGTTCTATTTTGAGAGCTTTGTGACATTGCCTGCCAATCTCCTCTGCATAATCTAGCCACTGCCAAGAAATCAAACATTTTTCTTTTCTCCACCTGTATGACGTGTTTCCTATCTTCTCAAGCCGAGCAATGAATGCCGGACCTGGCATCCTACTCCATTTTGCCATCCTGCCTACCTAGTCCTATATTCTGCCTAATTTTGCAGTATTACATTGCCTTTGGTATCCTAGATCCAAATGAGTTTCATCTCATCCTCTTGTTTGCTCCCTAAATCTCATTCTCGCATTTTTATGAGAAATGCGTTGAGAGATTTCTTTCCTTGGAGGCAGCTCAAATAGAGTGGTCCTCTCTCAATATACTCGTATTAGGGTTTTGTTTCCACTTTCACCAAAACTGCCTCAACGTAGAGCGAATATCTACGATGTGACCTAACTCAAATATCTTCATTCTGCCTGAAGCGAATCTCCATTACGTGAAGGTTTTTCCGACCATTGATGATGACTATTGAAGTTTTATTACTATTGGAGTTTGAATGTATGCTATGAGCATTGGTGGGACTCATCTCTATGGTGACTGGTTCGTGCTATTAACCTATGAATTGGCTTCCATACCTAGAAAGTGAATGATGGAGTAAGCTACAAAACCCTAATCTGTCTATCCTTCCTGGTGGAAATATCGACCCCGGCATTATGGCGTTGGCATTTTTTCTTAACCTGAACGCTAGTCTCTCGTGTGGGCATCCTTGTCTATGAGCTGGAGCTGTGAATATCATGTTCTTCTCTGCGGTGAAGATCATGTTGCGTTGATGGTGTGGATACACTTAAGTGGAGAGTTCTGCATTGAACTGAATGTTGTTATTGAATACATGATTGCTACGTGGATACAAGTTGTTACATATATTGCGTTGATGGTATTGATCTTGGAGGTCGCTGCTCTGAACAACGTTGAAGCATTGGAGATTGAAAATTTCATTTGATTGACCATATCTCTCTGCGTTGGATTTTGCTGGTGTCTATCCAGTGCCATGGATGCGCCCTATGTGCCTATCTATGCCTTTTCATAAGTGGTGTATGCTAAAGGTTGAGCTCTTTTGGTTGTTAGCTATGTTTTTTCATTGAAGTTGTGCATGAAGACTCACCAGTGTGGAGCTGGAAATTTCCCATTGAAGCAAGTGTAACAAGGAAACCCTAAACCTTCATTGGTGACTTCCCTCTCCAACTATTGCATACCGTGTTGTGAGCTTTGAACGTTCCTCCTCCTCCTTTGACGCGTGGAGATTCACGCAACCTGAGAGTTGTTGTTTGTTTGGATGCTACATATTGCTCATGTCAATGCTTTAAACGAGTCTGAATTCAAGGTTTTCCCTTATATTATGAGTGGTATGGGCTTCAAACTTGTTCATGAGCTTCGAAACATCTGGAGCATTATGTAAGAGGATTTGCGACCTCTTGATATCTCTTGAAGTCTTGTTGTGACCTCCTTTGAAGATTGAGAGCTGCGACCTTTTTGAAGACTATTCTCTCATCCTAGTGAAATCTCACGGTGATGCACATGACTTCTTATATCTATTCAATGATGTTTGAACATTGATGGGCCTTCTTTTGGAGTCGTGTGAAGAAACTAAAGCTGCGTTGGTGAACTCATGTGTGGATTCAACATTGAATTTGTAAGTGCATGACTGCGTGCGACCCCTCCTTGAAGCTACTACGTTCGTGTGAATGATGGATGAATGAGATGAGTTGAGAATGTGGAAATTCATTGATGACCAACTTTTGAATAGCTGCAACTCTTTTAGTTAAAGACTTCCCATAGAAGAAGAGTCACGACGTGGATGCTTGAAGACTGTATTGTGGAGATGATCTCTCTCATATCATAGTTGCGTTCCACGTTTGAGACTTGTCTTGTGAGGTGCACCACTCCTATAGTGAAGTCTGGAATTATGATTTGAACACTGCTCTTTGTGGAATATAGATTATTGCATGAATTCTTTCATCTGTTCAAGAGGTTGGGCATATGGTGGAGATCTGTGCAAGGTTGAATAAGGCCGCCTCTTATTATGATTACAATTGTGGAGACCTATGTTTTCACAAGTACTGGTATTAATTTATTGAAAGTTTACTCATGTAGTGTAAATGGATATTTGAGCTGCAGATGGGGCTGAATGTGAATCTCTAGGTTTGGAATCAATGTGTGATTAAAAATTATGGTTATGTAGAATTGAAATTATATCATTCATAAAAATGTAGAATTGATTTGCATACTGCTGCAGAATTGAATTTGTCGATTTGCATGCTGCTGCAGAATAGTTTTAACAGTGTTACAAAAAAAATGAATTTGCATACTCGTGTAGAATTAAATTTGTGCTGCAGAATGTGTATGCATACCTTCATAATGCATGTAGAGTTTCTTGAAATGCACTGTGTATATGCAATATTAACAACTCCTTCTCTAGCCATCAATTATCCTACAATGAGAGGTATTGTGAAGATAAATTGCAACCAGAAAAGATCTAAAACTGGTTTGGAGTCAAGCAAGCTTGCAACTTGAGACGGATTTATGCAGGAACGAAATGAATGAAGCAAATAACAAAGTAAGCACAATAATATTGCAGAGAACAGTGATACAGTAAACACGCACTTCTATCAATTAATGAAATAGAGAGACTGTAAAACTGTTGAGCAATACAAAGCTAGAATGGTGGTAGCTTATCCCTGATAAGAGATGTGGTGGCTACACTCATCCGTGACCAAGCTGACTTCCAAAAAAGAGGCCATGGGACCTTATTTATCAAAAACATGAAGCAAGGAACCCTAAACATCCAAAACCTAACCCTAGGAGGTGAACATTCTTGAAGCTTGTGGGCCCCAAGGGGGCTAGTTGAGGGCTAGTTGAGCAGTCAACTTCTAGGGGTCATAACTTTTGCATACGAACTCTGTTTTGGGTGAATTATAGCTCGTTGGAAAGGCCTACCCGAGAACTACAAGATGAGAGCTCTAGTTAAATGTTAGCATTAAGCTAACATTTAGAAAATGGATCGCAAAAAAAACATCATTTAGGGCCTCAAAATGGCCCCAGAAGTTTAGGACCCGAAAAACCATAGAAATTTTGACAAAACACTAATTTGAGCCAGAGGCATAGGTGGGTGGCCACCGATACCCATCTGGATCATTCCTCCCTCCTTAAGAAGCAATGGTCCCCATTGCATCAAGTATCGAGATAAGATGGGGGAACTTCAGCTGAATTTGGCTCCTCATGAGCCACTTGTCATGATGAAGGAACTGCCCAGCTTTCACGACCCGATAAAGCTAGACATGCTACTACCGAGTTCCCTTTACTTGTGAATCCATGATCCGATCAACTGTTTCCTGCTCCAAGTAGTCAGGGTTGATTTTTTCGGTGCCAACTCTTCGGCCACTTCTGAGGTGTCCAACAATAGTGGAAAATAGGGGCAAAGGATCTCAACATTGAATAAAGGGTGCAAGACAATAAATGGAGGGATGCTTAACTCAAAATCATTATCACCGACAACATTGGTGATAGTATATGGCCCATAGTGAAGTGGGCAAAGCTTGCGATGAGGTCACGCGAGCCTTTCTTTCTGTAAAAGCAACCAAAACTTATCACCCACTTGATACTTGTGTGGCACCCAATGCTCGTCATGACGTTGCTTGTACTTGGTATTGGATTTTTCAAGAATGTCATGGACTTGTTGACGAATGTGTTGGATGTGTTCAACAAATTTGGTGTCTTTATCAGCCTCAGTCTGGGCACGAGAAGATGCTTCCAGTGTGGAGGCAATGGGAAGATCTACATCTATGGGGGCCAATGGTTGAAACCTGAGGCATGCTTGGAAAGGGCTATGGCCGATAAAGTTGTGGAGGGCTTTGTTGTAGCTATGCTGAACAGATGGTAGGTTCTCATCCCGTATTTATCCTGTGAAGAGTTGGAAATGACCAATAACTATATTTACATGATTAACATGTTGTAGTTAATATCATAGTTGTGTCTTCCTTAAGAAGAATCCATTATGTCTTGAAGAATCCGCTGTTGAAGTTCTATCGGGAGACTCTTTACACTATCTCCTAGACAATCAATGCAAAAATGTAGATGGCATCCATGACAAATCTATACAGAAAATGTGTTTCTCCTACCACCCTAAGAAGAAGAGGATTCACCTCGAGTGAATACGTTGATGTCACGAACGGGAGTACCTTCTCTGGTGAGCATGTGTGCAAGATGGTTTTCTTTACCAACTTTATAAATAATGTCAAAATCAATACCCTGTAACCATACCGCCCATCTTAATGCTCAGGAAATTCCTTGTTCAAGTAATCTTTTATTGCCAAGCATACCTTTCATGTGCTTCAGATCTGTTCGAATTGTAAAATGAACACTTTTGAGAAACAATTTGAATCATTGTATTCCCTTTTTGACATCCAAAATTTCCTTATGAGACGAGGGGTATTTTATTTCAGCATCAGAGAATGTACCAAAAGTATATGCACATATTTTGTCTCGCTTGGAGTGTTTTTGCAGGAGGACTGATGCCCATATTTGATCAGATGCATCAGTTTCTAAAATATAAGGCAAATCTTGGTCTGGCAATGATAATGGTGGAAGATTTTGAATATTTGTCTTTATCCTTTTGATTGCAAGTGTCATAGCATCCATCCATTCTGAACCTGCTTTTAACCTTCGCCGGAGCAATTTTGTGTCGTTGGCTTGATTTTGATAAAAATATTGAATATAATTCAGACAGCCAAGAAATATCTGAACAGTCTTGATATCTTGCAATTTATCTGGGAAGTTCAACCATTTTTGTAGAACATGTGGCTGGAGAGTGACTTTACCTTGGGAAATTTGCAGTCCCAAAAACTCAATAGTTGTTTGGGAAATGACAAACTTGTCAAATGAAGAAGATAAAACAATGCCATGTCTGAATACATATGCATAAAATTCTTCTAAATGCATTTTATGTTCAGCTATATCTCTGCTAAATAAAAGAAAATCATCAATATACATAATCACAAATTCTAAAGGCGTGAATATGTCCTCCATTCGCTTCTGAAATTCTGATGGAGCGTTCTTTAATCCAAAAGGCATGGCTGTGCACTGATATTGTCCATGTGGAAAAACAAAAGATGTCTTATAACGGTCTTCTGGAGTTATGCCAATTTTCCAAAATCCACTTTTCAGATCAAATTTACTATATACATTGGCTTTATAAATTCTTGACAAAAGCAGTTCTTTGTGAGGCAATGGATATATGATTGGCTATAAATCCTGATTCAATTCATAATAATTAACAACGAGTCTCTTTTTACCTCTTTTCTGTTCAGAATGTGTGTTGACATAAAAAGGTGGACAAGCCCATGCACTTTTGCATGGCTCAATTAACTTTCTGTCGAGCAACTATTGGATCTCTTCTTTGCAAGATTTCTGCTCTGTAGGACTCATGTTGTTGGACGAAGGTTTTTGTGGCTTAATTGCTGCATTCTGTTTGTAGGGAAGGTTGACATGATATTTTTCTCTGGTCCAGAATGCATCTAGATAGTCTGAAGTGCAGTCTTCTTTCAATATTCTAGTGATGTATGCTAGAATATCTTGGCCATGGAGATTAGCATGCTTGACAATATTTTTTATTTTAGTCAGATCTTTCACTGACTCCTCAACCACATCGGGTTTATCAACAGATATTCTAACTATGAATTTTGTTTTGGCTGATACTAACACTTTTAAACCTTGCACTGTAAACTCAACCAAGTCTTCTCTGAATTCCATAGGTAAGTGTTTCTTAACAAAATCATGACCCAACAGAATATCAACTCCTGTATAGCAACTTCTCATGGCGCCAATGTCTATCTATGCATCAAGTTCATAGAGCTTATAGCCTTTTGTTTTTATTCCAATCGGAATGACCATCCGATCACCAAGACTCTTTTGTTCAATGATTGTATCAGAAGGAGTATATTCTTGTGTTGGACAAAAGATGTGAGATTTTCTCATTGTAAGTTGTATATATTCTGAATTTAACTCATCCAAGTTATGCAAAGAAATCTAAATGCTTGTAGCCAAATTGGCTAGTTGTTCTCTTTCATATTTTACTTTGTTTTCAAAGTAATTTATTTTCCTCAAAAGAAATGACTCACCTTCATCTTGTGGGAAATCAGCAAACCAACTTTCATCTTCTGGATCAAACTCTGTATTCTTTGGTTCTGGAAACCATTGAGAGAGTTCATCAATCTTTTCTTGCAATCTTCTTCTGATTATTACCAATCCTGGAGAAAGCTTGGCCTTTCTTTCTTCAAGTTCGTCTATTTTTTCTCTTATTGAATAAATTGAAAACATGAAACATTCTAAAACTAGACAGTTTCTAATGAATGTACATTCACTGTCTGAGCTATCTGAGGATTCTATTGATAATTTTCTGAAATCAATTATTTATGTGTCAGTATCATACTCAAATTCACTTTCTGACTCATGAATTGAAAAACCTTCGTCTTGTGATTGCAATTCTGGAACTAAGTCCCATTCAGTAGGATTGTATTATGTTTTGAATATTTCACAGATTTTATGTTGCATCTTTGTCTTCTTATCAGGACAAGAATTTTCCCAATGCCCTGTTTTACCACAAATATAGCAGGAAGATTTTTTCAGAGGTGTTGATCTTTTTCGGAAGACAAATCTTCTTTGCCTATTTTTGAAGAAAACTTTTTTGGCAAGTTTTCTAAAAACTTTTTGAGAAGAGGAATGAGGTAGGGATCCACCACGCTTTTGGGAGGAACAAGTGCAGGAAGAAGAAGAAGAAGAATCCTTTGGAGGTTTAGGATTAAAACAACCATAACTAGAAGTCTCTCGAAACTGCTGGAAAGCGGACTGTGAGAGGAAGATCTGTTTTTTCAAATTCTTTTGTGTCTTCATGGCAACACATTATTTTTGGAGAGTTGTCAATACATGCTGGTGAAGACTAGCCAAAGAAAGATCTTCAATATTTACATGGTGATCACTGAGATATCTGGATACCAAATCAGGTATCTTACCAGGAAGAGAGGCAAGATAATGGCGGAGGTAAGCTACATTCTGATGATCAGTAATCTTATAAAGCATAGAATGCATGGTACAAAAGTAATCTAGAAGTAAATCAATGTTGCAGAGCTTTTGTGACATAAACATTTGAGCAGTGTGTGAATCATTTGGAGGCAATGCGACAAGGAATTCATGTGCTAAATCTTGGTATAAAGCTTCAAGAGGATATGTATCATCAATGATGTGTTCCTTTTCTGTGTCTGAAAGCTTTTCCCACCAAAGCTTGACAATGCCTATGAAAGCCCAAGTTAACTAAGTAGTGATATATTTCCATGAGGACTTGGTTTCGGCTTTCCTTTGAAATGCATGTGCATTTTTTTTGGAACAAATTTAGAATTTGTTCATGAGAGAAAACAATCCAAATTAATTATCAATTTATTCCCAAATCCTTTTGACAAATCTTTGGAATCAATTTTAACATCAAAATTTTTTAACTCATTTGTCCATCTGACAAATGGACTTCTGAACTTTTCTTGACTGACATCATGGCCTTTGAATTTCCTATCTTGATTCTGAAAGAAATGAGTTTCAGCTCTATTTCATTTACTAGGATTAGGGCCAGAAGATTCTCCAATCTCTGAATCAAATGAGATTTGGGAGGATGCCATTTTTATTTCTTGGATTTCTAACTCTGCAGCTCTTTGTTTCATTAACTCAATTTTTTCTCTAGCTAATTCAGCACCTTGTTGAATTCTTTGCAACTGATGAGGACTTAGCTACTTTAAATATTTCTGGGAGCCGGAGCTGTCAAGATGGTACCTAAACTTGTAGCCTTCCTTATAAATCTATCTGTATCTGGGAGGTGAAGAAGGCTTTGGAATAGACGATGAAAATTTGCTGACAAATTTGGCTATGATGTCTAACTTAGACTCAATGTCATCAAGCTTATCTTTTCTTTCTCTTTGAAATGATCTATGGAACCGGAAATCTGGTCAATGGTGCCATGTAATGTTTTCAAATGTTCTTTAAGTTCTAAGACATCTTGAGCCACGTCATCGAGATTCTGAGAAATACAAACTGATTGAAAGTTTGTATAATTCTGTAGCTTGATTTTTTTCGTTGGAATTGGATCTGCAGGACTTCTAAGTTTGACAAATTGCATATCTGCTTGTAAGGTGCCCTCTTTAAATGTAGGAGTGGAGTTTCATGTATCCAATCTCCTTTCATTCAATCTGACTAGTTGGATAGACTTTTCTCTAGGAAGAGAAAAACTCTTTATATCTTTGAAGAGTGAGGAACACTCAGCACAGTTGGAATGTTTTCCATTATGTACTGAAAGACAGGAAGATGATTCATCCATGAACTGGAATGTTTTTTTATTTTTTTGTATATTTTTCTCCTTGCATAATTTACATGAAGAGGATGGAAACTGACTATGATTACTGAGATGTTGGTGCATTTGACTATCATATGGATGCATATGTATAGCCAGAGGTAATATTATTGGAAGAGCAACAGAATGAGATTCAGACTACTGAGGCTAGGAGAATAAGTAGATGGATTGAAAGATTGAGAAGAACCAATTCTTAAAGAAGTACTTCCATCGGACGATTGGACCATTCTGAGCTGTTTAGAACTAGAATGTTGTAATTCGGGATATTTTTTAGACAAAGGAAAATAACCGTTATTCCATTCATCAGGTAATGTAACCTGGAAAAACCCCAAGTTATAAAGGTGTAGTATTTCCGGGACCCACTACTACCCCCTCTTGGAGAGCATGTTTACTCAACTTAGGATTGATAGCTGGCATGGTAGTGGAGACAAAACGAATACACAAAGTGGAATGTAATTGGGCAATCTGGGCTTGTGGAGCCACATCAAAGCCAGAAAACTGAATATAAGCCTATAAAGACTCATTGATATAAGGATGAGTGAGCGAAACTTGATATGTGGGGACAAGGGATGACCAAGCAAGGCCATTGTTTAGAGGACTTTGGAAACCACCAGTAAAGCATCTTAAAATTTGTTAAATATATTAAAGTTATATATATATATATATATATATATATATAATTGATACACAGCCATAATATTTGTATTGTCATATCGACAGACACTATTTTATTATTTCTGAAGTGTTCACGATATGTGGACCCCTTTTAAATCTTCCAACAATGAACAGACTCGCTTTTTCAAAGATAAAATGAATTTATTTAACACAGTTGGCATCTCTGTCCCCATTTTCATTTTCTAATGAATTTCAACCCAATTTTGAAATTTTCGAGAAAGTAGTATTGTCATTTGGCCCACTACTAAAGAATATCTTACACTGAATGCTGTTCATTATTGACATTGGCATGTAATCTATGAAATGAAAGAATCAAAGTTTTATTTATATGGAATGTAGGTGCACATGATCGTTTTAGTTTCCATATTTTTCAACTTGCTATGGAAAGTGACGAGTCTGACAGTGTGGTTCTATCAAATGCATTCACGTTCATTTAATTTAAGGATTTTTATTTAAATAAATTTAAATAATTTATAAAAATATAGTTATTAACCATAGTTGTTTCCAGTTATCATTATTTACAGTTTTCATAAGATTTTATATTACTAGCACAGTTACTTAACTTGTGTCCAGTGAATATTTATAGGTTATAAGTTTGTGTTACTTGTTCTTCATGCTTATCTTCTTGTAATTTAAGAAAAACTTGCTACTCCACCCAAAATTCTAAAATATAAACACCTATTGTACCAAAGCAAAAATAGAATCACCTCAACCTGAGTTGCTAGAATGATCATGAAATTTAGAGCAATAATGCACAAAAATGACAAAGTGACATTCTTCCATGTCTTATGAAACGACAACCCTCATAACAAATCAAATGGAAAAAAAACGTCCTATTGAACTGAAGAAAATTAAAAAACTTGAGTTGTGTAGGGCCTAGCAATTCAATTGATTATTGTCCATGAACCACAAGAAAAAAAAATGATAATCATTTTAGGGGATCTTATAAAAGCTTAGATAAGTGGGAGGGAGATGCCACCAATCACCACTGTCAGCTCACATAATTCACTGTTGGAAAGCCATTAAGGCTCCACCCTTGGCATTCAAGAGCTTGTTAGTAATTTGAAGGTGGAGGGCATGTGACATATAATATTGTCCTATCCTTCCTAAATTGACACTCTTTGCATGTAACTTGGAGAGGACTCATCTATAACTTTAAAACACATTATGTATAGACTTAAACTATACCTTGTTCGAAAGAATTGGTATAGATAGAAAAACTATAAAAAAAATCTATTTATTTCTACCATTCCTATCGTTTCCCCTTTCATCCTCACATTTCTTTTGTTTTTCAAAACTTATTCATCCATCGTTATGTTTCTCTTGTTTTTAAATTACTTATAGACATACAACAACACATCATTACGTGTGCAATAACATACGTAAAATGTGGTTAGATTGGTTTGTACCTATTTCAAATTTAAGTATATCATTATATATTTTGGAATGTTGTGTTTGTCTTAATGTGAGTGTTCGTCAAACTACATAGATTTCATTATCTTTCTCATGTTTATATAAATAAGGAACAACAAAGTGAAATATATATTATATATTAAGGAAAATTATAGATATCTATCAGAAATTTTAATATGCAAAAACTTAATATTTATTTTTAATTTTGTTTTCTATCTTTGTTACGTAGATAGGTGTTTATATCTTAGAATTTGGGGTGGACTAGTGCCTATGTTTTTCCTAGATTGCACAAGGATAAGGCAAGTGTATTGTCCAGATTGATTTTATGGCAATTGTTACAAATTCGAAATAAACAATTATTAAAAAAAAGAATATCAAATATAACTAGTAGCTATGCATGGATAACTGGTAGCTAATACATGAATAATTCGTAGTTAATAGATAATTAACAGTTCATGCAAATAAACATGGAGAACAAGTAACTTGTTAGTGACACTTAACTTGTGACCTATCCAGGTTCACCACCTACAAGTTAAGTGGATGTTCTAATCACATTCTAATTACTTACTAACGACATCAAACCTTTTTGTATTTGTCAAAAATATCATAAAGTGTAGCTTTGATTAGAAATATTGTATCAATTCCGTCTTTCTCACACTCGCCAAATCCACGTTGTTGAGATTTTATGTTTTTGTTTCTTAAATATATGTTTTATTTTATTATATAAATTTATATTTATAGTATATTTGTGAATATTTGATGAAAAATACTATATATAAACACTCTACTTTCGTATTGTATTTGTACTATATTTTTTTATTACCTATTTTTTCTGTATAGAATCGTATTTGTACTTGAATTATGCTACTATGTTTCAAAGTCGAAAAATTCTACATACATCATAAATGAATAATGGAGTCTCATATGGTTCATCATATTTGATTTTTTTTCTTAAATTAAATTCATAATAAAAATCATGAACTAAAATATGGAGAAACATAGAATCTCATTGATAAGTTTTTGGCTTTTTACTATGTCATTGGAATCCAATGTTAATGGTTTGGTTGAATTTGTTTTAGTTTTACTATTATACAAATATCGCACATGGATATCTCTTTCTTTCTCTCTTTATTCATACGCGATATTTGTGTCTAATGGTAAAACTAGAACAATCCCAATGGCATGGTAAAAAACCAAAAACTTGTCCTTGAATCTCTATCTGTGTGGGGATGGATGGATTGTTAAGAGGCATTGTTGCCCTAGTATTTGGTATATATGCACCATATATATTCTCGAGACATATGAGCACCTAGTTTTACACTTTCATCTAACCACAATAGAAGATGGTTAGCTTCGTACATATACTCTCATGCACATAGAATTGATGGTATGTCACATATATAATTTTGTGCATACATGCATATTGAAATGCATTCAATCAACCACAAATGATCTCTAATTTAACATTCATCCCTTTTCTTGATGCATCTTCTAGGGCACCATCCCCTGAGAGTGTGCATCTATCCCATGTGGGTTTGGGCTTAATCAATTTCCTTGGTCTTCTCGAGTTTCATTGGACCATGAATCACAATAGAGGGATCATGGTATAAACATATAAATGTAAGTGGCCATATAGGTCCCACCATGCCCATCACTCATTGCAGGTAAATTTCTTAAAATTTTGTTGTAATACATTACTAGCTTAGATCCATCTGTGGGGAGTTCATTTTGTGAACATACGACATAACGTGTGCGTTCATAGGATATTAAAGAATACCCCTAATTTCACAAAATATTAAGGATTTCCTCCCAAAACAAATTTGTTGAACCCCCTCCCAATACACTTTTACAATTTATAAAACCTCTATTTTTACTAGATATCGTAGGTATCCACGTTTTCCATGACATTTTTAATGCCCATTTTTATTTTTTACGCTCATTATGGTGACATGACAGAACTCTTATAACCCAAAGAAACCAAGGTGCAAGGTCAAATATGAAATCTTAGTGAGAGAAAATATTTCAAGATAGGGAACAACCCCCTAAACAAAAGTCAACTTCATTAACAATCATTACAGTCAACTTTACATCACATTCAATCAAAAAAAATACATATTCAAACACCACTCTAACTCCAAACACAATTAGATAACACACCACCTTCACACACATCATACTTATTCAAACACTAATCCGACTGCACACACAATCAAATTTAAACAAACTTAGACATATAATTTACCTATTCAATCCCCCCAAAACCCTAATCACCCCCTAGATACATAATTATAAACCCCCCTGATATCTACATGTTTTTAATGTATTCAAAATACCCCTTGACCCTTATATACTAGGCAATATGTGCTCATGTGCTATAATATTGCCTACTTAATGACCCCCCCATGGATCCATCTAAATCTGGATCTACCATGCGCTAAGAGGGATCAAATATCTGGAGGTACAAACCTTTTTTAGAGTGAAACTTGAGGAGAGTTTTGCACCTCAAGGTATTTGATCCCTCTCGGTGCATGGTAGATCTGGATTTAGATGGATCTAAGCTAGTTTCAGTAGTGGGTGGTCCTAATAGTGATATGATGTCAATTTCCCTCTCTTATCTATGGATTGGAGTAGGATTATATGAATAAGATACATAGTGTCAACATTCATTATTATATGTGATAACAAAGATGGATCAGTAGATGATATCTAAGGAGATGTTTGGCAAAATTTGTCATATATTGGTATTTGGATCTTTAACTCAATACAATTATAATATTTTGTCCTTGTTGCCAATTGTTGTTCAAATGCCATTTGTAATTGTAGGTTATATCTACAATTATCTACATGTATAAAAAATTGTTATACCTGCAAACTTACCATGATGATTTCCAATGTGTTCTACATCTAGTTATATGGTTGTGTTGGCTAAATGTTGTTTTCTTTTTCGATATTCTCTTTGTCGATCTAAATTTTGTTTTCTACATTCTTGTTGTTCAAATGTCATTTGTTGTGACGTTCTTTGTCAATATGCTCTTTGTCGTTCAGAATTTTGTCTTCTTTGTTATTCTTATTCTTCACTTGTCATTTGTTTTGACTTTCTTTTTCGATATGCTCTTTGTTGTTCAGGTTTTTGTTTCTTTTTATCTATGAATTTTGTTCATCACTTGGTTTTTATAACTTATCTCCTTGTTTCCTAACACATTTTTGTGTTTGTATTCTTTCATCCTCAACATGTACATCTTCCATTGGTCATTATGGGATAACACGATCACTTTAATTAATATACCACGGTTGTCAATGAAACCCTAGAAAAAAAAAAAAAAATCATTGATATTAATGCAACAAAAAGTAAAATTCATTGTAACTTAAACCTGATATTAGAGAGTGGATTCACTGAACTCAATGCAACATACAATAAAACCCTTTATCAAAAAAGGAATCACATAAATCAATGCAACAAATGTTAAAATGCATTGTAAAGTTAAAACCCTAAATTAAAGAAAGGAATCACTGAAATCAATGCAACCATGATGTATTTAAACAAACAAAATCAAATTGCTTTGGATTTTCAAGGTACTTAGATTATTTTGGATAATTAATCTAAAACACACATATTATATTTTTAAAACTAAATTTATTATATTCAAACACACATGAATGTGCCATTTATTTTGATTACATTATTAACTATTTTTAACTAATAAATTATTAAAACCTTAATATCATTAAACCTAATATTAATTATTAATTATTATAACCTTAATATTATAAATATTAGTAACCCTAACCCACTAATAAATTATTAATCCTAATATTATAAATATTATTAACCATAATCCTAATATTATAAATATTATTAACCATAATCCTAATATTATTAATTGTATTAACTCCAATGTAATTTTTTCTTTAAGTAGACATGTTACATTCTTTAAATATTATTAACCCTAACCCTAATATTATTAATTATTAACCCTAATACTACCCACTAATATTATTAACCGTAGTATTATAAATATTATTTGCACTAAACCCACTTATATTGCGAACTAATATTATTATTAAAGCTAATGCTATTAATTGGAATGTTATTAACCCTACTAATATTATTAACTCTACTAATATTGTTGATTAATATTATTAACCCTAATATTATTAATAGACTAATATTATTAACCCTACTCTAACATACTAATAAATTATTAACCCTAATATTTTTTTCTCATTACGGTTAATAATTTAATTTAACCCTAATTAAATTAATACTCATTTATTGCAAGTTAATGTTAATTAAGTTTGCAATATTTGTTAACGAGTTAGATTATTGTGCATTTTTTGTTTCACAAAAGAATTTTTAATAGAATATACCATTAAAATTATTAATAACATAGGATAACTTTTTTTTTCACTTTAAAATGTGAATAACCCTAATATTATTATACCCTCAATGCCAATGTAATATATTTATTAACCCTAATTTATTGCAAGTTAATGGGGTTAGATTATTGTGCATGTTTTGGGGTTTCACTAAGAAACTTGTAATCTATACCATTAAAAATTATTAATAATCTAGGATAAGTGTTATTTTTTTCACTTTGAAATATGAATAACCTTAATATTATTATACCGTCAATGCCAACGTAATATATGTATGACTCTGAAAAATCGTGTAGACTAAAAATTTTACGATTTGAGTTGGAATAAATGTGTTTTGTTTTGTTTTGTTTTGTTTTTGTTTTTGTTTTTTTGGGCACAAATTTGAAAATATTTGGAAGTAATTTTTCTCAAAATCCAAGTTATAGTTGTCAAATTCTAGAATTTTGGGTGCCTCGGGGATTTTTGAGAGTGTTGAACCCATTTCTACAATAAAAAATCCCAATAAAACATAGCTAAATTTTGATTTTGCTAAATAAAAATGCACCGGATTCTGGTTAAAAATGGTCCTCTTCTAATTCATCGAATTTTTAGACAACTCCCTAAAAAATATATTTATATGCATGACATAATATATTTATTTAACTCTCATCTTTAGGCATAAATTTATATGTAGGACGTAATATATTTATTCATCTATCATCTTTAGGTGTTAGATATATCATATATCATCTTTAGGTGTTAGATATAGGGTCGTCCGAGTTTGACAATGTTTGAATTGTTTAAATGAAGATTTGCATCAAGTGTGAATGGAAATTTTAATTAGAACATGGGAACTACCATGGAATCGCTATTTACAATTGTTGAAATTGCAATTTCGTTGAAATTTGCATACAATTTTCTTTTGGATATGTCTCGCTTAATTGGTTGAATCTTTGGATGATCAACAATCGATATCCATTTGGTAGCGAGTGAGTCGATGGGAATGGAAGGGTTTTTTTATTAGTGGAAAACAACAACATACAATTAAAATAATTGCGTCGATAGGCGTTATTATTTTAGAATTTAGGGTGGACTATGACCTATGTTTTTCTAGGATTGTACGAGGATGAGACTGTAAGTGTACTGTCCATATTGATTATATGGCAATCGTTCAAAATTCAAAACTAAAACAATTATAAAAAAAAAAAGTGGTAGCTGATGAATGGATAACTGGTAGTGGATGCATGGATAAATCATAGCTGATGAATGGATAACCAACCATTCGAATAGTAGAGCAAGAGAAAGATAAAGAAGAGAGACTCAGAATAATATATTGCACAAAGAGAAGCACCTTGCCTTGAAGGGAGAAGAGAATTAGCTTCACATTGAATTCATTAATCATGTATAACATATTTATATATTCTTCACATGCATCGGCTTCTATTTTTATCTTCTGACTTCATGATGAACTCGCCCTCCATCTCGATGTATCAATCTTGCATGAAGAAGAGTGCCCCATTTCTCATGCAGTGAATTAACTCACTGAACTGAGTCTTAGGATGAACTCGCCTCTTAATTGAAAGCTTTCCCACTTAGTTAGGTGGCTAACTTAAGTGTTTTCATGCAAGTGTCACAGTTACTCAAGTGTCGTCTTTTAATTTAACATAAGTGTCATCTTTTAGTTTGGCATAAGTGTCATCATGCAATAACACTTAATTAACTAAATCTTCTTTTTTATCACTTAGTTAACTCTCTTAACCAATTATTTCTTGTTAACATCACTATAGCGATCAATTCGAGTTCTCCTTTGATTTACTAAACTCTTCACTTAAGTTTAACAATTTGAATTCTCTCTTAATTAATTATTTTATGTGAAATTTGAATTCTCTCATATCTTATCACATCTTATCTGTATCTATTGTCTTATTTGCATGGTCCACATGTGCAAACTTAATTATCATATCAAATATACTAAGGATATTTTTCCAATGATGTGATCATATTGTCCTACTATCGTTCCAAGTGGTTATATGCTAAAGTAATTCACTCTAGAGGTGGCCAGTCCCTAGAGGAGACTTAATATCTCAACCATGGTTAGTAGTACATCACACACCATACATGCTTTGACATGCAAAGAATCACCTCAACACATGAGGCACCACCTCAACACATGAGGATCTGTCTTGACATGTGCAAGACCTTAACGTTAACTAGAAAGATTGTACAACATCAACACTTTGACATACAAAGCAGTTGCCTCAACACATGAAGCTTATCCAGTCTTGAGTCCAACTCAAGATTCTTCTCCAAGTTTCTTGAGTCCAACTCAGGCTCCTATAAGGAACTACCTCAACACACAAGGCTCAATCTTAACACATAAGATTGACCTGGAGAATGAATCGTGATGTTGTAACTTTACAAATAGTGAACCTTATTTAATAATAACAAACATAGTGGATTTAATGCGCATTACATTGAATTACTTCCATTATTATTAATCTAATGAGCCTTTCAATTCCTCATGATACCCCTAGGGAGGATCCCAACTTCAACATAAATAAGAAGAATGATGTATAAAGTAGTGCCAACACAACCTAATTTTTTCAAACATGCCTCTAACTTGTTAATATAAATTTGAAAAGGGCTATCCACAAGGGACAGCCTTTCTTAACCCCTATATTGCATTTAATTTCTTGTGACCAACCCTATTATTATTAAACTCGGCAGCAACTTAAAGGAACATTTAAATATTATATTATCTTCCAAAGTTTTTTTTCTAAGAATCACATAAAAATATTTCTTAAAGTCAACAAAGCAAGAAAAGGAGATCAATTTTATTATTTTGGCATTCATTTGTAATAACCCTAATAGTGATTAAATGTTTTAATGTTGAATGGTTTTCTAAAACTAACATGTGATTTTTTAACCATGAGTTGATCTTCTTTTTAAAAATAATTCAAAGAACTTGGGTAAGACGAGGTTAATCATGATGAAAAAAAAAGTGTTATCATTTTTTAAAATATGAATAATATGGCTTTCAAAAATTTAGGAAAACCTTTTTTTTCACATAGAAAACTAACTATACTTTCAATATAAAAGTATATATGCAAATGTCCACTACCTCAAAGTTGTTCTTAGCCAAGTATCCCAGAAAAACCATATGCCAACACTCCAACAGGAACACATAAACAAACGACCACCAAGACACAAAGGGACATCCACCATCCGAGGGAACAAACCCCAATAACAAAGAGTCTGTCAACAAAAAGAGAGCTTATGATGAAAGAAAAAAGAACAAATAAAGCTGCTAAGCAAAGTATATAAGAAGTGGATAAAGAAACTCCACAACCAATAGATAATACCAAAAAGTCACCATAAATGAGTATGCTAAGGAGGAAAAATAGCCAAGCTTCCAACTGAGTGCAGTTGACCCCCGAACCAATCTTGAAAATGGATAGTCCCCTCTGCTGCAGTGAGACCCCTCTTCGATAAGGAGTCATCTTGCGAATTGAACTCATGGAAGATATGCACAATTGAAACATGCGGCAAATCCTTAAGCAAGGATTTGACTTGAACCATCCAAGGAGAAAGCGTCAAAGCCTTTAAAGAGCATATAACATTTTCCCAATTGATTATGAGCTTAGAATCCCCTGCAATATGCTGAAGAAAAATATGATGTAGATTAGAATAATAAAGAACTTCTCCTCTTGTGTTGGTCCCCATACCATAGTTCATCCATAATTTAGTATGACGATCCTGATCCAATACGATGAAAGCATCAGCACCACATAGTCTAGCATGATCTTGAGAAGCATTGTCGAAGAAGGCCCTGCAACCCGTCATAAGAGGAGGAGGAGAACGGCTGCTCATATCCAAGAATTACTGGCCCTCAAGGATGATCCTGAGACTTCCAGGAAAGATGAAATCGCTTTTCTAGAACTCCACTCAAGATTTACATGTTTGTTATCAAAGATGCAAGAATTTTGTGATTTCCAAGTTTCCCATATGATGAAACAAGCCAATTCACCAACGCGAGGATTCTGGGAAAACCAATTTTGAAGACAATCCTGTAGAGAATCACCATACCATGTTGAGATCTATGTAAGAGAAAGACTGATAGTAATCCAAATTTTAACAGTATAGGAGCAAATAAAAAACAAATGTAGAACAGATTCAATGCCAAGCTTACAAAGAGGGAAAATATTTGGGCCATTAAAACCCCTCTTTTGCAAATTATCCCATGTTAGAGATTTGTTTTCCAACTCTAACCAAATGAAAATTCTAATCTTCAGAGGAACGTTCCATTTCCAACAGAAGATATGCCACCATTTAATTTATGCATTATAGGAAGACATTAAGGCTTCGTAAGCTAACTTCGCAGTTAAGGAACCGTCCTGAGTATTTCAAGACCATTTGATTTGGTCCAAGACCTCCAAAATCTGAACATTTCCATGATAAAGACCGTCAATATATCATGACCATTCCTTTTCAAGGCTACCATATAAACCTAGTTGAGTAGCATTTATCCATTTGGGTGACGAACTGGATGGAGCGATAGAAACCAGAGCATGGTTTAATGACCATATACCCTTCAAACGCAACAAGACGATAACCTGCTGAGAGAGTTTAAAATTAACAGGCCCACCAATGATTGGATCTTCGTCGACCAGTATTAATATCCCATTCCCTGGGACCCAAGCCAACCAATCTGCCATAACCGAGAAAACAGATAATAAACCTTCCCAAATATTTGAAATACCCTTCCTGGTATTTTTCTTCGATCGAATCCAATGGATTGTGGAAAGGTTCCTGAAATATTTATCTCTGATGATAGAACTCCATGGGTTTTCAACCGTTAGAATGCGCCACAAGATCTTTGCCAATAAGGATGTGGAAAATCTATAAATGTTTTTTAAGGACCAACCGACTTTGGCTCTAGGACATGCAATTATTTTCCACTCAACGAGATGATATTTATGTTTGTCACAACCAAACCATATAAAATTAAATGTTTTCCTTCTAATACCGGTTAGAATGGATTTTGGAATTTTACACAGAGATAACCAATACACTGAAAGGTTTTGAAGGACAGATTTGGCTAACGTTACCCTGCCACCAATGGATAACCATTTCCAGCACCAGTGATGCATTCGCTTATCATATCGTTTCAAAATCCTGATGCCAGTCAGCAAACTTGTAACTGTTTGGTTTGATGAAATAACTGAGGTATTTAGAACCCTCCAATAGATCTAAAACACTAAAAGGAAATAGCTGAGTGATCTCTGCCAGCTACTCTTCCTCTGACTTATGATCCAGTATAATATATTTGGAAGAATTAATTTCCATACCTGCAAAGCTGCAAAATAGATTTAAGATGTTCCTGATATGGATACATTCCTCAATCCTTCCCAGCTTGAACAACATCACATCATCAATGAATAGTTGATGAATTATTGCAATATTTGATAAGATCTTAATGCCCTTTATATCTGATTTTTCCTTTGCCTTGATTAATATTCTTCTCAGCCCTTCTATGACAATCAGGAACAGTAGTGGTGAGAGAGGGTAGCCTTGTCTTAGGCCTCGTGAACTAGAAATGAAATCCGTTGGGATCCCATTGATCAAATATAGCATAGCTTACTGAAGCGACACAAGCCATTATCCATCTTATAGCTTTCTAAGGAATCCTAATATGCATAAGCGCCAATCTAAGGAACCCCCAACGTACCTTATCATATGCATGAGATAGATCCAGCTGCAGGATTAATCCCTTTAGGTTCCTTGTTTTAATGCTATGGAAAGCTTCCTGAGCCACTCATGTGGCATCCAGAATCTGCCTATTTTCTAAGAAGCCATACTACTCCCTAGACATGCATCTCGACAAGACCAGTTTAATTTTTTTGCAATAATCTTGGCAATCCGCTTGTATATAAGGTTACACAAAGAGATAGGCCTAAAATCGTTAAATGATTCAGGCACAGAATCTTTTGGGATTAAAGCAATGAAGGTAGAGTTCATAGCAATAGAGACCTTACCTGTTAATCTTGACTCTTCGACCATTTCTAGTAAATCATTTCCCATGATGTCGAAAAAATCAAGGAAAACTATGCGGTCCAGCCATCCGAGCCCAAGATTTTATCCTTAGCAAATCCTTTTAGAGTCTTGTGAATTTCATCTAGAGACACGGGGTTGAAGACCTCATTCCCTTCCCGATTTGTGAAGAAGTGTGGGTATTCATTAATAACCTTGATCTGCTCCCTAACTGAAAAATCACCAATGTCATTGTAATAAGTCTAAAAATGACTAGCAGCTTCTCTTTGAAGATAATCATGATTTCCAATCATTTCACCATCCCCATTTTTAAAAGACCAGATAGAATTGTTAACCTGCTTGCAATCCGTAAATCTGTGAAAAAAATTGTTATTTTGGTCCCCTAAATATATCCATAATGCCCTGCTCTTGAGATGCCATGTCTGCTCCTCACTGCTTAGGATTTTCAATCTGCTTTCCTCCAAGCCTTGAAGAATCAAACAATCCTAGACTAATAGAGGACCTTTTATATTATCCTTGTAAAACTCCTCTATTTGAGCTTCAATCCTGCATAGGGTTGAGCATTGCGATTTTTTCCTAACTCTCTCCCATTTCAAAACCACTCTTTTCAATGATTTTAATTTCTAAATCAGGTTATGAGACGAGGACGCCAATGGATCAGACTCGAAGTTTAACCATTCCCTTCTTAACATAGATTTGAACTCGTGCTATTTAAGCCATTAATGGTTGAACTTGAATGGATAGGGATTTTTACATCCTTCAAATTCCAATACTAGGAGGATAGGATTGTGATCTGAGATGGAATCGAATTCCACCCAAGAACGATATTGATGCAAGGTATCCATTAAATGGTCTCCCACCAAGAAACGGTCGAGCCGTTTAGAAACAGCCTCAAGGCCATACCTCCCATTGCTCCATGTAGGAATGATTGATACCAGAGCAATATCATTCAAACCTGCTGAGGAGAAAATGTTATGAAAACAACTACTTAAAGGATCAAATCTAGCCAAGTCACCCCAAGTCTCAGCTGCAAATGAAATGAGATTTAAGTCACCTGCTAATATCATATTTGGAATATTTAAAACTCCTTGATCGCACGCTAGATCCCAAAACTGCTTCCTATTTTCATATGGACCATAGCAGTTGATTAAGTTTACTTCTTTAGAATAACCCAATATGTTTCCTCTGAGAAGGATCCCGAAGGGAACATTGTAGGCCGAAAGATTTAATGAAATAGGGTTCCATGCAGATAGCATCCCCCCAGATTTCCCCACAGCATCAGAAGAGCAAATTGTCAGGTCTTTTTTAATATTTTTAAAAAACCTTCTAGCTTTGACCACAGACACCATGGTTTCTTGCAAAAAAATAACATCAAGCTTCCATTTTTCTATGATCCTTTTGAGGGATAATCTTTTGTGAGGGCCCCCGATCCCTCTTATATTTAAAGACAAAAATATCATTTTTAACCCTAGCTAGGGATTTTAAATCTCTAAGGGCCCTTGAGTTTGAAGAAGGAGTGCAATCAGAGTCAGCCATTTGTATGGAGTCAGATTTATCCTCCCTTAATAATTTATGCTTACCTTTCCGAGCACTTTTGGTCTTTGCAGGAGAGAATTTTTGAGTTAATCCCCCCTTCCTAACCCCTTTTGTAGACTTCTAATCAGGGGATTTTTTTGGCCTTTTACTAGGATTGTCCTCTTTCCGACAATGTTCAACCAGAGCATTACCAATGTATGTTGTGAGTGGGATCTTCTTGACCGTGTCATAGTAAGTAGGGGCCACCTTCAAACAAGCCAAGTCCCCAAAGGAAACCCCGTATCCAAAAGAATACAAAATTTCCTCAGAAGGGATCCCTCTATTTGCCATCAAACCAACATGCTCAGAAGACAACTCTACCAAGGGCATATTGGAGGGAGGGAATTGGCCATCCGAAATGGCAAGAGACAAATTATGATTTTAGAGCTGAGGAGACCTAAACCCTAAAAAATTTTACTGAGAGGGAACAAAAATGGGGTTAATGAGAGAAGCCAATGTTAGAATAACAGGATCTTCTAGAGGAACCTTCCCATCCTGTGGATCAAGCACCTCATGGAGATTTTTTTAGGGTTATTTACATTTATGCCCTGATAGAAATAAGTCCCCCCCAACCGAATTCTCCCCAATCTGGTCGCCCTTAGATTCCAAGGAATATATAAAAACTAATTCTGATATGGAAGAGACAAAGGCAGGGTCAAGATCCCGTAGCTTACCAATTAGATTTGAGAAATCCGAAGATTTTGACTGCACAAGTTCATCACCAAACTTCTCCTCAGAACCACGAACCCCTGAATCTTCTTTAGAACAGAAACTGTCGTCAGAAGTCCATGCATGTATATCCTCCGAGGATTCATCCAACTCCGACCCCGAGCTAACCGAGGAACATTGTCGCCATAAGTGACCAACTACTCTACATCGAGAGCACCTGAAAGACAACCCCTAGTAATAGAGGTTCTAAGTATATTTCTTCCCATGCACTCAATCTCTAGAGAGTCTAACAACCCCTTTTCCATGTCGATTTCAACAAGCATCATTCCAACCCTTTTATCCATACCGAGATGGTTCGCCACAACTTCAAACGCTGCTCTATTCCACATCGCTAGTGGGAATCCTGGAAGGAGGACCCATAGATTTCTAAAATGGACCCTTTATGTATCAGGGTTGAAACCCGAGTACCACCACTTAAGCATCAAACTTTCGTTCCCGCACAGCCATGTTTTTCCAAGGATGTGAGAATCATGCTCCTCCTTCCTAAAGACGAAACCATACCAGCCCTCGATAAAATTGAAATGTCAGGCATGTACCCTATCAACAGAGCCCAAGTCGAGGAAACCCAATTTGAGATTCCCTTAGGGTTCATAGCCCTGTAACTAAATTTCCCCACTAATGCCTTCATAGACAATGCAACAATGCCTTCCAAGCCAATATCGCTGCCTAAAATCATGCAGCCACCCTCAAGCTTTTTCCACTTTCCATGTCGACGACTGGACCGGTTGCTACGAAGAACCTAAACCTGACTCTTTGAATGTACAGTGATTACTTGCTCAGAAGCAGTGATGGAATTTGACGGGCAAAATGACCGTCATGAGGCATTTTGACCATCAAATACAGTTAAAAATTTTCGTTAACCATCTTGTCTGAAGGGTAGATTTATCATTTAAATGTTTTTTTGAAGGGTAATAAAATTTCTAAAACGTCATTACTTTACTAGTATCATATTTGATATTACTAGTATTATTAATATTTTTCATATATTAAATTAGTATTATTTATATTCTTTTCTATTGCAAATTTCCAAATTGAATTGTTTTTTCATAGAAAAAGAAAAACTCATTTACCTCACTGATGTTTCCAATTCCATTACTTTTTTTATTTTTCTATTATTACAATTTACAATGAGCATGAATCTTTTTCTACATTATACATACTACAAATTTCAGTGCTCAATTATCATTGTCTATTGAAGTTGGAAGTTCCTAGAAGTTGGAAGCTAGACTCGGGAATCGGGATTGAAGTTGGTGTAGCTACATCTAAAGTCTTGGAGTCTGGACTCTGGAGACATAACTTTCGAAAACATTATCACTATTCACAGGTAATTCACAGCTCCATCTATAAATTCTTTTTTATAGATTATTTTTGTGATCTAAAGTTTATTTTCCAGAAAGCTTCTGTGTTAAGACTACAATTTATTTATTATGTTCCTGTAAACCGCATTACAGCATACAAGGCTTCCTCTGTGCCACTTTTACCCTACATGCTCCTCTGTTTTCCTGCCCATTACAGTCTTGAGGAGTCGGGAGTAGGCCATATACACAGTTGTCTGGATTCTGGAATGTTTGAGTGTTCTTATCAATGTAATGTAACGGGTCTGCCTAGAATGTTTGAGTGTTCTTATCAATGTAAAGTAACGGGTCTGTCTAGAATGTTTGAGTGTTCGTATCAATGCTCGTTTTTATGTGGTTTCTTTCTCTGCTTATGTAGATGTTACTAGTTTTAGGGCTCGGGGGCAAGGTGGAATATGGTATGCTAAATGCCGTTTAAACCTTTGTTGGTGAGACTACTCCTTCTTTTCCTTGGTAAACTACTGGTTTTAAATTGGTTGGAGAAAATGTAGTTGGTCCTAGATCTACTAGACAATCCGGACAAATTCCATGACTGGTAGTGGTAAATTGAACGGATGTATACTATCTTAGCTGAACAATAAAGCGATGCACAATCTTTGTCAGGACTCAAAAATTTACAATATCTCTTTCAGCTTTTATGTACTCATCGAGTCATCCTATTTCCTCTTCTCAGAATTTTGTCTTTGCTATCATTTTGCAAGAGACGGATTTTTCTCAAAGTAGAAGCTATCATTTTGCAAGAGACCGATTGCAAATAGAACACCGAGGACTTAGAGAAATGGTTATCTTTTATTAAATTCTTCACTAGCGAGATTGCTCTCAGTGATTTTCTCATCATCCACGTAGCAAAACCCTCAACGATCTGCACCCAGTCTCTAGCAATCTGCGCCCTTCAGCAAATTAAAGTAAGAAATCTAGAACAACTGATCTTTCCCAATTTCTCACCATGACCACTGGTTGCATCCTCATTCTCAGCTTGACTAATAAAATGTTCAAACATTCGAACTATCTCTTCCACTACATACAAACCTCCTTGTAGAATCTTAGCAGCTGATGGGCCTTCTGTCATCAGTATATCTTTGATAAGATAAAGACCCATTTCAAGAGCCTCACAATTATGACATGCCTCTATTTCGGCTTCAAGGAATTGCTCCTCGCTAAGATTTGTGATCTCATATGATGTCTCTATTTCTCGAGCGACGCAGATATTTACAGAATTAATCAGCGTTTGTGACTTAAGTGGATCGAAAGATGATGTTTTGATCCAGCTTCTTTGCAGAATGGAAATCCCATAATACATATCTTCACTGCTGATATCCTTTACATTCGTCTCAGACAAATTCCTTATAACAATCATATTACCCATAATTTCCACAATATTTTCGTAAAAAAAATTTCCGATTATTTCTTCAACTTCAGCACCCATTTCAAGAAAAATTTTACAAAACATTCGCAACATAAGGGATTGGACTTTCATATAAGTTTCGTTATATTGAAAAATCCGGTTGATCATTTCTTAATACCCCAAAATCATGACAATTTCCTTTGGTTTGTCTGCATAATGTAAGTCTAATGTTTTCAGGCCTATAACATCAATCGCCCTGGCGATTTCCTTACAAACATCCCATGCAACTTCTTTAGTGTCCTTTTCTATTGAATCATCCCTCAGAATTTCAATCATTTGATAAATAACTTCGTTCAAATATCTGATTCCATGTAAATATCTAGACGTTTCTATGTTCTTAGAATCAAACTGACAATACAGGCACAATAGATTGATTTTCTTCCACATTGTTGAACACTGTTTTTTGATTGTCAATTGTTCTGAGAAAGGTTTAAGCAATATGTCGAAATATTTTTTATCCTTGAATGAAAATGATAGCCCTCATATCGTCCCTTCTTCACCTCACAACCAAAAAAAAGTTCAAGTCTCTACTCATCCAAACCCTGAAGCAACTCTTGGTTCCATTCAAACTCAAAATTTTGCCTCTTTTCTTCAACAGGCCCGTCGAAATCGCCATGAGAACTCTTTATGGAACCCCCACTTCATCTACTTCATCTTTTCTTCAACGAATTACACGCAGCATGGCTAAATTCAGTACCCCTGTTCCACAACAAGAGCCAGTTACATCCACTGTTATTGATATGGAAAAAAAAAAGTTTGAATTATCTCAATGAAAATCTTCTCTCCCACAGAAAAGGTCTGCGTCCAATAAACATGTTTCCACTAGATCCTTGAAAAATCCTACCTGTAATTTTGAGCCTATTCCCTTCAAAATAATAGAGTTGACTACTAAAGAAGATCCTTCAGCCTCAAAGTCTGGTGTTCTTGATCCTAAATTGCTTTTGGATAAACTTGAACTAAAGGATAGGGAAATCCAAAAGATGAAACGAAAGCTCAAGGCGTTTGAAATTCTAGATAGGAAAACAAAGCTGAGCATAAGGAATTGTTGCAATAAAATAACCAGTTGCTTTCTCAAAACGAAGCCATAGTTTCCCAAAATATGAAACTTCATAAGCTGGTGCTGAAGTGGTTTAAGGTTGCAGAGTGAAATGCCACTCAAAACAAGGATTGGACACTTTGGCTGTAGCAGCACAACTGGATTGAAATTTTTTTTTGAGTTTTGATTTGGGCTCAAGTTTTGTGGAATTGTACACACACACACACACAGGATGAAACTGGGAAGGAACTATTTCACTATGCCTTTCCTCTATTTGAAAAATTAACTAATTTAAATGGCGTGTTTTAGTCTCAGGATTTTAGAAAATACATAACTTCAAGAAAGTTAGATGAGAATATTAATATTTTACTCAATTGCAGAATAGAACTTGCTTGTTTTATTTTGTTTCAAGTTTAAAAAAATAACGTGTCTAATGCTTTGCAAGTCCATTTCAACAACCAGTATTATATTCCGGTTCTACATGGATCATTCTAATTGAAATGAACGAAAATTAATCATGAAATGGAAATAAACCCTTAACATGAAATCTACACATTTACACCTACATGCAGTTCCAGTCATAGCTTGTCATGTCAGATAGCCATAAAATCCTTTACTCTATAAATTGACTTAATTCCAACTACTTCCAGTAAATCTTCTGCCTTCTCCACATAATTTGTCTAATTCCTAGTAATGTGATTGATAATTTGATACTATGCTTTATTATAAATCCAATCTTAAAGATATTAATTGTCTGCCTTCCATTTTTTTCCCCATACTGTCCTTAATCCCACTAATTGTCCCAATAATGATCAACCCAAAATCCAGATCTGAGTAGTTGACCAATAGTGTTATGGAGGTTTTACTTGCTCACCAATGAACAGACACCAATGCAAACTCAGGAATTCGTGTGAAAAGGCTGGTCAATACCCAAAAACAGAACTTGCCCCTATTTCCTCTTTTGAACCTAATATGATAACCCCAACTTAACATCCAAATTAACGTTTAACTTTAAAACAAATGGAATTCGACCGACCACAGAAAAGAATCTTGCAAGTATAGGTAATGGCTCCCTTAGAAAAGAAAGCTCATATTAAAATTTTGTTAGTGTGAATAAAGTTCCTTTGTGAAAGATAAAGGCTCTTTCTTTTGCAATAAGGCTTCGACAACATTATTCATAGGTGGCATTAATATGAAAAAATAAGGTAAGCTGCATTTTAAATAAATACTATAGCAACTATAGTCTCCATTCTTTATTACAGGAAATACTATATGCAAAAAGGCAGCTTGAATTCACCTAGAGGCTAGGACACTTTGACATAAACCAGTCAAGCCAAGAAGAAGAGATGGCCATCAGTAAACAAAGTTAGAAAATCTAAAGCTAACTAATGTAGTGGTTTTAGATTATATAATATATTTATAGTAGATTATATAATATTCATGCATGGATAATAAGTGTGATAGATAACTCATTTAGGTAAAGGTAATAGGTAATATCATTACAATTAGAGGCAATATCATTGTTTTTGTGTATCATACTTATGTCATTGTTAATCACATGTTTATATGTAAATAGACAGTGAATGAATTGATTAAGAGCTTAATGGAATTTTTTGTATTCTCGTGAATGTTGTGTTATTTCTTGTCTATTTATTAGTGTCATGTACACACATATAGTCTCTATTTACCATGTTTCAATTCATTACTCTAGGATCGAAAGTTCTAAACATGTAGCTAATTGAAATCTATGTTCAACTATTTTCATGAATAATATTTAAGTCAAACTATGGCCCCTGCTTTGCTTCTATAGTTCCCTTGTATCTACACATTTAACTTAAGTTCTCTTCAACAACAACATAAATATGATATTCTTTCATGTTATGAATTTGTTCTCTTTCCCATTCTTTCAAAATTGTGTATCAGTACTATAAGAAAAAAGATGATAAAATCATTAAAAATGACTAGAACTTTACAAGTCATAAATATAATCTAGACACATTGTAGAATAAATTGTTTTATTTTTAATTAAGTGAATTTAAAAGTTATGAAGGTGATTTATCCATTTTTCTATTTCAATTTTACTTTAAAAAATTGTTTCCTTAGTCTTATTGTTTTTATGATTATTGTTTCATGTGTAGGTAAATTATACAACTAAAAATGCCTCCAAAAAATAAGGGTCAGGCAACTTTGGATAATTTTTTTGGATATTCTACAATACCAAAACATAATGTTGGAAACACCTCAAATATTCCTAATTTGAATGATGAACTTAATGAAGACATGGATGAAGACTTTGTTGATGATTTAGAAATGTTTGGCCATGATGAGAACATTCAAGAGGGAAAATCTATTGGTCGACGAAAAAGGAAGACTTCCACTACCACAAAACGTGAATTTAGAGAAGAGTGGAAGATAAAACACCCTTGGGTGTATAGTATAATTGTTGAAGAAGGAAAGACTCGCATGAAATGTAAATTGTGTGAGAAGTATAAGGTTCAAGGTCCATGGGGTAATGGAATTGGGTGCAATACAATTCAGTATGATGTTGTGATAACTCATTCAAAATCTATTAATCATCAAACATCTTTTCAGAGAAACTTGTATGAAATAGAAAGGTTGGCAAAGCCTATTCCAGAACACGTAGTGGTTATAGATGAGGCCAACAGGGATAGGGTGATAACCACCATGAAATTAGCATATTTCATTGCAAGAAAAGACATTTCCATAGCTACATATGAAGATCTTTGTCAACTTCAAATGCATTTATAGACACCTAATATGCCTTCTCGAGTGGAGTATTCTTCCTACATAAATAGGAAAGCTGCAACCGAGTTTGTTCATTCTATCTCAGATTACCTTGAAGAGGTACAAGTTAAAAAAATGTTTGATAGTCCATTTCTCTCTCTCATGTTGGATGAGAGTACAGATCGTGGTTTGGAACAACATCTTGTTGTGTACTCAACATTTTTAGATTCAAAAGGATTAGGCCCTCCAATCTCGCAATTTATGAAACTTATTAGGGTGGCTGATGGAAAAGGAAAGACAGTATATGATACAGTCACCAATCTAAAAGAAATAAGAAAGTTAAAGAATGAGAAATTGATAGCAGTTTCTACTGATGGTGCATCATCGATGGTTGGAAATGAAAATGGGTTTGTTTCATTACTAAAAAAAGAGCTACCAAATCTTATTGGTACCCATTGCATTGCTCACCGTGAGGCACTTGCAACTTCAGATGCTTCAAAGAAAATACCAGAATTCTTATATGTTGAGAAATTAGCAAACAAAGTGTATTCATGGGTTGGGAATTCAGCAAAGAGAAATAATTAACTCATTTCTTTATTAGAAGTAATGGAGTTAGAATCCTTACAGGTTCTGCAAATCCATGGGATTCGATGGTTATCTAGGGGTGAAGTAGTTGAAAGACTTGTTACATTGATGCCTTCTATACTGAGTTTATGGAAAAAGGAAAAAAAGAACTCATGGTACCATAAGGCAAGGATTTTCTCTGTTCAATTTTGTTTGAATATGCTCGTTGATGTTTTGAAGAAGTTAAATAAGCTAAACAAAAAATTCCAAGAGGATAATGTGGATGTCACATCTCTTGGAATAGCCATTGACCATACATTAAATACTCTTAAAAGAAATTTTTGCAGGTCAAACTCTTTTGTAGAAGGCACAATTCATCTTTCTAAATTTTTGAAAGATTCAGCAGATGGATTCCTTCAAAATGTCGATAAAGAGGGAACAAATCATAGACATGATTTATTGTATATTCCAATCCATGATGAACAAATGCCACAACCAATGGTGAATTGCATTGATGGATCCCTTGAAAGTTGCAAACAACTTACAAGGAATTATGTTCAGGCATTGGTTGATAGTTTCAATTCAAGATTTCCAGATCTTCATCATTTTAATGCAGCAAGAATATTTAGTCCTTGTCATTATCCTTCATATCTTTGCATGAGAGAGACTAATGCAAAGCATTGGCTTGAAATACTCTTCTTTCATTTGCAGCATAAAATATGTAGTGGATGTGATAGCATACCAGTGTTTGACATTGCAGCTTGTGAAAGAGAATTATATGAATTCATTGACGTGCTTCATTTAAATGGAGAAAGATTCTCCATGAAGGATGCATGGAGGGTATTTTCTCAGACATAAGATTGGCATTTCAGGTATCCAAATATGTTAAAATTATGGCAATCAGTACTTGTCATACCAACGAGTACTGTTGCATGTGAATGAGGGTTTTCAAAGCAAAATGTGAGCAAAGATATCAGAAGAACAAAATTGTCAATAAACACACTTGATGCATTAATGCGGATATCATTAGCGGGTCCAGACATATCAGAAGTGGAGTGGAAAATAGTTTATGAGATTTGGCATAGTGGAAAAGAAAGGAGAATTCATGATATTTGCTAAAAATATCAAAATATGTATTTGTGCAGTTTTATGACATCAATTTTGCAAAAAAAATAATTATGTGATATTTATTTTAATTTTATATGTACAATTGTGTGAAATTAAAGATCCATTTTTATGTTTATTTATGCTTTATTATGATGTGTATTCATATTTTTTTTAGTTTAAGCTATATTTTTATATAATATTAATTTAGTACATAAATGATATATAAAATAAATAAAAATCAAGTTAATGGACTATGATAGATATTAATAATTATCATTTTAATTTTAATGTAAAAATGTCGAGAAAATAAATGTTGTTTTGAAGAAAAAATTAAGAAAATTTAATTATTGAAGAATAAATTTTTTGGCAAGACTTCATTATTGACAAGTAAAAATTTAAACAAAACGTTTCACAACGGGTAATATATACACCCAAAACATCAAAAAAAAAATTGGATGGGTACAATAAAAACCAAATTCCAGCACTGCTCAGAAGGTTGGGTTTTTTCCGAAACAGGTTTAGTGGATCCTTCGTTAGAAGACCTAGATTCCAACACCGAAGATGAGTGATACGCTTTCACTCTGACACCTGTCAGCTTGTTTTCTGAATGTGTCAACCCCGTTGTATTCCCTAGAAGACCGGTTTTGACACATCCACGAAATAAGGCCTTGTATTCTTCATCAGATTTGAGTAAACCATGCTTCTCACACCATTCATCTAACTAACGGTCTTTGTCGAGAGTGGAACCCCCCATCCAGAATTTTGTCCACCATTGACATTGGCGCAGCACAAGGAACCCACTACGTCCAAAAAACAACTATCGATAATACGAAAAGCTTCATGTACAAACCTAAAGGCTTACATGACCCTATCTAATGGTACTACACCCTTCCCCAAATGTGCAGCTGCTGGAAATCCCACACTGCTTTTGTCGCCATGAGAGCCACCATCAACGCACTATGAGAACCGCCATCAACGCACCATGAGAGCCGCCATCTTCGCACCAGAACCCTCACTCCACACCAGGACCCCAACAACAATATCATATCTACGAAAACAATGAAAAAAAAGGAAATTCCAAAGTCCCCATAACGAAAACCTTATTTCACCACTAAATTCAAAAAAGTTATGGTGTGAGGAATAAGTACATGAATTTCACTTTCCCTTAGTGTCCTCAACTTTTCCTTTCGTTAGGTGCTTAATTCCAATCTCACATCTTCCATATTAAAAATTTAAAAGTTGCCTAGTGTATAAAGAGTAATTGTTCATACAAAATGGAAACTTTGTTGTATAGTATTTAATATTTTTATTATTATTAAAAAAAAATTATTTAAAATATTAAAAAAATTAACTTTAAATATCAAATCTTTTCTGTATTATAATTTTTTTTTTTATTTATTGAAAATTTATTAATTTTAATTTAAAAAAATTATTTAAAATAAGGAGTTCAATTTTTTTTTTTCTAAAGAAAGGGATTCAGCCCTATTGCAACCTAATAATGCAATTTCAACTAGATATAACTTTGATTCCAACAAAATTTCAGTTAATGAAAAAAAACGAGTTGTGTTATTATTTAGTTTGGAGAAAATTGTATTTTTAGACACTAATTTGTCATTTTTAAAATCTCAAATAATAATATTAATCTTACATAATTGGGATGCTTTGGGGATTTTCCAGAGCGTTGAATTCATCTAGATATTCAAAAAAATATTTAATAAACACAAATAATTGGATTTTTAGATTTCATATCACTAAAAAAGTTTTGATAAGAACCATAAATTGTCGCACTTTTACACTGCTTCAAAAAAATACTATAAAAATGGTCCCAAATTGTGGAACCTTTAGACTACTCTTTTCCTGAATGTACGGAGAAAAGCAATATTCTTTTTTATTTTCTTTGGATACCTACTGGACACTGCTGAACTTTGCTATTATCGTGGGAGATACTGGACACTGCTGAACTTTGCTATTATTGTGAGAGATATGAATTTCCTAAAGCCATTTCTTTTTATTTTATTGAAAAGCGTGCCCCACTGAACTTAGCTTTTATTGCGAAAGATAGGTACTGGAGAGTGGAGACTTCTGAATTTCCTAGAGCTTTTATGTTTGTTTTATTGAAAAGCATGCCACACTTAACATTAAAATGCATTGCAGGTCGTCCAATTTCTTCCGCGACACTGCTGAACTTTGCTTTTATTGCGAGAGATACTGGAGACTTCTGAATTTCCTACAGCTTTTCTCTTTGTTTTATTGAAAACCGTGCCACAATTATGATTAGAACCATTGCAGGTCGTCCAATTTGGTGATTTCTGAATCCATCGAACAGAAAATGAATACTGGACACTGCTGAACTTTGTTTTATTCCGAAGGAGACTGGAGACTTCTGAATTTCCAAGAGCCTATTCTGGGTTTTCTTGAAAAGCGTGCCGCACTTGAGCATTCGAATCCATTGCAGGTCGTCCAATTTCTTTCCATCGGCGAACAACACGGAGAAAATGAACAACTTTCCAATAAAACTTTGTTTTTAATGCGAGAGATTCATTCGATCTGGACACTTATTGCCTCTTTGTGTCTGAATTTCCTGGAGTCTGGAGCCCTTTTATTTTTGGAAAAGTGTATCATCTATGTAAAGGTTTCCTGTTTTATTGAATATATCCTTCCAATAAATCATTGTTTTAATGAGAGATTCCTTCTTTTTATTTTCTTGGATACTGAACACTTCTGAGCTTTTATTGACTGAATTTTTCCAGAACCCTTTTTTTTTCATGTTTTTCTTTATTGAATTCTGCACATAGATACTTAGGCGATCAATATTGTGTTTGCTGCAGATCATTTAATACAGCGGTAGCAACACTTCTGAGAGACTGAATTTTCCCAGAACTTTTTTTGTTTCCTGTTTTGCTTTATTGAATTCAGCACATAAATCCTTAGGTGATCAATATCCTGCTTGCTGCAGATCATTTAATGCAGCGGCAGCCGGCCGATTAGCCTTTAAATCTCAAACAGATTGAACAAATTAAAATCCAACGACCAATCAACCTACTACCATTGCACTAAATAGCCTACAACAAGCTAAATAAAGCTCGCTGGACCTCTCTACAGGCATGCTTTTATTCCTTTCTACAAACAAAAATAATGTGGGCCGCGTTTACTCAGATGACAGGAAACCAACAATATGATGTAAGCAATTTACTGATGACAACAGCAGGCAACACGTGGCAGTTTATAAAACAAAATCACTTGAAATTACAAATTCAGTATTTGTGAAATCGAACATTTTAAATTTACTGACTCCGTATGCAGCCCCAAATTTGATGTGCCAGCAACGGTGTTTGAACTTTCTTAGGGGCTGAGAGTAGGAGCCAGCGGTGGGGCTTGATGGCTGCCTCGGCGGAAGTCCGGCTTCGATTCCTGGGAGGGAGGTGCCGCAAGCACCCCAGAAAAAGCCTGTACGACTACGATGGTGACCGTACTCCCGCTGGTAACCTGTTCAATATTAAGGCTGGCCCCGGCCCGTGGGGTTTGATATCCAGGTGGTTTAGTGACGGCGCTCACTGGGCGGTTTGGAGAGGTTCCCCTCGGTTACAAAAAAAAAAAAACGATGTTTCAACTTTCTTAATTTTAATATGTATCATTCACTTGCTCAGCCAGAGGATAGTTGTCAATTGGGAGGAGCATTTTACGAAATTCTTTAGCACAACCGGCTTAAACATTTTGGCAAGATCATCCACAAACAGAGTTTCTTACAAATTGTTGTGTTGCATTCTTTAGATTGGAGATATATTTATCATAGAATTAAAGGCCCTCTACCTAATCCAACCCAACCTACTTATGTAAATATGTTCATAACTGACAAAAAGAACTTTACAAGCAGTCATGTCTCTGACAAAGTCTATAGTATTCTGACATTAAAGTCATCTCAATCCTAAAAACAACCTACAATGACTAGAACAAATGTACATACACTCCATCAAATTAACACCAACAGAGTCCCAGCATATCCCATCAATCCTCATCTACACATTCTTCACATCCTCACTTGCACATTAACGGGATTTTTGAAGATCAACTTCACTTGCATGGAGTTTCAACCACTAAGCCCACCTAGCAATTAATGGCAACCAACCCATTAAATTAATCAAATATCCCATTAAACTCATCAAGGGCATCCATTAAACTGTTTGAAAGCATAAAGATCAACAAAGACATTCTCATTAAACACATCAAATCATCCATTAAATTGTATGAAAACACAAGGATCAACCAAGACACTTTCCCAGCCATTGGATCACACCCAAAACAATCTAGTGCACTCATTCGGAAATTTGAATTTGCAATCCATGCCAGTACAACACCCCAATCAAATCAACAACAAATATCTATAAAGGAGCATGAATCACCTTGCAGCTTGTCAATTATCTTTCCAAACATTTTAGTTGCTCAATAGCACTACCAATAGTGCTTCAACCTGCTACTATCTCTATCGACCACCCCGGGTAAGTCACTATGTCGTTTTATGTCGGGTAAGTCAATTTGATAATATGAATGGTGTTCATTTCAAGTTACATAATATATGCCTGCTAAATGTACATGTTTTGTTTCAATGTATCTCTCTAACATAATATGTTTAAATCACGGGATGGAATGAATTACACAAGGAAGAAGGAACGATATCCATCCTTATTTAAGCTCTCATCTATGTTTAACGGGCCCTTAACTTGTTCATCTATGTTTAACAAGCCCTTAACTTGTTCATAACTTAAAATGATAATAAGAATATGAATTTGATCATTATTTTAGTGTTGTGATTTTTAGGTATTATTCCCTTCCTCTTTTGTCTTTAGGTTAACCCCTCCCTTTTTTTTTGCTTCTTAGATGCTTCCTTTATTTAGGGCTCCTTTTTAAAAACTGGGTCTCTCCCCTTTGGATTGGTCCCTATTATATTTTAAAAGTTTTTTTTTTTTTAGGTTTTTTAGTTTTAGTAGAAATTATTACAACAATAACGTATTAATTGTTTAGTATTTTAATTTTACTAGTGTTAAGATTTTTGTAAAAAATAAAATAAAAAATTTAAGTTTTAAGTAATCAAGGATGAAAACTTTTTAAATAATCTAAACCCTATAGTTCACATTATTTCATTATCTTAGGAGTTAGATAAACCCTAGCCTCCCTAATCCTTAGGCCAACACTTTTTAACCTATCTTCATCGATCAATTTCCACTACATATACAACGATCGTTGGGCAATCGAAACAATTCCTTCTCAGGCTTCACGGTCTCTTGATGATGATCCCATAGTAGGGATTGAAACGTCGAATTTCTCAATTCAAATGCAGGTCATCTCGTATTCTCATCCTATCTCTACGTATGGTTGTCTATAAACAAATTAACTTGTTCATGTTTCAATATCTTAACTTGTTCATGTTTCATGTTTCAATATCTAAGGAAGAAGGAACGATATCTTAACTTGTCCATGTTTCAATATATGTTACCCCTCGATGTTAGCTACAAAGTTTACTTTACTATGTTTACATGTGCATATTGTTTAGACTTCGTGTTTCAATATATTTGTTTATGTTACATGTTCTTGTAGTGTTCTTGTCTTCTATAAGACAATGGTGCCAAGGCCAATGCGAGTATTTGTCTATTATGCCAAACTAAACAATGCGCTCTACATATCTTACTATGCAAATAATCAGAACATGCCATGACTCCACCCAGTCAAGAAATGGTTGTTTTGCCAATGGTGCCAAGGCCTATAACATACAATGGAAACAAGTCCACTTTCGTATATCTGGCTCTATTATGCCAAAATAGACAAATGCGTATACAGCCAAAATACACAATGCACTATGCATACATTATTGGGAAACCAGAACAAATAATCCCATGACTCCATCCAATGAAGTAAGGTTATGTTGACAACAGTGCCAAGGAGAATAGAATACAATGGAAACAAGCCCAATTTTGTCTATATGGCTCCATTATGTCAAAATCATAAAACTGTGCAAAGAATAAGAACATGCCATGACTCTACCCAGTCTAGAAGTGGTTGTTATGCCAATGGTGCTAGGGCCTATAGAAAACAATGGAAACAAGACCAATATTTTCTCTATGGCTATGTTATGCCAAAATATAAAATGCACTATGTATTTTTTATTGTACAAACAAAACAAATCAATCAATCCAAAACATATTAGAAAATGCACTCTATATTTTTCTTGTAGTGTGCAAGTTTATTGCAGTCATGCCAAGAGTGTGTGCCTCTACTCATACAAGGAGTTTGAGAAGACATGTTACCTTGGGCACACAACTACAATGCACTTCATTATATGAAGACTCACCCCGGGAAAAGGGTAACAACATTCCTTGCAGTGACAATGGACAGCATAATGACTTACCCCTAGGGTTTGATAACAACAACCCTTCTAGTGTGGTTGGACAACATAATGAAATAGAGGTTGTTGTTGTTGCTCCACAGCCAGTGTTACACCAAAATGTCGTCACCCTTGTGCAAGTGTCGCAAGTGTCGCAAGCGTTGCAAGTGTCGTCGTCCTGACCTAGTGTTGTCACCATGACCATTGCAAGTATCGTCATTATGACCAAGTGTCGTCATCATGACCGTTGTGATAATGTCATCATCTTGACCATTGTGTAAACTCTTCTCTATTTTACCTAAACCCATTTTAGAGTAAAAACACATCTCTGAAGTTTCCCATGACTGGAGGGCTTAACTGACCTACTTTTCAAGGTCGTCGCAGTTTGCCCTTGTGCAACATGCGACGTCGTAGGTTTTCCTAATGCAACATGCGACGATGTCAGTTATTTGGATAAAAGAGTATATTCTATCCCATTCTCGAAGATGAGTGATGTGGAGGCCTATCCCTAGGGTCTAGGTGAGGTGGCATTTCGGTTCCTACCCTTATGGGAAGATCCCTTAACCATCTCCCCCTAATCCTCAACCTACCCTATCTCTTTATCCCTATATAAACACCCACTCTCTCCATGAGAAGGGGGAAGGTCTATGGTACCCTTATGCTAATAGGATCCATATTGGTGATTACGAAGCTCGAAGCTTGTACCATCTTGGAGGCTTGGCTTGGACATGTTGGATGGAGGATGCAACGTTGAGGCTTTGGTTGTGGCTTCATCCTTTTCTATGTAATTCCCACTTTTATACAGTTAATATAATCTCTTTCCATAAACTATTGTCTCATTGATGATGATGTTTAGAGTTTTCTTCCTTAACTGTTAACTTAGAATAAGATGGGCCCCCTCGAGCATAGTTTTATTCCATTTCAAGCTCGTTAAAAAATAAGATGGCCCCCCTCAAAGCATAGTTATTGTCTATTTCAAGCTTGTGTAAAAATGAAATAGATCTCCCTCCCTTCAGTTCGAGTCTCTCACTAGAGTTAGAACTTGAACCTTCATTTCCTCTAATTCTTGTTCTCCCCCCCCTTGGCGAACATTTTCATATTTGTAGCCAGGTTGGTAGTTGGGTTAGCAAGCAACATTTTTAGACGAAATGAAGCTTGGGGGGCATGCCACATGTCGTACCATCAGCAGTCATGTTGAGGGAACACTACCATGTTAAGCCGCTAGCAATCATGCTGGGGGCATTTACCAACCTCTGGGCATCATGTTGGGAAGGAACTCATCAATGGGCCTTAACCTATGAGCATAGCTCCCATTCTATGTCAAGCTCGTTAAAAAATGAAATAGGTTCCTGCGAGCAGAGTTCTAATCTTGTGTCAAGCTCGTTAAAAAATGAAACCAACCACCCTAGCATAGTTTACCTTGTAAAATTAGTCACAGCAGATCTAATGAACAAGTAAATCAATCACAACAGATGAACATAGAAAATATGGTGTAAAACTGTGTAAAACATGCACAGTGCTCAATATCCCAGTAAGGGTGAATGATTACAATAGAATACAGTAACAATGACTGAGCAATTTGAATTGCCTAAGAGGGTCATTCGAATCACTGAATGGAGTAGCTTGACTCCAACTAGGAGTCCTCATCATCAATCTGTGGTGGTCATCAATGCACAAGAACCAGTCATCCAGGTGTCAATCTGAGTCTAATTGAGTGTAACAAGTGTAACTAAAGTGTGTAGCACTGATTAAGGGAAGGAGGCTCAGTGGAGGGAACATGGGAGGCTAACTGAAGTCAGAACAAGTCATCTAGTCAATCTGGAGGTCCAACGGAAGTGAAACAGTCAGTCGAGAGTGAAACTAGCCTCAAATCAGGGAGAATCGGAGCTAACTGAGTGTAACTGAAGTGGTAGGTGAAGAAGTGCGCCCTTCTCTAGCAGTAGGTGAGAAGTGGGCGCCTTCCTGACTAGGAGGGCTAAAACTCCGAAGTAAGTGGCTCCCGGGTGCTAGAATAAGGTGGCTAAGGTGCTGGAGGCATCAACCTGGTGACTGGGATGCATGCAAAGTGCATGCAAACCCTAGAATTTGCATGCAAACCCTAATTGCATGCAAGATCCTAAAAAAGATGATGTGGATATCTGAACACCCCCCCTCAAGCTAGACTATGATGTGCAAAAGAAAAATAATAATGTGGGGCCCTGGTAACTAAGACCAAAGGTCACCCCAATACAATAATCCAAAAAAAAATGTTGAAAATAAACTAAGTGAGGAAAGAGGGAAAACCCAATGGGAAGAAAGCCCCCCCTCAAGCTAAAGCATAATAATGGATCAATCTGTCTCCACCATGATGGAACTCACCCCCAACAGTGAACGGAGGTAAGAGAACTTCTTCTCTGTGAAGCTCTTGGTGAAGATGTCTGCAATTTGTTCATCAGTAGGGCAATATTTGGTTTCAAGCTTGCATAAAACTATGCTCGAGGGGGCACATCTTATTTTTTAACGAGCTTGAAATGGAATAAAACTATGCTCGAGGGGGGCCATCTTATTTTTTAACGAGCTTGAAATGGAATAAAACTATGCTCGAGTGGATGGTTTCATTTTTGTGCAAGCTTGAAACCAAAGGTAAACTATGCTTAGAGGGGTCTATCTCATTTTTTAACGAGCTTGAAATAGAATAAAACTATGCTCGAGGGGGGCCATCTTATTTTTTAACGAGCTTGAAATGCAATAAAACTATGCTCGAGTGGATTGGTTTCATTTTTTTGCAAGCTTGAAACCAAAGGTAAACTATGCTAGGGTGGTTAATTTTCATGGTTTAATGAGCTCGAAACCTAAAAAAAGGAAATTATGCTCGAAAATGTTCCCAATGGTGGATTTCTTCCCGTCATGAAATCCGAAGGTTGGTGCATGCCCCCAGCATGATTGCTAGAAGTAAATGACTTAGCTCCAACGTGGTGTGGAGAGGTGATCGAGTTGACTTCAACGTAACTTCCAGAGGTTGAAGACATGCCCCCAAGCTTCATTTCATTCGCCTAAGGCATAGGTGGGTGAAAAGAAGGTTCGCAAGTGTCGCAAGTGTCGCAAGCATTGCAAGTGTCATCGTCCTGACCTAGTGTTGTCACCATGACCATTGCAAGTATCGTCATTATGACCAAGTATCGTCATCATGACCATTGCTATTTTACCTAAACCAATTTTAGAGTAAAAACACATCCCTGAAGTTTCCCATGACCGAAGGGCTTAACTGACCTACTTTTCAAGGTCGTCGCAGTCTACCCTTGTGCAACATGCAACGTCACAGGTTGTCCTAATGCAACATGCGACGATGTCAGTTATTTGGATAAAAGAGTATCTTCGAGCCCATTCTCGAAGATGAGTGATGTGGAGGCCTATCCCTAGGCTCTAGGTGAGGTGGCATTTCGGTTCCTACTTTTATGGGAAGGTCCCTTAACCATCTCCCCCTAATCCTCAACCTACCCTATCTTTTTATCCCTATATAAACACCCACTCTCTCCATGAGAAGGGGGGACGTCTATGGTACCCTTATGCTGGTAGGATCCATACTGGTGATTGGGAAGCTTGTACCATCTTGGAGGCTTGGCTTGGACATGTTGGATGGAGGATGCAACGTTGAGGCTTTGGTTGTAGCTTCATCCTTTCTATGTATTCCCACCTTTTTATACAGTTAATATAATCTCTTTCCATAAATGTTGTCTCGTTGATGATGTTTAGAACTTTCTTCCTCAACTATTAGTTTAGATCAGTTATTGTTTAGATATCTTGTACTGCTTGTATTGTTTCCATATTGTCTTGACAGGTCTTGCAGCTGGAGATTTGACGACCGACTTGGAGCAACAACAAGGAGAAGGATCTGCAATATGAAAGGTATGATATCTAAGTACTCGATCTATAACTAGATCTAGGAAATGAGTTTTGTATTCTGTACTATTTTTTCTAGACTCACATTGAGCTAGGGAGATCTGGCTCGTGTCCGCCCAGGTGGATTGTCCGTTAACAAATTTGGCGACTCCGCTGGGGAATGAACATAGTTTTTGTTTTCAATCTGAATGTCAGCTTCAGTTGATTGCTTTTCCAAGCCATCTCTTTGGCCATTTTCTTCTTAATCCCTTTCACCATCAGATCTTCGCTTTGAAGAGTCTGATTGCCTTCCTTTGAGTTTGTACTTCTCATTGGAAGACCTTTTTATGTGCATTATCTGGAGAATTGGTTCATTTTTGGACTTAGATCTCGCATGTCACACCTGGTCAGTGTACCTAGAGTGACACTATGTTGTTTTTTATCTCTGTTCTTTGCCTGTTAGTTTGTCGTCGCAGCCCTTCCATTGGTATATTGCGACGTCGTCGCACTTCCCGCACTAGTGAACTATGACGTCGCACTATGCATAAGCACAAAGTGCATCAATCTGCCATTTTTTGCCATACAGGCACCTTTTCTCCATTTCTGATTTGAGTTTTGGTTTGTGTACAGACTCCTCTGCACTGTACCTTCCAGGCAGAGCCCCTTTTGTCCAGCAATGTTTTGTTTGGCTTGTTTGTATTGATTTTTGGGTCTTTTGAGTTTTGGATTCATGTTTGGCCCCTTGAGTAAAAACTAGTGTTTTGCTTGCATTTTTAAGCAAAATGGGTTCTATTTTTTAAAAGAAAAATCCCCCTCAAGGCCGGGGGGGGGGGGGCATGAATCGTGCATTCTTCAGTCGTTTTGACCCATCTCAAGGTTTTGAGATCATTGTTGGTTTGGCGTGACTAGCTTGTTTTAAAGACTTGAAGAGTGTGGGATATCCATGTCTTTTTTAGCCTCTCTTTCTTGGGTTATGCATCTTGTTTCCCTTACATGCTGAGCTATTCAATCATTTTTGGGGAAGATTGATTCTTTGTCTCCACTTTAGTTCAAAGAAAAGCTTGATTTTGTCACTCTTTTGCTATATTCATGAAATTGGAAAACATAAGTACTCTTCTTGCTTTAATTTGATCATTTGAAATTCTTGGTCTCACATTCATAAGAAGAAGAAAAGGATTGTTTCAGTTTTGTATGTATTTGAGTTAGAAAAGATTGTTAAATGCTTTCCTTTGTCTTGCATTTGATTGGAAACGTTAGTCGAATCCTTCTTTCCATAGCTTAGATGTGTCTTTTTCAAGTGTAAAAAGATAGGAAATAAGTTATTATTATTGCATTTGGTAGATTTTGAGCCTCTCTTGAGTGCCTTTGAGTTGTTTGGGTGCTTGCCATTTTTCTTTGGGAATTTCTGAAAGATTAGAGTGCTGTAGATATCTTCTCACTTTCTGTATATAAATATGAAAAGCGTTGAGTTATCAAATTTTTTTTTTGGTACATGCATTTGAAAATTGAAAAGTGCTTCATCATTGTCTTATACATTGTTAAGATTAGTTGCATCTTTCATTTTCTTTGCGCTTTTTAGCTGCTCTTTGCATAAAGTTAGAATTATTGCACTCTAGGAAGGAATTCTTCTTTTCGCTACTATTTAAGTGTTTTTGGTTTGAAAGAAAGAAAAATCTCTCCTTACCTTAAGTATTTTTCATTGAAAAGGAAAGGAAAATGTGCATTATCATGTAGTTGAGGATTGCATTATGTTTACATTTATGTACTCACCTCATGCATCCACCTAATCGTACAAGATCAAATTAACGCTAGCTTAGGTTAAAATCATTTAGTAACTATGTGTAAGTTAGAGACGTGTTCCGGCATCGTTAAGCGTAGCAGTTGTCTTTATTTTCCAGCACTGTAGTCCGGGGGTATTGTAGTCTTCCACGTACATCGGTATATCAAGCTCCTTCACGTACCCACCAAGTACCATAATCCGTACTTGGCGTATATCGAAGGGTGTATCACGTACTCAACACGTATATCAGAAGGTCTCGTGCCAACGGCTGTGCATTAGACAGCACCACTACGGATTTGAGATCCCGCATACCTTGCGTATATCGGGAGACACCATTAGGATTCCTGAAACCAATCGAGTTAACCATTTGGTCGTCTTGGCAAAGCAATACACCGAGAACAGCACTCGGGGAGATTAGCACACACGTGCTGTCCAGGTAATCGGGTATGCAGGCAAGGGTACGGTCCCAATCCTCCTTGTCGAGTCATATTGTTGGACCCTGCAGTATATAGTGGTTTGCGATGCTTTGATAATCCCATGAGGTTCCAGATTTTGAATCCACTCCTATTCACACAGTTTGCTTGTTGCTTTTAGACTTGAGTAGTGTTTGTCTTGTGTGGTCCTTTAGAGACTCTTAGGAAGTTTAGATATGGAAGATTCTTCCGGGACTACCAACCAAGGCACCCCTTTCCAAGTTATGCCATTTTTTATTCCCCCTTGTGGAACTGTTGGTCCTCCCTTTATGGCTACGTTGAGTCTTCCTGGATTGACGATAGGATTACCAGTATGGTTATTCTCCAATCCGGTTACGCCAAGTGCACCAATCGTGTCATACCTAGGCCCTTCACCACATGAGCTTCAATCTCATGATGACCCTTCTCCTTCTCCATCAAAAGTTGAATCAGCTTCCATCTCTTCCTCTTCTCCTACTGAAAACTCTGATGTTAGTAAGAAGGCTAGTGTGAAGAAGAAGAAAGGGAAGATTAATAAGAAGAAAGATAAGAAAGAGACCAAGCGTCAACCATCTGCCTCTAACTGCACTCATTCTATGAGAACACCTCGTAAGCCAAAGTTCCATTGCAAACTTTGCAAGGGTGATCACCTTCTCAAGAATTGTCCTGGTCTTTTCCGTGTGTCAGAAGTGTGGTCTAAAAAACCAAAACCGCTTGTATCATCAACCTCTGACCATCATATTGATGATACTCCCTCGACTAGTGACCCATTGGTGATGGGTCAGAAGGGTAGAGCTGTAGACCCTTGCTAGATATGCAAGGGCTTGCATCGTACTTACCTTTGTCCAAGCATGGATAAAGCTTCACGGTGGTTGGAAGATATTACTAGTTCTCAACCGGTGCTTCCAACAAGCGATAGTAAGTTATCCCTCGACTCCCCGCTAGTCGACCAAGTGATCGATTCAGTTTCGTCTGTAATTGATCCCACTCTTCCTTCGGAGAGTGAAGTGATTGAGTCGATCTCATCTCCACTCGATCCAGCTCTTTCATTGGAGAAATTCCAGACTGAAGCAGTCACCATGACACAATCTTCGTCTCATTCTTATCTTCCAAGTGAGAGTGAATTGGAAACCGTTGATGTTTTCCTAGTCAGTTTAGAATGTCCTAGGCAAGGGGAAACCCTGTCCATTTCTACAGGATCCCCCCCAAGTACTGAGGTCATTTCCTTTGATTGGAATGGTCTAATAGAATCTCGTCTTCCTTCAAGTATTCATTTTCAAATATCTATCGGAGTTTCTGATAAAGAAATCTTTCATACGATAGTTGACGAGGGAGCTTCTATTAGTATTTTATCCCCAACTGCTTGGCAAGCTATAGGTTCCCCTCAGCTTGTGCCGGTCACTGACCAGATTTTGGATTTTAATAGAAGGCCTACCAAACCTTTAGGGATTCTCCCGCAATTACCCATCACGTTGAGAGGTAAAACTGTTTATGTTGATGTCATGGTTGTCCAAGGTCCTTTAGATTTCAATATGTTCCTTGGACGTGATTTTGTCTATGCTATGAAAGATGTAGTGTCCACGCTCTTTCGAGTGATGTATTTTCCTCATCATGGAAATATTGTAACCATCGATCAACTTTCCTTCGTGACACCCACTCATCATATGACTCCTAGTCATCAGACTTCCCTGAATGTTCCACATGTTTTAGTGGTTTCTTCCCCCTGAGAATAGGGTACGAGCACGGTTTATGTTATGTTTCAAGCTCGTTAAAAAATGAAACCAACCTTCAAGCAAAGTTTCTCTTTGATTTCAAGCTTGCATAAAAATGAAACCATTTCACATGAGCATAGTTCCCGTTCTATGTCAAGCTCGTTAAAAAATGAAATAGGTTTCCGCGAGCACGATTTATGTTATGTTTCAAGCTCGCTAAAAAATAAAACCAACCACCCTAGCATAGTTTACCTTTGGTTTCAAGCTTGCATAAAAATGAAACCAATCCACCAGAGCATAGTTTTATTCTGTTTTAAGCTCGTTAAAAAATGAAATAGACCCCTATAAGCATAGTTTACCTTTGGTTTCAAGCTTGCAAAAAAATGAAACCAATCCACTCGATCATAGTTTTATTCCATTTCAAGCTCGTTAAAAAATAAGATGGACCCCCTCGAGCATAGTTTTATTCTATTTCAAGCTCGTTAAAAAATGAGATAGACCCCTCTAAGCATAGTTTACCTTTGGTTTCAAGCTTGCACAAAAATGAAACCATCCACTCGAGCATAGTTTTATTCCATTTCAAGCTCGTTAAAAAATAAGATGGGCCCCCTCGAGCATAGTTTTATTCCATTTCAAGCTCGTTAAAAAATAAGATGGGACCCCTCGAGCATAGTTTTATTCCATTTCAAGCAAGTTAAAAAATAAGATGGGCCCCCTCAAAGCATAGTTATTTTCTATTTCAAGCTTGTGTAAAAATGAAATAGATCTCCCTCCCTTCAGTTCGAGTCTCTCGCTAGAGTTAGAACTTGAACCTTCATTTCCTCTGATTCTCATTCTCCCCCCCCTTGGCAAACATTTTCATATTAGTAGCCGGGTTGGTAGTTGGGTTAGCAAGCAACATTTTCAGACGAAATGAAGCTTGGGAGGCATGCCACATGTCGTACCGTCAGCAATCATGTTGAGGGAACAATACCATGTTAAGCCGCTAGCAATCATGCTGGGGGCATTTACCAACCTCTGGGCATCATCTTGGGAAGAAACCCTTCAATGGGCCTTAACCTATGAACATAGTTCCCGTTCTATGTCAAGCTCGTTACAAAATGAAATAGGTTCCTGCGAGCAGAGTTCTAATCTTGTGTCAAGCTCGCTAAAAAATGAAACATATCATTTTCCATTGAGTCAAGTCTTCCCATTGACTTAGTACCTGAACCTTCTTTTCACCCGCCTATGCCTTAGGTGGATGAAATGAAGCTTGGGGGCATGTCTTCAACCTCTGAAAGTTACATTGAAGTCAACTCGATCGCCCCTCCACACCACGTTGGAGCTAAGTCACTTACTTCTAGCAATCATGCTGGGGGCATGCACCAACCTTTGGATTTCATGACAGGAAGAAATCCACCATTGGGAACATTTTCGAGCATACTTTCCTTTTTTTAGGTTTCGAGCTTATTAAACCATGAAAATTTATCCCGAGCATAGTTCATTTTTTGTCACAAGCTCGTTAAAAAATGAAGCAGACATCATGAGCATTCTTCCAACCTATCTTCGAGCTCGCTAAAAACAGTAAGATGGCATTCGAGCTTACTTTTCACTTTTTTCGTGCACTGGTTGAAACATGAAAAGTGGTTTGAGATTACTTTTTACTTTTTCGTTCTCTGGTTCAAATATGAAAAAGATTCTAAGTGCTTTTGATACCATTCTCGTGCTCGTTAAAAATTTGAGTTAAAAAGGTGTGTCTAACAAGTATAGGTTTATCACTTTATCCGGCTTCGCTAGACTATTTACGGAAAAGGAACTGTGTCGAGTTTACTTTTTCCTTTGTCGTACTCGGTCATCAATCATGACAAAGTTGTTCATGGAGTCCTTTTAAGCTCTTTTCAGACTCCCTAAATAGGAAAAGATTGCCAAGCGAACTTGATGCTTTCACGCTTGTAAAAGCATTTGAATGATCATCTTTCTGGTGATAGTTTATCCCTTTTTCGGACCAGGGAGCACTATTTACGAAAAAGTTATACTCCAGCCAATCATGACTGGAAGAGTCCTCTCCCACGTTGTTTTACCCTTTTTCAGGCGATGAGGATAACTTTACAAAAAAGGACCATTGGAGTCTCCTTTAGTTCTTTTCAAACTCTCTAAACATGAAATGACACCAAGTTTTCCTTCTCTGGACTCGTTAAATTTAAAACATTGAAGGGCCCATTATGGGACGAACCCCTCCTTTCCTAGGTTCATGAAACATTTGGGATTGGACTAATCTATGAGATGAGCTATACCGAGCATCTGGTTACCCTCATCAAGCTCGTTAAAAACAAATGAGGCACTCATCAATCATGATGCGGAAAAAGGAAAGATTTTATGTTACATCTTAATTACGACAGTACATAGTCACTCTTGAACATGGCACTCGTTTGCATTTGCATTCAGTACTTGGATAATCTGTTTGTCCTCAAATATTGTCAATTCCATGAGTCGCGTCGCTCCTTTGGATCAGCTAAAGAATGCTTCCACCATCAGTTACATTAGGGATTGGTATCAGTCTCGTCATGTCAATACTGTCAAGTCATGCCATGCCCATGTTCAAGAGACATTTGTTACTCATCTTCTGCAGTATGTATACCTTCGATCCTATTGGTCTACCTTGAGTCAGTCTTGCACATTACTCTACCATCCAATCTACTCCAAACATCTGTTATCGAGTTTCGTGTCGATTGATGGGGGATTCATCATGGCCCTCCTTCGACGAATTCATCCTTGTCGACATCAACTCATCATCCGAGGATTGAATCTAGAAACCAACCAAGTACCTTGGCCCTGCATGCCTCAATGGCAGGTTACCTTGCTTTCATCATGAGTTTACATCATTGACTCTTGATTGAAAGATTTCATCTTACGTTCGACTTCAACCCATTTATTTGCGCTTGATGATATGTACTATGATACCTTGGGAATCATTGACATTAATGGTGATCTCCCTCGCACTTGTTAACGGTATACATTAATGACCGGTAATCAAGTGGTTTCTACCATGTTCGACGTCAAGACATTTGTAATCACATGGATAGATTCGTATCATTGTCGGTTCAGCTTAAAGACCCTGGGGAGTCATGTTTTACCCAGGTTGCGATGGAGTTTTTATTGAGTCATATTACACGGATCCACTTTTGTATTGGTCGTGGCTGTGTTATCATCTCATCATGGATCTACGATTGTGTCTAGTAGCCATGATTGTGTTTAGTCGGTCTTTACTATCATGGATCTGCAATGTATTGGTCGGTAGCCATGTTTTGTGTTGTATGAGATTTGTGGATCTCAGGTCATTTCTGCAGTAACTCCTTCCAACCAGCAAGTCCTTGCCATTTTTCTTACTACAAAGCATTTCACCTATCTCATTCCATTAGCTTCATGCTTTGGGGGTCATTCTGTTACACCAAAATGTCGTCACCCTTGTGCAAGTGTCGCAAGTGTCGCAAGTGTCGCCGTCCTGACCTAATGTTGTCACCATGACCATTGCAAATATCGTCATTATGACCAAGTGTCGTCATCATGACCATTGTGATAATGTCATCATCTTGACCATTGTGTACACTCTTTGCTATTTTACCTAAACCCATTTTAGTGTAAAAACACATCCCTGAAGTTTCCCATGACTGGAGGGATTAACTGACCTACTTTTCAAGGTCGTCGCAGTCTGCCCTTGTGCAACATGCGACGTCGCAGGTTGTCCTAATGCAACATGCGACAATGTCAGTTATTTGGATAAAAGAGTATCTTCGAGCCCATTCTCGAAGATAAGTGATGTGGAGGCCTATCCCTAGGATCTAGGTGAGGTGGCATTTCGGTTCCTACCCTTATGGGAAGATCCCTTAACCATCTCCCCCTAATCCTCAACCTACCCTATCTCTTTATCCCTATATAAACACCCACTCTCTCCATGAGAAGGGGGAAGGTCTATGGTACCCTTATGCTGGTAGGATCCATACTGGTGATTGGGAAGCTTGTACCATCTTGGAGGCTTGGCTTGGACATGTTGGATGGAGGATGCAACGTTGAGGATTTGGTTGTAGCTTCATCCTTTCTATGTATTCCCACCCTTTTATACAGTTAATATAATCTCTTTCCATAAATGTTGTCTCGTTGATGATGTTTAAAACTTTCTTCCTCAACTGTTAGTTTAGATCAGTTATTGTTTAGATATCTTGTACTGCTTGTATTGTTTCCATATTGTCTTGACAGGTCTTGCAGCTAGAGATCTGACGACCGTGAGACTTGGAGCAACAACAAGGAGAAGGATCTGCAATATGAAAGGTATGATATCTAAGTACTCAATCTGTAACTAGATCTAGGAAATGAGTTTTGTATTCTGTACTATTTTTTCTAGACTCACATTGAGCTAGGGAGATCCATCTCGTGTCCGCCTAGGTGGATTGTCCATTAACAAATTTGGCGACTCTGCTGGGGAATGAACATAGTTTTTGTTTTCAATCTGAATGTCAGCTTCAGTTGATTGCTTTTCCAAGCCATCTCTTTCGCCATTTGCTTCTTAATCCCTTTCACCATCAGGTCTTCGCTCTGAAGAGTCTGATTGCCTTCCTTTGAGTTTGTACTTCTCATTGGCAGACCTTTTTATGCTCATTATCTAGAGAATTGGTTCATTTTTGGACTTAGATCTCGCCTGTCGCACCTGGTCAGTGTACCAAGAGCGACACTATGTTGTTTTTTATCTATGTTCTTTGCTTGTTAGTTTGTCTTCGCAGCCCTTCCATTGGTATACTGCGATGTCGTCGCACTTCCCGCACTAGTGAACTGCGACGCCGCACTGTGCATAAGCACAAAGTGCGCCGATCTACCATTTTTTTGCCATACAGGCACCTTTTCTCCATTTCTGATTTGAGTTTTGGTTTGTGTACAGACTCCTCTGCACTGTACCTTCCAGGCAGAGCCCCTTTTGTCCAGTAATTTTTTGTTTGGCTTGTTTGTATTAGTTTTTGGGTCTTTTGAGTTTTGGATTCATGTTTGGCCCCTTGAGTAAAACCTAGTGTTTTGCTTGCATTTTTAAGCGAAATGGGGGGGCCATGAATCATGCATTCTTCAGTCGTTGTCTCCTTAATATACAGTTAATATAATCTCTTTCCATAAATGTTGTCTCGTTGATGATGTTTAGAACTTTCTTCCTCAACTGTTAGTTTAGATCAGTTATTGTTTAGATATCTTGTACTGCTTGTATTGTTTCCATATTGTCTTGACAGGTCTTGCAGCTGGAGATCTAACGACCACGAGACTTGGAGCAACAACAAGGAGAAGGATCTATGATCTGAAAGGTATGATATCTAAGTACTCGATCTGTAACTAGATCTAGGAAATGAGTTTTGTATTATGTACTATTTGTTCTAGACTCACATTGAGCTAGGGAGATCCGGCTCATGTCCGCCCGGGTGGATTGTCTGTTAACAGCCAGCCAGGTTGCAAGGTGCAAGTGCAACCAAGAATATTAGTGCGCTCAGAGGGTGGATAGAATAGGATATGCTCACCACAATTGATGATGTAGAATTTCATGGATATTTTGTTCGAGCAAACACCAAAAAACATTGTATTGTAACCACATCACTACATTACTGGATAAATGGCCTCACTCATACAAAGCACAAAGGGACCCTTACAGTGATGAATACAAAAGAGGAGGGGGAGTTGGTTTTTTGGTGTAAGTATATGGCTCAATTGGGCCATGGACTAGAATTCATAAGACTAAAATCCATTGTTGCTCAAAGCTATCAAGGTAGGCCAAATCCATTCAAAGATGGATTTCCGAGAAAATGCTGGTGGGAAGGGTTTAAAAAGAGGCATTCGGAGCTTGTGTTACAAACATCAAAGGGCCTCAATAGGGATAGGGATATAAATCTAAAAAGAGGCATTCGGAGCTTGTGTTACAAACATCAGAGGGCCTCAATAGGGATAGGGATATAAATCTATGTCCTGCAGTTGTGTCCAATTTCTAGGACACATTATCCATTGTATATGAGAAACATGCCTACAAACTAGACCATATATGGAATTGTGACGAAACTGGTTTACAATCATGGAGGGATTGTGGCATACGGGTAATCGCCAAGAGAGAGAACATAAATGTGCCAAAAATCCTTCCTAAGAGCAAGGAGTGGATAGCTATTTTGTGTTTGTAAATGCAATTGGTGCATCAATCCCAGTGTTCTATTTGTTCAAGGATAAGACTCAGCTAAAAAACTATAACTAGAATTGTGAACCAAGAGCATACATGGTTGCACACCCCCATGCATGGATGACCAGAGAGGTGTTTCTAAATTGGATTTTCCACTTTGCTGCATCTATTCCTAGTGATGTCTCTCCTGACAATAGACACCTATTGATTTTTGATGGTCGTGGCAGCCACACAGTTATACAAACCATTGAGGAGGAAAATAGACTGGGCATTGAATTGTTGACTTTACCTACACATACTACTCACAGGTTGCAACCTCTCGATGTGAGTTTGTTTGGGCCTTTCAAGAATTACTTTAGATCTGAGAGAGTAGCATGTATGAAAAATAACCTCGAGATAGAGGTGAAAAGGTCTAAATTATCTGAACTTGGAAGCAAAGATTTTAAAAAAGATCTCACCCCATCGAATATCAACGTTATATTTAGGCGGATTGGAATTTGGCCCCTAAATCATGATGCTCTTATCCATGATACTAGGTGCGGCGAAGCATTTGATTTAAATGCACATGAAGCTACAAATGTTGCAGACAACATGTATCCATATCTCTCAGACATAGTGTGCCATTGGGTGATGACAATGAGCAGGTCAACACTACTCATTATGATCATGAACCAGATGAAGAGAACATGGAATTTGTTGGTTCAAATGAAGCTCATACAACTTCTGTAGATCATATTCCTAATGACCATGCTGAGGTGATCTTGGTTGTAGGTGGTCAAGTAGCATGGAGCAATGAGGAACAATTGGAAATGCCAAGCCAAGTTGAATGACCTGAGTGGTTGGCAGAATTCATGATGAATATGAACAGAAATATTCTCACGATCACCAATGATCAAATCCTTAACATGTCTTTGCAACCAGCAATCATAAACATCCAACATGTCCATTACTATGTGGATGATGAGGGTGTATAGGAACACCATGTAGATACCGAAGGAAAAGAGGGAGAAGACAATGCCAAGGAAACATTGCTCCCAGTTGATCATCCAAGTACCACACTAATATTGGGTTGATTCCTAAAGATACTAGTGGAGAGACTTCAAGCACATCAATTGACGAGAACACCATATTATCTTCGATTAGGTAGGAGTTTACAACTACTCACTTCATAGGACTACATCAACCTATTGGTTGAGGCAGAACAAATGAAGAGGGATATGCAAGATATAAAACAAAAGAAGAGGGACCAAGCAAAGGAGAAGACATAAGCAAGGATTGTTGCAGCAGAATAGTGAAGGAAATAAAGGCTTCAAAGAATGACAGAGGAGCGAGAAAAAGATCACCAAATCTAGATGGCGAGGTAGGAAAGGGAACAACTAAAGGCACGGCAGAATCTTCAAAGTGATGGAGGGAGGATCATTTCCAAATCATTGGATCCACTTACAGACAATCCACAAATCTTCCAATACCTCATAAACATTTAGCCCCCCCAATATCATCTATTTGGTCAACCTCCTCCAATAATTCCTACCAGTGCAAGTGCCTATGCGCCAAATGTTATTGCAACACCTCCAGTCAATATAGGGGTATTTAGCACATGTCGAGACTATGGTTTTTCAATTCCTCCTTGGTTGCAAGGTGCAAACTGGCCTCAAGTAAGTATGGGAAACTCAAACCTTTCTGGTCAAGCAATCTTTGACAGTTCAACCTAATTGGATGAGGCAAATGCGGCAAAATCTACAGGTTTAGGCAATGCAGACACTCCATCTCTATGGCAATAGAGATATCAAATACTTAGCCTAACCACATGGAATGTGGATTTTGTTACAGAGGCATTTTGTGGACGTTCTTCTAATCCAGTATTTAATCAGTTTTCTCTATAATTGAAGGCAATATATTGATGTATTTTTCTTGTAAATGCAACACTAGTTACCTATCCAATACTTTTTGAATGTTTAAGGAAATATTATGTTGGAAAGCAAACAAACAGTACAACAATCAATTGCAACATTTGGTTTGTTTGGGAACTTGTTTGTCTTTATAAAAATTTGTTGCAAGTCTTATATAAAAATCCTCTCATATTTTTTCTAGAGAGCTCAAATTTTGTTTATATTGATAAGAATGATATCAAAGATAAGGAAAGGATATCCATTGTCCACCTTTGGAGGTGATTTTTTATATGTGCACCCCCCCCCCTCTTCCACCTAGACGAGCCACGTGGTGGGCACATTGGAACTCCAAGACCCACCACCTAGCAGTGGCATGAGTTCCCTACGGATCCCCACTTTATTTCACTTTAATTTCTTTGGCATACATGCTTCCCGACTCTTCTCCCGTCGTCGGTCTAACAACATCTTCATTCATGTCTGGGGCTAGTGGGTGACAATTTATATTGTTAAGGATAAAAACTAAGACAAGAATAGGATTTTCATTGTCCACCAAAGCCTATCTTATCTGGTCAAGAATTGGAATACAAGTGCATCCTAGGAGTCATCTCATAGATCCCATGTGATCACCTCAATTGCCTACATATATGAGGATTGTTGTGTAATTTAAGACTCTAGTTGGTTAGTGATGGTATTGTGTTGAGATGCATATGAAAGAATTGTGTTTTGGTGTTAGTTCTATGCATGTAATATCTATAATCTTTCACTACAATGAGTTGTAATGTGTGCATTGTTTCCATTAATATGTTTGTGATAATTTTGGTTAGCTTGAATAAATTCCATTAAATATTAACTAATGATATTGCAACCCTACTAAATATTTAATACTTTGCACATCACTTAATCGACACTATCAAACATGGCTCAAGTGAGACTTCAACCCACTATGGTTATCATATATCTTCCATAACCCTTCCTTAAACCTAAGCCACTTTCCATACCTACTCTAGGGATCTCCCCTTTGTGACTTCTTGTTGACAGTCAAAACTGTCAAAGAGGTTTACAATGCAAGTTCACTTGCCATGTTTTTAAAACCTTTCAAGAAACTACTAGCAACAGAAATAGAGGTGGATAAAGTCTCCTTCATGACAATTGATAGCAAGGGCACAAAAATTATGATCCACAAGGGTGCACAGTTCAATATCCAAAGTATATCATTAAAGAGTGTGGTCATGAATTCGAAACATGGGATGAGGCCAAGATGGATTTTCAAAAGAACTCATATATCTCCATAACCCTTCCTTAAACCTAAGCCACTTGCCATACCTATTGACACTAAGTTTCTATCGGGATTTCCCCTTTCTAACTTCTTGTTGATAATCAAAACTATCAAAGGGGTTTACAATGCAAGTTCAGTTTCACATGCATAAATAAACCCATTTTTTTCCTTTAACCATTAATCAATCTCCGCGGAATGCAAAACCTCCCAAAGAGAACCGGAATCAAATGAAATGAACCAAAATCAAATGAAATGCATGCACACACAAATAAACCCATTATTTTTCCTTTAACCACTAAACAGTTTCGGAGGAAAGCCATTAAACCATTAAACTAGAGGAAATCCATACAAACATATCACATTAAACAAATTAACCAAATAGAGCACATGTATGTCCATCCATACAACCAAAGCACATGCTTGTCTAACCAAATTAACTAAATTTGTTGCATGAGATCCGAACCACGGAGCAAATATAACCAAATCCATGTTATATCAACGAGCAGGGAAATACAAATAGAGAAACATATCAACAGGGCCAATAATAACATCGAACCATTAACACCATTTTTCAGTTGATATGACACCATTTTTACAAACGAAGCAGAACCCACAACCCCATTTTTACAAACAGAGCATAACCACTTTCATGCTCTACAAAACAATAGCAACATACAATAGTTACAACCCTAAACCCTAAACGAACTCCCCAATGCACAAAGCAAACCAGGCCAGTCACAACAATCCACCACGAGAGTGAGTGTGTTGAAAAACACAGAGGGGAAGTTGGTAGGAGTTGAGGTCCTACCTGTTAGGGTTTATAGCGAGCATTAACAATATATATGAGGAATAAATATTTATCACAGTTATAGCAACATTGAACACAATACATTTACCCTAGAAAATCCCATGCGGGGAAAAACCAACAACAATGAAGCTTCATTATCCTTGGCCAAAGCCGGTTAACCGGGCCAACTGAGCTCACCCATTCACCTCCATGCCACCTTACAATGGAGTGTGCCAAGCCTTTTATAGTATTCATTACATGCAATACCTTGGGCCAATACCATGGGCCCAACACCACGTGTTGAGGCCTAGACTATTTGACTCATTCCTGAGTCAAGGTTAACCCTAGAAATCCCCCCTATAAACTTGACTTGGAGTAATCACCAACCCCCTCAAAGTTTTAATCGAGGAATCTCCACATGCCCCCCTTATCACCTAGGTCAATATGACTTTACCGGTGAGTTACCAAGGATGCCCCATATGACCTAGGTCTACATAGACTTTACCAGTGAGTTATCTGGGGTACGCGTGCATTACCAAGTCGCCCATTTACATGTAAATTGCTCCATTAATTTTATTTTATTTTTTTCATGTGTCTTCATGGTAACTACACCATCACCATCCATTGCTTCATCCTCTCACTTTTCTATGCTTGTTTTCTTATGCCTTGCATTACTCATCATTTTCCATGCATGCATTCTTGCCATGCTTGTCTTTGTTGCACATTGTTATATACTTTGCACACTCATTGAGTTGACTAAGCTCAATATGTTTCTTGCTTTGACCCTGATGCATACAACTCAATTCAAAATTTTCCTTGACCACAAAAATATACGCCCATTCTAAGCACCTTCATTCATTCCATATGCCGCATATGACAATAAATAAACAAGAGTTGCATGCAGCTTAGTCCCTACCTTCTAAATTATAAATGAAAAGGGAATAATAAGATCAAATTATTTTTAAAAATTAAATAAAAACAAAATTAAAATAAATAAATAAAAGTATATATAATTCTTACATGATTTTTAGTGTAGTATAATTTCACTATTATTACTATTTTATTATAGCTATGTTGATATGGTGTTAATTTGTAACATTAAGAACTATGTTTGTTGATAACTTCACAAATAATGATAATGAAGCATGTTTCGGCTTATCTATTAATTTTGATAACTTGGATAAATAAATAAAAATAAATAAACTAGTCCCAAAACTTTGCAACTCAAATAAATAAATAAATCACAATTAATTAATTAAAAGGATATAATAAAATAAAATAATTAGTATTGAAACTATACTATAGTTGTAAAAGGGCTATCCACTATATTTGTTTCATATAATTACGTCAAAATCGTAATAATATTAATCAATTATTATAATTATAGTTATTATAATAGTTATAATTATACATGGTATTTTATTAAACATATATTTAATAATAATTTGTGAGTTCAAATAATTAATCTCCATATGTAAATAGATCTATATATTTGCCTAACATATCATAATGTGTTGACATTAATGTGACTAAGCTAACAACTCATTTAAATATAACACTTAACTATAATACAATATAACATCTTAATGAAAGTAATGCTCATAAGATTGTATGTTTGTTTCACTTTTATTTATAATTAAAATCAAAGAAGTTGCCATGAAGATTTAAGAGTTGTGTTTAATCTTTTATTCATTTTATATAAAGATGTATGACTAATTATTCTTAAAAGAATTATTCAAAATAATAAAAGAATAAATTTAAATTAATAAGAATTTATATCTCATAATTACAAAAAAATTAATGATAATTATTCAAAAATTATAATAATTTAGAGATTATAAACCATCTATGCTATATATCCCTCGTCATGGATATCCATCTATCCTATCTATTGCTCATGAATGTCCGTGATATTATGTGTCTAATGGGATTTAAACTCTTACCATGTTAGTGAAACACAACGACATGAACTACTAACCCATGAGGTTCGAGGCAATATCACGATACTTAAACTCCCAATGTATGCATGACCTCGATACCAAAATCCATTCATCTACAGAACCAGATGCCAGGATCATGCTAAAAATGATTCCATAAATTATCTATGCTCTGCATTCATTTGTACACATTGAAAATGGGAAGCAATGCAAGTAAAACATATGTTAAAATGATTAGCATTACAGGTATTTTCAAAATCCCAGTAACGTTCATCAGTGAATAAAGCAACTTACCCCACTCGGTGAAGATGGGATTGATCAGAATGAATCCACTGATTGGAAAAACAACCTCAGAGAGAGATGCCCAATGGAGAAATTAAAACCACTAAGCATGAAAATGATCAGGTCTTGACAAAAAGGCCTGGAAGGTATGCAATTATCCCCAGTGATGTCCAGTGGATAGTGATTTCAAAAGGCCTAGATGGTATGCAATTATCCCCAGTGATGTCCAGTGGATGGTGATTTGTCACCATGATCACAGAAAAACATCCTTGCATGGTCAAGGACCCTGACCTCGCACACTCTAACAACATCTGTACATCCAGTTCCAACCATAACCAATTTCACCAATGATTGATTATAGATCTTGTTACCAGAAGGCATCCCTGAATTCACATGGTTGTCTTCCATAGGACAAGCATCGTTGTCACCCTCCTTAAACAACAAAGAGAGAGGTCAATAATTGCATTCCACGAGAAAACATTGCATCCCTGTAACATGGTTTAATTCTAGTTCTTCAGATTGTCACAGAAATGGAATTAGTCCACCGCAAGTCCTGCATTTCAAGATTGTTAATACAGAAACTCAAAACAAACAACCCAAAACACAATGCAAAAAATACATGGTTGAGAACTTGAATGATGATTTCTTCAGGAATGTGTGGCAATACTTTGCTAACTGTATTGGTTATAGCATAGCATAGAATATTATACTTAGGTATACTATTTAAATCCTTAAAAAATACCTTAGTGTGAAAATACCCTATTTGGAAAATATGAAATGTACCAAAATTTTTTAAATTAAATTACATATAATTTCAAAAAAAATATTACTTGGAAAGTTAAAATGCATTTACACATCAAATAACTTTTGACTAAACTTATTAAACTTACAAGCTATATGGACTAAGTCACTTGATTATTTCAATGGCCATTAAAGTAGAAGAGATGTGTCACATTTCATTAAACTAAACTCCAATAAAAAGTAGACATCTTAGTTTCGAAATCCCAATATATTGTACAGTGTGTTTTGAGGACTGTTACATTTGCAATAGTATGAGAAATAGAATTTCAAATTATTCTCTATTTCCTTCGTAGAAAAAACAATGCAACCTATTGCAAGGAAATAAAAGGACACAAATATGTGCAATATACTAGAGACCACAATTCTTACTTGACAAAGCAGAAACCATGAGCCAGGATCTTATTTACATTCCACATTTAGCTACCCATTGTATTTTGATCATCTTCGTCATCATAACAATCTACGCATCTAAAAACTTTACTTCCATTTCAAAAAATTTAGGTATGTAGTTGCCAATAAGCTTCCCATACTCTTGGTAATTATCATTCTTTGCAAAATCCAGCATCTTCAGCCTCCTAGAAGGAGGCACTGAATCCGAAGACAAATATTTGAGCAACAGATCCTTGAAACAAAGGTCGCACATCAATCCCATGCAAACAATTCCCACACAGGAGCTGGAGGTGGTTATTGTGAAAATTTAATACTGCAAAGTTAAATCCTACAAAATCTTAATCAATACCTTTGCAATGTGGTAAATGTGTGATCCTTCGTGTGCCATTGCATGGTGGAATATGAGTTTCCAATCTCTTGCTCTGAAATTCAAATGCAGCAACTTCACGGGAAACCTCAATAGCCTCTGAAAAGCCAAGAGCTTGATCTTCTCATCTTCATCACGGATCTTCATAAACATTGTATACAGTAACTCTGCTACGAAATACAAAAAGAATAAGAGTATGTACAACGAGACATGTCCTACTTTAGATAAGATTCATCACAATTTATAGCTTGAGCGTATAATTGAAGACCTCAGTGAAGTGTTTCTACTCTGTTATGGACCATTTAAGACAAAAATTGCAATTGCAATCAAAGAAAGCATTTTGAATCCCATGAAAATGCTATTATAATTAAATTTATTATAAGATTGGTTTCAATTGTATTTGGAACAGTCACTGAACAGATTCAGATTGTGCTCTTGTATCTTCCCCAACATTAATTGTCTGCATGTGCTTTTGAAAATACCATCAAGGTCAAACCCCGGTTTAGTGAAGCAAAATAGAAAATAAAAAAATTATTCCACCTTTTTCATCTACTTTAGGGGGCTGAATTTGCAGTAACAACTGAAAAGCAGATCGTCTGACTCAGACACTTGAGTCCTTAAGGACGTTGGTTATTACATCATGAATGGCTTCTGGGGGCCACAGTTGCAAGGCATCATGTCCTCTCATATTGTTTTCCATAAGTGATCAAAGTTTCCCCAACACTGTGACAAAGATAACTTCTTTACATATAAATTTTCCAACGGAAAAAAAAATAATATTCACTGCCATCAAACACCTCCAGATTGCCATCTTTGCATTTGTGAGTATTAATGAAACCTAAGATTTTACTTCATAACAACCATGACAGAAGCAAAATGAACAAATTGTTAGTCAATAACTTACAAGCTTAGCATTCAAGCCTTAAGAAATTCGAATCAGTATGAATATCTACAATCTTTGATGCACAGCTAGTAACTATTACTAGAGGACTTGACCTATAGGTTGCTTCAAATATTTGCAATGTTGCATTTAGGGTTGCATGAAAAAAAATTCTTGTCAGATACTTCCTGTTGAAACTAAAGAATCAAATACTTGGAAACTCCATGTTAAACTTAGACAAAAAGGCCACCAAATGGATGAAAGCATATATATCAGAGCACAAGTGCATCACAAAGCTCTACCTTTATACAAGAAGGAAAAAACGATTGCAACTTATGATGGTGGTGAATAGAACCGAGGATCTATAGGTAGATATTCACAGCCTCATTGAGAAAAGCCTATATGAAATCTTGAGGTTACTGACAGATTAATTATTCGACGGCAAGAAAAGATCGAAATTATCTTACCACCTCTTTATGCACTACTATTGCGAAAATCAGGACAAAGTGTAATTGAATCAAGGAACCTTCTTGCAAAACATGGCTTTGCAAAAAGCTTCAGGAGGAATTTCATAGGGGCATCCTGAAGAGTAGTTGGACCATTTGATACATAGCAGGATACAATTTGATGAAGCACCACAACTAAACAGGCATCCCATTCATTCTACACATACAACAATTTTCTACCTTAAATACAACAAATTAAGAGCAATGTCAAATGAATAAATTACTTTAAAACACCAAGTTGCTACAGGTTTGGTGGAACTGTGCTCTAGAGATTATAGATCAGCAGCATCTCAATAAAGACAGTTTCAATGCTGCTTTGCGTGGTGGTTGGTCAATTGTTTAGTATCATCTTATCAAATTGATCATGGTGACCTTCAGTATAAATATTTTTGAAGAAAATAACTCTAGGGTCAATTCCTAGTTGTCCCAACTTTTCTACTATTCGAAATTTATTTTAGAAGTTCTTAGAATATATCCCTGGGAAAATTTATCAATCCGTCATGGACCCTAACGCAAATATCTTCTTTTAGTTGAAAAATGACTCTGGCATAAACAAGGTTCCAAGATAACTATTACCAAATGGATTCCCCCACATTACAATTTCTTTGTGCAATAATTAAAATGAATCTTAACCTGGTTTAACTACTGAAGGTATTCCAATAGCTTCCAGGCACCATCCCAAAAGATCCCAGGTTGAGACAACACCAGCATTAGCTTCAAACTTTGGAGAAGTTGCAAGAACAGTTGGAATCCAATTTGCACAATGAACGCTACAAGTTCATGATAAGTTCAAAACAAACAAACATGCCATGTTGCTTCACAAAGAAAAATTGAACAAGTAAAAGATTAACTGTAAGAAAAAATGAACAAATAAAAGAATAACTGTATTCCAAGTTTTGGGTCGAGAAAAACTGCTCCAGGAGTATCTAGGTGCAGTGTATCTTCATCCAAACCGGCCTCGCAACCGTGCTTTATTCAACACAAACACGAAGCATGTTGGTTCTATAGATTCCTCTCCATCATAAATGATCATGTTATTAATCCTGAGCACTGGACAGAAGACATGAGGGACGATGCCCTTGAGCCTACAGACCTTTATAGCAGAGACATAATTGTTGTAGACGTCAGAGGTGGCACTAGATTTACCACATTGGGTATTGTTAAACACGTTGATGCAAAGAATGTGACCATTCTGGACCATTCCCCCATCAACTTGCCGAAGCAAAAAAAAAGGAGCCTCTCAAGGAGATCTACCATATTCGTAGCATCTTGCATAACAATTTTTTATGGAGCCTTCCCTAGCCCCACATTCCTAAAGCGTAAACCACCTGCAACTGGTCTTGGTGACAGAAAATGATCCCGGTGTCAAGCGTCCTTATGGGCCTCGAATAGTCACAGTCACAGTGTCCACTGCCCATTGGAATAGTCATAGTCTCCACCCATCTGCTCCACTACCTAGAACAATCCCCTACCCATTGGAATAGTCTAGAACAAACACATTGGAAAACTCTCTGCATGAACCCGGAGTGAATTGCCCAAGGCAAGAAATATTGAATGCAATCAAACACAATCAATTTAATAATATGACAATAACTACTATAAGCAATGTTGACAGTGGACAGTGGACAGAGTTGGCAATGGACAGTGAACAGACTGATTGCTGGCACGCTAAGCAATAGGAAATCCCAAGTAAGGTGGGTAAGGTCTAGGAATAAATATTTTTTGGTTATTTTTCTTAATTTTTTTATACTAGTCAATGATAAAAATTATCTATTCAAGATCTTTTATCCAATAAAATTTGAATACTATTTTTCAAAAAATAATTTATAAATACCAAATTTAACGAAACTTTTACTTAACTTTATAAAAACTGAAGTATTGATGTCAACTAATAAGTAAAGATGAAACATATAGTCTCTACCACATAGACTAAAAATATGTCTCACCACGAAAACCTTATACATAACTTTTTATTTTGTTTAATAATGTGAATAAACAACTTTGCACCCTCTTCCATGCAAATGTCAAGCATTAACGTGAATCACCTTTTTTTTTATTAATATGTAGTGCACATTGAGGTCTTCAAAACAATAATGGTGGCTTTCACATAGCATCCACGGCATCTCTCTTCCGCACATGCAGCTCTGCTCAAGTCGACTTCATTGGTGGCGGCTCTCTTTGTTAAATCGATGGCACTACCCCACATCTTTTGCAACGGCTCCAATGGATTTCCGGCTTCAAAGGGGCATTTTTCTTGACGGATGTATCTTTCCACAGGAAAATCAATGGCTCCTTCATCTTGTGCAGAAGTGGCGGCTTTCTCCTTCACAACGACTCTCCAGCAGCACGGGTTGGGTTCTCCTCACAAACCCAACTAGGGTTACTTCTTTTACGTGTCCAGAAAAACCCTTGCGGTCTCCTCCTTACATGCTGCGACCACACCTTCATGACTGCATTATTGCTCCCTTATGCGCCCATATCCACAGCTTCATCTATAACTGGCACACGTTCGCACATCTGCAGAAGCGCCAGCTCCTCCTTCATCGCCTTGACAGCGCCTGAGACCGCTCTCAACCTATACATGCGCCCTCACACCATTGGGCTCTGCAGTTGCACTGTGGTCTCTATGCCCAAATATGATCTCTTTTCACCGTGGCGGTCCTCTCTCCTCATGGTGCTCATCAGCGGTCACCATGGGTGGCTTTAGCTCACCTTGAGAGTTATTGTTTAATGCTCTACATACCAAGTCTAGCGTATACTGCAAACCTCTTCATAGACTCTTACAACTCCACTCAAGCTACAACAACTCTCACGAGCTCTCGTAGAGTGATCTAGAGAGCTGCACCATCAGGATCTCACTCTATCAACGGTAATCACTTATTGACGGTGTTTCAGGTCTCCGGCAGCTTCATGCAAACAACCACGTTTCACAATCTCCACACGATCTCCGTGATCTGGAGTACCTCGGCTCTTCACTTTGTTGATCTCACACAGATCCTAACGACTCATTCCAACAACATCTGTTTATGCATCCAAGAGTCGCATATATCCATCAACAACACGGGATTGTCCATGTGCTTGCTCTCTCAATGGATGGCTCACTTGCATGACGTCTTCTAGAAAATCTGTAGCATTTTAACAACCAGATCTGCGGCCCCTTAACAACCAGATCCGCACCTTGCTAATACTCATTTTCAACATCTTCAAAACCAGATATCCACGCCCACACTTGCCATCAACATGCGCTCTTCTCGTCCATTTCACGCCGGATCTCTTCACGCGGGTTCTCTCTTGATGGCTATAGAGGTAGCGATCTCTTCTACGCAACTTCACATGGATTAGGGCACACCCGAATCAGTTCTCCTTCATATTGCCCGTTCTAGACAACAAGCTCTCCCATGGCACAGCATACAACAACCTCAACGAACCAACCATGATACAGTTGTTAGGGTTTATAGCGAGCATTAACAATCCATACGAGGAACAAATATTTATCACAATCATAGGTTGGGAAAAACTAGAAACAATGAAGTTTCATTATCCTTTCCCAAGGCCGGTCAACCGTGCCAAGTGAGTTCACCCACTCACCTCTAGGTCACCTTACAAATGGAGTGTACCAAGTCTTTGATAGGATTCATTACATGCAATACTTTGGGCCAATACCATGGGCTAGACCAAATACCACGGGTCCAAAACCACATGCTGAGACCTAGACTATTTGACTCATTCCCGAATTAAGATTAACCCTAACACTACCAAGAAAAACCATGAACAATCTTGTAATTGCCTGGACCACCATACGCATAGCTCCACGCACTCCAGAGTGACCTGCACACATAGAGGGGAAGTTAAAACGTGGATATTGAGCTCTGAAACCCACATAAACGCCGTCGAGATGGAGCTTACCTCGTGAAGAACCAACAATGAATGGTCACCAGCTGAATCGTCGCAGTCGGATGGTAGGGTCTTTGCGGGAGTTGCAGTCTCGAGCAGCTGAACCAAAAACCGCAGGAAACTAAACTAGATTAATGCACCCATAAACCAGACAAGGCACCCACACCACCAGACAAAGAACCAACATCGCCTTCCGATCGAATCAGCACTCAACAGAATATGGTGAAGCTTTGAGCGGGTTACAGCGACCAGGTGCACCACCACCAGGGTGGGAAAATGTCACCCACCAGGGAGAAGAGTAGGGAAGCACGTACGCCAAGAATATTAAAGTGAAATAAAGTGGGGTTCCGTAGGGAACGCATGGCACTACCAGGTGGTGAGTTTTGGAGTGACAACGTGCCCTCCACGTGGCTCGTCTAGGTGGAAAAAGGGACGGCGCACCACTACTAGCGTCCCTCCCATAATAGATATTATTTGTAGGAAACTATTTTCGATTGAAAACCAATTTCCACCAAAAGTTTTTTTCTACTAGAAAAATGTTTCTATATATAAATAGTTTCATTTACAACTTTTGGAATAGGATATTGTGACACTCTATCAATCATGTTTGAAAACCATGCTCAACTAGTCATCTCCCACACAACTGCTTGCATATGCATGAATGAGACATCATATGTAAGTTCGTGAATTTTTTGTTGTGTTCTTTTTTTATAGCATTTTTACATGTTTTTAATGTTTTCATAATGTTTTGGTTAGATTATAAGTTTCTATGCAATCACAAAGTCCTAGATCACCTTTCATATGAGTTGTTATTTTTATCATTTTATGAGTTGTCATACTTCATTTGGTTTGAGTTGGTATCACATTGTTTGATCTCCCCCTCTCTCTCTAAACATTTCCTCTCTCTCTAAACATTTGATCATCGATCTATGGGAACTACCCATCGATCCATGTGATCCGATCCTCAACAATTGCCATCCAGATCTACAATATAAATTATCAAGGCCATTTTTTGTTTAGTGCAAGGAGATTGGGTAATTTTGTTTGACTGAATGTGGGTCGCTAACTCTTAGATCTGAAGGATCAAATCTATCGATAGTAGAAATTGATGCTTTATTTTCACCTTCAAGCAATTTGGTTGTGATTCTAATTGAATCCTCTATCAATTTAAACTATTCTCCACTATTTTGGTAAATCCCCACATAGTTTGCCACTAGAATCTGTAATAATTATTGATTTTTAGCATAGGCACGAGGCACATTTTCTGGAATATACATTTATGTGCAACGAGATTGGAAACCCTTACTTGAAGAAGAAGTCTATATGCAGAGTTGTGGTCGTGATTTGAAAGTGGGAATGGTCACCAATATTAACATCACAAGCTTGTGAATAATATCCCAATCACCATAGAAAGTTATGCAAAACAACAAGTATCCATGGCTTCGCTGGAAGAAGATGTTGTGAAAATAAAAGAGATCATCACAACTCTCCACCGTTGGTGTTGGCCCACCCACCTAATGAGACATGGGTCGGATTTTATCCTGACTAGTTATCGATTTCCCTAGATTCATAAAATAAAAAGAAAAAAGAAAAATAGATCATCAATTGAAAGAGGCTAATACACAATCCAAGACCCCACTATTACTCAATGCACTCATATGTATTATGTTGAATGCAAAATCCCACCTCGATCAACAATCTAAGCCCTTGCATCAAGGGTAAAAAGAGGTATAAGTTTTGTTTACTATTTTTTTTCTAACATGGGAAAGATAATGAAATACTCATTGATTGCCAAATCCTACTCATTGATTGCCAAATCCTTGTGGAAAGGAAGCTATTATGAGAAATGTTTTGTGGGAAAGTAAATTACTTTGTAAAAGATTCAAAGGGCCTAAGGGGCCTAACTTCGTGTAAGCTTTGCTCCTAATTTGTGAATATTTGAGAAAATGAGTCACTTTGTATTAGGTTGAAAGCATTGTATGGTGAATGGAATTTAGAACAAAACCTTATAGGTGTGAATGCTTGTAACAAGTGAAAGGCTATTTTGTAAAAGGGTTACAAGGGTTCATATTCTTTATTGAATCTCAAAGAACTTTAAGGGATATGGTCCATGTTAAGACATGAATATCATGGAATCTCTCATTGTAATTTGACACACCATTGTGGTCATAAGAATGACATCATAATAAATTAAATTTATTTTTTCTCCTTGTCTTAGACCTATCCTGAAATCAAAATAAGGGGGTCTAAGGACATTTGTGCTCGTGTGTGATGATGGACATTTCTTGGATGGTTATGTGCTTTCTATCTAGTTCTTTAACACAATTAATTTGGAAAATGATACACACATAATGTAAGAAGGCATAAAAGACTTGATCAAAGTAAGGCATAAATTCAAAACATCAACAATGTAATTTGTAATCTTATGTATGAGGAGACGAAAGTGTGCTTGTTCCTTGACACTTCATTGAGCATTGTCAAAAATCATAATCACTAATGGTCCATGTAAAATTTGCTTGAGTTCAAAATTTCTTTGAATCATGATCTTATTGAGTAATTGAAGCACAAATTTGAGTCATTAAATGGGGTAGAGTTGAGAAACCCTTTTAAAAATTGTCAAAATGACCTGCCTAAAATTTCAATAATGAGGCCATCTTCACCAAAATTGAAATCATTGTAATCGCAATTTTGGGGTGCATGATCAGCTGTATCTAACACCCTAAAGTTGACATAAAATCAAGCAAGCCTCAAAACACAAGTGCAAGTGAGCAAGTTCAAGTGACAAGTGCAAAAATCTAAAATGGGTAAAGGAGGAAGTGTTTGCAAAATTCCAAGCATAAAATAAAAGAACTTCAAGACTCATTACGTGCATTGAATAATTGGGTTATTGATCTTCACAAACAAATTGATCTCAAGGATAAATTGATTGAAGCACTTCAACTAAAACTGATTGAAAAGGAGAAGGAAATGGTAGGAATGCATATGGTTCATGCATATTGTGATATACTTATTCTTATGCAAACAATTGATGCTACATGTGATACAAATGACCTTTTGGTTGAAACTGATAAGATTGATGATGACAAGGAATCAGTGATAAGAATGAATTGAAGAACACAAGTTCTGAAAATGAGTCGCAAGAAGAAGCACGAAGTAATAGTAGCAGCAATGGATGTGAATTTGAAGAACATATTAATTAAGGACGTCGTCAAGTATAATATGATCTTTCCAAGATGATCATCAAACATTGGAAAGAATTTCACTTCAAAAACAATTGGCATGGCTTAGGATATGAAAAAGACAACATCTTTCATATTCTAGATTACTCCAAACCATTCACTTTGTGAGTGCATGATTCATTAATCAAGATTTGAAGGCTCTAGAAGCTAATGAAGAATTTATTCAAGCAGTTGATGTCAAACACATGGAAGAAATTCATGAATGTCAACATTGTCATAGAGTTGGCCATTCTAAGACTACATGTTGTGATCTCCATCTGTTTCTTCATTGTGGGAATACAAATGCTCACTCAGATAAATGCCAAAAGAAGAAGAAGGACAAAAGGAAAACAATCCATCATGGATGGATATTGTTCTTGGTGATGGAACCAAGAATTCAATAAGTTGCAGAAATCTTACTATGTGGTTCAAACATGAGTAAAGAAGCATTTAAATGGAAAATTTACAAAAGAGATCAAACTTCAATTACTTAGTGAAGATGATGCTTTTTGGCATGACTATGTCCCATTAAGAATTGGTACTCCCTTCTACCTTAAGGGGGGGTGTACAAAAATGAAAGAAGAAAGGAATTATCTTACACCTCAAGGGGGGGGTGCACTGAAGAAACAAACTCAGATGAAAATAGTTAGTGGTCAACCAAAACCCCCACATTGATGAAGTGAACATGGTTAGTGGTCAACCAAAACCACCAAATGTGAAGCTTAAGCTTGGATCCCTTCCACATTCTTCTCACCTTTTACCTAATAGGGGGAACATCATTGATGATAGTTAGGCTTCAAGATTCAAAGTGTTATCAATCAACAATTCAATCAATTGATCTACTCAACAACAATCTATAAATCAAATCTGAGAAGTTTAACATGTCATCTAATCTCCTCTTCAGATCATCTTCAAATCATCAAATCAACATTTGGAAATTCCATCATGTAAATTGGTCTCCTCAACAAACTATTCAACTATTCATGGGTGTTCGACACCTAATTGTGTCTAAATTCATAGAGAGCTCGGTGATCCTATTTGTTCACTGATATCATTTTGGTGATCCTATTTGTTCACCAAATTAGTAGAAGACTCCAAATTCTTCTAGCATAATCAAGGAATGTTCAAACAAGGCGGTTGTCCAGTTCCAAAATTTCATCTCTCATTCAAATTTCAACATCCAGGTTGCGGTTTTTCAGGTATATCTTCATCGAAGCTTAGTTCAAAAGTTTCAGATTGAAGATGATAGGTCAATTTTTGTTACTTGACTGGTATAATTACTCAGACTTGTGATTGAGGGGAAGAATGCTAGACTTGAGTCCCTATGCAATCACAAAGTCATAGATCACCTTTCATTGTGAGTTGTTATTATTATCATTTTATGTGTTGTCATACCTATCCACTAATGAGTTGTCAATAAGATCTAGATCTAGAGGTAACTATGATCCAGGTACTATATAATACCATCATTGGTATGAATATCAATGTTGAAGATGGCTTAATCATTTTCCATGTTTTTTTGTCTTGTGCTTGCTTGCTCTATAGTTTAAAAAAAAAAATTAATAAGAATATTTTCCAAAAGAATCTAAATAAATCACCATCCAACATAGGATATGTGTTAATTTAATTAGTTTATAAAAGTTAAGCAATGTAAAGAGTGGGAGATAGATTAAGGATAGCCTCAATAATGCTACACATTGAGAATATAACCTTAATGGAGAGTGCAATGATCTGCTCATAAACCAATACCTTGTTAGAGATGTTTTGTTTCCTTAGACATGTTTCCTACTAGATGGGAAGCATTTTGTTGAGGAGATGACAAGCGTGCTTCAAAAAATATCACCAGAAAAAGAATTGATCTTTGAGATGATTTAAAGTGATGTTGTAGCTCATTTCCTTTATCATGTCTTCATAGGTAATTTTTTTTCCCTTCGATATATTGTTTGCTAGATTGGAAACATTTGTTTGAAGGGATAACAAGAGTTCTTCACAAAATCTCACTAGCAAAAGAATTAATCTTTGAGATGATTTAAAGTGGTGTTGTATCACATTTCCTTTATCATGTCTTCATAAAAATGTTCCACTCATCCATTGGTAGCTTGAAGAATTCACACACCACCCTCATCACCTTCATGTTTAATCACCTACAAGTTAATTTTAAGCAATCAAGTCTTAAGTCAATTGAACAACCTAAATGGAAGAGATGTGTCTTGGTAATGTATATAACCTAAATAATTTTCTATGTTTCATCTAGTTACCTCCATGTTGATGCTTGATTAGGTTCAATGCACAAGTTATTCCCTAATATATCTTGTATCGTGGCACGACGAGGACTCTATAGTGGTATTCTACATAGTGAAAGTTCCCTTATGTTGGTGTTTTCCAATCTTTTGAGTCCCCCGGATGCAACGCTATAAATACTTCAACTACCCTTTATAGCTCTTCATCCAAGGTTGGGTCAGTCATGGCGTCTTCCTCTTCTTCTCTTGGTCGACTAAGCCTCTACTCGGGTAGTGCCAGACTTGTGCATTCCTTTATTCTTGCTCTTATTTTAGGCCAACATGGGATTACATCTTCTTGAAATTCTTCCCTCTTTTTTCTTGTTTTTTCTCTTTCAATTTATATGGATATTTTTATTTTTTTTATGAGTCGAAATTCTAACTAATTATTTTTCCAGGCTTGTGTTATATTCTAGGTTCTTTTTCTTCTTGGTCGACTAGTATTCCTCTTCTACTAGTACCTCATGGTAAGCCACCCCCCATCACTGACCTTACTTAATCTAGGTCAAAGACGGTGTCCAACAAGTGTAATCTCATTTGTTTAGAAAGTACTCCCACTCAACTTGCTTCTAATTTTTCCCAGTCATTGGATATAGGTGTATTTACTAGCAAACGAGGTTCCACAATATGCTCGACCTTATTTTTAATCAATAACTTGTGAAGGAGTATCGATATTGTGCACAAAAATATTTTTTTCAAGTTATTGTAGAGCCTTCTTTTAATGTTGTCCACTAACATTCTTTTTTCAAGTGCTTGTTCTTCACAGAATTCGGTTGCAATCTTTTTTATCCACTCGTACAAATTAGTGTGTCCTTTGTTGTTTAAATTGTGTATAAGTTCTCTATCTTCTTCACTTGGTATCATCTGCAGTATGTTCAATGAATTTGTAGATTAATGTAGGAACATACTCCAGAAATTTCTCATGTGTTTCGGTGAAGATTCTTTCCTTTGCTTGTGTGATCGTCAGATAGTTCCTTCTAGCCTAATTATTGATGTAGTTTTTTTTTTGTACCACAACCTACGCACTTCTTATAGTGTCAACATTTATGTGTGCATGCCTGTATATATGGTTTCTACCACAAGTATAGGTCTCGGAAATGAAACCAATGTTGCAATCTAGGGGATCATAGTCATTAGTTACCAGTGATATACATTAAGAGAGCATACATTCATAAATAGACAAGAGTAGGAATAATCCATATGAATTGGTATATTATCAATAGAAGGGCATATTACAGACATAGACTGTTATCTTTTATACACATGAACTGGCATATGATTATACATATTTGTTCATTATGTCGGTTGACCTATTGGTCCAATCGACTAGAGGGCCTAGTTGACCGATCAACTAGGCCCTTCCAACAAATGCCTTAGTTTCTTTTCATATGATAAACAAACACAATGGGTGAAGTAGTTTCCCTTATCAGAATCATGGTACACCACATCTTTCCATACTTCGTCAAAAATGTCACCATTTATGGCACTTTATGGCTATCATTCTCCTTCCATCGCACCACCCTTGAAAGAAAAAGTTAAGGTTCAAGGAGTGGAGGATCACTTAGAGCACCAACAAGAGGTTATCCAACTATTTAAATATAACTTGGCTATAGCACAAAATAGGATGAAACAACGAGAAGATCAACATCATAGTGAAAGGATATTTGAAGTAGGGGATTGTGTAATTTTGAGGCTACAACCACACAAACAGATGTCTCTTAAGAAGAAAAGGAAGGACAATAAATTAGCACTCAAGTATTATAGTCCCTATAAGGTGTTGTAGAGTATTGGAATTATGGCTTACAAATTGGAGTTTCCTCCATCTTCATGTGTACATCTAGTCTTCCATGTTTTTTGCCCAAAAAGGTAATTGGTGACAAGATCTCAATCCAGTCTATTTTACCAAATATTGATGAAGAATGAAAATTGACACTAGAATCTAAAACAATCCTTGACAAAATGATTATTGGTTGAAACTTGGGAGCACGAGGAATCCAAGGCCGCTGATATAGATGGATATGTGCTTTGGTCGATATGGAATAAACATTCTTGTCGTGGAGGCATTGGGGGTATAGCATGTTACATTAGGAAGAACATGTCCCCTCATGTTAGGATTTATAAGAAAAACCCTTACAAACAATTTATTTGGATAGAGATCACAAACATTAATGACGAAAAAACCTACATAGCCATTTGTTATTTTGCCCCTATTAATTCCAACTTCTATAAAAAAAACAATTTAGATAAAAATTGTCCTTATAATGGTTTAGAACATGATATTTCTAGTCTAAGGAAGGAAGGAAATATCATTTTGATGGGTGACTTCAATACACGAACTTCGAGTAACCAAGCTATTATTTTAACAAATAATTCCAATCCTAATCCTCTTTTGTTAGACGAAGACCTTTAGCTAGCTAATAGGTACAAAAGAAGTTCTGAAGATCTAGGTGAAAATTTATTCAGTTCTAAGCTGGTCAATTTTTGTAGTACTCAAGATCTTATCATTTGCAACGGACTAACAAAATGGCCAAATTCTAGTCGGATGACTTGTATTCACGGGCTTGGCAGTAGTGTGGTAGAATATGTTATTTCTGATATCCCTTTATGCAACAAGTTAATGGATTTTGACATCTTAAACGACCATGAGCCTGAATCTGATCATAGGCCTTTAATTTATAACTCTCAGTATTGCCATGCATAGTGATCCCAAAGAGGAAAACTATCATTTCCAAAAGCACTTGAACATCGATAATAATAATAATAAAAAGCTTTTTCTCCATGATTTAAAAAATGATTTGTTTCCTTTATCTAGTATGGATAATATAGACAATCTCTGCCATGATTTTAATACAGCCCTCTTGTCATCCATTATCAAGTTCTCTATTGAAGTCTCGGTTAATAAGAGAGATAGTAGAACCAACCCTTGGTATGATCAAGAGTGTAAGAATGCGAGAAAATAAATTAAGCAAGCTACTGCAAAATCGATAAAAATGGACAAGATAAATCACTACAAAACCCTAATTAAAAGAAGAAGAAAAAAAAGGCACTATCTTAGTAAATGACAAAAAAATCTCTTACACTTCTCCAAGGTGTCTCCTAAAATATTATGGAGTAAAATTCTAACTCACAAAACAAAAGAAGATAATAAGATTGCTTTAAAAGATTGGAATTTCTATCTTAAAAAGGTTTACGAATCCCCGGATATCAAAGATAACATTCAAACCCTTCTGTAACAATAAAATAATTTTTCTTGTTAGAAGACATAGATTTCGGGGTTAAGCGCTTAGCAAATAGAAAATCCAAAGACATTGAAGGCTACCAAGCAAAAATCTTAAAAATTGGGAGGCTTGTCTTCATCCCGCACATCCACAAAATCTTTAATATAGCGGTCAAACAAGGGTTCCCTACACCTTGGACTGAGAGCCTCATTATTCCTATTTTCAAAAGTGGCAATAAAAATAACCCCTCTAATTATCAGACCATTATGATTATCCCTCTCCTATCCAAGTTATACGGTATTATCTTAGAAAAGAAGATCAATGAATGGCTACAAATGGAAGGTAAGTAAGCTAAAGGCCAAGTAGGTTTTATAAGGAACCATTCAACCACATACCACCTCGTTATGCTTAGGATCATTGTATAGGAATGTCGTAAAAATAAGTCTGACCTTTTTTGTTGCTTTGTGGACTTAAGGAAAGATTTTGATACACTACCTAGAAATAACATGTGGAATAGGATAGAGGAGCTTAATGTTCCTTTTGAGTTGAGAGTTGTCACGATAAGGTTATACGAAAAGGTCATCGCCAAATTTAAGAATAATGAGGGTTGGTCAACGGATATAAACTGTAATATTGGAGTTAATCAAGGTTGCCCCCTCTCCCCTACCCTTTTGGCATTTACATCGATAAACTAGAAAGATGTTTAGAAGAAGTAGGTTGTGTCGGCATGATCTTAGCTAGGATAGTTATCATCCTCCTTATTTATGTTGATGATATTGTTATTATGGCAAGGTGTCCCTTTGATATCGATAAACAATTAATAATTCTCAAATATTTCTGCTCTAACATGGGTATGATTGTTAACACCGACAAGACAAAATTTATGATTATAAAATCTAAGAAAGACACCTACGCAAATTTGATTTATGATAACAGTAAATTGAAGGAAGTGACTTCTTACAAATATATTGGAATTGATATTCATCACGAGCTCAATTGGAGCCATAGCATTGAGAAAAGGATTAATGGAGGATGGAAAGCTTATTTTGGTCTTCAAAATAATTGTAAATCAGCCAACCTGGTCATGTGGGATAAAAAAAAGTTCTTTGAAACTCTTGTCATCCCTATTATCTTATACGGTTGTGAAGTATGGGGGTGCAGCATTTCTAGAGAATCTTGGAGAAAGATTGAGCAAATCTAGAAGCAGTTTATAACTTATAACCTCAAAATTAAAAGCAATTTGCCTTATCCTATTCTCCTCATAGAAGTGGGTATTTCCCCCATCGAGAGCATGGCTATGACTAGGTACCTGATGTACAAGCACAAGATACATAACATGGGAAATGAGAGACTTCCTAAAATTGCTTTAAATTCAAGTCAAAACCAACTACGCCTCAAGCGGAGTTGGTGTAAAGATATGATGGCTTGGTTAGACCATTGGGGCATTGATGAAAATGACACTTTACAGAATATCGATAATGTTGAAAAAATATTATTACCTTTAAGTTTAAAGAGAAATTCTGGTGCAAGGAAAATTTAGCGGTTAAGAGAAAACTAAGATACTATAAGGAGGTCATTATCCCTAATTTGGAAGATTAGAAATATCTCTCGATAGTAACTAGTTCAAAGAAGAAATTTATATAGCCAAGATTAGAACGAACTCCCATGAGCTTCATAGAGAAACAGGGCATTGGTCTATTCCCAAAACTCTGTGGGCGGAAAGGGTTTGCCATATTTGTGAGTCTATGAGCGTTGAGGATGAAAATCACTTTCTATGAGAGTGCCCTGCTTACACCGACATTAGATATGAGTTTCATAGTATTTGCTACAATACAAACCTTGCTAACCTCCTAACTTGCCAAAACTATAGTGAGCTTGGAAAGCTTCTTACCAAACTTTTTAAGCATAGGAACAAAAGTTTTGAGCAAACCAAGTAATAACCTTCTTAAGGTCCGATAGACCAAAATTAGTCTCAATAGACGTTAATCATCATCATCGCCATCATCATCATATTATAATATTAGTATTTATATAAAAATGTTTAATTGATATAATAAATGACTTAAATTTCATAATTATCCTATCTTATTTAAATTATCATACCATTGCATATTTATATAAAATTGTTTAATTGGAAAAATAAATTACTTAAATTTCATATTGTTCATGTCTTATTTAAATTATCATGCCATTACATACTTATAAATGTTAAATTTGTGTGAATAAATTGTTTATTTGTACATAATTTAATAATGTGTAATGGCATACTTATAAATGTTAAATTTGTGTGAATAAATTATTTAATTGTACATAATTTAATAATGTGTGTGTTAAAATATGAAGAATAAAATAGTATATTGTTCATATCCTATAGATTATCCTACCATGCTATTCTTTATGAATAAATATGTAATTTGTATAAATAAACTATTTAAATTTATGGTTTATAATATTGCATTTAGTATTATATTATTATTTATGTATAAATATTTAATATGTTAAATAAATCAATTAATTTTTTGTTTGATAATTATTTTTTTATGTATTTTAAAAAACATGTTTATTCACAGTTAATTATATATATAATTGTTAAATAAATTACTTAAATTTATGGTTGATAATATTGTATTTAGTATTATATCATTATTTATTATAAATATTTAATATGTATAAATAAATCAATTAAATTTCTGTATGATAATTACATCTCATGGGTTTTAAAAACATGTTTATTCATTATTAATTATTCATGTATGTGTATAATTGTTACAACTATATTTTTTTTGTTTTATTACATGTTAATATATTAATAAAATATAAATATAAATATGAATATATTTCTAACAGGAGGTCAATTCTTAAATCTTTTAAGGAGGATTTACACCGAAGCAGTTAGGGTTCGGTCGACCGCTGCGAGCTTGTCGCGGGCTCTGTTTAACTATATCACGTTGATTCAGTAGGGTTCAGTCGGTCGCCGCGAGCCTGCTTGGCTTCGCCCCCTGCGTCGACCTATTCAGAATGACGGCCAGCTATGCCTCGGCAGTCCGTGCCTCTTCGTCTCCAACCGGGTTTTCGATCCCAATCTCACTCTCTAATGGGGGAAATGCAGCCTACAGCCAACCTCCCTTGTTTGTTCAGGAAATACCTGCACCATCCATTGCGGTGGTAGAAGAATCTTTGATGGAAGCAAGGAATTTCGAAGAGTCAGCTTTGGTATGTCGCTTCAATGGGTTCTGGCCTCGCCTGGTTGCTCTCCATAAGTGGATCTCTGAGGTATGGAAGCCCCTTGTTTCTGAGGAAATTTCTATTTACCCCTTTGCTCATTGTTTTTTTGTTGTGGATTTCGATTCTCCTAAGTATAAACAGATCATTCTTGACTCTGGTCTGTGGTTTTGGGGAAGTTCGGGGCTCTTTATGAAACCCTGGAGCCCTTTGTTTGACCCAACTACTGATCAAATCTCATCTGCTCCAGTTTGGGTTCGGCTTCCAAACTTGCCCTTACATCTCTGGAACTTGGCCTCGCTTGAAGCTATTGGCAATGCGTTGGGCTGCTTCTACGATCAAAGTCCAAAAACAAAGGATTACATCAAAACTACCTTTGCTCGCATCTGTGTGGAAATGGACTTTAACATTGGCTTTCCTGCTGAGATCCATTGACCAGCAAGGCTTATGTGTGGCTGCAAAAGCTAGACTATGAAAATGTGATGTTCAGAGGCAGATCTTGCTTCACAACTGGACATATTGTAAAAGATTTCCCAAGAGCCTCGCAAATCCCCAAATCAAAAAAGCTCCATCACAAATCCACTTGGTGGGATGGAGCAAACTCCAAGCATTATACACTAAGCAGAAATGAAGATCTATCCGAAGAGGATCCATCACAAGCTAAGGAATCTTCTCAAGCTAAAATAGAGGACACTCTAGAGGAAAAAAGGATCCCCGCCAATGTCAAAGATCCACCTGTAGCTCCACGAGATAATGCTATCCAACTAATGGACCCGAAAAGTCCAACCCCACAAGATGCACCTAAAAATGCAGTATCCATTCTCAAAGCCTTTGTCGAGCCGTCAGATTGGATCAAAGTCGGCAAAAAGAAAAGAAGAGCTTCACCCTCTTTGAAGCCAAAAGAAAGTTTAACCTCTCCGAAAAAAACAAGAAGCCAACAAACTTCATATCATTAATCTCTGGATTGTATCAAGTTGTATGTTAGAAGTAGGACAGCAACAATTTTGGTTTTGTTAGTAGTAAATGTAGCCCATTTCCTTCTTGGTAGTATGTTAGAAGATTCAATCTCCATAGAATAGGTAAGTATCAGGATAAGTTAAGACTGGTTGTAGATGATCAAGGAGTCATGGACGTAGTCCTCTCTTGAGATCACCCTGTCTTTAAAACTATGTAATCTTTGTTCTTCTTTTTTTAATATATAAAAGCTCTTAACCATTTCTGTTAAAATACATATATATATATATATATATAAAGATTGAATGTAATCTCAATTGAGATTTTTAAAATTATTATAAAAATGTTGTACATTTTAACCTTATATCCACATCATTGATCCCCTTAATAGATTTTTATTATTATTCATTGAACTAACCATTGGTTAGTTAAACTTTATTGATCTTACATTAAATTACATTTTCAAATAAAAGATTTTACAAAGTTTTTTAAAGTATTGCAAAATTTAATTATTAGAATTAATATTTGGAAAATTAAAATAATAAAAAATTTAATATTTAGGTTTTTTTTATTGGTTCCATACACTTTTTGATGAGACATAAATCCCTAAAAAAAAATAGTTTAAATTTTTTAATTTTAAAAATAAATATAGTTAATTTATAAAAAAAACTTAAAAGTACCACCTATCCTCTAACATTAAATACTTTAAGAGACCCTTCAACAGATTCTCTTGAAAGAAATGATTGCGGTAAAAATGAACATCCGCTTTCGGCTCCTTTGTTAGAAACACAAAGCAGCGAAATTAATCTTCAAACTGTTTTTGTTGAAAGGGTTCAGATTCCTGAACCTTTGCATCGTAATTGAAAGGAACCTCTGCATTCTTAAGACAACGCAGTCTTGGATGTCAAAATGCCCCTGATACAAGAAAATTAGTCGCTGCCACACCAGGATATCCACCATCCACATACTTCTCTTCATCACATCGTCTCCCATTCTCTTCTCCACCGCCTTGCTGCAATCCTCCCATTTGGTATTGCCATCCACCTTCAATGCTTACGGCAGGTTGATTGAAAAAAGGTGAGAGGAAATTGGTGCCATTCTTCGAGGTGAAATAGGGAACTGTCCTCATGTCCATAAGAGTGGCCAGGCCTGTAACGCTTTCCAGGCGTTGGAGAACATGATTTCGGGCAATGTGAGAATCATGCCATTTCTCATGGAGTGTGAGGCTTGTCAGTTCCTGCCGTAGAGTTTCAAGGCATATCTTTTCTTGAGAAGCTAAATACTTGTGCAACTGGTAATCCCATCGATGACTGTTGGCTCTGCGACCCAAACTGGGAGAGCAACAGAAAATGGTTGGCAGATTGCAGCATCGGATTTGGAAAGGACTCCATTGGAGGCAAGGATGGCGAGATTTATGTGTTTACAGATTCTCATGATGATCCAGTGAATCCGGGAAATGGCACTCTACTTCATGTTGTGATTCAGACAGAACCTCTCTGGATCATCTTCCAGAGAGACATGGTGATAAAGCTGAGGGAAGAGTTGATCATAAAAAAATTCAGGACAATCGATGGTAGAGGTGCCAATGTCCTCATTGGTTATTACGGCTTGTGTATCACCATCCAGAAAGTGACTAACATCATAATTCATGGTATCCACATTCAAGATTGTATACCCACTGGAAATGCTATGGTAAGAGACTATCCTACCTATGTTACGAGAAACGAGAAATGGTAAACGAAACGAGAAACGAGAATCCAACCAGAAACGCAGTTAGGGGAGGGTTGTCTATTGTTGAACCGGGACCAGTAGTTGTCATAGTACTGGTCCCACACAGCCACCACATATTGACATAAAAAAAAACCATAAATTAAACATATATATTCCATATTAAGTGCAGTACATATTTAATTTAAGTCCAAAAATTGCCCCATTAGAGAGATTTTGAGGTCAAAAAAGGGTCTCCTAAGAGATGTACTACAAAAATATGAGATATATTAAAATATTATGAATTGGGGGTTTTATGGGGTAGGTATATATGACAAGTCACCTCCCACACTATTTTCTATGCACAATATAAATAACCATGGTTGAGTTACTTTTCAAAATTCACTAGAAATAAAATTAATAAAATAAAACTACATTGATGTGACTAAGATTCATTGTAAATTCCCAAAAATGTATTGTCCTTTAACATTTATTTGTCTTGAACTTGCAAATGAAATTAAATAATAAAAAACATTTTTAAGAGTTTTTTTAAAATTTTATGTTGACTTTTTATATTTAGTACTTTTCTCATGAATTTAATAATGTAATTTAATTGAGAATTTATTTACATGTAAAATATCAATAATATTATTATAATCCACATTGCATTATTATTATTATTTATTAAATCTATTATTATTCTTTATTAGTTTGACATTATGTTATTACATAGAATGGAGTGAATATATAATTTAAAATTAAAAACATAAAAATGATAATATATTATTTTATAAAAAAATGTGAAAGGACTTTCTTTATGAATTAAGAGTACTTCACTTGAAAATGACAATAATACTATTTTATGTGAAAGTGTGAAAATACATTCATTATGAGTACTTTACTTGACAATGACAATAATATTATTTTATGAAAAGACTATTATTATGAGTACTTTACTTTATGACTTAAAAGTACTTACACTACTACCTTGGTTAACTATGTGTTTTCATCCACCATAGAAAATTTGACAAATAAGCATTCTTAACTCATGCAATGCCACCTCACCAAGGGGGATGATGTCATCCACTAGAATGTGATTGGTTGTATTTTATAGTACATTTTCTTTGTTTTGAGGCCCTTTTTTGACCTCAAAATTTCTCTAATGCATTAACTGATTGGGCCAACAGGTGTCCATAAATAGTCCTGGAGTGCAAAATAGTACAAAACATCTTGTCCAAAGTACATACAGATCTACTCATGTATCCAAAAGTACATTAACAACTATTTAACCTGGCTTGTATTTCACATCAACTGCAAGGTAACCATCAAATGAGGACCCACGAATATTATTGGAGCCTAAATATCCCAGCATTCATTAAAACCTGTTCAACCATTCAAATCAACCTGTCCAAGCAACAACCAAAAGACTGTCAGTCATAACTGCCTGCTTGTTCGACCTCCCAACCCACTGTGATCAATAAATGACAACTACCCATTAAATGCAACCATTAAACAGCTGAAAGCACAAAGATCATGAAACAGATGAAGGCACAAGGATCAACCATGACAAGCTCCCAGCCATTGGATCACATCTAAATCAATCCACCACACACATTCATTTTTGAGAGATTGCAATCCATGTGCACACTTCTTACCAATCCAATTCAACATCAAACAACTATAAAAGAACCACAACCCTTACTGCAGAGGCATTTCAGAAATTCGAACTGCATAGTGTGTGCAAAGTGGAGACATACCATCAGAGTGTGTGTAGGGTATAATCACAGTATAATCAGGTAACTGCATAATCAGTGTTTATGTTATTTCCATTGTTGTTAGTGATATTTCTGTTATAAAAAGCTTCCCCTTTAAAGCTTCCATTGATGGTAGTGATATTTATGTTATTTCCATTGCTGTTAATGATATTTCTATATAATCAGAACCTGTTGTTAGTGATATTTCTATATAATCAGAACTTGTAGTGTTATTTCCATTTATGTTATAGGCAACTTCCAGTTTTCTTCTACATAATCAGCTTCCCCTTTAAATGTGCAAGTTGTTGCAGGCATGGCAAGAGTCAATGTTGCAAGGAGAACAAGTCACCGACTGAGTAGGGGTGCCCAGCTACGCTGCACCTCATCGGACGAGGAGAGGGTCGATCCTTCAAATGCCAACAATGCACCCAGCAATGTTGTTGAGAATGACCATGTGGTGGTAGATGACACTGTTGTCCCACCATCAACCACAGAGCCACCATCAACAACAGTTCCAAGAACAAGTTCAACCACCAAAATCAGTGCAATAAGAGGCTGGACAAAAGAAGACATGTTAGCTACCATTGATGATATAGAGTTCAATGGATATTCCATTTGTGCTGTTGCTAAAAAACATGGAGTTGCTACCTCATCAGTGCATTACTGGATAAATGGGCTCACACATACAAAGCGCAGACGGCCTGTTACAGTTATGTGTGAAGAGGAGGAGGCCGAGGTGGTTCAGTGGTGTAAGGAGATGGCTCAAATGGGACATGGGCTAGAGCTGATACAGTTAGAGTCCACAGTAGCTCAAATATGTCAAGGGAGGCCAAACCCCTTCAAAGATGGGTTTCCTGGAAAGTCATGGTGGTTTGGGTTTAAAAAAAGGCACCCAGACCTTGTGTTCCGTATAGCTGAGAGCCTAGATAGAGATAGGGCCCTAAATCTACGCCCTGCAATTATGACTAAGTTCTATGCCACCCTTTCTAGTGCATACGAAAAACATGGTTATTCTCCAGACCATATATGGAACTGTGATGAAACAGGTTTACAGGCAGGAAGGAACTGTGGCATGCGTGTGATTGCCAAGAGAGGGAGTCGTAATGTGCCTAAGATTTTTCCTAGGAGCAGGGAGTGGATCACTATTCTATGTTGTGTCAATACAATTGGTGCTTCAATCCCTGGATTTTATCTATTTAAAGGTAAAACTCAACTGAAAAACTATATACAAAATTGTGAACCAAGTGCATGCATGGCTGCACGTCCCCATGCTTGGATGACTAAAGAACTCTTTCTGAATTGGCTAACTCACTTTGTTGCATCTATACTAGGCGGTGTCTCACCTGTAAACAGACACCTGCTGGTTTTGGATGGACATGGAAGCCACATTGTTGTGCAAACAGTTGAAGAGGCTAACAATCTGGGCATCGACCTGTTGACACTGCCTGCTCATACCACTCACCGATTGCAACCCCTAGATGTCAGTGTGTTCGGGCCTTTCAAGAACTATTTCAGGGGTGAGCGAGCTTCGTGGATGGCAAAGAATCCAGGGGTGGAGGTAAAAAGGTTTGAGCTAGCCGAGCTTGCAAGTAAAGCCTTTAGAAGGGCTCTCACACCATCAAATATCAAGGCTGGGTTTAAGAGGACTGGGATATGGCCACTGAATTCTGAGGCTCTCATGCATGATACTAGTTGCAACCAGGCATTTCAACTGGATGGTCAAGAAGAAGGGGATGTCCAAGCACAAGGTGATGGCCAAGGAGATGTGGAAGTAGAGGAAGACGTTGTTGCTGCTGATAATATCATATCCCTGTCTCAAGGAGGACCCTACTGCCGTGATGATGATGAACAGGTGTGTGAAACACAATATAACAATGAACCAAGTGACAATAACATGGAGGTTGTTACACCAACTGAGACAGCTGCAACTTCTGCTGTTGGTCTTCTCAATGTCTCTATGCAAGGGACAGTTGCAACTTCTGCTTTTGATCATGTCAATGAAAACGTTGATCATGCACCAGGGAGCAGCAATGGAGAATTGACTTTGCCAAGCCAGGTTACCCCACCATCATGGCTGGTAGAAGCCATGATGAATTTGGACCAAAATATTGTCTCAGGGACCAATGAAGAAAGCATGAACATGCCTTCACAGCCATGAGAATTGGAAGATGAAATTGTTCATTATTTTGTGGACAATGGAAACTTAGAAGAAGATAGTCTCCACAATAAAGTTCCAGCTGAAGAGGAGAATATGGTTCAGATAGAGCAGGAGAACATTGACCCAAATATCGAAAGGCAAGTGTCAAGCAAGGAGCAGCAAGTGTCAACGAAGGGCCAGTTGCTTGGTCGGTTCCTAAAGCTACCAGCAGAGAGAATGTCAGCAAAAAGAAGGCAAGCAACAACAGACAATCTTCGTCTATGCCGAAGTTCACAATTACTCACCTCAGAAGACTATATAAAACTATTGGTTGAGTCTGAGCATAGGAAACTTGAAATCCAGGATTTAAAACAGAAGAAGAAGGACTTAGCTAAAGAAAAGAAGGCTACAAGGATTGCTACAGCAGAACTTCGAGCACAGGAAAGGGCTGAAAGAGAGAAAGAAAGACAAGAAAAGGCTCATCAAAAGCAGATGGCAAGGCAGGAAAAGGAGTGGAGAAAGGCTCGGAAATTGCTTCAAAAAGAACAAGGGCTGCCAGAAATGGTTGCTAGTGATGCAAACATGGTGGAGGGGAGTAGGATGATACCAAACACATTGGAACATATTCTAGATAATACTCCATGTTTCCAAAACCTCCTAAACATCCAAGTCCCTCGCTATCAACAAGTGCACATGCCCAATTTATTCCCTCCTACCATTACAGGTGTCAATCGTGTGTATGATTATAGGGGGGTTCAACCTACTGGAGGGGTTAGCAGTAAAAGTGTGCACTGTGGCTACTCAATTCCTCCATGGCTTCATGAGGCGAATTGGATATCATATGGAGGCAATCAGCCACAACCTAAGCAGCCATTGTTAGGTAGGCCAACCAACTTGGCTCAAGCAGGAAACTCAACAACATTGGGCAGTGAAGATCTTGGAGGACATCCTTCATAGGGGTGTCACATGGGGTGCCAGCATTTTTTTGGTGACCACATTGCAATGTGGATTTTTTGTAATCACTGGCTCTAATGTCTGTAACATGGCCATTTTGGATACAATCCTAGACCATTTTGGATACAATCCTAGGTCACAGCGTTCCCTATTGTTTGCGGCATTGTAATCAAGGGTTTAATATACAATTTCATCATGTTTATGAATTATGTTTGTTGTTGGTTTACGTTGCAATCCTTGTAGCAAGGTTAGGGTCTAGATCCTTAATGAATCTTTAAGTGTGTTTATTTTAATGTACAACTCTCGAGAACCCCTCTACATTAATCTTAGTAAGTCCAGTAGGTTAAGGGCTGCAGTATTAATCATTAGATTCATCACATTTTGTAATCTCTAAAAAGCAGCCATAACAAGACCTCTGTTGTTTTCAAAAATTGATCATAACCCACAAGTCTAGTCTAGCAACAATGGCCAAGTCTAATGCAAAGAGAATATTCATAACCATGATAGAAAAAATGGCTCCAAGTAAACTGTTGTATTTGTAAATCACATTAGAAGTGGCAGCACAGTACTGAATTCTAGTAACTATCTATTAATTTCATAATTCCAAAGACAAATTATAGAAGCCTGAGTGTCATACTAATCAACATAAAAGGCCTAAATCAGGCATAGTGTGTGTTTTTCAGGGTTTATGAATTATGTTTGTTGTTGGTTTACGTCTAGATCCTTAATGAATCTTTAATGAATGAGTATCATACTAATCAAATATAGCTGCAGTTCAGTTTGCCTATGAATTATAGTCTGCAGCCCTTCAACCAAAATAACTATCAAATATCAAATTATAGTTTGCAGCCCTTCTCTGTAATATTCAAAGAAGACATGATACTTTATAAGGAACCAAGAACAAAATCGATATCCTTTTGAAGACTAGAGCAACAAACAATAGTAATCGATCCAAAGTCATTGTTTAATAAAACCAGGTGTATATAAATGCATGCTATGGTCTACCCAACAACAAATTGAACATTCTACCTACAACCAAATCAGCACGAAAAACTAGCAGCACCCATCACAGCAGATTTTGAATATGAAATAAGTGCAGAAGAAAGTAAATGGCCTACAAAATAATTTCACACCATAAATTGGCCCATAATGCAAGTGAAGTGCACTTGATGTTAATAGTTAGAAGTAAAAACTGCATCATATACTTGTAAATTGAAGCCCATATACCTGTAAAACTGCATCATATGCCAAGTTGTGTTGCCAACTGTACATTAAAGTAAAAGCCAATCTCAGTCCTCGACTGCTTGCTCCAACGATTTGGCGCAGTGGTTGATATAAAAAAATTAATTATGTGTATTCTCCCAATAAGATGAGACAATGGCAGAAGTCGCTGCTGTATGATGCAGTTTTAAGTATTAACTATTAAAATCAGGCCCATGCAATTCCAAGAATAGACATCCATCCCATGCAACAAAAACCAAATTCATAAACCAACCCTACTGCAGGCCATGCAACAAAAACCAACAATAAACTGAATTGCAACAAAACATAATTCATAGACCCTAACCCTACGACATGGGATTGCAACGTAAACCTGCAACAAACATAATTCATAAACCCTGACCCTACGGCAGGGATTGCAACACAAACCAACAACAAACATAATTCATGTACCCAGACCCTGCGGCAGGGATTGCAACGTAAACCAACAGCAAACATAATTCATAAACCCTAACCCTGCGGCAGGGATTGCAACATAAACCAACTAAAAACATAATTCATACATCCTAACCATGCGACAGGGATTGCAACGAAAACCAACAACAAACATAATTCATAAACCCAAACCCTGCGGCAGCGATTGCAACGTAACCCAACAACAAACATCATTCATAAACCCTAACCCATGCGGCAGGGATTGCAACGTAACCCAACAACAAACATAATTCATAAACCCCAACCCTGTGGCAGGGATTGAAACGTAAACCAACAACAAACATAATTCATAAACCCAAACCCTGCTGCAGGGATTGCAACGTAACCCAACAACAAACATAATTCATAAACCCCAACCCTGTGGCAGGGATTGAAACGTAAACCAACAACAAACATAATTCATAAACCCAAACCCTGCTGTAGGGATTGCAACGTAACCCAACAACAAACATAATTCATAAACACCAACCCTACGGCAGGGATTGAAACGTAAACCAACAACAAACATAATTCATAAACCCAAACCCTGCGGCAGGGGTTGCAACGTAACCCAACAACAAACATAATTCATAAACCCTAACCCTGTGGCAGGGATTGCAACCTGAACCAACTAAAAACATAATTCATACATCTTAAACCTGCGACAGCGATTGCAACGAAAACCAACAACAAACATAATTCATAAACCCAAACCCTACGGCAGGGATTGCAACGTAACCCAACAACAAACATAATGCATAAACCCCAACCCTGCAGCAAGGATTGAAATGTAAACCAACAAGAAACATAGTTCATAAACCCTAGCCATAATTCATAAAAATAATTCATAAACCCTAACCGTAATTCATAAACCCTAACCAGGATCTCAAAACACAGTATAAGGACAAACCACTCGCTTAATTTTCCAACAACAACAACAAACCAAAGCAATGTTAAACCTTTAAGTGCAGCACAAAAGGTCCACAGAATCCCCAGCAGATTGGGAGTGTTGAAAAACACGTTTGCAGGGATGGCTGGTAGGAAACCTACCAGCGAGCCACCGGACGAAGCGAGCGAGCCACAGGACGAATAATCCGAACGCAAGACGAGCGCAACTACCGACCGAGGAGCGAAGCCATCGAACGAGGCCACCACAACCACTGGACCAGGGACAAAAAGCCACCATTGCCACCATCAAAACCACGGGAGGCGGAACCCAACATCTTCACGACTGAAATGGGAATACTGCAAGTCGCCACCACAACCAAACACAACGACGCGCACCATCGAGCGGAATGCCACCATGTCCGAAGCAACAACCAGGACGGAGTGGTCACAAAGGGGTGCGGGAGATCACCAGAGCCGAGCGCCAGGTGAACAGAGCCGAGTGCCAGGTGAACATAGACGGGTGGAGGGAGCCACAGCTTTGGGTGCACAGACGATCAACAAACAGGGCAGCAGAACACCCACACTCCGGGCCCTAATAAAAAACAACGGCGAGTAATACCTTTCTCGGGTGCGGGTCCATGGGACCGTGAAAAGTAACCTCCCACGTGCCGCGTTAAAGCGTCCACCTACTAGACAGGTGGCGCTGCCTCGTTGGCATCAAAAAGTGCCAAATCGACCTTGCCAGGTGGCGTGGGGGGGGGAGCTAGGTGGGGTGACCAGGTACTGGCATCCCTCCCCTAGAAGGTTTAGCCCATATAAGAAATGAGGAGAGAGAAAAAAAATAATACTACTAAATAAAAAAATAAGTTTTGAAAATATAAAAATGAAACCATTAAGAAAAAATAAAGTTTTTCAAATGAATAAAGTTTAGAAAAAATAATACTACGCATGATGGTGCTTGAAATGGAGAGATCTTTGTCATTGAGTTCTGGGTGACTACAAGTGTTCTCAGGTGAACTTCCAATATTGAGCCACGCCACTTCAAAAAGACACCGTAGATGATATTCTAATTCCTAAGAACTATCCCACCCCCAATAAGCTACAGAAAACTGATACAGACAAGATTCTTAATGAACTAGTTATCCTCTAGAACCAATCAAATACCATCATACTCGATATCCCCAACCCGATTAAATAGATATCCAACATCGAAATGCCTCCTCATGCGTGCATATAAGAACCAATTGTCAACGGATGTCAAACATCCTGAATTACCAGGAAGCCGAATAAGAAAGCCCAGGGGAGTGTCCAGGATTCTGAAATTGAAATTCGACTACAAGATAACCTCCTTCTTCCAATTCTAAAATAGACCCATCAATTATGGATTGCAGGATATTTCCAACAGTATCTAAACCCATCCAATATTTCATCCTCCACAGTGTCTGATTCCTCGCTAAAGTCTTTCTCACCGAAAAGCCTTCATCGTTAGTCGCATAATCTCCAAACCTCATACAAACGGAGTGGGTTATTGAAAAAAATAAGAAGAAACGATTAGCGTTCTCCATCGTTTCTCTGGAAACGGTTTCTCATGCCTGAAAACGAGAACGGCCGTAAAAAACGACATTTTTCGTCTCTTTTCTGTTTTTGGAGCGTTTCTGCAGCAAAACGGGGATCCCGTCATGTTTCTGGTAACACAGTCTCCAACCCATGTTGGTATTAGACAAGTTGATGAGGGAGATGAGATTACCATATTCACTCGAAGGAACATCTGGGTGGACCATTTCTCCATGTCAAACTGTGTTGATGGTCTTATTGATGTCATCGAATCAACCACCTCCATCACCATCTCAAAAAACTACCACTACTACATAGAGGGGGGTTTTGAGACAATATTTATGTAAATTGTCTCATCTTGAGACAAAAATAAAGTTGTGTATTTTCTTTAAGCGAATATCTTAAATTATTGTCTTAAATTATTGTCTTAAACTATTGTCTTTGTAGAGACAATATGGAATATATTAATTATAGACCATATTGTCTCAAGATTATTTTCTTAAAATAAACTACAATTTCCTATATTGTATTGATTTATAGCATGACAAAGTGGAATCGAACCACCCCTTCTACTTTGTATTGCAGATGATCTACCATCGAGCTAGAAGCCTTTAATTAATTATGGGAAAGAGGTAGGTTGTTGTGCAACAACTAATAATTCCCAATGTTATTTAATATACAAAAGGTGCTATTAAATATACAATAAATATCTTATTTCTTTAATATTAATTTTGCACTTAGATGCATATTATTATTCTTCTACAATAAAGTGTATAAACAATTAGAAATATGGTGTTTGTTACCCCTTTTTTGCATGGGGTAAATTGAATGGAATAGAGAGGATCACAACAGGCATGGTTATTCCCCATCACAACAATAGGGATTATTCTTTGAATTATGGTTGTAGTTTGATCATTTAGTAGTCACCTACAGCCTAAATAAAAAATGATTTTGGGCAATCATAACAGTGTAAGCATGATGAATAGTAGTTCTGGCCAGATTTCTCTATGGAATAGATTTTGGGACAAAGTGGACTCGAGCATAACAACCAAACAAGGTGTTGGTCCAAAGAAGTTTCAGATTTGTTTTCAAAAGAATTGAATCTTTTGACAAATATGTTTCCCTTTGGATTAGGTGTATGAACACATCTGATGTACTGCTAAGATATCAGATTTATTTTTGGAAGCACTCTACCATCCCAAATTATCATAAAGGTATAGAGAATCATTACTTCAATAGATAGCTCTTTCCACAGTCAGTTGCAAACAGAAGATGGGAACCTTTACCACTCTTCTATAGGACATTTATGATGACGAAAGACAATCCCTAGACACAATTTAACTTTCCTATTATGATGTGTTTAATAATGTTGCCAAACAGGAAACATTAAAAGAAGTTGTTGAGCAGAAAATAAACTAGTTTTAAAGGGGATATTCTTCTTAACATACATGCAGCTTCACTGATTTAATGGAGGAAGTCTTTGATTTATAGATATGACTTAGGGAAATCACAAGGGAAATATTCTGGAAAGACTATATGCAATTTCAATTAATAAATGTACATGGATGAAAATTGTTCGGGGTAAGGTTGGCAGTATAGCATTTTGTCCAAAACAAAATATAAGCATTGGAGGGATGGTATTTAGTGCAGATTAGTGCTAAAATGAATGATGAGCAGTTTTGTGATGCAAAGTGCACCTTGTATACAAGCCTTATCTACAACCAATAAGAGGGCCAATTTTTTGTGAGGGAATCCTGTTGCACTTGAATTTCAGAGCTTACCTATGCTATCATAATTAAGGGCCGACCTGCCTCTAGTTAAGGGGATATGTGTATTTATATACATATTATGTTCACCCTTCTAATGAATTTTGTGAAAGTTCTTTGTGCACTAGATGGAGGAGAAAGTGCTCGTGAAAGAGGATTTGGTTAAAGCGTTCAATGTTTTTTATAAGAAAGGGGATGGTTTCATCAAGATTTAGAGAGTTGTGAAATACCAATCACAAGATTTGATAGAAATTCTGATGGTCGAATAGATGAAAATGTAATTTAAGGTTTTGCTAGACTAGATATTGATTATTGCCAAAAACAATGTTTAGTTTCAACAAGCAGAGATGCCTAATATCATCTCCAATTAAGTTGTTTGACCCCTATCCAGTGGATCATTTCATGCAAAACCGGTCTATCACTCCCTCTTGTAAAATAGTCAACTCATGAATGATTGGTTGTTCATGTTCTTTGCAGAAGAATTATAAGGTGGATTTCAAATTCGAAAGAAAGTGTTATGGAATGTGGAAAACAAGTCAATCTGACTTCAATAACATACTCATAGAATAGATGACACAATTCAGGAAATAATATGTCCTTTTATTTGATTAAGGAAATAGGAAAATTGTTAGTAGGATACAGAAAATCAAATAGTTGAACAAGTTAACTCACATTCTACAGCAACTTTATTTCCTACATTATTTTGCAAAGCAGTGTGCTAAAACTACCTCTCTTTTGAAAGAAATCCACATTGCCTCTTGTAAGTGGAAAAACTACATGGATGCCATCCACCACAAGGAAATAAGAACTAAATCTCAAAATCAAGGAATGTTTTTTTCTTGGTAACTTAATCTAGTGTCCTATTCAAGATCCAATGAATAAAGATACGCCAGCAAATTTATTTCTAGTAGAGCATCAAAGCAGTGTTGTGTTCACTTACCTTATGTTCATGAGCAGATTTGTTTGAGGCTTACCTTTGTACGTTTAAGTAACCCTTTGTTTATATAACACTGACATATCATGTGTTAATGGGTTGCTTATTGTATTCACAATGCACTTTTCTTGAGGATTTACACATGTGTGGAGTGGTGGCTCTTTAACTAGCACCCTTGGAGTGCAAGGTACAAGGCACTAGCTTGGAGGAAACTATAGAGGCTTCAACCACTGCCACCTCGGTTGAATCCTATTTCGCTTTAGGTTTGGAATTTTCCAACCAAGGGGGTATTCCTAGGATCGACGTAGACCAAGACGTGTACCCTAAATGCTCACCTTGAAGGACACTTCCTTCAACTATACACCTAGAGTGTTTTACACTCTAGCCTGGGCCAGTCAGGTAATTAGGTCAAATGTGGATAGGGATTTGGATCAGGAAGTAGCCATCATATATGCAATGTAAGAGATCATATTTGAAGTAATTAATGATTTTATGTTATAAATCCAATTCACAATTATTTTTTTATTTTATTTTCCCAAGAAAACAGTAAAATGATGAAATTGAAAATTTAGCAATTTAGAATGACCAGTGATGAGTGCCTTAATGATATTCCAATAATGCTTAGTCAGTAAAACATAAGTCATGTTTCCCAATGCAATGAAATTATTAAATAAATAATGAAAATTTGTGATTGGGACCACTTTGGCACAAGGAGATAGTTTGGGGTCAAGCTAGGTCAAACTTGGACCAAACCCAAATAGGCTAGGATAAAATGGATTTTGAGGGGTGTTATGTACTATTGTAATAAATTGCAGCAGTAGGACAATGAGGAAGAATTAATGACAGCCAATAAATAAGGAAGAATAATAGCATGAAAAGATGGGAGAATGATGCCTAATACTAGGCCTCTTAACCTAGAACTGCTTGAGATGAATGGAGGATGGAAGAGGATGATAATGGGTGCTTATTTAATTAATTATGGATTTTTCAAACTAGGGTTTACAGCAGCAAACAATTCAACAAGGAAAAGTACCCAGAAAATCGATGAAGATGAAAAGGGATGAAGGGCAATTTTTCCCAAAAAGTCTTAAAACCCTAGTATGAGTTTATAGGACCAAATGGGGCTGAGAAATGACAATAAATGTCACTTCTAATAGGTTGTACAACGTGTAAATTAGCAATTAATGTAAGTCGTACATTTTAACCTAGCCAATAAGGCTTAGGAGAGAGGGCGCCTAGTTGAACTAGGGCTCTTTTTTATGATTTTAATTTTTTAATGTTTTTGGGTGGACAAAAAAGTGATTTAATCAATGGGTTTTGTATAGATAAGGGAATTAAAATTAATTGGGGTTTTAATATGGAAAACGCTAGTTCCTTATTCCAACTAGGGCAATGGAGTCAAGAGGGCATCCCAACCATCTCTTATCTGTCTCAATTTCCAATTCGAAGATAGATCCTCCTTCTATTGCTTATGCTCGTTCATGTCAGACATTGATTTGCATGTCAGTGATAGATTTGATGAAATGCATCAACGTATCTTTTTTCTAAATCATGGTCATCTTGCATATCAGAGAATGATTCAAAGTTTCAGTCAAATAAATTATCTTTGTGGCAAGAGTATAAGACTTGCTTGCCAACTCCTATAAGTCCATCAACAAATTCATTCTTTCTTCAATGTTGGTTGCCATTGTCTCCTTAACACCTTTAAATAATTCCTTATCTCGTTTCATTGTTGCAGCCATTCCTTAAATATCATATAAATTTTCTTCCTTTTATCTAATACTCAGTGGTAGAGAAAACAATGGTTTAGGATTCAATGGGGATTCCAGTTCAACTATTCTCTTTTTCAGTTTTATATTTCCCTCTTTTTATTCCTATATAGAATGTAAGAACATACCTCATATAGCATCATGTAATTGTAGAGCACCCCTTGTTCCTAATTATTTAGCATTCAACCTGGTGTTGTTTCTTTCCAAACTTGTTTTCCTTTCATTCTTACTCTTCCAATTTGTCACTTTTAGGACCGTGGATAAAAGTCTGCATGGTGCAGAGTAATGGATTTATCTTTAAAAATAGGCAATTATAATTGAGTACTTGTTCCTTCCATCAAATTGTTATACCCCGACCACATGGCAGCCCAACCAGGGATTGAATTTGGTTGTTCATTGATTTCCATAGTGTCGTCATTGCACACGCGGGCCATTCACTTCTGGAGGAATGCTTAGTGGGTGGGTAGCCACTATTTCTATTCTTGGGTCGTGCTTCTGCTCCGCTCCTTTATATTCTTACTTAGGAAGCATCCTTTCTTTGTCGTAGATTACTTTTAGTACGTTTTCTTGAAGGAAAGTCAGAAGGAAGGCAACAAATTACTTAGCATCAATAGCAATAGTCATCAGTTGCATGGAAAGTGGTTTGCTAAACAAGTAAAAGAGGTGTTGCAAGAAGGGGCCTTGGATCAGCTCTATAACTTATCTACATGGTATAGGAAGGTTTATATAAATAAAATGGCTAGTGGAGAGTTGATTTAGTGCAACATTTTCTCATATACAATTAATCAAGTTTAAGCTAAACAAGACAGACTTCACAGAACAATCAAGTAAATTGAATTGGCAAAATCCAAAACTATGAATTCAAGTAGTTCATATCCACTCTGTAAGTTATTTATTTCTCAATAAAAATGACGCTCGTTGCATGGAACTAAATATGTATTCTAGACGTACAGAAGTCTAATAGTCCTTATTTAAAACTGGCACATAAACATCATTGATCCTAACATTAATTCAATTGGGCCTTTTATAACCAAACTACAACCGTAATCCATTATTCCAATATCCTAACTACTTCAGGTTGGAGTAACCAAAACCCATAAAGTTTCTAATCAATTCAGATACACAATTCTTGCAAATACGAACAAAAAGAATAATGCCCTCACTATGCATTACCAACCAAGATCCATCCCCTAATATAGTAAGCGATGAGAGGGCTCTAATCCCTGAAGGTGCAAACCTTTCCTAAATTTTGTGCACTCCAAAAAATGCTCCATTTTAACCCTTGATCTATTCAGCACTAAGAGGTATCAAATCCCTTAAGATTGTAACGTCCCCGGTCCCCTCAGGGCCCTTTAGAGGTGATGGGGGAGCTCCTTAGAAACAACCTGCTAAAATTTTGTTTCCAAACTGTGCACTTTCGCAAAGCCGCAATAACTTCAGTTTGCAATCCACAATCCGTAAGCTGAAATCTGCAAGTTGGGTGTCGGAAGTCGGCCACCCAACGCGCCACTTCAACAATTACACCTTCGACTTCCGCAATTCGCGATGCGAGAATCGGAAAGTCGGGACAGCAATATACGGCGTCGAAGAAATACGCCTCTAAATTCTGCATTCTGCAATCCATGATGCGGGATTCAGAAAGTCGGAACACCCAATTCTCTGCTTCGCCGAATCACACATCTGACTTCTGCAATCTGTGATGCAGGAGTCGGAAGTCTAAACTCCAAAATTCTTAGCTTCGCAGAATCACACCTCCGAATTTCGCACTCTGCAATCCATGATGTGGGATTCAGAAGTCGAAACCCCAAAATTCTCAGCTTCGTGGAAATTACACCTCTGACTTCCGCAATCCACAATCTGCAATGCGGGAGTCGGAAGTGGGAACCCCCAAATTCATAACTTCGCAAAGTCACACCTTCGACTTCCGCAATCCGCAATCCACCACGTGGGAGTCGGAAGTCGGAACCCCAAATGCACAACTCCGGAGAAACTACCTCTCTGACTTCCGCAATCCACAATCCGCCTTACAAGAGTTGGAAATTCGGAACTCCAACGCACCATGTCGAAAAATCGTGCCTCCGACTTCCGCACTCCACAATCCGCACTGTGGGTTCGGAAAGTCGGAAGTCGGCCATATACCACTGCTACTGCCAACTTCTCAGGCTGATAACTTTCTCATCCTAAGTCCATTTTTGGAAAACTTGGTACTGTTGGAAAGATCTTGGCGATCCCTATGCAACTGCATGATCCTCGGTCACACCCGAGGACTTTGATCCTATCCTTCTTCCAACCCAAAATTTGGCCCCAAACTTCATCAAATCCTCTTCATCACTTTGTAAGGGGCTCTTATACACTCTGCCATGTATCCTTCAATCAATCCAGACCCTCAAAGGGAACATGAACACAGCAGGGGGTGTTTATTCCCCCCCCCCCAAGTCATGACTGAACATTCTGAACCTCCTAGGCCTCAACAAGACTTAGCCCTATTCATCAATGAACAAATTCATAAAAACACATGGATGCTTATGCATACTCAATAAACACCACTGAATGAAACATGAACAATTAAACATTTAGAACACAGAATGAACATGATATAAATCACAGAGAACACTTATCCTTTTATTGAAATCTCCAAGCAACTGGCTATGGACTGCAACGTTCCAACCCAACCATAGGTCTTTTCCCAGCCTGTATTATTTCAGCACTCAGAGACCACCCCCGAGCTGGGGCCATGTATCCACTAAGGAGGAACTAATCAGGTCCACACACAACCTTAGGCACACTCAATCAAGGTCATCCAACACACAGTTGGCTCTGACAAGAAAGTGGGGATACGTGGAATAAGTTTCCTTAGCCAATGAGTTCAACCACAGAGCTACAAGCATATCCAATTGGATTCATACAGTCCAGGAACCCCCATCACCTCCACTCTAATCCCAAGTAAGGTCCCCTTCTCTGCTGCACAGTGCCTCTGGCGCACCTTCCCTCAGCGCTGACCTGGGTAGGAATGGTTGGTCCTGACTGCTAAACCATGGATAAAAGGGCCCTGTTGGGCCTAGCCCAAGTAAGCCAATTTTGTGTAAGACAATTTTGGGAGATGCAAGGAGACAGCGCAGCGCAGCATTGGCTGAGTAAAGAGAGATAGCGTCACAAAGTTACAGCGTCACGAAGTTATAGCGCTACAGAGATCCAACACCACGAAGAGGCAACTCCGCGAAGAGCCATCAAGGCAGAAGTTTTGGACAGAAAATGGTGTAAATTTCGGTGAGACCGATCGACGATCTATTTTGGTTAAGATACTCCATGATTCCTAGCAGGCGGGTAAGGAGTGGCACGGAAGGAAAGCGACCGGTCACACGTGCAAAGGAAACACTACGTGAACTGGACGCACAAATCCGTTAGAGAAGGAATGACTGGGTGAAAGCAACCTGTCGGCATGTGTTCGACAAAAGGGTTGAAAGCGATGTGACCACACGTAGAAGGATGGCCACGACGACGATGAGTCATTATCAGAGCCTAATAGTCCTGTTTAGCGGGGTAACCGCACCAAATTTTGGGAACCTTAGGGTTTTTTAGCCCATCATGAATGTAAATACGTGACCTAAGGGCAAGGTCTATAAAAGGGCACATTTTATAAGGGAAAGGGTTAAGTAATATTTTGATTGCATATAGTAGAATATTGATCTCTGTTGAGAGAGAGAGAGATTCATTGTAAGGGCTCTGCAATTGTGTGCGTAGTGACCTGCTGAGAGAGAAGAGAGTCTGCAGCTGTGTGCGCATACTGGAACTGTTGAACCCTTCCCATTGATAATATAATCAACAATTCATGTGGACGTAGCTCTTATCCTGGGGGTGAACCATGTTAATTCCCTGTGTTATGTGACTGAATGTGTTTGCATATGTATATTTGCTTATGTTGAATGGTTAAGTTCATGTTTATGAGTTCATGTCTTCTTGCTTTATATGTATTCGCCACAAGGATAAGGGAAGAGAATAATATGTTAAGTATAGAACATACGTGAATGAATGTTGAATGCACAGTAATTCTAAGTCAAATGAATGCATAAGTTGAGAATTGGGTAACACTTAGCCAGTGAAGTCTGTATAGTGCGATTCCCTGAAGCGCAGCACCGGAAGTGTGCAGTTGTTGCAGTTCATTGTATTGTCTAAGTTGCAAGGCTTATAGTTTAGATGCATGTGAATGTGTAAGTTTACACTAAGTGAATCCTGTTGAAGTAGTGTAAGTTTCAAAGGGGAAGCGCAGTCTTCAGTTGCGCTATCCTGTAAAAAAGCGACCATCCTGCATCATGCAGTCCTTGGATGCGCTATAACATAAGCAGTAACCGCGAAGTAAGTGAGCTTCGCGTTGTCCACCATTACATCGAAGCGCGCTTCAATTGATTGTGGAAACTTGATTCCGCAACCTCCCCACAACTTTGCCTCGGGTGAGACCTCATTCTGCTCACAAACTATTGCCGAAAGGGCCAAATGGTTGATCCTGCGAAGATCAGCTCATTTTTTAGAACGTGCTTACTAGATTTGGATGCCCAAAAATTCTAAGGAGTGATCAAGGCACTCACTTTTTGAACATAACTATTGAAGCACTTACTGAGGAGTTCCACATATACCATCAGAGAAGTACGTCGTACCATCCTCAAGCCAATGGAACTGTTGAGGCATTTAACACAGTACTGGAGAATGTGCTGGAAAGTCTGCAACACAAACAGAGATGATTGGGATCTGCACATTCCAGTTGTTTTATGGGCTTACATAACAACTTGTAAGAAACTGACAAGCCATACACCTTTCAGATTGGTCTATGGACAGGAAGTTGTGATAACTATGGATTACATTGTACCCAGCTTAAGGATTGCTACATTCACAGACATGGCAGATGAAGAAACATTGCAAGAAAGGATTCTACACTTGGTTGGGTTGGAGGAGGATCGCTTCATCGCAGGATTTCACCAGCAAGTGCAGAAGGATAGAGAAAAAACATGGAATGATCGCCATATCAAGCACAAAATATTCCAGGTAGGAGACCTTGCCCTCCTGTATGATAGCAAGTTCATGAAATTTCCTAGCAAATTTAAAGCGCATTGGCTTGGCCCATATACTATTATGCATGTTACTAATGGTGGCGCAACTCAGTTAGCCACATTAGCTGGAGACAACCTACCAGGATTTGTTAATGGAAGTAGACTAAAACCCTACAGGGATAGTCCTACTTCGCAGAACCCTCAGTGATCAGAAGAGCAAGAAATTCTAAGTGTCAAGTACAGTTGAAATTGGGCACTAGAAATTAAGTAGAGTCTGTACACAGTTTTGGACCTTTGGTCCGATACGCGAATATCGATGAAAGGGATGCACTAACCATGCAGCACTAGTAGAAAAGCGAAGTTGCACAAAGAAAAAAAAGAAAAAGAAAAGAGAAGTAGACCCGCGTAGTTGCGAAGTCCAAAAGGTAGTCGCGCAGATCAAAAGAAATAAGACGGACACGAAGCCCAGTACGAAGAAAAGTAGCACCATGTAGTTCACCGCACTGTAGGTGGTGACCTCAGTCTACGTAGTTCAACACAACACTTGAAAATAGTCGTTAGAGCTGAAAACTAGCCATTATACAGTGATTTTTCCGACGTCGCTTGAGCATTTAACGCAGAATTAGCAGTTCTAAAGCAGTTAATGAGGGAAAGGACCGAAATCTTCGATGGATTTGTCCAACGAGCATAAAAATTAATGTTTATCTAGACGTTGAGGGGTGAGGCTAAGCCTAACTATGCCTATAAATATCGCCAACACTGGACTCGCGGGCGTTATCGAAACCTTCAAATTTTTCCACAAGCCATAGTCTTAGTTTGTTTACAATGAGCGCTAAGTGCTTTCATGCATTTACAGAGCAAGTTACAGTGAATGTCTGACAATTCTACAGTTCAACAAGAATCCACAGTCGAGCAGGCTTTGAGGGAGTTTAAACAAACCGGCCTTGAAGGGTTGATGAGAACCCCTGCCAAGAAGGTCGTCACAGAACAAGGCCAGAGTTCACACCGATCACCAAGACACTCTGCACCAATGCAAAGCAAGGGTAAGGAACTTGTAACCGAGAAAGTAAAGGTGAAGGTAATGGCCTCCAAGATACCAGATGTTCCACCAGAGGAGGAAGAGCTGCCATTATCCTTGACCCCAGAGTACATTTCACCGCGCGTAGCAGATGCACCGGTGGTAAAGCTCGCTAAAAATGCCAAGTATGACATACCACTTTTGCCCATGTCCAAACATGTAAAACCATAATCAAATCTCTTGGGTAAGCTCGCAGACTGCAAGTTCGAAGACTACGACTTACTTCAAATGCAGAAGGATCCGGATGAGGCGAAGTACCCACAGTTTCAACCCAAAAGATACATGTGCAGGAACATGGATGTGAAGAACAACCCGCTGCTGGTAGCGTAGAGCTAGCTGTCTGAAGTTGTGGAATCAGGGCTTCTAAACCTGTTGAGGCTTCCACACTTTGACCGAAGCCCGGAACTGAATGCGGTGGTGTGCACACTGATTTCACGCACACACCAAAGTTACCTTTTGTTGGACAGAAATGTCGACCTCAATATAAACCTGATCCATCGGATCACAGGGTTAAGCAAGCGAGGCGAGGACCCTAAAAATTTCTTTGTCAGCAAAACCAGAGATAAGGAATTCACCGCACAGATGGAGGAATATCAGATTCCTAAAGGAAAAAGAGGGTTTGTCACAGATGATCTGAATGATGATGCTACGAGGTTTGTATTACAACTTCTCACAAGGGAAATCTTTCGCAAGGCACGACCGACAGAAGTACCAACAGGAGAAATTCTCCTCAGTGTGAAGGCAGCACAGGGAGGCAAATTCAACTAGTGTCAATATTTACTGAACGAGTCTCTGGAGGATGTCCGCGAAACTCAGGTCAATGGCGATGCTTTCCATTACAGTTGGTTAATGGTTTTGATTTCCTTTGTGGGATGGAAGGATCCAAGGCATTATGTTGGTCTCACACACAACATCAATGACTGTCGAGGACCCAGATATGCAAATCTCTAGGCAAATCTGCTACCGGAGCGACAGCGCCCTTCGAATGAAGTATTCCTTACATACTATGAGTAGTTGCGCGATGTCATTATTTGGACACCGCACATAGCCAGAGAGGTAACTTCCAAGCATATCCACACTTTAAATTTTCGAGCTGACATGCATTCCATTTATATTTCATCAAAGGCACAGAAAAGGAACCCAAAATGGTTCCAAGGGAACTATCACGTGGACGAAGCAGATATCAATCTAATCATGAAGGAATGGCTAGATGAATGGAAGGTCGAAGGACCAATGGTCATCGAAAGTGACTCAGATGAAAGTAATCCAATACCGACAACAATCATTCAAGACTCACCAGTAGGAAAAAGGAAGGAGCCTGGAAGTTCTACGTAGGACAAAGTGCAGAAAAAGAAACAGAAAGCAGTAAAGCCGCAATCCGAAGCGCAATTACATGACAAGGATTATGAGCTCATCGCAGGAAGGGTCAACTCATTTCTAGAAGACGCGCTTGCCCTAAAAGACACTAAAAATGAGGAAATTCAAGTGAGTCTCAAAGAGAATCTCACAACACTGCAAGGCATAGCAATGAAGATGGAACAACTCCAAAAAGACTTGGTTCGTGATTCTGACTCAGAGGGAAGATCCGGTGCCACACCGCAGCAGAATACAAATCCCTTGGCTTTAACCATGGCACCAAGACCGCACATCGTCAAAATTGACGTGCTAAGCATAATGTTACCGCACGAGGAGTTAGCTTCGAACACGCAAAGCATAGAGCATGTGGAGATTGATATCGCGATGCTACCCCTCGAAGGCCTACATAATCTGCACCTGCAAGTTGTGGAGGAAATGCATGATAGGGATATGGTCATTCTAAACCAACACCAAGACTTACATGCAAATTATAAATAGTTGCAGGAAGCAAGTGCAAAGAAGGCTAAGGCACTTGAAACTGAACAAGAGCAGTGAAGAAGAATAGAGCAGACTGTCGCCTCGGTCTGCGGGGAGATACCAAAGTTCGACGAGCAGACAGAGCTCGCGGACACTATCCTTAATTTTGGCTCGGCAGTCAACGGTCTTAAAGCTGAAATGAAGGACATGGAGATAGACTATATGGAGAAGCTTGCAACCTTGGAAGCACAGAATGTCCCGAAGACACCCCCAAATCAAACAGAGCTTAGAGCAGCAAAAATGAAAGTTGTCGCAAAGAACATATCCGCCAAAATAGCTAAGTGTCAGGGCTTGATGGATGAGACAACGAGAGTCTGGACTACGCTGGAAGAGGACCCTTAGTTGCTGCAGGTCTGAACCAGCTTACATAAAAAACAAGTAGCGTTAGAAGCTCTGAACGCGGAGATGAAGAATCTGCTGCCGAGGGAGAGACTTCGTCGATTTCCAGAAGTCAAAGAACTGAAGAGGGAACTTCAAGTGTTAAGAGAAAGGGAGGATGAAGCTGGAGATAATTCACAGCCCCTGCAGGAAGAAGCTCATACTATCTCGTAAGAGATTGAGGAGAAACTGATAGAACTTTGAGAGTCAGAGAAAACAGTACAAGAGAAAACTCAGGAAGATCTAACACCAAACGTGTTGGAAATGGTTAAGGAAATAGAACAGGATGTTAAAGAAACAGTTGCGAAGCTAACCACAACTTATCAGGAATTCGCTGCGAAGTTAGATCAGCTAGGAGAAGCACATCGGAGTGAACCTATGGCGAGTGGCTCAAGGACGAGCCACATGTAAGTGTTAGGGGCCTGTTGGGCCTAGCCCAAGTAAGCCAATTTTGTGTGACACAGTTTTGGGAGCTGCGAGGAGACAGCGCAATGCAGCATCGGCAGAGTAAAGAGATACAGCGTCGTGAAGTTACAGTGCTGCGGAGATCCAGTGCCGCGAAGAGGCAGCTCCGCAGAGAGCCAACAAGGAAGAAGTTTTGGACAGAAAACGATGTAAATTTCGGTGAGACCGATCGCCAGTATATTTTGGTTAAGATACTCCATGATTCCCAGCAGGCGGGTAAGGAGTGGCACGGAAGGAAAGCGACCAGTCACACGGGAAAAGGAAGCATTACGTGAACCGACAGCACAAAGCCGTTAGAGAAGGAAAGGCAGGGTGAAAGCGACCCGTCGGCATGTGTTCGACAGAAGGGCTGAAATCAATGTGACCATGCGTAGAAGGATGGCCATGACGACGATGAGTTGCTATCAAATCCTAACAGTCCTAGTTAGTGGGGTAACAGCACCAAATTTTGGGAACCTTAGGGTTTTTGAGCCTGCCATGAATGTAAAGACGTGACCTAAGGGAACGATCTATATAAGGGCATATTTTGTAATGGAAAGGGTTAATATTCTGATTTCATATAGTAGAATATTGATCTCTGTTGAGAGAGATAGATTCATTGTAAGGGCTCTGCAGCTATGTGCGCAGTGACCTACTGAGAGAGAAGAGAGTCTGCAATTGTGTGTGCAGACTGGAACTATTGAACCCTTCCCATTGATAATATAATCAACAGTTCCTGTGGACGTAGCTCCCATCCTGGGGGTGAACCACATTAATTCCCTGTGTTATGTGACTGAATGTGTTTGCATCTGTATATTTGCTTATGTTGAATGGTTAAGCTCATGTTGATGAGTTCATGTGTTCTTGATTTATATGTATTCGCCACAAGGATAAGGGAAAGGAATAATATGTTAAGTATATAACATACGTGAATGAATTTTGAACACGCAGTAATTCTAATTCAGATGAATGCATAAGTTTAGTATTGGGTAACACTTGGCCAGCGAAGTCTGTACAGTGCAATTCCCCGAAGCGCAGCACCGGAAGTGCGTAGTTGTTGTAGTTCATTGTATTTTCTAAGCTGCAAGGTTTACAGTTTAGATGCATGTGAATGTATAAGTTTACACTAAGTGAATCTTGTTGAAGTAGTGTAAGTGTCGAAGAGGAAGCGCAGTCTTCAGTTGCGTTATCATATCGTAAAGTGACCATCCAGCATTGTGCAGTCCTTGTATGCGCGATAACATAAGCAGTAATCGCGAAGTAAGTGGGCCTCGCACTTTCCACCATTCCATCGAATCGCGCATCACCTGGTTGTGGAAACTTGATTCTGCAACCTCCCCATAACTTCGCCTCGGGTGAGACCTCAGTCTGCTCGTAGACTGTTGCCGAAAGGGTTGGTGAAAAGGGGTTTTTTGGGTTCCCTGAACCACGCAGAACCTGGGTCTGTCTACCTCTATGAACTTAAAGAATAGGCCCTCACTGGCTCTACCATGAAATTTTCCCCGGGTCTCTCTCCCACTGCGATCCACTCTCGGATCTCCTCCACGTTACAGCCGAAAGGCTCTGTCTCGCGACTGGGTTTTGGTTATCGAATCCGGGTTTCTCTATGGATTTATGGGTGTCCAACACTCTCAAAATAGCCCCAAGGTTCGGGTCTATGGATCCCCCAACGGATTTCACTTCCCAAGTATATTTCTCAACGATCTTGGCTCTTCAAATCATGGCTTCATTCCAAGTCACGATTTTTGGTTCTCTTCCTTGGTGGCATGCGTCCTCCATCCCCCCTTAAGCTTGAATAATCCCCCATGGAATGGGGATGAGGGGAGAGTGAATTTCCATGAGGTAGGGTGACTTATGGGTCAAGCAAACTAAGCCCATACCCTACCTTATGAATTACAAGGCTTCCCATACACCATCAATCTCATGGACTGATCTCCTCAACCACTTTCTTACAACATAAATAAATGACAGCTAGGACAGTCAAAGGTGGGTTCTCAAGGTGACATATGGAATCCTAGGTTCAATCCCACAACCTGCTCACCTCTCCCTAATGGATACATAGTACCCCTCATTTAGTTGCATCCATAGCCAGCCCCTTGGTATTTTTATTTGCAGTATAATCATTTACATGTTTTTACAGTTTCCATGGCTTACTAGCACATGGATAGCACAATTCTAAATACCAGGCTAAGCATTCACCAGCGGGGCCTTGGCCTTGAGATCCACGCTAGGAATAATACATCACATATACACAATGTTTACATTAAAAGCCAATATATCCTAAGGGTCAAAATGGGGGTATTACAATGATGCAAACCCATCCGCAAATTTTTTGCACTCTAAAAAATGTTTGCAACTTAATAGATTTGATCCCTTAGTGTTTAATAGATCATGTGTTAATATGGATCTAGGCTAGCATATTTATTGTTGTTACTTTTTAAACTTTTAAGAAATATTTTTGACAACATATCATCAATGATATGGACATAAGTGACATATCTCTCATGTATTGTATTGTAGAATGCACCACTTAGTGCAATAAAAAAGTAGAACAACTCCCATTTCATTTTCATATTAGTCAAAATAGCCAAGACCAACCCCTTTAAATACCTCTCGTCACTAAAATATCTTTCCTCCCCTTAATAGAACCAAGTTTACCAGGGATATTCTACGCCATTGGAAAACACACAAGGTCGTTCATTGGGTTTTGTACTTAATGGGAAACAATAATCAATACTTAAATGATGTACTATTTCTTCATTATAACATTTCTTTTTGTTGAATTCCAAGATTGTGTCCATGATAAAAGTTGTGTTGCTAAAGGATTATGGTTTTAATAATATAAATGAGGGTTGTTTCAAAGCGTAAGTTTGGGCATAGCCCACATCCCACTAACCATCCACCCTCGTAGCAAAAACACAAACATATTTTCACCCCTCACCCACCATTATCCAATAGATTCATCCAACACTCACCATAGGAGAGTAGGTGGTGGGGATGACACACACACATGCACACCGTCACTCCCCACCAACCACCATTCTAGGAGTGAGTGAGCGTGTGCAGGGGTGAATGATGAAAAGTCCATTAATCTGCCTTTGGATTCCCCCAAGAGAATACAGATCTCCATGTAAGCATGTAGCACCCACCAACAAAGATTAGATGGAAACATATACAACAAATTTAACAATTCAAAAAAAATATAGCAAAGCCAACTTGAAAAGGGGATGAGTGATAAACACTCATTAATCCAATTATGCATGAACCAAATAAAAGGCAGAGGAAAATGTAATGTACACCTACTCAATCATCTATTGCATGCTTTTGCATACATCTCTTGGCTGGAAAGAAACATGTATTTTTTAAATGATAAGAATTAAATGGAACCAAGGCAATGTTTATCTATAGAGGAGCTTGACAAGTCTTCCCCCTTGAACTGGTATGGTGTACCCCATCTAAGCTCAGTAGAATATGGTATTAAGACCTATATATCCAAGGATGAACAAAGAACGTGAGGCCACTTAATGTCTTGGTTTCTAGAAAATAATATTTTGTGCATATTGGTACAATATAACATATGCAAAAGTTCAACATTGTGAACGAAGTGGTTGGAAAGCTAGTAAACTCTATTTTTTAGTTCATCTTATGAACTAGGGCTTCAACTCTGATAAAATATTCCAAAGGCATGACCCAACCATTGAGTCCCTAGATGAGAAGGGAGCCTTCTGCCTGAACTGCTTTCAAATAATCACTAGATATAATGCTAGCAATTACAGTACACTAGAAAAATTGAAGGATCTATTGAAAGGAAAAGACAATAAAAAAGACCCTATCATTGTATTGCAAATAAAAATTTAATCCTTAATAGTTTTATCTTGTGGTAAGTTTCATATTTAGCGAGTTTTGTTGCAATTTGTTAGACTTGTAGAGAATCACTTTTTTAGTTACAAGGTGTCATTCATATAAGGGAATCCTTCAACTAAAATAGGCCCTCAATCCTAGCAAGAAAGTGTATATTTTCAGTTTAAGTGTACTTACAAATGCAAATTGTAATTGAAATGAAAATTGTTTTTTATTATTCTCCACAAAAGATAAGAAAATGTCAAAGGGAATCAACTAACAGATTCAAAATAGCATAAAGAAGGACATACAAGTTAAACCAAGAAGGAAAACCCTAAGAAATGAAGGAGGGGCGATGAAGAAAACAAAACCTTGACAAAGATCAAATAACAAGTTCTTAGTGACAAAAATTCCCAACAGTTGGATCACCACTGAGCACGAATATTGACAAATGAGTACTGAGCAGGAAGATTGACAAAACATTTGGATCACCACAGATGTTTTTCCTTGTTGCTAGTTTTATTCCTATGGAGATCCACTAAAAAACCCTAAACCCAATTCAAGCACTCTTCTAACAAATAGAAATTCAGGTTGATACATTGTATGTTCTGATTAAACTTACCTGAGTGATGGAACTAGATCCCTTGCTTTCATTGACAACCAAGTTTACTCGAGACCTCCTGAAACAGTATTTAGTCCACAATTTTAGAACACGGAATAGAACAAAAAAAAATATTAAAACAAAAATCCAACTAGAGGACAATAGGGATTACCTTAATGAGGTGGTTCACACCTTACAGTTTGGATCTTGATCTTTCCTTAGTGATTATTTTAATAAGAATGTCATTGATAGATTGAGCGATTTGGACCAGATTTAACCCCACGAAACCATTTTACCTTTAATTTGTTGATAATTCCCTGCATAAGTGTGGCAAGGGGTCGATTTAGTATATATAACCTAAAAATTTTAAAATGATAGATAATTGCAGTATGTCGTAGAACACTCCACTACAATAAGCAACTCAAACATCATAAACCCCTGCCCCCAATCCACAATAGAACCATGGAATCCCTATCCCTAGGCCAAAAAATTTAAGGATGACCTAGAATCCAACGTCATATGGGGTCTGCAGAACCCTAGTGATATTCACCCTAATCACTTCCAAACCCATGGCTAGCAGGTAGAAGAGAACCTATGACCAGGCACACTCGCTCTCCCTATAATGTAGGGAACCTCTATCAGGGAGTCCCCCATTGTTTTGGCTTACTCGCTTCGAATTTCTTGATGTCGCTGTAAACCTCATTGCCATTCTTGAACTTGGAAATTCCATCGCCAAGTTCTACCACCACTTCCACATCACATCCTGGAACAGCCTACATAACACAAACAAACTATTTATTGCAAATATGGATTTTGAACTGCCAATCAAAACCATAGTTTAAATCCAAAATTTCTATCACTCAAAATTTGCATTTTTACATACATACATAGGTATGGTTAACCGTTGACAAATCTTAATACCCTAAATTGTGGAAGGGCGTGGCTAGCCATGGTGATGAAAATAATCTTAGGTTAAAAAATATAGAGAACGAATTGACTCATGCCAATACCGGGAAGTCAGAATCCCTACTTCTGAATAAGCCCTCCCACCTCTTAAATCGACTGGATTGAGAGCAGCAGCTCGAATCTTAACTAAAAATTGGACTCCCTCCACTTAAATCGACTAGATTGAGAGTAGCAGCTCGAATATTAACTAAAACCTAGCCTGGTCACGGCTTTGGCACAACAATTTCCCCAAACTGCAACACATCACAGCGGCTTCGCCGTGGCTTTGGCACGAGGATTTCCCTGAACTGCAACACATCATAGTGGATTGGTCGCGACTTTGGCACAATGATTTCCCCGAACTGCAACGCATCATAGGTTCCTCTTCCTGTCCCCGGAAAGCTGGATTCCTCAATCTGCAATTTGTTGCACGAATCCCTCAAACCTTGAGAGCAGCTAGATCCTCAACCTAATCGAGCACCTCAAAATCAAAGGAGGAGATGGAAAATTGATTTTAGGGAATCACGCCCAAACTTTTCCTTCCCGTGGTAGCTTTTCCATTTTGTCTTATTGGAGACATAAAATTATAAATAATAATACTATAAAATAAATAAATAAACAAAAAATTTAAGTTAGAGACAATACGAAATGTTTGTCTCAAATAATCGTCTTAAAAACCTCCTCCATGTAGTAGTATACTTTACTCGCCACAACGAGGTGATCTTAGATTCATTCATTGCAATGACCTATGATGTATGCTTCCAGATGCATTATTCTTTGTCTCAGTAAAAACAATCACACTCCCCCTAGCGAATAACATCCGGTATAACATGTGCTCTTCCTTAATAAAAATAGGGAAGAACAATGTGTCTTACACTTCTACTAGTTTTTATCTTATCATCTCCAACAATATCTCTAGTTTTTCTATCAGGTTTCAAGAACCTTGATGCAATCTTCTTTACCCAATCTGACATTGTTGCAATATTAAAAAGAAGCGTCTGAACCTTGTTCTTCATTTGTTTTTTTCTTCATATGCCCTCCATGTTTTAACCCTTAATGAATCTTGTTGTGTCTGATAACGCCACGTTTTGGCAGGTACGTATGCATATCGATCATCTACGAGCTCCTTTGATGTAGCACTATTGTCCCTTAGCTATAGATTTTGAGCAAATAGACTCCTAATTTTGGCTCAAGCACAGAGAAAAGAAGTCATGAGTCTTGACTGTAGAAAGAGGGATGCGCTCTGAGAGGAACCTCCAACAATTAATTAATGAAAATGCACGATATATCAAAAATAACAGAACACAGAAGAGATTTATTGATCATAGGCCACTTCGAGGGGGAAACCTCCTTTGAGCAAGATCAATACAAAATAACTCGTGCATCCTTCATTGGCCTCAACACGTAATTAAATACTAAGTCTATGCACCAATACTATGGATCAATACCATGGAACATATAATACTACAGGATGACTTACAAAGCATATGCGTCCAATACTATGGATCAATACCATGGAACATATAATACTATGGGCTATTACAAACTATGGATCAATACCATGAAACATATAATACTACGGGACGACTTACAAAGCATATGCGTCCAACAGCAATATACTAAAAAATTAAAGAGAAGGGTTGACACGAGTTCCTAACATCCCCTCCCCCTTAGAAAAATATTTGTCCTCAAATCTTTAGATGTGGAAATTGATGTTGAATCTGAAGGAGTGGTTACCATGTAGCATCTTCTGGTTGCATTCCGTGCCACTAAATTAATACCTCTATGATAGATCCAGAGCGAAGCTGACGAGTGCACCTATTGAGGATGCTTGTCAGCTCCAAAAGGATGGATCCTTCATTATCCAGTTCTGGTAAAACAGTCTGCGCTCTGATGTTGGTGCCAAGAAATTTCCTTAGACAAGAGCCATGAAATAATGGATGAATGCGGGAAGAAGGAGGAACTTCCAATTTATAAGCAACCGACCCAATCTTCTAAAAAACCTTATAGGGCCCATAGAACTTTGGAGCGAGCTTATGATGCCCTTTGAGTTTCAGAGAGGATTGTTGATAAGGTTGTAGATGAATAAAAACCATATCACCTGCTTGAAAAGTGCACTCATAACGGTGTTGATTGGCTTGTTGTTTCATTCGATTTCTTTCCATGTGAAGATTGTCCTGCAAAATGCGAAGAATCTTATCACGGTTTCAAAGAACTGTGTCAACTACCTGAACTGGTAAACTGTTGGGGGTGTATGGAAGAAGAACTAGCGGCTCCTGACCATAGACTGCTTCATATGGAGTCATTTTAGATGAAGTGTGGTAGGATGTTGTTAACACCAAAACTGACCCCCAAGGCTGAAAGAGGGTAATCTCGGGTAACCACTAACCAGTCTTTGGCTTATGTTTCTGACCTAACACAAGCAGAGAGGGCTCTCTCTTTAACTTTCAGAAAGCTGGAAATCATCAAGATTGTCAATAATGAAGCAACAGACCAACATTCAACATTTAAGATATTCAATGAAAAACATGTGCAGAAGATCAGATTTCTGCTGGAACAAATTGTTTAAAACCTTGGTAAGGGAACCAGGAGGAGAATTGTTGGGCAATGGAGTCAAAAGATGAATCATAAAACACATAATAGTGCAGCTGCATAAGATATCTAAACAGAGACAAGGTAGCCACCCACGCACAATCAGAGAGATTTAAGGGGTGAAACAGAAGAAGAATGAATAGTCCATCAGCATAGGGCATCTAACAAGGATGAATCCTATGCCAACTTTAGCAAAAACTGGTGGTGAAATGCCTGAAATGAAAGGAACAGGGCATTATTTCTATGAATCTCATTCCAATGCTACACTTATCCAAGCATGAGAGAAATTTAACAAAATGAAATACAAAGAAAGATAAACAAATTAACATGGGAAAGGAAAGACAGACTGCAAGAAAGATGACACAGGAAATCTCTGCAAAATAACCCAGCCTCAAACACTGCTGATGTATTAACAATAAAATCTCAGAAAACAGAGCTGAGCTCTCCTAGGCTTCAGCCAAATGATTCACTCACCCTTAGTCCTTCTATTACAAAGATTATATAGCTGTCCTAAGAGCCTTTCTCTACCTAATTCTAACATAAAATAGTTACATGTCTAAGTGACAGCTCATCAATTACAAATCAGCCCCTATCTTTTCAAAACAGAAAAATGAGATAAAAGCCAAACTGCTTTTTACATCCGGTAGTAAATTCACTAAATAACAGAATTTATTTAAAATAAATGACAGAAGATATTTCTAAAATGTTTTTCCAGGTGGCTGCTCCTACAACTGACTTCACCCCCTTAGCTCTCGAACCCTTCACCTGATGTATGTCCTTTAACGGCCAAGTGCTACACCATTTAGTCTTCAAACTATTCTCCCTGGCTTCATTGGTTTTCATTCCAAAAGGTGAAATAGCAACTGCAAATGTCAAATGATGAAATGACTAGACCATTTTCAGTTTTAACACCCCAACCATTTCCTATGCCATTAGTAGATGTATCTCAGCAAACTTTCTTTATGGACTGAGTGGTAAAAACAAACCTATAATCCACCTCATGAAGACTCCTCTCTGGCAAAACATTCAAAGTGTTTTCGTATTGGATGATACAGGGCTAGGATCCTCCATAAACATAGATGAATCTTTGAAAAACCCTATGCTCAGACTTTTAACTACTGTTGCTTTTCAAATAAGGCTCGATTTGTGTACTTTGGATTTCGCAGAGAACTTTACTGAAGGAGACTGCAAATTTAGGCGGAACTTTGGGGGCCGAAAACCTGATTCAAATTATCTAGATGGCACAAAAATCAGAAGGATTTAAATCTTAAATAAGCAACGATCTTGTCTCTGCGTGTCTCCATTATAGTCCAAGGAATTTTGGTTTCCAGATTGGTCTTCCCTACTCAGATGACAGGGCCATTTGTATGTTGCAACCCAGATACCAATTACACCGTGCACCACGACCTTGACCTGCTCCGGGTTGTGCAATTTGCAACTAAAGTTTTCATGTATGAATTATATGCAGGTATTATCATTTGAAAATCCCCCATGGGACCCCAATTCCTCCTTCTTTATCGTACAACACACAATCTAGTGTCGTTTGAGTATGGATAGGAAAAGAACGAGCTAGGAACAACTTGGCCACTGGAAGAAGAACGAGCTCATGGTCGACTGCTTTCGTTTCCCAAAACTTATTGCAAGCCCCAGCGCAGTGGATACGCCTTTTTCCTCGGCTATCCATACTCCCAACACAACGGCGGATTCTCCTGGCTTTCGGACAGAGGCGTCTTCTTCCTCGAATCATACACAAAAATCAGGATGATTTGTAAGCAGCAATACTGTAGGGTTCATAAATAATGTTCGCGCCAAGGTTGCTTGCATATGTCGACCATGAGACAGGTCACTCGTATATTGGATTGCAAAAACCTAAATCAAATAAAACTTCAGCAGCTCGTCTAATGCCTCTCCACTTTCATCACCCTGTGTAGCCAACATATCATGGAGAGGAAAAGAGAAAAAATCTCAATCCATCGGCTTCAGAAAAATGGCAGCAGCTCCAGTCCAAGCTCCTGGCGTCGTAACAAACTTTATGGCTCTTGGAGGAAAAGCGTTAGGGTTTCAAGAGCTGGTTACTCGATCAGAAAATAACAAATTGCCAAAACATAGGGCAACTTTATCTTTTATAATCCCGTACGTGGCTTTTATTGCCAAAGGTGGTATCGTATTGGTCTTAAGTTGTTTGCAATACCACTCTATGTACATGCGATGAGCTCAGAAGGTGACACGTTGGATGTTGGTTTTCACATCCCGACCACCATTCGTCCCTCCTTTATGTGCATGTGAACAATGCGACATGCATCGTGCACCGTCGATCTCAACTTCATACTTAATCTCCTCCCATTGATCCGGGGCGTTGACAGCTTGCCCTATGCTGACATGGAGGTTAGTCATTCAAAAACGTAACGTATCATTGTTTGGTGCGTGAATGAAGAAGACTATGGTCAATAAAACGTAGGACGCTGCTGTCCCCAATTCTACCTCTGTCGATCCGAATTAGGACTGGGAACCCTTCACATTTGCCGACGCCCCCATCTGACACAACAGGCCGTAGAACAATTTACTCGAATTTTAACCCTGCACTTGATTATCTTGACGAAAATCCCGCCATGATCATGTGGAATTTTACTATGGAGGAGAGAGAACGCCACTCTAACGATTCTAATATCCTGGCGTTATGTTGGCTTGACATGACGAAGCTAACAAAGTCCTGGTGGTAGATCTACAAGTTCCTCTCCTTTAAGTTGTGATAATACATGGCGCCTCTGCATAAATACAGTGGCAACGACCTCTCCTCTGCATAACGCTTAAACTCGAAGAAACACCCGGGCGCATTTAGCTTCAAGGCGTTTTTATACATGTTTCTAATCTCGGCATTAATCCCACATGCAAGAAAACATAACTTCCTTCACTCTTTAGATACTCCATTGCCTTCAACATGTATCAAATAACAAATGAGAAAGGCTTTGGCCTTGGGCGCTTGGGTGGTGCATGATATCCCGGGCCCTTCTTGGCTTGGCGCTCGGTTTCATGGTAAAGCCCTCGGTGCTGGGCCTATATAGCTTTTGCTCCACTTTTAATTGAAGCTTAGTTAAAGCTTAGTGCCCCTTTCTTCATAAAGTCAATTGAGACTTTGGCTTCATTATAAAAACAAAAGCCCCCTTTTTAATTGAAGCTTGGGCCCAATATAAAAACATTAAATCCTTTCTTCATAAAAAACTTAGTTAAAGCTTAGTGCCCCTTTCTTCATAAAAAACTTAGTTAAAGCTTAGTGCCCCTTTCTTCATAAAGTCAATTGAGACTTTGGCTTCATTATAAAAACAAAAGCCCCCTTTTTAATTGAAGCTTGGGCCCAATATAAAAACATTAAATCCTTTCTTCACAAAAAACTTAATTAAAGCTTAGTGCCCCTTTCTTCATAAAGTCTATACTGAGACTTTGGCTTCATTATAAAAACAAAAACCCTTTGTTCCATTTTGACTTAGACTTTATAGAAAACCCTCATAACTTTTAATTGAAGCTTGGGCCCAATATAAAAACATTAAATCCTTTCTCCATAAAAAACTTAATTAAAGCTTAGTGCCCCTTTCTTCATAAAAAAACTTAATTAAAGCTTAGTGCCCCTTTCTTCATAAAGTCTATACTCAGACTTTGACTTCATTATAAAAACAAAAGCCCTTTGTTCCATTTTGACTTAGACTTTATAGAAAACCCTCATAAAGTTTGGCTTTGCCAAAAATTATAAAAAATCAAAAGCCTTAGTGCTCCTTTAAAATTAAAAAGCCTTTGCTCTAGCTTCACAAGGTAAAAATCGATTTGTAAGCCCAAGAATTACCAGATTGAAGGTATTTGCCCTTTGCAACCTTGGTACCTATGCCCGAGGAAAAACGCCTCTTCTCGACCAAGCTTGAAGCCTCCACCATGAAAAATGTTCTATTTTGCACTGTCGATGTTGCCCGAAGATGATTAATGCTGTCAGAAGACAATTAATCACAAAAAATTTCGGGGTGCTAATAGAGGTATTGTACCACCATTCAGCGAGAGGGAGCCACTTTTCCCATTGATGTTGTTGTTCAGAGGTGAAGCAACAAAGATAAGTTTTCAAACATTTATTGATAATTTCAGGCTAACCATCTGTTTCTGGGTGATACCCTGAACTCATCTTCAGTTTAGTTCCAGTATGGTGTAATAGTTCTGTCCAAAAATGACTAGTGAAAGTTGCATAGCGATCCGAGACAATGGAAGAAGGGATTCCATGAAGACGGAAGATCTGGTCCAGGAAAATTTGTGCGACTGAGGAGGCTATATAGGGATGGTTGAGGGCACAAAAATGAGTAGATTTGGAGAGGTGATCAACCACAACCAAAATCATTGTCCTCCCTCCATATTTAGAGATCCCTTCAATGAAATCCATAGAAATATTTGTCCAAATCCGTGTAGGGATGGGCAAGGGTTCAAGCAATCCAGAAGGAGTGTTGTTTCACCCTTGTTGAGCTGGAAAGTATCACATTCAACCACCATCTATTGAATTGTCATTTTCATTCCCTGCCAAAAGAAGTTATGTTGTGCCCGCTCATACGTTTTGAGGAACCCAGAGTGCCATAATACAAACCATAGATCAATACCATGGAACATATAATACTACAGGATGACTTACAAAGCATATGCGTCCAACAACAATATATTAACAAATTAAAAAGAAGGGTTGACACGGGTTCCTAACACGCTCAAGGAGGAAGAAAGTAGTGACGAGAGAGTGTGAGGAGATACTTTAGCTGAAGAGCGGCTTCTAGTAGGTGTTGTGGCTTTGGAGATGAACAAAGGCAGTGACAACGGTGAAGAAAAACGATTCATGTTTCTAGTAAGGAGGTAACTGTGTTCCATGTGTGTGCCCACCGTTTGTGAAAGCCGTTATTTGTGCATGTAGATTCAAGTTGTTTGAGTTATAGAAGCTATTTGTTGAAATGTGTGAGATTAAAAGAAAGGCCTGAGCTCGAGCTGTTGCCACGAAATAAGTTTATCCACCTGTTAGTTTTAAAAAACGGCCTACACAAAGAGAAGAGAGGGTTGGTATTTGAACCGAAAGTTAAGAAAAATCATCCATTAAGACTTGAGTCCATGGAAGTCATTTGACCCATGTGGTGAAGGAGAATTCAACATGTACAAAAAGGAGAAGGATGTAGCGTGAGTTGAAGTGGAAGAAAGAAGTAGTGGTAACCTGAGAAAGAACAAGCCACTGAAGCCTACGAATTAGCCCATACGCTAGTGTGAAACCACAAGCAATGCGTTTGGACTGTGGAAATCCCTCGTGAGGGTCAAAACATAGAGGAAGCCCGTGTGGATGAGAGGGAGAAATCCCTTAGAAAACTGTGAAAGAAAGTGAATCCCTTTGTGACATCGTGGAATATGAGAAGAAGCTCGAAGCTCAACAAGAAGACCTTGGAAGTGGAATTTGTGTATGAAAGAAGACCTAGGTAAATGGTTTTTACGGTTGTCCTTAATGTTTGTAAGCATGGCTAAGACTCATATCATCACCCAAGAACCTTTTTTTGGTTAAATTAGAATGGTACATGAGTTTGTAGTAATTTTATGAAGTATATGGCTTGCTAACAAATTTTTATACGAAAATTTTGTACACTTAACTATGTTTGGTCAAGGTCTTGGTGAACAAATGCCAAGGTAAATACTTCTTGTTATTTACAGAAAATAAATATATCTTTTATTATTATTTAAGTGAACAAATGCCGAGGTAAATATATATTTTCTTATTATTTAAGTTACAGAAAAGTTCTTCTCTATTGGGGATTCAAACCCCGCCATCTTGAGTAAAGGTAACCGATTCCTCGCATTTGCAAACCGATTTACTAAAGAAATTAGGAGGCGGAAGACCGAAGGTAACTTTCCTTTGTTTGATTACATGATTGAAAATGTATATGTGAATTTATACAAAAGCTTATATGATAAAAAGAAAGTTAATTGTAGTATAAATTTCAGGTTAATTAAATAATTTGAAGTTTTTTTCCACATGTTTCATAATAATTACTTTAAAATTGAATAAAAAAATATTTTTTTGGGTGTTTAATTCAAATAAGATTATTACTTTTCATTTTGAAAAATTAAGATATACATAAATATGATTTCACATGGATATTATAATGAAAATGATACATTGATATTTTATAATGAAAAAGATACATTGTAGTTTTTCATTGTGGTGAAAATCCATAAATTGAAATTGTATTGATTCTATGAAAAAAAATATTGACATAGGGATAAGTCAGAGTTAATTTCCAACTTTGAAACTTTAAATTCCACCTAAAAAGGGTTTATATGTGTTCCTAAGTTTTAAAATATTTAATATGAAGAGTTTGTTTAAGGGGATGGCACATTTCTCAGGGCTGGCAGGTGCGGGATGAGTCTTCTATGACTCTGAGGGAAACAAGTTGAAAGATTATGCATGGGGGATTGGAAAAAGGTCTAATAATGGAGTTGAATGGCTAGGCTTGATCAAAGGTCTGGAGCTTGCCAGAAGTGGAGGAATTGAGGATCTAGTAGTCTTTGGCGATTCTATGTTGATCATCAAGGAAACCAAAAGCTTGACTAAGAGCCAAAAAGTCCTGTCACTAAGACACATCACCTGTTGAACAACATAGTCAAGGAATACAAAGCACTCAACTTTCTTCATCTTTTGATATCCAACAACCAGTACGCGAACAAGATGGCAAACATTGGAGTCAGGCTAGATTGTGGGGTTTTGGTTTGCAACCAGCAAGTTCACAGGTTTGCTTGGGTTCCATAACTCTATTTATAATTGATTTTAATGAAAAGACATAGCACATCCTTTAGCATTTGGAAGTGGAAATTTTGCTTTTCTAGAAGCAAAATCTTTCACCAAGCTAGCTTTGGCATTCCCTGCATCAAAATCATCTTAAATTTTGAAGACACCTCCCACGTCCTTTCGACGACCCTAAACCAGCTCGCACGCTCGACCCACCTGGCCACCATGTAGCAATTAAATTTGGCCGACTTTCGAGGCATTTCTTATTTTAAGGAGGGAGGGGTAAGCTTTCTACCCTCATTCGAGTTCACTTCCTGGTGCAAAACCAAGGAAAGAGGCAGCAGAGTATCCATCCATGGCGAGCACAGTTCCATGGCTCCTCTTAGTTGTGTCATGATGGATGAAGCCTCCCCTGCCCCAGGTCTATCCACGCTTCAATGTTTACTCTACAGGAAGCAGATTGCATCCCATGGGAGAATAAGCTATGAATATCTAAAGAATTCACAAGTGAATGAAGCCGGCCAGGCCAGGATTAATGAAGGATTGGGAAAGGAGCACCACATTCTATCGAATCCCTGCAAGGCAGATTTTCTTGGGCATGGTATTAGCGCTCCCTCTGGTGGAAGGAATGACGGATGCAGTGGCTCTGCGATGGGTTTTTTCAGCCTGTCGGATGAGGTTCAAACGCATTTAAAAGATATGGAAGCACAAATTCGAACTCTTCGTGGTGAAAATTATTAGCTGAAGCGGGCCCTTTCTCATCTTTACTTTGCAGTTCAAACTACAAATGCAAAGGTTCGAATAAGCAGCACCAAGATCACTACTCAGGTTACCATCCTAGCATAAACCCTTGAAAAAGGATGCCCCTGCTCCATCAATCTTGATGCAAGAATCATCGCAGTTCATAGCAGCGCCAAGGTGGTGGAGGCTAAGATAGACAACATGCAAGCATAGATCAGAAACATCACCGAGGAAATAAAAGGAGGCGTGGGAAGAACAAGTGTGGAGTCTTCCCATCAGTAATTCGAGCTCTGTTTTTCAGCGCTTTTGTCCCAGCTTTGGGTTAGAAACTTTTTGGTTATTTCAAGTTCTGTTATGTTATGCAACTGGATGTCTTAGAATCATAGGCTAGATGTCAGTTTGGACCTCTTTTATTTTCGACCACGGGTTAAGCAATGCTTTGTTTTTTCATTTTTCTATTAGGACAGTTTGTTAGGAGCTATAAGCTTCTTAGAATAGGATTTTATCATTAACATTCCAGAATGGTAGAAATCGAGCAAGTAGTCATGGCTCTCCTACTTCCTAGAGAGCAGTCGCGTTGTAATCCTTTGTAAACCCTGTTCCATCTTTAGTATAAAAGTCTTTTACTCGAATCTGTTCAAAAAGAGGGGGGATGGCACCTTTCAAAATGTATCATAGTGTGAAACTTGTTGATTAAAATCACTTCTTAACCTCTCTTCTTTCGCATGTCTTTTTTAGAGCATTAATAGAAGATAATTCATTCAATAACTCATAGATAAAGAGAGAAATTAGGCCATGTTATAGACCTTTTGGCTCACTAATTAATGTTGTGCCAAAGAAGGATGGGAATTGCGCAATGTGTTCTAATGAACAAATTGGTTCATTATCGAATCATCAAGAAAAAATAAATATGGATCCATTTTTATTTAATGCTAATAGAGATTATCTACTATGATATTTAATTGGTTGAATTATAAAGGCTATATCAAGTTATCAAATCACTAATGGCTCTTACTAACATGACTCCACCAATATCAAATCCCAATCTCATGTCATGTATATAAGTGAAGTGAATCCCAAATAATTAACATTGGTATTCAACTTTTGTTCATATTATGTGGGTTTCTAATGCATTTAAGCATGTTGTTAATTTCCCATAAGATGTTAATTCATACTAAATAAGTGTAAGATTGTATATATTAATTTTCAATTAAATGCATATTGAATAGGTCTTATGATATTTTCACATGATTATCATACAGTGCAAAAAATAATCAAAAGTTCATATAAATTCTAGGCCACTGTCACTTGCACTAGGCCCCCCATCATCCACTGTCACTGTCACCTACACCAAGTCCCCCATCACCCATGTGACCATCCCCACCACCACCATCACTCGCGCCAACCTCCACCATCACCCACAAGAGCATCAACACCGATATGACCCATACGAATAGAGATTAGCATTGGTTGTTGCAATTAAAATTTACAATCGAGTTAGATCAATTTTAGTAGAAAATTTATGAGCTGGAAATATTTTCAAATTTTAGCTAGTTGGAATAAGTTACCTAGATTGAATCGATAATAAACTATGTGCATGGGATCTGAGTTTGTGTAGATGGCATCTAAGTTTGTGCACCCATCATAATCATTCCCTAGTGAGCATGAATATCCATACCAAATTATGCCCTAGAAACATGAAATAAAATCATTATTGAAAAACATGATTATCATTAAAAATATAATGAACATTCCATATCACATTATATACTTCATACATGTGCATCAAATACTGGGATCTTTGATATACTAGGATCTTTGATAGACCCTCATCAATATGTGGAACTCTTCAATCCCACTCATGTTCCCACATCACCATGGTGTCAACAACCCCTTCTACCTAGACCTTTATGTGATGAAATTAAATGTAAACACTCAAATTAGTAAATACATACTATAATCATTGTTTAAAAAAATAATGTGTTTAAATCAAATTCAATTGAATTGAGGCACAAATTGTAATTCATCAACTCGGTGCTAGACTATATGTGAAGATTTGGGCTTGGGTACATGCCAAACTCAAGCGGGGTTTAGATCCATTAACAACACCCTTGTCTTTGTCCATCTAAATAGGAATAAAGGAAGAAATAAACAATTTTAAATATATAAATACATACATAATTTATATCAATTGAAACTTTTAGAATTAATTCATACACTAACCAAGTCTCCTCCATCTACTACATGTGGACAAGAAACCAATCATCCATTGTTGTAGAGGTCATCTAGTAATGTGGATATCTGCATGTTATAAAAACAAAATAATATTACTTATTGTGTTGATTCCATATGTATCAATTTGATCAATTAATGGCTAAGAAAGATAATTTAAGGATACTACAATGTACAAAACTATACCTAACCTCTAGGAGATGTCATGTATCTCTCATACGACAAAAAATATGCTTTATGTGAACTTATAACATGCTGCAATAACTTCTCAAGCAGTATCAATGCAAGTTTCTCCTCACTTTCCTAATCCAAATCAAGTTGTCTAAGAGTAGGGAGTGGTCTAGCCCTCTCCCCAGCTAAAGCAACTAAAACATTACCCAATTCAATGCACATGGTGTCCACCATCACACCCCTAACCTCGAATCTAAGTTGCGATGACTCTTCTAAATCTTAGTGTAAAATGGTACTCTTCATCCCAATGGTAGCAATCTCAAAAGAGGTGGCATGGAATCATGTTCTCTACAAGCCCTAAGACAATCATAACCGCATCCCCTACTGAGACCATAAAACCATGATAGTGTGATGGTATAGTCAAGCTCCATATGCAACAAAACTTAGCATATATATTTTTTTCAAACTATAATGGAACCTCATCATGCTTGGGAAACATGCCCCGCACTTTGATAAATATGTCATCAACAAACCATGTTGGAATCTCGAGCTTAAACTCTCTGAGTTTAAATAGTTTACCCTTTGAATAGTTAGGAAGAATCTCAAATAGAGTACACTTCACATCACACCCTCTCATCTAGGATTTTACCACATCCCATTTATCTTTTCCAAACATCTCCTCCTCATGATAACATCATGCCAAAGGTTACTCTATGGCCTCAACCTCTATATAAAACAATCAATTGATTGAAACTCTCTAGCATCATCCACATAGATTGACAAGTCGTGCTATCATGATATATAGAATGGATATCCCCACACAAACAGTTGTGTTATCCATTGATATCCTTAAAGGTGATCTACATATATAATCTCATTCTCCCATGGTGGGGGAGACGTGGAATGATATTGTCCACTATGTAACTCTACAAGATATACAAAAAAACACGTGCATTAAAACATGTGTTTTCTTGTGAATTCGAACTTTAAAAATTAAAGACATCTATGATTGAAAAATAATTTTCATATTTAATACCTTGTCTCAAACTCCTTAGTGTCCTTCGATTATGCATGGATAATATGGGATGGGAGTGATGCAATTTTTCTCCAACTCTCTCTATTGTGATAACCACTAGGAAGTGTTACCTCATGACTGGACTGTGGCTCCCTATTTTTGTTCCCTTGGAACAATCCTACAAAGAACCAACTTCAATATATACAAAAAATAATCAAATGGATGAGAGTGTCCTTACCTAGAAGATCCACATTCTAAATTCAATTGCACTAGGAGAAATGACCAAGGTATAATGATGGGCTTTAGGGTGCCTATGTTTCAAATCACATCACACCATCAAGGCCAATTGATCCTGACCATTTTCATAAATCAAGGCAATTGAAACATAACATCCTGGATGACAGTGCAAATGGACGAGATCTAATCAGGCATATCATGTCACAAAATCCTAGTTGTTCACACAAGAGAACATAATCAAGAAAAATATATTGGGAAATAGCCATATCGTATCGGGTGTATGTGTGTTCCCATGAAGATGAGTAACACTTTTTGGCAAGATGTGGGTGCGGACAAAGTTTTGTCAACATAAAAATATATAAGTTATAATAAAAAGATATTTTTTAGTTTTAAATTAAAGTTATGGTAAAAACGTTATTTGGATAATTACTATTATTTTTCTAATAGTTATATATGTATTCAATAGTTGATAGTTATTTTAGTTATATATGTATTCGATAGTTGATAGTTATTTTATTTGACATTTAAATTTTGGGACAAAAAAAAATCATAAATATAATTTATGACATCAAATACCATGGGCAAATTTACCATGGGTTACCAAAACTATGGGCCATAAATCACTAACAACGTGATTTATGGCCCATGGTTTTCATAGCCTATGGTATTTGATCTCATGAATTATATTTATTATTTTATTTCTATGTCCAAATTATTTTTTTACCATAACTTTTATTATCTAGATAAAAAATTATTTACTATAACCTTTATTATCTAGATAAAAAATTATTTACTATAATATATCACATATAGAAAAAATATTAACTCTATTAAAAATCATTTTTTATTTATTTTTGTAAGTTATAAGTTATTAGTTGTATAAATATGTATAAATATTTTTTTTCACTCTTAATAATATATTGTCATATAAGTACAATGATTTATGTTTCATTCTTAGGTAATTTACTTTTCATGGAAAAAAATAACTATTAAATAGTTGAATTGAGCTATTTTAATTAATAGTTAGTTTTTCCATATAAAATTTTAATTTTTTATAAAATAATTATGATTAAATAGCTTGATCGCTCGATCAAACTATTTAATTCTATAGTTTTTTTCATACCAAATTTAAAGTTTTTATGATTAAATAGCTTGATTGAGTAATTAACTTGATCAAGCTTTTAACTTAACCACAGTTAAACTCTCAATCGAGGTATTTAAAATGTGCTTAAAACCTCGATCGAGGGTTTTTAAGACCTCGATCGAGCTAATAACTCGATCGAAGGCTTTAAAACAGGCCTTTAACCTCATTTTTTTTTAAATTTATTTTATTGGCCTCTTTTCCAAGCATAAACCCTATCATGGGATGCACCTTAGGAGGCGGTTTTCATGTTGGTGGATTGGTCAACGAATCTTCTATCCACTGGCATATAATTTACAGGTTTTTGACTTTGTTTGCAAACAATCCATCAGTGGGGACACTAACCGATCTCCCTAGTCCGAATTGTTCGAACCTAGAACAAAATTAATACACAATACAAATTACTTTCCTAGATTGATCAAATTACAAAGGGTATCAGAAGATAACTCACCTTATGAGCATAGTACTATCTCCTTACTTGATGTAGCTCTTGATATTCAGATGTTCAGCTACAAAACAATATATGACGAGTGGAAACAAGCAAGTACTAATAGCATATAAACATAGATCAATCTAAACTAGCAGTCAAAGAAGCCAATTCTAAGATGTTTATGGAAATAATCTGCATTAATGTAATTATAAGAAATACATAGAGAGAGGTTACAACCAAGCTTTGACGTCGCAACTCCTTCCAAATGATCCTAGCCTCAAAGATTCAAGCTTTTTCCTCCTAATGGATGAAAGGGAACCAACTCTAGCAGAATTTCACCAGCAGTTAAGTGCTCTATCTTTCTCCTCCTTAACCATGGAGAGGGGGTTTGTATTTATAGGCCTAAATGGATAGGATAGGTTGAGTATTTGTGGGAGAAGCTCAAGGGATCATCCCACTAGGCAAGGGGATTGAGTGCCACCTTTCCTAGTTCATAGGGATAAGTTTCCACATAACCAAGGATTCTAGAAGCCACTCAAAACTTATCTTTCTCCTTTTAAACCAATAGTCCTACACTTTTCCCACAGGAAACTCGTGTCTATGGAGGGTTACGCACCCTGTACAAAGGCAGCATGTGTCACTAACCAAAGGTATGACGCGCCTTTTCAATGAGCAGGGTGCGTCGGGGTGACAACAAAAGGTAAAAGGAACAACAACAACTATTATTTCAATCATTTGGCCTAAGTGCTTTAGGAACCAGGGAAAATATAGGACACATAACTCATAATGACAATATTTTGGTGTAACAGAATGCCCCCCAAAGCTTGAAGCTAGCGAAATAGGGTAGGTGAGATGCTTTGAAATATGGAAGTTCGAGGCAAGGACCATCGGTTGGAGTTCCAAACAAAGACTCCTTCAGTACAACAGACTCTGAGATATATGTCTCAAATGAATCATAACATGGTTGTTGACCAATACATTGTAGATCCATGGTAGTATTGCCTAACTAGACACAATCATGGCTATTAGACACACGCATGGATCCATGATGAGATAATTACATAGCCACGACCAATACAAGAGTGGATCTGTGTGAAATGACTCAAAAAATCTCCATCGCAGCTTGGGTAAGATACATAAGCTAACCCAAGGTCTTCAAACCGAACCTGCAATGATACAAATCGAACCATGTGATTACAATGTTTTGAAGTCGAACCTGGTAGAAACCACTTGATTACCGATCATTGATGTAAACCGTTAACAAGTGCGAGGGAAATAATCGTTGATGTCAATGATCCCCAAGGTACCATAGTACATACCACTGAATGTGAATCAATGGGTTGAGGTCAAACATCCAGCAGAATATTTCAATCAGAAGTCAATGATGTGAACTTATTTGTGAAAGGCGAGGTAACCTGCCATTAAGGCATACAGGCCCAAGGTACTTGACTGGTTTCTAGGTTCAATCCTTGGATGGTGTGTTGAAGTTGACAAGGATAAACCCGTCGAAGGAGGGCCATGATGTTTCCCTCATCATCGACATGAAACAATATTAAAGATGTTTTGGAGTAGATCGGACTGTAGAGTGATGTTTGAGACTGACTCAGGGGTGACCGACACAATGGAAGGTATAATGACTACAGAGATTGACTCGATCAACAGGCTTCTCTTGAACATGGAATGGAATGACTTGGAAGCATTTACATGACGAGATTGAAACCAACACCTAATGCAACTAATGATCGATGCATTCTTTGGATGACCCAAAGGAGTAAAATGACTCATAGAATTGGTGAGAATCGAGGACAAGCAGCTTATCCAAGCAGTTCGAATGAAATGCAAACGAGTACCATGTTCAAGAGAGACTATGTTCTACCATTACTACAAGTAAATGCAAACTCTTTCATTATTCCCCACCATGATTTATGAGTACCTATTTGTTTATTAACGAGCTTGAGGAGGGTAACAGATGCTCGGTGAAGCCCATCCTTAGGATGAGTCCAATCTCACATGTTTTACGAACCTGAGATAGGAGGGGTTTGTTCCTAAAAGGGCCCTTCAATGTTATATTTTAACGAGTCAAAAGAAGGTAAACTTGACATCGTTTCATATTTAGAGAGTCTGAAAGGACTAAAGAAGACTCCAATGAGTACTTTTTCGTAAATTTTAGTATCCTCACTCGACAAAAGGATAAAACAACGTGAGAGAGAACTCTTCTAGTCATGATTAACTAGAGTGCTCATTTTTCGTAAATAGTCTCGTTGGTCCAAAAAATGGGTAAACATCACCGGAAAGACGACATTTCTAATACTTTTACAAGCGTGAAAGAATCAAGTTCTCTTGGCAATCTTTTCCTATTTAGGGAGTCTGAAAAGAGCTTAAAGGAGAACTCCAAGGGTGTTCCTTTTTTCGTAGGAGTTTTACACCGATTAGGGGAGTTTTGAGATCTAAAATGGGCCTCCTAAGGGAAATAATAAAATAAGAGTTATAATAATAAAATAAGAGTTCTAAATTTAGAGGAAAAAATGAAAAACTATTTTTTTTAATCGTATTTTTGACATATATCCTTAACGGTTTACCCAAATTTCAAGTTTGGGCACTCGTTGAACGTGGATTTTAATTCTGCATCCAACCCATACCCACGTTGCATACTTCTGAGGCACCCACGACATGAAAATATAAAAATTTCAGTAAAAAGATGTATTTTGGGTAAACTTGAAATTTGGGTAAACCACATCCAACGAGTGCCCAAACTTGAAATTTGGGTAAACCGTTAAGGAGATATGTCAACAATACAATAAGAAAAAGTAGTTTTTTATTTTTCCCTCCAATTTGTTTTACAAATTCTACCCTTATGGTTGACATCATCATCTTGAATCCTATTGGTTCTTATAAAGTGAATTTTTATGGTACATTTTTTTATTTGAGGCCCATTTTTAACCTCAAAACTCCCCTAATTGAGCCCGAAAAAGAGATAAAAGATAACTCGGTGACTTATTCTCATGTATTTAGAAGCACAAGAAGGAACAAAGACTCAGCTCGATACCTTTAATACTTAGTTTTAATGAACGTGGTAACGGTATAAAAAACGCTCTAAGGCCATTCCACACCTAATAATGAGTATGAAAAGTCAACGATGGTTACCATCATGGTCAAAACACCATTTTCCTCTACCTGCAAGCTCCGAGAACCAAATTAGGATCCATCATAAGGTTTTAAAATATAAAAATGGAATCAACTATAGTAAGAAACCCATGAAATAACAAAAATCACAAAGGGAATATTCCATTTTTATATAAAAAGGGTGAATAGTAAAAATTATTTACCATTTCATTTTTACCAAGATGAATAGTAAGAAAAAACCTCTTTGGAGCTCAATCTTCCAACGACAATTGGGGGAGCCTCGGTCAGTCATTCAGCCTCCTATCAGTTCCAGGTAACTCTAGACCTCATTCTCTTTGTTTTGATGATTAAAATTTTGTTTTCAATGCATTTTTGAGGGGTTTTTGGACTAATTCTCAAGGGGGAATTGTGCACCCTGGGTGATGCGCTTTCCCCTTTCAGGAAGTGCATCACTCAAGAGTGGCATGCCTTCCCTATGGGAAAAGTGCGTCGTTGACGCCCTATCCGCAAATCCAGGGTGCGTCGGCGCAACTTCACCCACAAACTTGGGAATGGGGCCCAAAAAAAAAACTTTGAAGAAATGAAAATGATCTAATGTCCATTACTTTGGTGTTTATGCAGGGTTTAGCCATCAAAATGGTGCAATGGAAAGAGAGTGAGCACAAAGTAGAGGATGTATAAGTCGCAAATGATCCTCACTTTGTTAATGCTTTGAGGGAGTGTGGGTTACTAAAATTCTTTCATGTCCAAGGAATGAGAGCCCAAATACAGTTTTTGGACTACTTGATTCGGTTATGGGATCCGTATCAACAGTATTTCAAAGTGTTAGGATATTTAGACACTTAGGAGTTAGTTAAAATCAACTTGTGTAATAGATCTGTTAGGGATAGCGTGTTTCTTTAGTATGCATTAGTATGCATTTGTAAATACTTAATCCGATGGTCACGATATGTTCCCGACATAGAGTGATCCGACGGCTCAACCTCTCTTAGATCAAACCTAAACTTGATCCGTGGCTTAACACCCAATTGGTCCATGATCTCTATTTAAAGAGCATGGAGGGTCATTGTTTAGTTGATCGATTATGAGAAGCTCATTTGTAAATTTCTTTCTTTGCATAATAAATTCTCCAATGGAAGCTATTTGGCCGGGGCCATGGAGTGTTTCCCTCAAGAGGGTTTAAACCACGTCAAAACATCGGTGTGTTGATCTGTGATCTATTTGTGTGAAGTGGTTGTTCTTGGTGTTCGGTCCTTTGGTACCCTGTGTACCCGAACATGGTATCAGAGCTTTTATGAAGTGCCGCTTCCGGTTATGATCTAGATCTTGAACTGTTGTTGCCGAAACTCGAAAGGGTTTCTAGTTCTGATATTTCTATGCATTTCTGGGCTGTGGGAGGTGGTCCATTGCATCCGGAGCGTCGTTTCCATTGGGAAATAGTTTTCGTTTGATCGAAAATGGTTCTCGGTTGCTCCAGAAACGCGTATTTTATCAGATTTGAAGGTATAATGTTACAGTAACGCATTTTTTTATTTTCTTTTTTTAAAAGAAAAAAATCTCATATTTCATCATTTTTTACTATTAGATTTTTTTTTTGGTTCGGATTGTTGCTTTCCCGTCTGCGTATTCTCTTTTCCGTGCACCTTGAGCGATCTCGGCAAATCAGAAACAGAAAGGGAAAGGGTTTTTCTCGGCTGCGTATGTTCTTTGCCGTGCACCTTGCGCGATCTCGGCAAATCAGAAACAGAGAGAAAACGTAGACTTTCCGAGCAAGCTAACAAGATCTAACTCCACAAGTGTGGAAAAATTTTTTTTGTTTCGATTTGTGGTTTGTTTTGCAGGAAAAATGGCAAGCACGTAAACCGAGCAAGAAGAGTAAAAAAAACCTTCGTCATTCCCATATTTTACATACCTTTTAATCTAGCTCACTTGGTTCAAAGTTGTTTTATTCCTTAATAGGTCTTGAGTTCAAGTCTTAGGAACTTACTTTTAAAAAAAAAGTGCATGCAATTTCTATTTTCAAGTTATTTTATTGTAAAAGTGCATCTCACTTAAATCATAAAAAATAAAAATACAAGTGAGTCACTTAAATTTTTTTTATGGTTGCACTATTTAAAAGTAATATCATTGTAAAAGTGAAATTACTTATTTTACAAAAGTGGTTCACTTAAAGCAATTTTCTTGTAAAGTGATAGTCAAAAGGTTCATCTTGGGAAGAGGGGGGTTCTTTTTTTTTGCTGGACATTCTCTAGCTGCCACGTCACTATTGGGGACATCTTCAAAAGTTTCTTTGTTCAAGCATAACTTCATCATACAGAGTCAGTTTTCAATGTCGTTTTTTTTTTTAAACCGCCTATTTTTTTTAGCTCTTCACATCCAGACTATTGGTTTCTGCTTTTACAGCCATTAATTTACAAATATGGCCGCCCCTTGTGATATTCTACTTAATAGTTCCAACTATTTCTCATGGAAATCTCGTATGGAGAATGTTCTACGAAGTAGGGGACTTTTTCAAAATTACCTCAGGGAAAGAAAAAGAACCCACTGATGATGATAAGAAAATAAAATGGGCAAATAGATGTGATGAAGCTCGTGGATTGATTAGGATGTCAATCTCTACTGATTTGCGATTCCACATATCTGGAATTGATGAACCTAATGCTGCTTGGGACAAGTTGGAATCTGTGTTTGTTAAACACAATGAAATTCGAGGTCACCAACTCGAAAATGAGTTGATTTCTTTAAATCCAAGTGACTTTTCATGCATTCAAGATTATTTATCTAATTACAAAACTCTTAAACTCTTATGTGCAGAATGTAAGATTGAGAGGGAAGACAAACAATGCATTTATCATATTCTTTCCAAACTTGGACCTGCATATTCTGTTTTTATATCTACATTTTACTCCATGAAAGCATCCTTGAATGCATCTAGCTATCAAGAGCCTAGTCTTGAATCCTTTTGTGATTCCTTGATTAGAGAAGAAGATAAACTCATTCATCTTGGAATAATCAACAATGCAGATACATATGGGAAAGCCTTATTGTCCCAACAGAAAGAAAAGTCCAAGCCTTCGAAGAAACAAAAATTTTGCAATAATAAGTCAAACAAGGGTCCAAAACCCTCTCAGTCATCTCCTTCTTTAAAAAATGACAAAGGATCCAATCCAAAAGGCAAGAAGACTGAGCGTCATTGCAACTATTGCGGAAAAGATAATCATGATGAATCTAAGTGTTTCAAGAAGATGGCAGCCTTGGAAGCAGCAATGAAGAAGCACCACATCAGCCTAGATTCGTCTTCAGAATCTGCCTCTCATGGACATGCACTTTGTGCTTCTGGTTATTCTTATAATGCATCTTCTTCTTCTACTTCAAATGAATGGCTCATTGATTCTGGAGCATCTTATCATATGGCTAAGGATCAAGCCATCTTTTCTACTATGCATGAATGTAACACCAAACAAATATTTGTTGGTGATGATAGATCTCTAAGTGTTGTAGGAGCTGGAACAGTTCCAGTAGATAATGGTCATTTTAGTGATGTACTATGTGTTCCAAGAATTTCCTGCAATTTGTTATCAGTCTATCAGATCACTCATTCTGGTGAAGGTAAAACTGTGACCTTTACACCTCACCAAGTTGTAATCAAGGATTTTAAAGATCCTCAACAGGTCCTAGCTACCGGAATTGTTGATGATATTACTAGGTTGTACAAGTTTAACAACTTTGGGTCATCACCTTTCCCTTCAGTTTTTGTTGCTCATAGTGATAACTTGAGCAAACTTTGGCATGAGTGATTTGGTCACTTAAATTATCGCTCATTGCAACAACTATGTAAAGAAAATATGGTGACAGGTCTTCCGATGGTATCTTGCAGGGATGGTGTTTGCTCCGGTTGTGTACTCGAAAAACATCATCGAGACAGTTTTGACAAACGTGCCTCTTGGCACGCCTTGGTTCCCTTGGAGCTTGTGCATAGTGACTTGTGTGGTTCTCTTCCATTTGCTTCCTTTTTTGGTTTCAAATATTTCTTAACTTTCATTGATGATTACACCAGACACACTTGGGTTTATTTCCTAAAACTTAAGAGCGAAGTATTTAACATGTTCTTGGCCTACAAGGCCCTTGTGGAAAAATAGTCGGGTCATCAAATTATTAAGTTAAGATCTGACAATGGAGGAGAATATGTTAACAATAAATTCACTACTTTCTGCACTGAACAAGGCATCCAACAACAGCACACTGTTCCATATACACCACAACAAAATGGTGTAGCTGAGCGGAAGAACCGCACTTTAAAAGAAATGGTTAATTATATGATCCAATCTAAGGGACTAAGTCTTCAATTTTGGGCTGAAGCCATTAATTGTGCAAATTACATAGTTAATCGCACCCCCACTAAAGCATTACAAGGTATAACACTGGAAGAAGCATGGAGTAAAACTAAACCTGATGTAAGTCACTTCTGTGTGTTTGGTAGTGAAGCATGGGCTCACATTCCGGATGAAAAATGGAAAGCATTGCAGCCTAAAAGTGAAAAGTGCATATTGTTGGATATTTTGAAGATGTAAAAGGTTATAGACTTGTTCCACCACATTCTCATGATATAATCATTAGAAGAGATGTTAAATTTGATGAAAATATCTTGGCCTGCGAGCCTAACTCAGCGATTGTGCCATCTTTGGCCCGCGAGCCTGATTCGGCGTTTGTGCCTTCTTCTTCTTCTTCCAACTTCCTTGACAGGTTTCCAACTCCAGTTTCTGATGAAGTTGCACCTCCGCCTGCTCATGTTCCTCCAGTTGCACCAGCACAAGTGCTTCCTCGATGGATCTGTTCAACATGTGAAGCAGCTGGTGATCTTGCTGGTGATCCTAGAGATCAACGTCGAACACGTTCTCAATTTCAGCGAGCCTCTTCTCTTTTGGCTCAAGTTTCCAAGAATCATGATCCAGAAACTTTTGCAGAAGCTTCAGGGAATCCAGATTGGGATGCAGCCATGGATGAAGAATATCGTTCCTTAATGGCGAACGATACTTGGGATCTTGTACCTCTTCCAAAAGGAAGAAAACTTGTCAGATGTAAATGGGTCTACAGAACTAAGTATGCATCAGATGGAAGTGTTGAAAGACTTAAGACAAGGTTAGTTGCCAAAGGTTTTTCCCAAGTTGAATGGATTGACTACAATGAAACCTTTGCTCCCGTTGCAAAAATGAACTCCATCCTCCTTGTTCTTTCCCTTGCAGCCTTACACAACTGGGAAGTCCATCAAATGGATGTCAAGTCTGCCTTCTTACATGGTGATTTACAGGAGAAAATTTACATGGAACAACCTCCTGGCTATGTTCAGAATAACTCTATTCTTGTCTGCCGCCTTAAGAAATCCTTATATGGCCTTAAGCAAGCTCCTAGAGCTTGGTATGCCAAAATGGATAAATTTCTCCTTGACACTGGTTTTTCTAGATGCCATTCTGACCCCAATGTCTATACCAAGAAAGTAGGAAACCATCTCATCATACTTGTTCTATATGTTGATGACCTTATTCTTACTGGTAGTGACCCTAAGCTTATAACCCATGTGAAATCCAGTCTTAAACAAAATTTTGAAATGTCAGACTTAGGACGTTTGCATTATTTTCTTGGTCTCCAAGTCCTACAAACCAAAAAAGGAATCTTTCTTTCTCAGTCTAAGTATGCTTGTGACCTTCTTCGTCGCTTTCACATGGAAGATTGTACACCAGCCCCTTCTCCCTTCCAGTTTGGAGTCAAACTTTCTGCCACTTGTACTTCACCTGAAGTCGATGCCACCTTGTATCGTCAGCTTGTTGGTAGTCTCTTATATTTGACTCATTCCCGTCCTGACCTTTCCTTTGTCGTTGGTTGTGTTGCCCGTTATATGCAGAAACCTCATGAAAGTCATTGGAAAGCAGCTAAAAGAATACTTCGATATATTCGAGGTACAGTTCAGTTTGGGATTCATTACAATACAGGGGGGAAACCTTTGTTGGTTGGTTTCACTGATTCAGATTGGGCCGACGATCCTGATGATCGAAAGTCTACTGCAGGTTATGTTTTCATTCTGGGATCTGGACTTATTACTTGGGCTTGTAAGAAACAACAAACTCTTGCTCTTTCTTCAGCAGAGGCAGAATATCGAGCAGCAGTTAATGCCAGTCAGGAAGCTTTATGGCTTCGACAAATCCTTTCAGAGTTTGGATTCAAGCAGCAGCAGCCTACTCCACTTTGGTGCGACAATCAAAGTGCCATCAATCTTGCCAAAGATCCAGTTCTACATCAACGCAGTAAACACATTGAGCTACATATGCACTTCATCAAAAATCTTGTTCATGATCGTGTTCTTGAAGTGCTCTTTTGCCCTACAGATGATCAAGTTGCAGACATCTTCACCAAGTCTCTTACAGAATCGAAGTTTTCTAAACTTCGATCTATGTTAGGAGTTCAGTAACTTGTCATTAAGGGGGGATAGGCTCTAATGCCTCCTTCCTTCTCCTAATAGTGACACTTTTGTAAATCCTTCAATCCTATCCCAAGTTGTTCTTAAGGGGGGATGTTAGGATATTTAGACACTTAGGAGTTAGTTAAGATCAACTTGTGTAATAGAGCCGTTAGAGATAGTGTGTTTCTTTAGTATGCATTAGTATGCATTTGTAAATACTTAATCCAACGGTCACGATATGTTCCCGACATAGAGTGATCCGACGGCTCAACTTCTCTTAGATCAAACCTAACCTTGATCTGTGGCTTAACACCCGATTGGTCCATGATCTCTATTTAAAGAGCATGGAGGGTCATTGTTTAGCTGATCGATTATGAGAAGCTCATTTGTAACTTTCTTTCTTTGCATAATAAATTGTCCCATAGAAGCTATTTGGCCGGGGCCATGGAGTGTTTCCCTCAAGAGGGTTTAAACCACGTCAAAACATCGGGGTGTTGATCTGTGATCTGTTTGTGTGAAGTGGTTGCTCTTGGTGTTCGGTCCTTTGGTAGTACCCTGTGTACCCGAACACAAAGTAGGGGCTCATATCCTCACTTTGGACGTTCATGACATATACTTTTTGACATGACTATCCATACATGGGGCCCCGGTTTCACTATCTGGACCTAGGGGTAGTGATATGTCCACTAAGAATCTCATAGCACAGTTCTGCACTCCAAGAACGCAAATGTTGGCTGGGAAAATCCCCATCAAAAATGTGTGGGACCTTCCTTTGAGGACTGTATTGTTTACCATCGAGCGGGTAGAGGGAAGTAGGGCCCCGCATCAGGCCACCAAGTCCATAATGTTGTATTCCATTAAGGGTATGGTGCCTACTATGTTCAACTGGTGAGAGGGGCTCCTCAAGAGATTAAACGACCAAATGACCAAGTGCCGCAGAGGGGAATTGAAACAGTTCGTATCTGGCTCCATAATGGTCTCTTTCTTCCTAGAGAGAGTTCCACTTCTTCGTCCTCAGGTTGCGATCGGCGATCTCGATCCATGAGATCTGTGCATGCAGAGGTGGGTTGAGGTGATGGCCTGCCATGGTGGCGGTGGGCCAATGATCACATACGGGCCAAATTTTTTCAGGTGGTTACACGGCCAGCTCCTCATGGTTGAGGATTATGCTTATGTGAGGGAATAGTTCAGAGGAGATCCCGATTTAGCTCTTCCCGATGGAGAGCATTTAGGAGAGATTGGTAAGAAAAAAACTCTTTTGTTTTTATATATTATATAATTTTTTAGTGTTTTGTGTAGTACTAATATGTCATATCTTGATTATGCATACATTGGCCCATCTATACCGGCAGGGTCCTCACCTATCGAGAGGCGAGGAGTGGTTTGTGAGATGGCAGCGGTCCATCAGGAGGTTGTGGAGGATCTAGATGAGTGGGAGGAGAACCTTCAGCGGCTGACTGCTGATATTCCAGACATCTCCATAGATGATCTTCCTCGACACTACCAGCGTAGGACAACTGGAGTTTCGAGACATTTTGGACGGTTGCTTCACCGGGTGGCTAGGGCCATCATATGTTACCATGAGAACCCTCAGGGATAGGTCGTATATGTTATGATGTACTGAAATCCATAGGCTTAAAATTTTGTAAATGAGACATACTGAAAGCTTATGAGATTCATATTTTTTGTATCACCACATTTTGTACAACATTTTTCCAGACAAGATATATATAAAACACTATCTAGCAGTTTATACACTGTGTTTTTATGATGGATTTGGATCTTATGTGTGCTTTCCTATACACTATGAATAGTTTACATGGCATGTTGATTTTTTTTCTTTGATGAAAATGCTTATGAATGTGCAATGTGTCAATCTAATACAAAATTAGTCAACGAATCGGCAACCGTATTCATACTTCTTGGAATGTGTACGTATTGAATGGTGCAACAGAAAAACTAGGACACGAGATCCATATTGAATAAAAAGATATATTATTGAATTGATAAGATGCTTAACGCTTTACAAGAGCTCGCCTTTTATAAGGTTTGAGCATTCTTAAGAAGGGTTACATCCCTTCAATTAAACTAATTAATAATTTACTAATTAATTTAATACAATATTTAATATTCATAGCATTGCCACTCCCTTTTAAAGAGCTTTGTCCTCAAAGCAATTGTAATGAGGGATGTAACTGTCGAAATTGTTATGATTCCCATGTTGCATCTTCTTCGGGAAGATTTTTCCATTTAATGAGGTATTCTTTAATGACTCGCGTTCTTAATCTCTTCTCCTTAGTAGCAATGATAGATTCTGGCTCAAATATGATTCTTCCTTCTTCATCTAACAAGGGAAGTATTGTTTGTGCCTTCTGGTGTTGACCTATCATCTTTTTCAAACATGAAACATGAAAAACATTGTGGATGCGACTTGTAGTTGGCAATTCCAACGCATATGCCACCTGACTAATCTTCTTATTGATTTGATATGGGCCATAAAAACGTGGAGCCAATTTATTTTTTCCACCTTGTTTAAGTGATAATTGTTTATAGGGTTGTAGTCTTACAAATACCCAATCTCCAACTTCAAATTCTCGTTCTATTCGGTGTCGATCTTCTTGTTGTCTCATTCTATTCCTGGCAGTATTCAAATTCTCTTTAAGTACTTGGACAACCTTTTGGTTTTCTTCTAAATGGTCATTTACTGTTGCGACCCTTGCTTGGTTGGTAATGAAATCCTTCCATTTTGGGGGTTCATATCCATATAGGGCTTGAAATGGTGTCATTCTTGCAGATGTATGATAAGTAGAATTATACCACCATTCCGCAAGATGTAGCCATTGGAACGATTTATTTTGCTTATCAGTTACAAAACAACGGAGGTAGGGTTCTAAGCATTTATTGAAAAATTATGTCTGTCCATCTGTTTGGGGATGATAAGCTGAGCTCATGTTAAGAGACGTTCCAATTTGCTTGCAAAACTCTCTCCAAAAGTTCCCTTTAAACTTGGCATCCCTATCACTTACTATAATCTTCGAAAAACCATGTAATTTGTAGACATTTTTACAAAAAGCTTCGGCTGTTTCTTTTGCCGAATCAGTTTTCTTCACTCCAACAAAATGTGCATATTTGGTTAGCCTATCTACCACAACTAGTATTTTGTCTTTTCCATCTGATATGGGTAGACCTTCAATGAAATCCATTGAAATTTCCTCACATTTTTTATTTGGAATATGTAACGGATGGAGTAACCCCGGACATGAGATATTCTCAGTTTTATTCCGCTGACAAATGTCACAATCTGCAACATACTTGTGAATGTCGGCATACATACCCTTCCAAAAGAATGATTGCCTTGCATTATAGTAGGTTTTAAAAAATCCTACATGACCAGCGGCTGGGCAGTCATGTGACTCTTTAAGCACCTTGGTCTTAAAACTGGAATTGGAACTTAAGTAAATACGTCCTTTGTACCATAAGAGATCATTCTTCCATTCAAACTTTGGATACTGATTTATGTTGTTAATTATGGAGCAAACCTCTGAATTCTTGGTATATTCCTTACAAATTTCATCCAAAAATTCTGGGATCACCATGGATACGGCGTAGACTTGTATCTCTTCATCTTTCCTTGATAAAGCATCATCTACTACATTGTCCTTCCCCTTTTTATGTAGGATCTCCATATCGAAGGTAGAGATTTTCTCTATCCACTTTTGTTGTTCGGTTGTTAATGTCTTCTGCTGTAATAAGTGTTGTAGACTATTATGATCTGTTCGGATTAGGAATTTACTTCCCAAAAGGTATTGTCGCCATTTAGTTAATGCATGCATGATGGCAAGCATTTCCTTGTTGTATGTAGACTGTAGGTATTCTCTTTTGTTCAACTTCCTGCTTTCAAAATCGATTGGATGACCTTCTTGCATTAGCACAGCTCCTATCCCAAACCCTGAAGCATCACATTCGATTACGAATGGTTTTGCAAAATCAGGTGTTGCCAAAATGGGAGTTGAAGACATAATTTGTTTCAATGTTTCAAAGCATCTTCTTGCTTCATCATCCCATTGAAAAGAATTTCTTTTTAGGAGATTTGTTAGTGGGGCAGTGACGTGTGCATAGTTCCTGATGAACCTTGTTAATCCCAAAAGTCCTCGCAATTTGAAACATTCTTTGGTTCGGGCCACTCCTTCATCGCCTGGATCTTCTTTGGGTCCACCTTAACTCCTTCCTTTGAGATTATATGACCGAGATACTCCACTTCTTGCTTCCCAAATGTGCATTTTGACTTTTTTGCATAGAACTGGTTTTCCTTTAGAAGAGATAGAATGTCTTCTAGATGCGTCAAATGTTCTTTCCATGTCTTACTATATATAAGGATGTCATCGAAGAATACTAACACAAATTTTCTTAGGTATGGCTGAAATAGTTCATTCATAGTTGCCTGGAATGTGGCAGGGGCATTAGTTAACCCAAAAGGCATTACTTTGAATTCATAATGTCCTTCATGAGTTTGGAAAGCAGTCTTTGCGATATCCTCTAATCTGACCCTGATTTGATAGTACCCTGACCTTAAATCGAGTTTCGAAAAATATTTTGTGTCATGAAGTTCATCCAGCATGTCATCGATGAAGGGGATTGGAAACTTGTTCTTAATTGTTATTTTGTTTAATCCTCTATAATCTACACATAATCTAAACGATCCATCCTTCTTCCGTACTAGTACGACTGGAGCTGCATAAGGGCTTCTACTCTTGGTGATGACACCACAATTCAGTAGATCTTGAACCAACCTTTCTATTTCTGTTTTGTGGTGGTGGGGATACCTATATGGTTTAACCTTGACAAGATTTGACCCCGGTTTAATCTCAATTATGTGTTATATACTCCTTTTTGGTGGTAGCTGCATGGGTAAGTCTTGAAATATGTGTTCATGTTTCTGGAATAATTTTTGGATTTCCTTTTTGAACTCATTTGGTTCCTCCTCTTTTCCTTCCAGTTGATGACATTGTATTACGTATGCTGATGCCCCTTTTTGAATGAGTTTTTCCATATGCTGAGATGAAACTACTTGTGTGTTTGGTGGATGAAAACCATATAGCTTAAAAATTTTCCCTTGCCACTTAAACTTGATGAAATGTTTTTGATGATTGGTAGAATATGTTCCCAATGTTTGTAACCATTGGACTCCCAAAACGATGTCCATTCCTCCCAACGGTAAGGTGTAGAGTTCTGATTCCAGTTCGAAGTCTTGTATTTGAAGTCTCACCTTGTGGCACTTTCCAACTTTTTCGATCTTCTTGCCATCTGCAACCATCACCTTCATGTCTGGAACTAGATGTACAAACAACTTGAGTTTTCATGCCACTCTTATATCAAGAAAGTTGTGAGTGCTTCCAATGTCTACTAGCACTGTAACATTCTCATTTTTTATATGCCCTTTTAACTTGAGATTTTGTGGTTGACTAATGTATGTCATGGCTGCTAGGGAGATTTTGGGGGTCTCGTCGTTTCCGGCTGCCATATTTGCGGTTTCCTCCTCTTCATCTTCTGGCTCTTCTTCTTCTTCTTCTTCTAATTCACTATTCTCCTCTGCTTCACAAGTATATAATTTCTTTGAGTTGTCCTCGGGGCGACACCTATGTTTAGGATTCCATTTGTCTGCACATCGTCGACATTTTCCTTCCCTCATACGTTGATTCTCGAGGCTCTTCCTATCGTCCCTTCTAGGCGGAGGGATGTATTTGTTTGTATCATCCTCTGGAGTCGACTGGATGTTTCTTGGTGAGTATGACTTCCCTTTATTTGATTGGAAACTGTCAAATTTGGCCTCGGATGCTTTTGCTTTTCATCTTGCTGCCTCGACATTCGTTATGTCATGCATTTTTAACTCTTTTTGTATATATGGTTTTAGTCCTCCCAAGTAGGTTTCCAACCGTTGTTTGTTGGATAGCCCAAATACTCTGGTAGCGAGGGATTCCCATTGATGCGTGAATTCTTCGATGCTTCCCCTTTGTTGTAATCTGGTAAGTTTTGAGAATAATTCATCTTATGTGATTCCTTGAAACCTTTTTAAGAAATCATCCTTGAATAAGTTCCAAGTGTATGCAAAGTTGTCTCCCTTCCACCACATATACCAGTTGTAGGCGTATCCTTCAAGGTGCATTGAAGCATACTTGACCTTTTCTTCGTCCATTGTAATGTTATATATGTCGAAATACTCTTCTGCTTTATTCAACCAAGTGACGCATTGGTCTTCTCCTCCGTTATATTTCATCATTTCTATTTTTGCTCTCGGCGGGTACATTATGAATGGTTGGTATTGAGTACGTTTCGTCCTGTTGTGTTCTGGTGACTCAGAATTGGAAGATGGGGTAACCGACATATCCGAGCCATGTTGTTTATGATTTTTTTCCTTATCATCCATTTTTTGTAATATCGCCTGGATACCTTTCTGGCTCTCAGTCACTTTTTGGTCTAACATTTTTTGTTCCTTGCTCATAATGTCGAACTTGTCGTCTATTTTCTGCTCCATTACCTGAATAATTACATCCTTAATTTCTTTCTTAAGTGCTTCCTGGCTCTTGGTGATCATTTCCTTGAAGGTTTGGAAATCCTTCTCTATTTTCTCAATTTGGCCTCTTAACTCTACCGTCATGCTTCTTAGGTGTGGTGGTGAATAATTGGACCCAATTTTGGCTTAGGAGGGGTGGAAAAATGAAAATGTCTTTGGAAAAGTGAAATTACTCTTTTTTGTGTGGTTAAATAAAAATAATAAATATAACAAATATTATATTAATATATTTTTATTATAACTTGAATGAAGGATTTTATTTTTTTAATAAAAATTATTATTAATTAAATAATATTGATTTTTTTTTAAATTAGGGTTTGATGGAACATGATGGTGTGTGGGGGTTACGGGGATTTCATGGACGATGGAATGCAATGTGGAGTGAAGGTGCAGCAGCGGAAGGCATCGAAAGGCATTGGTGTGAAGGAGTGGAGTGGTGATGTGGTGGAGGTGGCGGAGAAGCGGGGAGGGATGGAGTGAGGAAGGCGTTGGAGTGAGGCGCAGGCAGGAAGGCATTGGTGTGTTGGAGTGAGGAAGGTGGTGGAGTGAAGGTGCAAGGAGGAGGGCATAGAGAGATGGAGCAGGGGGTGTGCAGAGATGGTCGTGGGAGGGCAGAATGGTGGGTAGAGCACGGACATGGATGGAGCTGGGTGGAAGAAGGATGGCACGGGGGTACAGGTGGAGTGGTGGTCTGAGAGGAGGGGAGGCTCAAAGGGATAGGCAACGAAAGAGGGAGCAGTGGTGGAAGGGAGCCGCGGTGGTGGAGGACGGGAAAGAGCGCGAGAAGAGAGGGGTGTCGGTGCTAGAGTAGGAATGGATGGACGTGCAGGGGAGGTGGCGAATGTGGAAGAGCGGAGGTGTAGATCGTGAAGGTGTAGCAGCGGAAGAACGTGGATGTAGATGATGAAAACCTTGCAGATCTGAAAAATCTGGATCATGAGCAGTGCCCGAGCTTACCATCTAGCTCTGATACCAAATGCAACAGAAAAACTAGGACACGAGATCCATATTGAATAAAAAGATATATTATTGAATTGATAAGATGCTTAATGCTTTACAAGAGCTCTCTTTTTATAAGGTTTGAGCATTCTTAAGAAGGGTTACGTCCCTTCAATTAAACTAATTAATAATTTACTGATTAATTTAATACAATATTTAATATTCATAGCAAATGGACTCAAAATACCTTTCCAAGAGATGTACCCACCGAAACAAGCGGAGTAATATAGAGTCACAGATGGCATAGACACGGTTCAAATGAGAGACCGCTAGTTGGGAATCAAGGTAGATGACAACGTGGTCCACGTCAAGGGAAAGGGAGTTGGTCAATAATTCGATCACGGCGTGATATTCGGCGACGTTATTAGTTGTAAGACCTGGGAAATTTCCTTTGATCTTATCAGTTCACCAGCAGGGGAATAGAGTACCTATATTATTGAGGCGAGGCTGCGGACGTGTCGGTTAGTGATGTCCATGAATCCATAGTAGGTTTCCATCTGCACATATAGGCAGAACATGGTATAAGTGAAAATCGAGATAAGATCATAACACACTAAAAGAAAGTGTCACACCAAACACAAACACACGTGATGTACAATACATACAAAGTACTAGTGCAAGATAACTTAAGCATAATACCGTTTTAGGTAGAGCCCATTGCAAGGCTCCCCTAAGGATATTCCGTCATAGTCAACCAACTCATAAGCTCCTTTTTCCAAGACATGTTTTACGACATATGGGCCAAGCCACACGGAATCAAGTTTACATGCCCCCAGCTTATCGTGTTTTTGGTCATAAGTAAGGACCAAATCACCCTCGTTGAAAGTACCGGTTTTTACATATTTTTGATACTAAGCCTTGATGGGTTTCTTATCCACTTCGTTGGCTAGAGATGCATCACGACGGGTTTCTTCGATTTTTTCCAAGTATAAGAGTCGTTCTTCCTCGGCAGTTATGTTCGGTTGAAGTTCAACGACTAGTTTCAAAGACGGAATTTCGCACTCAATAGGAAATACTGCCTCTAGTCCATACACCAACTGGAAAGGTGTGAAACCAGTTGTGGTTTTAACGGAATTCTGGTATTCCCAAAGGGATGAAAAAAGCATCACATTCCAAATTGACTTGTGTGTGCCTACCATGCGCTGAATCATGTTTTTCAAGACCTTGTTAATGGCCTCTACTTGTCCATTTGATTGAGGATAGTACAGGGTTGAGTTTTCATGAAGAAATCCCAACTTGGCGCTTAGTTCATCCACCATCTTATTTTGCAAATTTGATTTGTGATCGGTGACGATGGCTTGAGGGACTCTGAATCTAGGGATGATATGATTGAACATAAAGAGTGCGGTAGTTTCACCGTCTTCCTTTTATGTAGGCATAGCCCCATCCCATTTGGTAAATTATTCTACAGCAACAATGATATAACCATGCCCCCAAAACAAGGTAGGCTTACAATGCATGAATTCGGTGCCCCATTTTGCAAAGGGTCCAAGGGCGATAACTGGATGTAGTGGGGCTAGGTGCAAGCACTTTTTATGGTGAAAAAGATGGCAAGGAGGACACTTCTTGACCGCTTCCATGCAATATTTGAAAATGGATGGAAAGTAGTATCCAGCGCGTAATATCTTCCGGTTTGTATCCATCCCAAAAATATGACCGCCACATTCCCCTAAGTGGCAATCATTTAAAACATGCCCGGCCTCTTCATGAGTTAAACAAAGTCGTAAGATGGAATCAATGCAACGGCGGTATAGAGTATCACCAATAATCAAGTAGTATTTCGCGTGGTAACGGATACGACGGCGTTCATCACAGGATAAGTGAGGACCAAAGCGTTGGGTTTGGAGATACAATGTGATATATTCATACCAAGGGTCAAAGTACTAATAAAAAATAGTGACTCATCAAGAAGAGACTCAATGGGCTCAGATTCTTGATCAGTGCAAGGAATATCACAAATGATCTCCGTGAATACCAATGACTTTTTGGATTTATCCTTTTCAAACTGGAGATCGAATTCTTGGAGAATCACAATCCAGCGCGAGTATTTTCCCCCTATTACTTGACGTGTAAGGACGTGGTACATAGGCTTAGCATCATCAATGATGGTAGTAGTGCAGAGCAAGATAGAGTGACGGAACTTTTGGACAGCTATGACTGCTACGAGAGCTAGCTTCTCCACATGCGAATAACGGGTTTCAAATTCGATGAGACCTTTACTAAGGTAGTAGATCACATTTTCTTGCGCATTTTTATCTTCCTGTACTAAAACCATAGCAATAGTTGAAGTAGAGCCAGCAAGATAAATGAAGTAATCCTTGTTGTAATCTGGTGGTAGTAACACGGGTGCATGAGTAATAGTGTGCTTGAGATTGTCAAAGGCCTTTTGGGCGTAGTCATCCCAAATAAATGGGACGTCCTTCTTTAACAATCGCATGTAACCCTATATTTTTTCTGCAAAATTACACATGAAACGACACAGGTAGTTTTCCTTCCCCTGCAAACTTTGAATTTTTGTAATGTCTGTGGGTGGGGGTAGGGAAACAATGGCCTCTAACTTGAGGGGATCAATGTGTATCCTGTCTTTGGAAATGATTAAGCCAAGGAGGCATCTAGACTCCACACAGAATATGCACTTATGGGGATTTAAATGGATATTGTACTGTTGACATCTGAGAAACACAGTCGTCAGATGATCGATGTGGAAGTTACGACGATTTGAATGAGTAGGTAGATCGTCGAGGTAGGGTTCCAAAAAATCCTTTATATTGTGAAAATAATACTAAATGGCCCCCTGGAATGTGGCACCAACATTTTTAAGGACAAAATCAATTTGCGATATGAAAACGTACCCGATGGGCATATGAAATAAGTCTTATGTTGATCAGCTAGATGGATCTCAATCTGATTATAGCCAAAGAAGCCATCCATAAATGAAAAGATGACACTTCCGACACAGTTGTCAATAATTTGGTCGATAAAGGGGGTACGGTAATTGTCCTTGGGAAAATCCTTATTAAGATCCATGTAATCAACGCAAACTCTGATGGTTCATTGTTTCTTCGTAACCGAGACGACATTGGAGACCCAATATGTCAAGGGAACAGAAAAAATGAACCCAGCTTTCAATAGCTTTTCAATCTCTGCCTTGATGGCCGCAGTATTCCTAGGGTGAACTGGACAGAGTTTTTTCCAGACAGGTTTTGCATTGGGATAGGTTTTTATTTCATGCATAACAATAGCAGGATCAATCCTGGGCATTTCCTTGTAGCTCCATGCAAATACGTCCTGGAACTGTTTAAATAAGGTCATAAAATTCTTGATTTCATCGGGAGAACAAGTTTGTCCTATGTGGATGTGTTCCATGATTCCTGGTTTTACCGAGATGTCTAAAGTGATGGTAGGGGTGATGTTTTCCAAATTCCCCTCGGTTACCATATCCTAGATGAGAATAGGAGATTGAGGGTGAGGAAATACATCTGGTGAAACAATAGTATGAATCGCATTATCTACCGTGTCAAGAGGTGGGAGGGAAGACGATTGATGATAAATGTATTCCCATGGAATCTCATCCAAGCTCATAATCTCCATGATCGATTCATCATAGTGAAAAATATGGAGTAGACGATCTGGTGATGGTGGGAATGAGTTCCGCCAGGGTGGCAGAGAACCTCCTTTAGATGCCACGGAAGAGTGGGCATCTAGTAAATCGGGTGGTCATTGGATAGCCTCATAAGTGGCTTCAGCGGGGCTGAGAGGCATCATATCTCCAATCAAATCCAGGTGATTTATATCAGTCACAATCCATTGGCCTGTTGAGTCGGAGGAGGATGGGATCATAGATGAGATCATGTTCACCGTGGCAACATGTGTTGGGGGATCTGGTGTTGGAAAGACTCCCATCATGGATGAATATTTTATGATTCCTACCCCCACACTCTCATAGACTTGCGAGGAGTGTCCCAAGAGAGGTACATTATCGGCAGGATGAGTAGCAGTGTCTAGTGTACAAAAATATAATTGGTCGACAGTGACAATTTTCCCTTGATGGGGAAATTCACAATGCGAAAGACTGATGATGTGACCGCGGGCATGGCATAGAACCAATTTTGACCAAGTAACAAGTTATAATCCAATGGGGCAGAGACGAATTCCACATTAATGGAAACAGTCTTACCTCCCAACACCACGGCTAAATATTGTAATAGCTCATGGGTTTGGAATCCACGTCGATCAAATTCTTTCAAAGTAGTAGTGGAATGGTTCAACTCGATAGAGTAGATGGCTCTCCAGCAGGATATCGACATAACAGAAGTAGAGGTTCCTTCGTCTAGAATTGTACGATGGATACTTTTCCCAAAAACATTGGTAACGATTTGAAACTTTAATTGGTGGGAAAGCCTTAGCTTAAAGTACTCTAATCTAAGCATAATAGTGTTGGAGGAATCGGTATCTACTACTCCTAAAGAAGATAGCAGAGTCTTATGCTGATTGGGGCAATTCTATAAGACTTCGAGCGTTGAAATAGCACAAGGAGCCTGGGCTAGGTCTTCTACAATGTTGTAGTTTTGAGCGGCCCAATCGTTAGGGTTTGAAAATGGATTTTCGAATTGTGCTCTTTAGTGGACGCAATACTGCATCTGGTAGAGGTTTCTCTTGTTAAGATTATATGCTACTAAAGACTAAATTCTAACTTCATGAGAATTTAATACATTTTCACAATAGCAGCATAACAAGGATCTTTGAAATATACACAATCACAAGGTACAAAACAATATATCCTGGGAAACCCTCAAGGGGAATAAAACCCAGCAAGAACTTCCTCAATATAGATAACCAAAGTACAATGCCCAAAATAGGTCTCACAAATAAGAGAGACAAACCAAAACTCTAGAGCCAAGCCAATACTCCTCGTCCTTCGCAGACTTCTCTCTCTCCTCTAATGTGCAATTCATGAATGAGTGAGTTGTACAAATGAGAGGAAGTCACTCTCTATTTATACTTTACTTTTCACTTGACAAATAACCTAACTAGGTCGGCCTCACTTTAACTGACTGGGCCGACCTCTCCTAGAAGGAATCAAATAATATTATATTACATTTTTTTGGGTACTAATGACCCAACTTACAATGGAGGTTTTACCTCATGAATTTTACATGACCAAATATAATAATGACATCCCCAAACGGAGGTAAAACATCCCCGATAGAGTTACAATAGTAAATTACAAGCAGAAAATTCTTTAAAGTTACATTAATTCAACACTCCCCCTTAACAAGAAGGGTATTCTAATGACAACAACAACATGTGTTGCTCTACACAATATCATTGGAGGGAGGAGGGGCATCATAAACAACATCATCTGGAACATTGGTTGGTACATCTATAAATCATTGAAAGTTCTTCAACAGCATCAAACATCAACAACTGGAACAGTTTGCTATAAAATCATCATCATCTTCGGTATAGAGATGAAGTATCATCATTTGTAGCACAAGCCTAGAACATCATCATCCACAGCACTGGAGCATCCTCATCTACAGTACTGGAACATCATCATCTACAGCACTGGAGCATCCTCATCTACAATACTGGAACATCATCATCTGCAGCACTGGAGCATCCTCATTTACAGCACTTGAACATCATCATCTGCAGCACTGGATCATCCTCATCTATAGTACTGGAATATCATCATCTATAGCACTGGAGCATCCTCATTTACAGTACTGGAACATCATCATCTACAGTACTGGAGCATCCTCATCTATAGAACTGGAACATCATCATCTGCAGCACTAGAGCATCCTCATCTACAGCACTGGAACATCATCATCTGCAGCACTGGAGCATCCTCATCTACAACACTGGAACATCATCATCTGCAGCACTGGAGCATCCTCATCTACATTACTGCAGCACTGGAATATCATCACCTGCAGCACACATGATCCTTCCTTTCGGAATTACGGGATCTTGAACAGTTCTTCATTTTAGAATTACGGGACCCAGTCCAACAAGTCTAGTGATCCTTCCTTTCGAAACTAGGGATAATGGACAATCCTTCCTTTGGGAACTCAGGATTCAGACCAACAACTCTAGTGATCCTTCCTTTCGGAACTAGGGATCATGGACAATCCTTTCTTTCAAAACTCGGGATTCAGTTCAACAACTTTGGTGATCCTTCCTTTCGGATCTAGGGATCATGGACAATCCTTCCTTTTGGAACTCAGGATTCGGTCCAACAACTCTGGTGATCCTTCCTTTCGGAACTAGGGATCATGGACAATCCTTCCTTTCGGAACTCAAGATTCAGTCCAACAACTCTGGTGATCATTCCTTTCGGAACTATGGATCATGAACAATCCTTCCTTTCGGAACTCGGGATTCAATCCAACAACTCTGGTGATCCTTCCTTTCGAAACTAGGGATCATGGACAATCCTTCTTTTCGGAATTACGGGATCACTTTCTAGGGATGACCAATCCCACTGCATGACAATATCATCAACACTACTCCCACTTTCGAGGGAAGTCCTATGGACTACACCAATCTTGTCACAAAAATGCTCAAACTTCACATGAGACAGTGGCTTAGTCAACACATCTTCAACCTGCTCATCAGTTCTCACATATTGGAGTTTTGTAGCTCCCTTCTGCACCATATACCGTATTTCTATGTGCTTTGACTTATCATGGAACATGGGGTTCTCTGCCATAGTTATAAAACTCTGGTTATCACATAGAATCATTGTGGTATCTAAATCCAGATCAAATAGACCTGATAACAACTTCCGAAGCCATATGGATTCACAACTGGCAGAATAGGATGAAATATATCCTGCTTCTGCAGTGCTGAGAGCAACACTGGATTGCTTCCTGCTTAGCCATGAGATCATAGCTGACCCCAGACTGTAACATCCGCCTGAAGTTCTCTTTCTGTCTCAGACACTTCCTGCCCAATCTGAATCTATGTAACCAAACAGTTTGAAGTCATTATCTCTAGTATAATTGAGACCATAGTCTATTATACCTTTCAGGTACCTCATCACATTCTTTTCAGCTACAAGGTGAACACGTCTAGGCTCAACCAGATACTGACTCAAGGTGTTCACAACAAAGCATATATCTAGCCTAGTATTCATCAAATACATCAATGACCCATTAATCTGCTTGTATAGTGTCATATCCACCAATTCTGACAAAGCATCAGATAGTAACTTCAAATTTGTATCCATGGGTGTGTCCATGGATTTACACTCCAACATATCAAATATTTTCAATATTTCTACTGCATACTTACCTTGGTTAAGGAATATTCCCTCTAGGCTATGCCATAGTTCGAGACCTTGAAAATAGTGCATCAAGCCAAGGTCTTTCATCTCAAATTCTACAACAAGCTTCTTCTTACACTCTGAAATTTGCTTCTCATTTCCTATCAGGAATAAGTCATCCACACATATTAATAATATGACAAGTTCATCATCCATAAACTTGAAGTAAAGGTTAGGATCAGCTTTACTCTTGGTAAATCCCAAGATCGTCAGAAAACTATCAATTCTTCCATACCAAGATCTTGGAGCTTGCTTCAACCCATACAGATCCTTCTTCAGTTTGCAGACATGCGTCTCTTTGTTTTCAACTTCAAATCCTTGTGGTTGTTCTATGTACACTTCTTCTTCAATGACACCATTCAGGAAAGTTGTTTTCACATCCATCTGGTGTAACTTCCACTTCATCGTGGCTACAAGTGTCGTGATGGTTCTAATTGAAGTGTACCTTGCTACTGGTGCAAATGTTTCTTCATAATGGATTCCTTCCTTTTGAGAGAACCCACGAGCCACAATACTTCCATCTTGTATATCCATTTATTTCATCTTTCTAAGTCACTGGATACCAAGATCTTGAACTCTGTTGCAAGTTCTCTCTTGCACCCATCTATGAGCTTCTCATCTTCAACCTTGTAAAAAAGGTTGATGTCTCATCACTCTAGGTGATCCTTGATCTCATCATTCTATCCATAGGTGACTTCTGAGCCCGTACAAGGTCTTCTTCAATCTGCATACATGTGGTTCTCTAAGTCCTGTAGGTTGCTCGATAACTTCTTCTATTTTGATTACACCATGAGTCTGGATAATAGAGAAACATATCATCATAGTCGACATCCTCTGCTTGATTTCATTAGTCTTGTTTATAGTTGAACCATCATCACTTGTTCTACAGAACAAGTCTCATCATTCTTCATCTTTAGGTGATCGTGTACGATACTTCCTACAAGTCAAATTTAGTAGCATGGTTAGAAACATTTCATAGTTTCCAAAACATATGCATAAAAACATAGGTCACACTGTCATAATGCTATCTTATCTAATTCATCCATATCCCACATCCATATGGTAACTTTCTAAATGCCTTCCATCTCTACCAGAACATTATTAAGAGCGTGCACTACTCCCAATATGTCATCAAAGAGGTTTCACTCTAGATAAGTAGCAATGGAATGTTGTATAGCACCATAGGCTACTTACCCATCACATATTAATGCTAATGTTCTAACATGCATACTATACTTCTAGGAATATAAACATGTACACAACTGAAAAATATCATTTAAACAAATTGATAAAATGACAATTCAAATACATATCTTTGTTTGTTTGGTAGGATATCTTTTAATCCTAGTCTCCTTGCAGGGATTACTAGAATGTCTGATGGTGAGATCTACTCCATCATCTGATTCTGAGGTCCTATGCCTTCTATAATGTTGATCAAGTCTTCTCCTCCTTCATCATCTGAGTTCCTGAATCAAGCTTGTATGTTGCTTCTCCTATTCTCCTAGTGAAACTTTCTGAGGGGAGTCCTTTTCTTCAAAATTTGAGAGAGTGCTTTGAAGCACCATCATTATAGGAAATATTCTTCAATTTCTTCCTTTGGTAACTTCCTGGGAGGTCCTTCTTCTTCTTCTTCTTCTTTAACTAAGTGAGCATTATGTCTTTTTTTTCTCTTCTTCTTGTATTATTCTTTTCTTTCTGGACAATCTTTAGCAATATGTCCCATCTTATAACAACGGAAACACTGATAAGAAGAGAAGTCTCTTCGCTTTTGGTTTCCCTTATTATACTTTTGAAACTTCTTAGTAGTATGGAACTCCTTGAAATTATTTTTTCCCTTTCCTCTTTTAGTATGGGTAGCTATATCTTGATAATCATCTCTAAGTAGTGCTTCTCGATTTGCCACGCTAGCCTCCTCTTGGATACATTCTTCCCATACAACTTCAAATAGTAAACTTTCCTTTCTTGCACACATTGTCTGGATAAAGGAGTCCCAAGGTCTAGTAATACCATTGAGAACAATCATCACTAATTCATCTTTGTTAAGCTTGTCTCCAATTGATTCTAGTTGTTCTTGAATTGAGAAACCCTACTAAAGTAATCTTGGATAGATTCACCTGGTGTCACATCCCCACCTATCTATCCAATTCATGGAAGAAAACATAATGGCAAAACCTGGGGCTTTTACATAAACTCAGCCCATACATTAGATTTTAAAGCAAAGAAATACATGTGTGCAGATGTAATTCAATTAAACATGCACAGTAGAATGAAAACCTCATCCACACACATTACATGATGCCATTCAATTTAACACAACCAACAAATTAAATACACTGCAGAAGTAAAATACACATGGAGAATATACTTATCTCAATGTAAAGTTGTCCCCAACAACTAGCTATGTCGCTGCAACGTTACTCCCAACCATAGGTCTCTGCCCAGCCTGTATTATTTCAGTACTCAGAGACCACCCCCAAGCTGGGCATGATATCTACAAGGAAAAGGGGATTTCAAGCTCACACACAGCCAAACAGCCAAATAATCATTTGGATCTAAGCCAAGCCAGACCACTGTTGGGTTTATCAGGCTAAAACTGAACCCTCTTCAATTGTGGATGCTTCCACTCAAGTTCAAGCCAATACAATGGAAACCCATTTCAACCCCAACAATCTCCTACACACAGAAACTCATAAACTGGGCAAGGATACACATAACAGCAAAATCCCAAGTGTTGGGTATGAAGGGAAAACGTGGGCAACCCAAAAACGAAATGAGAAATGGGAAAACAACCCTAGAAAGGCAATTTCGTTTTCAGAAAATGTCCATGGACAACCTAGGAGCAAAAATGTCCTCCATCAAACCCCCAGTTCGTGGTTCTCTCCTCCCAGCCACTGTGCTAACCAAAAACGAGTTCCCAGGCATGGGAAAATGCAGAAAATTAGTGGGGAAAACGCCCAGTAGCTCCCAACTCGTGGGCAATTCCAAAAATGAGTTCCCAACCATGGCAAAAGGAGGAAAATACAGAAAATCAGTGGGGAAAAACGCCCAGCATCTCCCAACTCGTGAGAGAGACAAACTCCTGGGTGAATAATGGCTTAGGGTCAATTTCGTGGCTCTCCTCTTGCCCAAGAAGCCAAGCACGATTTTCCAGGAAGGATGGCTTGCCCATACTCGAATTTGGACAGCCATACCTCTCCAATCCCCAAGGCATTAACTGCCTCAACCAACTCTTGAATGATTGGGTATAAAGGTCAACATGGGTAGTTGATTGGGTTCTCCCATTGACACTTGGATTAGCTTGATTGGCTCAGGGATTTTGAATATCCTCCTCCCAATTCCTTGCAATATCATGCCCCCATCTCTTGTTGCATTGCATAGCTAGTTGTGGGCATTTATATTAAGATGCATTATTACAATTCCCATGGTTCTCTAGCACATGGGTAGCATAATATCCAATACTTGCCTCTTCAAGATTGAGCATTCACTAGCAGGGCCTTGGCCTTGAGCTCCACGCTAGGAATCATACATAATATGCATACAATATTTACATTACAGCCCAAATATTACAAGGCTCAAAATGGGGTACGTGACACTTGGATTCATCTTCATGCTTTTGAGTTGGGTTCTCAAATTCATATTTCGATTTATGTTTCTTCCTTCATACATTCTTGATAGGGAATCAAACATATCCTTTGGGGTTTTCTTGGAGGACACTTGAGGAATCAAGTGATCCTTAATGGAGTCTGTTATGATCCTCTTGTCTTTAATCATGTCCTTCTTATGCTTTTCCTTAGCTTCATCTTCTTCGGGTTCTGGTACATATTCTTTAACAAACTTTGAAATATCATTCTCTTCTAGAATGATTCCAATCCTATACTTCCAAGCACGGAAGTTCTCTATGCCTTCCAACTTGTTATAAAGCTTAGTGCTTGGGGCCATCTTATCCCGGAGAGCAAAGAATAACCAAAAATTAAAATTTCTCAAAAGTAAAAACTAAACTCACCAAAAGATGCGCTTGACTGAGGCGAGTATGTCGGTACACTTGGTTTCTAAAGATTCCAAAATTTCAACCTTGAAATTTGACTTGTGAAATTCTGGTCTGCAGTTTCTAGCTTTCTCTGGTTTTCTGGTTTTTCTGGTCCAAATTCAAACTAGGGTTTGACTTTACGAAAGATTCACCCGCTAAAAAATTTCGATCTTGGTGCCAATAGATGCGCCTAGGAGGGGCGCACTTTCCTATGCCACTTGCACTCAAAAATTCCACTCTTGTATGAAGCCCTAATTTTTATGCTCGGAGAGAGAGAGAGAGATTTACCCTATGACAGTTTCTCTTTTCAGGCTAGCTTTGATACCATGTTAAGATTATATGCTACTAAAGACTAAATTCTAACTTCATGAGCATTTAATACATTTTCACAATAGAAGCATAATAAGGATCTCTGAAAGATATACAATCACAAGGTACACAACAATATATCCTGGGAAACCCTCAAGAGGAAGAAAACCCAACAAGAACTTCTTCAATATAGATAACCAAAGTAAAATTCCCAAAATAGGTCTCACAAATAAGAGACACAAACCCAAACTCTAGAGCCAAGCTAATCCTCCTCCTCTTTCACAGACTTCTCTCTCTCCTCTAATGCGCAATGCATGAATGAGTGAGTTGTACAAATGACAAGAAGCCACTCTCTATTTATGCTTTACTTTTTACTTGACAAATAACCTAACTAGGTCGGCCTCACTTTAACTGACTGGGCTGACCTCTCCTAGAAGGACTCAAATAATATTATATTACATTCTTTTGGGTACTAACGACCCGACTTGCAATGGAGGTTTTGCCTCATGACTTTTACATGACAAAATATAATAATGGCATCCCGAACGGAGGTAAAACATCCCCTACGGAGTTACAATAATAAATTACAAGTAGACTATTCTTTGAAGTTACATTAATTCAACATCTCTGTGGTTAAAGGACCTTGTAGTGGAGGAGAATTGGATGTAGACGGGGAGGATTTTTCAGTATTACCTCTGTTAGATTTCTTTTCAAGAATAGAGTCGTATGTACATGACCTGGTAGATAAGTTAATTGTTTTGCTGCGCATCATGAGAACATGAGTGGTTGTGGAAGGTTCTCCTTGAGAAGGAGGTGGTGGTTGTGCAATCATGTGTTGTTGTTGTGTGGGGAAGGGTTCAGTTAAAATTGTGGGTGTGGAGTTTCCTTTGAGAAAATTTTGGACTTCTTCACGATGTGTACATTCTTTTGTGAAGTGATCGTCACCACACAATAAACAAGGATATTTGGCCTTCCAACTCTGTTTTGTGTCATTAGGATCATGATTGGTTTTGGGCTCCTGCTACTTAGAAGACTTCTTGGATTTGCATTTGTTCTTCTTTTTACCACTAGATTTCTGAGGTGAAGCATATTAAACTAAATTCACCTCTGCAGTGGAAACAGGTTTGGGTAACCGTTTCCATACTGTGTCATGTCCCAAAAATTTGCATTGGGTCACAATGGCCTAAACCACTTGGCCATATTCATGATAGTCTGTCAAATTGATGATAAGGGTCAAATAATTACCAAGCATGATGTCTAAGTTAGTAATAATGTAAAATTAGATCCAAGTGGACAATGTGGGTAACATTAAGAGAAAATTCCCAATTCAAAGTTTGTAATATTCCCATCCAAATGAACTATCATGGAGGAAAATTACTAGTTTCCAAGGTTGGGTGTGGAAGCATTAAAAGTTGGAGTAAAGGAGCTACAAGACCCAAAATGACCTTAGACTTACAAATTCACATTAAATTCGTCAATTAAATAATAATACAAAGAAAATAATGTGGCATTGGACCATGAGGGCACATAAGAGGTTTTGGGACCCACTTGTGGCAAGATTCCCCACTACACTTGGCATGATTCTCTCACCAATTCGAGTTCAAGATGAAGGGTAACATACTTGGGGGAGTTTAATAGGTATTATTCATGGCATGAATCGTGTAAGGTCGACTTGGAGTGGAAGAATAACTCCCATGGAAAAGGAAGAGGCATCTTAGAATAATTGTGGCACTTGGGCTAGATTCCCTAGCTTCTATGAAAACAATGATGAAGATTCTATGATACCTATGACACAAATCAGACCTGAATACTGACATCTGACATATATGACATGTCAGGGCTAAAAATAGCCTCCAATAAGGCGCACAAGGGATTTAGGGCAGCCAAAGAGACACCCATTCGAAATGAGGGAAGATGGAGACTAGGAATTGTTGGACAAGTGGCACACATTGGAATCTCTTTCCAACTTGAGTTGGAATGAATCTTTTGGAAGGAATTCGACCCATGGAGGACTTGAGAATTTTATAAAAGACAAGAACAAAGAAGGAGAGTAGCTTTTGATCATTTTTTATTTGCATCTTTGCAATTTGGAGAGCTTCTAGCTTGTCCATGCTAGTGGAGTGTTTACTCTACTTGCCTTAGAACCAATTTCGAGGGTGAAATATTCCCATCCTAATTGGAAATTGGATGTTAAATTTCATGCATTCATAGCATAATAACATAAATTCATAACCAATATCACTAGAACAAAGACAAAGCACAAAACAAGAACACAGAGTTTATCCTGGGAAACCCAATTGGGAAAAACCCACCAACCTTCGTATAGAGATGATAATCCCGAGATCAGAGTACAAATGATAAAAGAGAAAATGTGAAAATTTCTTCCACAAGTAGAAACCCTTCTCCAGCTTGTGCAAACTTCTTCTCCCTCTCGAGTGATGTGCAATTGTGAACTGAGTGAATGATCTAATGAGGTGCACTTTACCTCTTATTTATACAAGTGCAAACATAAAAAATCCCTAACTGGGTCGACTTCACCTTGGGGCAATTAATCATTTTAATTTTAATATTTTTCTTTTGTTTCTTTTCACCCCAAGGTTTACATTCATTCTTTCATGTGTTTAAATAAGTGATTACATAAAGTTCATCTCCCTTAGGAGGTACAAACAAGTACAATAAAATACAATGAATAATGTCTTCCGAAGTTGTACAAAATCCAACATTGGAGAGGCCATTCAGAACTTTCATTTGGAGCTACAATGGAGTTATTAGTTTCAAGTTGAAGCTACAAGGCAGCTCGTGGTTCTTTCTTCTACAACTTGTTCTTGTCTCTATCACACATTTCCTTGCATATTTTGGCTCTTGGAGGAATTGCGCCTTTGGTGAGATGTTGATATCTTTGTGAGAGTCCAAGAATGCCATTTATTTGTATTCTGATATATATACTTTTTATTTTATGCTCAGAAGACTCTCAGGTCGAAATACCAAGTGAAACTATGTAAAAATACCAAACAATGCATAAATGGTGCCATTTTCCCTATATCTTGTTGTTGGAGCTTGAAGAGGATTTATTTCGATTTGTATCAGTCAATCTCTGTGATTTTGTTGATGTATGGAGCGTCATTAATGTTATGAATAAGTTTCATTAACATTTCACAAGTCCTTGGAACCTAAATTTTGAATTTCATAACAAGTGGTGAAGTTTACTATCATTTCCCCTTATGTGAAGACATGTATACAAACCTCGGGTTTATGGAGTTGCATAAGCATATAGAAACTAATTGATGATGCATTGGGGAGCCCATTCAAGTACTTTATCAGTACCATGTCTCTGTTCTGAAATTTTGGAATGTATTACAACATTTGGGAAACCATCTTTGTCCCCTACTCTTGGGGGTTTGAACCTTGAATTTACTAGTAAAATTCCCCAACTTCTCTTGAAGTTAAATGAATGTTGCAGAAGTATTATGACAGTGTCTAAGAACCCATGAGGTTCATTTTTATGTCTTAATACCATTCATATACCTTCATACCCAACTCAAAATCCTCAGGAGTCTTTTGGAGCCATCTACCCTAGGGGGTTCCAACATAGATTTTCCTAGTAATTCTGTCTTTCATCTTCTAATTGTAAATGCAAGTGGTTCAAGTATTTAGAAAGTGTCCAAGCATATAATAGCTACATTAATGTGTCATATTGCACCTCAATCCACTCTAGACATAGTTCGAAACCATTTGGGATCATTTGGGACAGTTTGGGGCTTCACTGGTCCAAATTTCAAAAATTGACTAAATGGGAAAAAATTTCAAATTGGGGACATTACAGTTGTATCAGAACATGGTCATTGAACCTATGAATTAATATCATACATTGAAAAATAAATTGCAGCCATGTCTTACTATTATGATGAATCTTATGAGTACAATGCTTATGATCAATATGAAGAATATTGTGAATGGTATGAGGAAGAGGTGCCAACATGCAGCACTTCTTACAATTTTATAAGGAATGAGGGTTATTATTATGACTTTTAATGTTATTAAGATGATTGTGTAACACTACCAAAGGATAATTCTATGAATGAATTACAAAGATTGAGAACAACGTGTAAAACCTCGCCCCAACAATATTGGCCATATCTTGATATGTACAAGGGAGATACACAAAAGGCCATTCCTTTTGAAGACTTTGTTGATTGGGTGTTTGAAAATAGGCCCAAAAATGAAGATGTGGAGATAGTGAATAAAGGTCTATGCCTTTCTTGCAAAATACCTTGGAGAGAAAATCATATGTGTGTGAGTGAAAAGAGCAGTGAAATATCTGAAGCTTCAGAGAGTGCATGTATTTCCTGCTTGAAGAGAGTTTTTGGGTTTTCTTCAAAAAGAGATTCCAAATAGGAAGATACATCACATGAGATGAAGAAGACTCTATTGAAAATATTGAAGATCATTTCGAGACACATTTTACCTTGGACATGACTCAAAGTGCATCTACTGATGGATGCTTGAACTATGAAGGAGAACCTATTGATGGTGCTCGCACCTCTATGTTGGTGACATAGAGATAACTTTTGAAGGTGTTGCTACAAACCAAACTTCCATTAAGCATGAAAATGAAGACCTTGTAGTATTTGAAGAAGAAACAATATCAACTTCCTCATCACCACTTGAGCTTCATGAAGTTGGTCCAAGTAAGAAGGAAGAATATGAGGAAGTTCATTTGCAAGAGCCTCCTTTTCTTGAAAGGTCATTAAAGATGAATGAAAAGAAGATCCAAGAGACCCTTAGCATGCTCCATGACACTCAAGCATTAGTGTCAAATTCTTGTTGGAAAGTTTCTTCATTAAAGGATCCATCCTTCCTTGAAGACATGGAGAAGATTCAAAGAGCAATGTGCAACATCAAAGGTAATTTCGTTTCTTTGCATTTTTATAGAAACAATTTGGTTGAGTTTAATGAATTGTTACATGATGCATACTTGAAGAATAATGAGGATATTCATAAACTCAAAATTCAAAATGAGCAACTTCTTGAAAGGTTGCAATATACTTGTTCCTCCTCCTATGTTTCAAATTTTCATATGGTAGATTGCATGAAGGATTCTCATGACATGGTAGATCATCAGAAACATGGAAATTTCCAGGGGCTTGATGTGTTTGAAGATGAGCTCGATGAGATCCAAGCAATTGATGTGGTGGAAGAGGAACTTGAGTTTCCTCTTGGAAATGGTGACACAATTTTTGAAGAAATGTATGTTTCCACTACCTTGGAAACGAAATTTTTGCACTTTTGAGGGAGGTGCATGATCCTACCCTTATGTAGCATTCACATGAGGACACTTCTGCACTTTCTGATCATTTGGGTGAGTTGGTTCATTCTCCTACATCCTACACTTTCATATTTGGCAGCATTCATCCTAATGAATTATGGGTGAAAGGTTTATTTTTTATGGTACCACATGAGGAGTATGAAACTCCTATATCTCCTTTATATGATGACATTATTAGAGCCATTTCTTATTTACATTTGCAGCAACATCCCTTGTTACCTTATGATGAAAAAAATCTACATTGATGCACTTATGATGTTCACTTGAGTCACTTGAAGACTCATGATTTTCCTTGCTCCTTGCTTAGTTCAAGTGATATTGGAGGAACTCCATCCACTACTTGGGTGAAGAGATATATGATTGGAGAAAATTATTATTGGAAGCAACATCCTTTGTTATTTCTTGATGATACACATGTTCATGGATGCACAAATTCTACTTATGTGAGCCCCTTGAAGGCTCATTGTTTTCTTTGCTCCCTACTTGGTTCACATTTTAGTGAAGGTTCTTCATTCACTTCTTGGATGAAAGAACACATGGCTGATTATTTTGATGCATCTTACATCATTTTGGAGCAGCATTATAGGACATGGGATCCTCACCTATGTCATTGGAGCAGATTTGATTGGTCACTTGAAGCTTGTGTGCACTTGGCAAATGGTGGTCTACTTACTTGGAGGGATAAGCACTTTCATGATTCTTTGATGAGGCACCGTCTTGATGTACCTTTTTATTAGGTCGTTATGTACTTTGATGATATATCTTTTGTACTCATGATGTTTGGAAGAATGCATATAAGAAAATGGGATCCAAGAATTCTCCTTCCTGATGGTATGGGTTGGAGAGCACTCTTAATCGTTGGAGTGCAATACAAGCAATGGGACCCTAGTATAATTTTTAGTCTCATTGGTTTCATTTTTGGGGGGAATCAAGTAGTATGGGAGATTGAGTCCCCACTTAATAAATTTATTTTAATCAGAGTAGTGCAGTAGCAAGCATGGTGCTTCCTCTCTAAAATCTTCATGGAATCTCGAAGACTCAAAGTTGGGAAACTCAGTGGCAACTTCAAGAATTATACAGTGGTATCAGAAAGGGTTTCCAAAATATGAAAGAGGTAAAACAATAATTGTGCAAACTTTGTTTTGACGGATTTGCTTAATATTTTTGTGTTTACCGGTAAGGTCACAAGAAATATCAATATGAAAAAGAAAATCCACATCTCCTTGCTTTTGGAAGTACAAAATTGTAGTGCATGAGTGCCACTACTCAGAGTTTTAGAAGGGAAGCTTTGGGAAGCAAATTTTTGGAAAGAATGCGGGTTCTTCAACATCCATGTTTGAAATTGCTTGAGGACAAGCAATATTGGGAAGGGAGGATTTGCCATGTCCCAAAAATTTGCATTGGGTCACAGTGGCCTAAACCACTTGACCATATTCATGATAGTCTATCAAATTGATGATAAGGGTCAAATAATTACCAAGCATGATGTCTAAGTTAGTAATAATATAAATTAGATCCAAGTGGACAAGGTGGGTCACATTAAGAGAAAATTCCCAATTCAAAGTTTGTAATATTCCCATCCAAATGATCATGGAGGAAAATTACTAGTTTCCAAGGTTGGAGGTGGAAGCATTAAAAGTTGGAGTAAAGGAGCTACAAGACCCAAAATGACCTTAGACTTACAAATTCACATTAAATGGGTCAATTAAATAATAATAAAAGGAAAATAATGTGGCATTGGACCATGAGGGCACATAAGAGGTTGTGGGACCCACTTGTGGCAAGATTCCCCACTACACTTGGCATGATTCTCTCACCAATTCGAGTTCAAGATGAAGGGTAACATACTTGGGGGAGTTTAAGAGGTATTATTCATGGCATGATTCATGTAAGTTCGAATTGGAGTGGAAGAATAACTCCCATGGAAGAGGAAGAGGCATCTTATAATAATTGTGACACTTGGGATAGATTCCCTAGCTTCTATGACAACAATGATTAAGATGCTATGACATCTATGACACAAATCAAACCTAAATACTGACATCTGACATATATGACATGTCAGGGCTAAAAATAGCCTCCAAGAAGGCGCACAAGGGAGTTAGGGCAGCCAAAGAGACACCCATTCGAAATGAGGGAAGATGGAAACTAGGAATTGTTGGACAAGTGGCACACATTGGAATCTCTTCCCAACTTGAGTTGGAATGAATATTTTGGAAGGAATTCGACCCATAGAGGACTTGAGAAGTTTATAAAATAAAAGAACATAGAAGGAGAGTATATTTTGATCATTTTTTATTTGCATCTTTGCAATTTGGAGAGCTTCTAGCTTGTCCATGCCAGTGGAGTGTTTACTCTTCTTGCCTTAGTACCAATTTCGAGGGTGAAAGATTCCCATCCTAATTGGAAATTGGAGAGGCGATTCAGGCCTTTAATTTGGAGCTACAATGGATTATTAGTTGCAGGTTGAATCTGCAGGATAGCTCGTGGTTATTTCTTCTACAACTTGTTCTCATCTGTATCACACATTTCCTTGCATATTTTGGCTCTTGGAGGAATTGCGCCTTTGGTGAGGTTCTTATATCTTTGTGAGAGTCCAAGAATGTCCATTTATTTTTATTTTGATATATATACTCTGTATTTGATGCTCAGAAGACTCTCAAGTCGAAATACCAAGTGAAACTATGTAAAAATACCAAACAATGCATAAATGGTGCCATTTTCCCTATATCTTATTGTTGGAGCTTGAAGAGGCTTTATTTCGATTTGTATCAGTCAATATCTGTGATTTTTTTTAATGTATGGAATGTCATTAATGTTATGAAGAAGTTTCATTTTTTTATTTCACAAGTCCTTGGAACCTAAATTTCGAATTTCATAACAAGTGGTGAAGTTTACTATCATTTCCCCTTATGTGAAGACATGTATACAAACCTAGGATTTATGGAGTTGCAGAAGCCTATAGAAACTAATTGATGATGAAGTGGGGAGCCTATTGAAGTAATTTATCAATAAAATTTCTCTGTTATGAAATAGGGGAAGGTATTACAGCATTTGGGAAGCCATCTTTGTCCCCTACCCTTGGGGGTTTGAACCTCGAATTTACTAGTAAAATTCCCCAACTTCTCTTGAAGTTAAATGAATGTTGCAGAAGTATTATGATAGTTTCTAAGAACCCATGAGTTTAATTTTTATGTCTTAATACCATTTATATACCTTCATACCCAATTTCAAATCCTCAAGAGTCTTTTGGATCCATCTACCCTTGGGGGTTCCAACATAGATTTTCCTAGTAATTCTGCCTTTCATCTTCTAATTGTAAATGAAAGTGGCTGAAGTATTTAGAGAGTGTACAAGCATATAATAGCTACATTAATGTGTCCTATTACACCTCAATCCACTCTAGACACATTTTGAAACCATTTGGGATCATTTGGGATAGTTTGGGGCTTCACTAGTCCAAGTTTTGAAAATTGACTAAATTGGGAAAAATTTCAAATTGGGGACATTACATATTGTGATGAGGATGGAATTGAACTAAGGTGGTTCTGTGATCCACTTGATTGAGTAGCAGGCTAATTATGAATGGAACCAATGATTCCATCTACATGTGATCCCGTAGGAGGTTTTGATGGGTCATGTGTGGGGCGTGGGGCATTAGGAATAATGTCATATAATGTGCCAGATTGAGCATAGACTAGGTCTAGGTACTGAGCACGCGATATGGCTTGTTCTTCCGTAACGGACCCTCCCATAGAAAGGTCTTTAGCTATGATGGGTAAAATGACTTCGTGAACCAATCGCCGAGTAGCTGATTCGGAATGGGAACTTTAATGAGGCGACGTATCCTTCTCCACTCATGAATATGATCAGAGATGTGAGTGGAGGTTGATTGTCGGAGGGAAGTCAAAATATCCTTACCGGTTTCATAGCGGATCGGTAGTTGAAAATGAGTCAAAAATTCCATAGCTAAAGATCTAAAATTGGCGAAAGAGTGTGGTGGTAACTCGATGTACCACTTTGCGGCAGTACTGGTGAGGGTTCGTTGAAAAAGCCTCAGATGGATAGAATCATCCATTAAGGAATTGGAGGAGCACCACAAATGGTATGTCATTACGTGGTTCTTAGGATCCTCACCGGGTTTTCCATAAAATTTGGGGATGTATGATAGTAACTTCACAGGAATAGGTATCCAATTTATACCATGTCGGATGGGATCATTGGTCAAACGTGATAGATCCGACAGATCTAACGTAACTAGAAATGGTAGCTGTCAGTTTGGTTGTGGATACTAGTAGTATTGATAAGGCATCTGGGTACCAGTAAAAACATGGATTGAATGATTAGAAGGTCCTCCCATAGAGTGTTATCCATATGGAGGTGTTCCTACCAGATTAGGAGGTGGACCTAAAGGGGGTCCTCCTCCGAGTGGTGGAGGTGGAGGTGGGACGGGTGGTGGAGGAGGGGATGGGACAGGTGGTGGTGGTGGGGGTGGTGGGGGTGTGTGCCACCGGCTAGAGGTCTAGTCGGGGGGGGGGGGGGGGGGGGTTGTTGGTTGGAGGTCCATTCAGTGGAATATTATGATGTCCCCATGGGGTGTTCATATTTCTGAGATAGGGTAGTCTAGGATAACGATTCCCTAGGTAATTTTCACCTATTGCGATGTTGTGATTACTAGGGTATGTATGCCCCCATGGGGGTTGGGTCCAAGTAGACGGTCCCCCTACATGATGGGCCCACGTAGATTGTCCCATGACTAGGAGTGAACTTCCAACCATATTGTATTTCATGTATGAAGGATATTTTCCGCTTAAACTATGTCCCCTAACTAGAGGTTTCCCCCCAGTTAGATTTTTTCCACTGACTAGGGGTTTCCCCCCAATCGAAGGTTATCCACCTATTAGAGTATTCCCAGTAAGCATATGTTGACCACTAGTTGTAGGTTTACCCCCATGATCATATGTTTAGCACTAACAAGAGGGTAGCCTTCGATTGGATTTTGAGGCGGAGGTGGTGTTCCAGTTACGAAGTTGATAGTAGCTGAAGGTTTCCCTTCAGTTGTTGGGGTCAAGTGGGGTGTATAGCTAGCCAAATGATTTTCAGGCATACTAGATGGAAAATAAGGTTGACCTGGTTCATAGGTGGTAATAATGGGTGTAGATATTCCTGGTGAAGAGAAAGAAAAACATTGTATAGGGGAATGTTGTTCAATGATTGGTACCTCTTAATTAGGTCGCAAAGGAAAACTCTGGCGCCTAACCCGCTCACCAAGTGAGCGTAAACGTTCGATGGTATCATAAACTAGTGCGGGGATTACCTCATTTGGAGTCCATCGGGAAGAGAACAGGCGTGGTGGAATTTCCACCATCGGAAGTGAACCAAAATCGGAAATATTATGACCTAAGGAGGTCTCCCAACATGATGCAGTTGGACCAAAAGCGGTTTCTATCGGGTCGCCCTGGGGTTGAGATAAAACCCAATCAACGGCTCCAGGGTTATCTTCAAGCGAGTGATGAAAAGATGTGTCATGTGGAAGAGATTGTTCCACCAACAAAGGTCCTATAGGATCAGTGATGGGCGGATTTATAGGATGAGAGTAGTTTACTCCTGATTCAAGGGTAGGAATTCCTTCTTCGCGTGATTCAGATGTTGTGGGTTGATCCATGCTTTCTCCTGAGTTCTCCTCCTGGATAATTGGATATTCATGTGGAAAATTTAATATTCTGTGAGATCTTCTTAAGGTTTGTTCAGTCAAGGAAGCCGATGCAAAGCTTCTCCTAAAAGTATTCTAAAAATAAAAAACACACTTCAAGTCCTACTCAAGCTAAAGCCACAAGCAAACTTATGTGATTGATGGGATTCAAAATTCTGAACCTCATGGGATTATAAAGGCGCCGCAACTCGCGATATACTACAGGGTCCAACAGTAATACTCAACCCATTTTTTTAGAGTACTAACCAGAGAGGATTAGGACCATACCCCTGACCGTATTACCCGACTACCTGGCAGTACGTGTGTAGTAGCTCCCCAAGTGTTGTTCTCGGTGTATTTCCATGCCAAGACAGCCAATGGTTAACTCGGATGGTTTCAGGAATCCTAGTTGGGTCTCCCAATATACTCAAGGTACGTGGGAGCTCCAATCCATAGTAGTGTTGTCTAATGCACAACCGTAAGACAGGAGCCTTCTGATATACTGTCGAGTACGTGAAGTACCTTTCTATATACCCGAAGGTACGTGAAAGGCCATTCGATATACAGACTGGTATGTGGAAGAACTACAAGCCCCTAGGATGCGGTACAGGAAGATAACGACAGCTACTATGTTTTAATATGATGGAACACGTCTCTACCCTATCACACGAGTTTCTATACAATTTTAACCTAGGCTATCCCTTGATTTTATCTTGTACAGTTAGGTGAATGCATGAAGTGTAGACTTGTAAAGTAAACAAGATGCACAACTGATCTAAATGAAATGCAAGTCTTTCATTTTTCTTTTTGATGAAAACTAATCAAAGTAAGGAGAAGTCTTTTCTTTTCCGAAAGCAAATGAACAAAGTACACCTTTTTGTTTTCTTTTCCAATTTAACCAAAAGACTAAAGATACTCTTTCGTTTAACACAACAAAATAAAAACAACACACCAAATCCAAAAAAAAAAAAAATTCTTTTCAACCTAGCAAAACCTATGAGCAAAATGAAAAGATGAACTCCATTTTCGATTGTAATAACTCTACTTCGAGACAAAGAACAAAAGCAGTGAAAAGAGAATCAAAAATATGAGAGCATTCCCTAGCTTTTCCAATGCTTCGAGAAGGCCTAAATTCACTTAATATTTTCAAGGAAATGAAGATGAACTTTTAAAACCAAGAGAACATAAGCATTGACAATTTTTTAGCTTTTTCAAAGTTTCTTATACAACTATTCAAAGCATGAAAGACTCTTCACAACAATCTCGAGTAATCTACTCAAAATGAAGATAATAGAGTATTTTTTATTTTCCAAACTAATATACTCAAAAAATATGATAATTATGCCACTTCTTTAATCTTGATTCATACTACTAGAGAGTGTTTACTATTGCAATCCACAAGCAACTAGAAGTTCTCAATAAGTTAATCACCCAAAATCGTAATCCAAAACAAAATCCACACCAAATTTCACGAAACTAACAACATCTTAACTTTTGGAGGGATTAGAAATAAGAGTGAACAAATCAAAGATACTAAGAGGGAGTCACAAGACTGGTTGTACTCGCGAGGGATTGAAATTTCCCACGACAGGAGAAACATCCGCTTGATTGGCTAGGAATCAAATCAAACTCTAAATTCCAAAAATAAGCCAAGGACAAAGCACATTGGATCTGAGGGATACTGTGGGTGTAATGGACAAAACACAGGCCTTAGCAAACCAAACCAAAAACAATTTGTGGGATTTTTTGACCCTATTCACTAATTTTTGTAGGGCGACGTGCCCTGCGAGTGTACACCAGAGCGTTGGAATCCCCAGTGACACGGTTTGCACACACGGGAAGTGTGTTAATGACACGGGTTTAACACAGACAAATCGTGTCAGCGATGCAGTCTGCTTAAAGGAAAGAATGGTCAGAGTAAGAGTGAAGTAGGCACAAAACTTCCAGGTGCATTGGGCGAAATCCAACTATGAAAAAATGAAAAGTACCAAGAAAAAAAAGGTAAATGGCCAAGTTAAACGTCACAATCAGAGTCTGGATCTCCCAATAACTCTCTGATAAATAGATCCAATGAAAAGGAGGCAATTAAGAGGCTATTGGAAGAAAACCAAGAAATCAAAAATTACAAATAAATCAAAGACTATGGGCTACTCTCCCAAGTATGGTCGCCAATTTTTTTTTTGGACAATCCATCAGTGTGGACACTAACCAATCTCCCTAGTCCGAATGGTTTGGATCTAGAACAAAAGTAATACACAATAAAAAATAACTTTCCTAGATTGATCAAATTACAAAGGGTATTAGAATATAACTCGCCTTATGAGCACAGTACTATCTCCTTGCTTGATGTAGCTCTTGATCTCCAGATATTCAACTGCAAAACAATATACGAGAGTGGAAACAAGCAAGTACTAATAGCATATAAACATAGATCAATCTAAACTAGCAGTAAAAGAAACCAATTCTAAAGATCTTACAATAATAAGATGTTTATGGAAATTATCTGCATTAATGTAATTATAAGAAATACATAGAGAGAGGTTACAACCGAGCTTTGACGTCGTAACTCCTTCCAAATGATCCTAGCCTCAAAGATGCAAGCTTTTTCCTCCTAATGGATGAAAGGGAACCAACTCTAGCAGAATTTCACCAGCATTTAAGTGCTCTATCTTTCTCCTCCTTAACCATGGAGAGGGAGTTTGTATTTATAGGCCTAAAGGGATAGGAGAGGTTGAGGATTTGTGGGAGAAGATCAAGGGATCATCCCACTAGGTAAGGGGATCGAGTGCCACCTTTCCTAGTTCATAGGGATAGGTCTCCACATAACCAAGGGTTCTAGAAGCCACTCGAAACTTCTCTTCCTCCTTTTAAACCAACAGTGCTGCACCTTGCACACAGGAAACTCACGTCTTTGGAGGGTGACTCACCTTGTACAAAGGAAGCATGTGTCACTAACACGCTCTATCAATGTTCAGAGCGCGTCACCAAAGGTATGACGCGCCTTGTCAATAAGCAAGGTGCATCGGGGTGACAACAAAAGGTAAAAGGAGCAACAACAACTCTTCTTTCAATCATTTGGCCTAAGTGCTTTAGGAACCAGGGAAAATAGAGAACACATAACTCATGATGACAAGATTTTGGTGTAACAGACTTCATATGATATTTTTTTCTTATAAAAATTACACTTAAAAACCATGTCCACAACTTCGAAGCAATCAAAGAAAAATCAACAACATAAAAAGTACACAACCAAAAATATGTACACCCCACATCGACACGTCCTCTGTAAAAGGGTATTTTTGGCTTTTCAATTTCTGTAATCAGTAAAAAACAAGTTTATGTACACACATGTGTGTTCAAAATGCGATTAAAATTTGCAATGGTCGATTTCGAAAAATAATAAAATGATATAATTTTCCAAAATAAATTTAAAAAATATAATATATGTATGACCCAATGCATTTTGTGTAGATATTGTTCATTTTTTTTCAAAAATTATACATTTATCATTAAACTAGTTTATGTGCACACAAGCCACTTGTTAACTTTTCCTGAAATTTACTAGAACAAACCTTTCATTAAATGCAATATTGACACATTAAATGATATTATTTTTTAAATATAATTCAAAAGACAACATAATTTCCTACAATTTTTTTCGTTGCATGTTGAAATTCACAAGGCATATATGAGTTTTAAGGGCTTCGATTTAATAAATGAGTAAAATATCAAATTTTCACCATCACTTTTGGCCAAAAAGTGTTACCCATATTCATGGATTCGCCCGTATAAAATCATTGGATCATGGTCATTTGCGCAAGAGAACATGGTTGAAACATAATATGAGGGACCCTGCCATGAACCGTCTAGATTATATCAGGACAATGAGATGGTTTGGTCTTTATTATTCATACATAATGGAAGGTGCATCCTACACAGCTCTCCCTAGCCTTACAACCCTTCCTACAAGCTTCTTTTTTCCTTTCTACCCTTCATTTGCAGCATCCTTGGTTTAGATATGTATCCCTAGTTCATTGAAAGAGAGAGGGAGAGGAAAGAGACACCTAATTACTCAATCAGTGGGGAAGGGATACAACTTGGGACCAATAGAGTGGAGTGGCACCTTTGTTGGGGAATGACTCTGTTCAAGGAAATTCCTAGTATTTGACATAAGGCTCTCTTCCTAGGTTAGAAAGGAAAAGAATCAATAGAACAACAATACCACTATTTGTTTTATGTTACAAGTATGTATGTGAATGCAATTTTTTTTTTTAAATTGCACGTTAAGGTTCTTTAACTCCTTGGCAGCCTAAGACTAGAATTCATTTATATAGAAACGAAGTCAAGGAACATTCTCTAACTAGTGAATCCACCTCATAATGGCTCCACCAGGATGACCCATTTCTAAAAAAAGTTGGATTTCAGATCCATAGTTACTAGGTTCCAATCCAAAGGATGCTTGGTTCTCCCTCCAAAAGATCTTGACTAGGTATGAAAAAAAAGAGGGAGCTTCTTGGAAAAATCCTAGTAGACAACAACCAAATTTCACTATCCCATTCTCCCCTGCTGCCACGAGTTTTGACCAACTCCTTGAATTAAATTGTATATTTTATCCTCCATCATCTTTTCAGTCTAAAAATTTCCCACCCCCTCAAGGATCTCATCTGGTAGGCCTATAACAAATCCATGTCTCCTTCTGTCACTTAGGGAGACTTGAAACCTCATACTCATACCATGATCCCCTATGGGAAAGAGAGCTCCTAATGCCAATTTTATCATCCTTAGCTTCATCTTCATCTCCTCAAGTTATGATAGTACTTGCCTTACAAGTTTTCATACACCACATGCACCATCCTGATGTATCATGTCCCAACCAGCCTTAGATCCTAGGTCCCAATCCTCCCATGGTTTGGGAAAATGCATCAAATCCTAGGCTCACTAAGTCACTTCTAGGTTTGAACCCCTAGTTTTATCCCCATAAAATCGTCTTGGTGACTTTCCAAATGGATATTTAAAAGTACTACATAAATTTAATGGTGAGAATGGCTTAACTACAAACGATCATCTTACAACCTTCCAAGATTGCATTAATAATTTATCTATGAAAGAGGATGATGTATTTTCCAAGATCTTTGTTCATTCCTTAGAAGGAGAAGCTAGAAAATGGTTCAAAAAACTGCTTAATAACTCCATAACTTACTGGGGTTAGTGCATAGAGAAATTCTTGAAGAAATGGGGCATTAAAAAGGATAATAAATTAATAGAGATTATCTTATTGAGTTCAATTCCTTGAAGAGGAACAATGGTGAATATATTCTATAATTCACTAGCAAGTTTTGCAAGCTATAGCACCACATTCCTTAGGTTGTTAATCCCTCAGAAGATGTTGCCATAGTAGCATATGGTGCCTCCTTTGAGGTTGACTTATCCCTCGATTTGAGGGAAAGGAGGTCCCCTGAACCTAAGAGCCTTTTTAATGATGTTAAATACTTGGAAGGTAACATGAAGGCTTAGGGATTTCAATGAGGACTAGATAAGATCCCCCTGATAGGAGGGAATATCCTAAAAGGATGAGATGTAAGTTTTATAAGCAAAATATGTCCATTAAGACAGATTCCATATATCCGGTGTTGGAACCGATTACAGCCTCTTTGGTAGCTTGGCGAGAGGCAAAGACTACCTGCACCTCGGATGGTCTTGTTCCTAAAGCAATAAAAGGGGAAGAGAGAGAAGAGAGGGACTTGCGTGCAAGCCCTCTTAGGACCACCTTGTTGAGGTATTGTCCTCCCTCATCTTCTTGGAGGGCCTGAATGGGAAAGATGTGTTGAAATGGGGCATGAATGTGAAAGATTAGTCCGCTGATTTTTTTGGACCAGCAAACTAATAATAACTAACAACAAGCTACACCAATCGGCTCACAAAGAGTAAACATGTAACAAAGTGTGAATTTAACCCTTTCCCCCTGCAACTTTCCCTCTCCTTTTTTCCATATAAACTTTGTCCTCCAGGATCAAAGCGTCACCATTTTGTCTCTTAGACTGAGAGTCCAATCAATATGCAAGTGACTTGATACCTTCCTCATTACTACGGTCCGAGGCCACAACTTTCTCATCAAGGCAAGCCAAGCCACAACTGTCTACTATCCTTTAGGGTCGGAAATTGGGCTAGATTGACTCCTGAGGTCCATTGGGATCTATAACAACTTATCTATTGAGATGAATTTGTAATTTTCTTGAAAAAATTGGTCAAGGGGGGGGTACCTAACATCATCGACCACATTTGTTAATATGGATGGAAACTCTAGGAAATGAACAAAAGATATGGACAACAAGTTGTCCATGCCAAATTCAACTTGAAAAGAAGCCCAACTCACCCAAAAAGTGCACGGGGAAATCTGTAAATTAAAATCCAACCTACAAGATGGTTGTAACAGCCTTATGAAACTGGATATAATGGCTAAAAAATAAACTAGATGTAAAGAAAGTTGGTTTCCTAAAGTCTCCAGCAAAGATTTCAGGTCAAACTAATTGCTGGAAATCAAAATTTCTAAACATAACAAGCTATGAACATCCCTTTGTTCAATTGTTTTGAAGGTCATATTGATGTTAAGTGGATTAACGAAAGGTTGACTCCTTAACTGTGTAAATTTATGAGATTTTATCTTGTTTAATCAGCATTCAAGGAGACCATACCATTTTGAAGGTCCTTCCATTTAGGCTCACCTTATCATAGTTTGATTCGCTTGGTATTGATAGTGTGTTGGTGAACACTATGGTTAGGACAATGAGGACCCCATGCAGTTTAGAGAAACGAGGGGTTTTCCCAATCTCTTCACTAGCACTTTTAGGTTTTAAATATCACCCGGATAAAAGAAGGATACTTGCAAAAAGGAAGAGGCTCAAGACCTCCCCAAGGGAGTAAGGTTGAGCTTACCTAAGAAGAGTAGTATTTCAACCAAGCAAGGCTAATCAAAGTACAACCATCAATTTTAAGGCAGCCAATTGAACATGGGACTCATCCAATGGATACCAAGAAAAAACAAGCATGCAAGGGGCACCTGAGGGGGATTCCATGGCTTTGACTCTTAGGGTTCTAATAAATTGGCAATGCTTGACATGAAAAGGACCAAGACATCCATGTGGGAAGATTATTTCTTGCTTTCACAAGCATGTCCCTTGGTCAACAAAATTTAAACTATCCTATGATATATATATATATATATATATATATATATATATATATTACCATTAGTACTTACATACATATAGATAAATAGATAGGTTTTCCTAGTTGCAATGATAGTTTTGTTTTGGGGAATTTATCCCTACTTTTATTTCTGTGTTTGGATGTTTTGTGAAATGTGTTTTTTGCATTTTTTGCATGAAGCCCCTATAGGTGCAGCCTCCTAAAAGTGATAAATCAATGCTAAAATCTATAAACAAACAGTGTCAGTTCACCCTCCCTACTGAACTTGACATTAACCTAAGTAGGTATGATGGTAGGGAAACCCAAAAATTCAAATTTGGAGAATATGCTACATATTTGGAAGTGAAAATTGTTGGTTGTAGGTGAGCAAAGAGGCTGGGCAAGCTAGGAACCCTTACCCATGGATTTTTGTTGCTCATAGGTGCTTGAGAAGCCACAAATCAAGGCTACAGGTGGTTCTATAGCAGCCAATATCAGGTTGGACTTCTTCTATGCACACACTAGAAGCACCCATCAAGATGGATCACCCAAGAGAATCGTGGATCGATGAAGGGGATGCATGAGCTAGAAGGGTGTTGTGTGGGGCAGGTATTCTGGAAAGTCAGGCTGTGAGGGTTGAGTGAGACCCATGTAGAGCTATGTATGAGCATTTGGCTAAGCATAGAGAGCATAATGGGTCGTGGGCTTAGAGAGAGAAGCTTGTAGGTGTTTCCTTTGCCCTAGTGGCCTCATAGCCCAACTTGGGGGTGGCCTCCCAACAGAAATAGTATATGCTGGATGGAGTGCCTATGGTTGGGTGGAAAATCGCTCTTACACAGCCAGTTGTTTGGATCTGCGTTGGATAAAGATAAGTATTCTCTTGCATTTGAATCTGAAATGTCTTTATTTCATGCCTATAATATTTATACTCGTGTATTTGCATGCTAGATGTGTGTGGATAGATTTTAATTCTGTTGTGCATGTTTTTTTTAAATCTCTGCACACATTTTATTTGTTGAAATTCGTATTATGGTTTTGGGGCGAAATTTGAGATCCCAGATTTGGATAATGTCCCCTCCCGATGGTCAGATAGGGTGAGGGGGATGTTACAAGTTTGTTGGAAAGATTCATCTTAAAAGCTCTCTTTGAGATGAGAGGAGGGAGGGAACCAAGCATACTTAAGTATCCACTTTGATTAATTTTTACATTTCTATAGCTTGTGGCAATATCTCTTTATATACCCTTCGTTCATTTATTAACTTTATTTTTAGCTTGATACTAAGTAAATGTTTGTGTAATTTTATTTTTTTTCAGGGAAATTATCCCAAGGAAAACCCCCAAGCACTTCCCCTCATTTCAAGGATGGAACCCAAGGTAAACCCTAGATTCTTCAAGGTACAAGGTCACTACAACAATATACTCATTTTGAGTTCAAAATGTCACTTACAAGATAGAACTTGGGTGGGAAGGGTAACACTCCATCCCACAACCACTCAAACTAAACTCAATTGACAAGTGTGGGAAGCGGAGATATATTATGGCACATATTTAGTCAATTAACGCTTGTATGGAAGGATCATATTCATAGGATGAAATTCTGATAGGATTGTCACTTATTTCTAAAGTAGTTTATTTAAGTATTGATATATTGATCAATTGGTCTAGCCAAGTGATAATGAGATGGAGTGGTATCCTCCCCATTCAAATTATATTCCCAAAAGTGACATATTAAGCTTATAATAAATATATTAACTATATTATTAACTAAATCATATATTTTAATTTTATTTATTATATTATATTTATTAATTAAGTTAATTTTATAAAAAAAACTCCTTTTAATTATATTTGTGCACTCATATTTCAATTATTATCTCTCTCATTTCTCCATCATTTTAAAGTTTTTTATTCTTAGATTTCACATTCATCATTTAAGTGTTGACTGAGTCCCTTATCTTTTATTAAACTTCATTATTTTCGCTACGAATTTGGACTAAGTAATCCATAGTTGTATTTTAATTTACTTTGTTATCATCTTATAATATTTTATCTATTTATTTACTTTGTTATTAATTTACTTTGTTGTATTTTAATTTACTTTGTTATTATCTTATAATATTTTATTATTATCTTTATTACCATTAAAATTACTCTTATTTGTTTTTATCTATTTATTTTAAATCATTTAGTGAGATTAACCGTTTTTTAAATTTTGTAAGAATTATTTTAGATTTGAATTATAATTAGTTGTTATTCACATTATACAATTTGGTGGGTATTTGATGGTGTTGAATCTATTTTTGCAGTAACAACAATTTCATCAATTCAAAATTGCAATTTTGACAAAAATTGTAGGATCTGATTTCGGTGATGGAAAACCAAAAAGGACGAAGAATAGTTTAGCTGCTTCCTTTAATCTAATACAAGCCTCGCTCTTCTCCATCTTTCAAAGCTATATGTTGATCCCTTGATGATGGGTGGAGTGTCCACTCAAAATGTTGGCAACATTTCTAAACTTTCAACACATTTAAAATTCTAAAAACTCTTGTGAGGATATAGTAAAGGCAAGAAGCCTGGGATATGTAAACTCTTGGAACTTTTTGATACATTCATGAAATAGAATGCTTGTGTTGAGTTGGTTATGAGATAATAACAAAGGAAAGTGAATAATCTACATTCCCTGTGAGACAATTATGTGTAAGACCATGATTGTTGTTGGACTTAGGATAATCTACATTGTTGCACATATATCCAACGCCCTCCCCTACTGTCACTCCCCCCAACTTGTATCATTATCCTAAAAAGTAACTTTTTTGCTTACATTGAAAAAGCATTGAAGGGGAAGAGTTCTTGAAGCATTGTTTAGTAGCAAAAGGAAACATCCTTGTGGAAACAACTTCCTTATGTTGTGTCTCGCTAAAGAGGAAGGTATCCAAATGCTCGTATAAGCATTGGTGAGATGGTTGGGTTATGTGTCGAGGTAATGGCTAAGACCTCCATCTTGTCATGGTGGATTGCATGAGATGATGATATGGTAATCAATGTAATGACAAACTATAGGTAGAGTTTTCTTGGATATGGCCATGAGAGTGAGCCCATAATGAATATCGATTGCTATTACGTGCAAAGGCTAACATTGTTTGAGAGATCTCATATCTGTTAACTCTCTCAATATATAAGACAGTCAAAATGTTGATTGAAATTTTGATGATGATAATATCTCATGGTAATTGTGTGTCTATGATATAGGTGAGACATTTGGTCTATCTAGTAAGAGTCAATAATTGCTATTATAAAGCTTGAAAGCACAAGGAAGATGCTAATGTGAGGACACTAAAACCCTATGCCATGCCTTGATTCTTGGAGCTAAAACCCTATGCAATGCCTTGATTCTTGGAGCTAACAATTGGCTTGAGGTTTCTAGTGAGACACCTTGGCAGTAAATATCTGGAAGTCTATGCTTTACATGTGAAAGCCTTGGCAAATGATAGATCACCTAAGGCACTATTTAGCTAAAAAGGGGATCCCTGATCCTATAAGGGTGAGTGACTATAAGGAAGAGGTGATTAGAATGAATTTGTTAAGTAAGATTCATGACATATATTAGCTTTATATCAAAGAGGCAACCTATTTTGGGTCTGTTAGAAAACGGTAACTCATACACATCCTATCTTACTCATAGTCAACTTTAATGCAACAATGAAATCATACACATGCTATACATCAAGAATCGCTCATAATGCTTTGTGGCAATTATCATCAATGACATGTAGAATCATAATCATGGTATATTTTAGCAAAACCATTATACCCTACTCATATCTCGTATCATATTCCTCTATGTAAAACAACAAATGAAATATGTCTATATGCAATTAAGCATATATACAGTTAAACATTTATCACTATAGGTAACTCATGTAAAACAACAAATGAAATATGCCTATATGCAATTAAGCATTTATCACTATAGGTAACTCATGATACACGCAAAAAATCAAAATCTAGTAGCCATTAAAACATCAAAATCAACTCATACACATCCCAAGGAAACAAGGCAAAACAACAAAGTATTACAATCCCAATAGCCAACAAAGCTCATTTTTCCCTCTGCAACACCGCATTGGTCATTTGGAAATAGTGAGGGATCTAATCAAACATCACTCTACAAGAAAAAGTGCAACAACGAGCCAATAAAGTCAATGTCAATCCTAGGAATCCCCATTCCTAGGCTCAAGACTATGAATGGTAGTCTAAGGCTTTGTATTCTCTGCTCAATGTAAGTCCCAAAACACACTTTGGAGTCCTAGTTCTCGGAGCTACCTGTTTTCCTCAAGTCACTCTCCATTTCTTTCCTTCACTAATGGCCAGGGTAGTATCTGGATTACTTCCTATTTGAAGTTAAATGCATTCATTATCATTCTAACAAAGTCAATGATACTAGGAAGATAAAAACATCGTCGTGTTGCATGTGTTTCTTTTAATCTTAAAATGTCCATTGATTTATAACTCATAAACCATATGTAAATGACAGACTTTATTATGTGTTTCTTTTAATCTTAAAATGTCCATTGATTTATAACTCATAAACCATATGTAGATGACAATGACTTTGTTGTTTTGTGTTGAGCAGTAACAAGCAATGCAGCGTCTAACTAGCATACATTGATAAATAATGAATTTCTTTGCAGCTTGCCAATGAGTTTTGTTTCTGCCCCAAAAACTAAAAAACACTTGAAGCATAGATATTAGCATACAATGCAGTTAATATGTTCCCAAAATCTTAGCATTGGGTAGTTTTCTCCTGTTAAGTTTGGTTCTTTACCCCTTTATGTTAATATACTGAAACCTTTACATGCAGAACTATCCGTCGATTTTATGTTCCTTTTTGTCCATTCTATCATAAACCAATTTATAGGAACCCATTCCATCATAAACCTACAAATTGTAAATCAAACACAATACCTACATTCTTTACTTCTATCCTTTTCCCGCTATTATTCCTTGGTGGTGAGAGTACAATAGTCCAAAAGTTCAACTTGGAGAGATTGTCAAATATGTTACCTTATCAAATTAATGTCAGTCTATGCGCCTTTTTGGTTGTAGATCTTAGGATTAAGAACCCTAACATGTTTATGAGTCGAAGGAATTAATCATATTCCTAGTTACGAAGATTGAGGAATTCAATCCAGAATAATATAAAAGATCGAGGGATTCAATCCAGAATAATATAACCACTCAGAATTCAACAGCTTGATGTAAATTCAAAGTAGCACAATAGGATAATGAAATCTACGATATTGAATTAACATAATGTTCAAAGTAAGAAAATATTCAAAAGAAGACATCCCAGGCGGTAAAGACAGTGCGCAAAACGGCGTTCTAAAATATTCCAGGGAGTTGAGGCTAACACCAACACACCCCACCCCACCATATTAAAAAAACAAAAATTAGAAACTTACCCGAATCTAGTTGTATATCCTAGCTTAATGAATCAGACTTTGGAGATAGTTCACCGTAACAGCACACCCTGTACAGATAGAAAAGAATGAAGACCTTAAGCACATGACTCGGTGGGCAGTATTTGCGTAATATAGCTTGTAACATTCTCGTCTTAGCTTTTGGACATTTCAAAAGCAAAATATTCTCTGGTGTTCCTAGCATTCACAACTTGGATGGAAATGATATTTGAATTCCTATTTAGTTTTATCAGTATTAAACTTACCACTTTCCATGTTCATATCACTTTCCATGCTCATAAATGCTGATGACTAGTGCCAATATGCAAAATTCCCTAAATATGTCCTTTAAGAATGTTTTTATACACATAAAGGTGGACAGAAATACACATAATAATAATAACTAGCATTTGCCCCAGGAGGGGCAAAATGAACGCCGAGGGGCTAGTTGCTAGGGGCTAAGCGCTATAGTCCGAAATAAATTTTTGGGAAGATTAAATTTCGGCAAAGTTCCAACGACGGAGATGGTTGAAGAAAAGATCGATGGTTGTCGTGGATTCCCGCATCGCCAAAAAGCTGGTGTGAAAACCATGGTGAGCGGTTGCGGATACAATACCACTGGAATACGTGGCGCAATGCTATTGTCCCGCATGGACGCGATAGTGGTATCACAAACCACTGAAGCGCCATGCGGAACCGCCAAAGAGTAAAATGTGGAAGCATGGGCCATGGCACGTGGCGGATGCATGGGAGATGCACGTGGAGATGGTCGTGGCACGGGAGATGTGCCATAATGGATGATGATCGGACATATGACATGCATTAAGAAAAGATCAAGGGATGAGACCCATCCGCATCAGGGGAAATGCACACTCGATAACGGAAAGGGTGGTTGCAGTAAACAAACCACCTTCACAGGTGTCACGCGATGGTTGATCCGCATGCATTTGAAACCAGGAAGGAAAACCATTGTGTAGGATCGCGGATACCGCCGTGGAGAATAAAGGGTGCAAGATCTGATGGCTCAAATCATTAATACGTGCGATCAACGGCTGAAAAGAAAATACGTCCGGAAAGCTGCAAGAAAGATAAGAAAAAGTGCTTATATAAAACAAAAGGGTTTTCAAAAACGGCATTTTGTCTATGTGTCGATGTTCTCGGGAGTTTTGAAGACCAGTGGAGATTGCCAGTTACGTCAGAAGGATAAAGGACGTGTCTACACAGGTAGGGTCTGGACAAAATTAAATTTAAAGGAAAAGATTAAATTCCGGCAAAGTTCTGAATGAAACTCTGTCAATTTGAAATTCTAATTTGTTTTACATATTATATTCTATATGAGGAGAAGAAATGACCTACGCAAAAGAGGAAAACTCCTCATTCTTGCTATCAATACGTTTTTTTTTGTGGGTGAAAGCTATGGGAAGGGCATAGGACCATCCTCATTCTTGCTTCAATGCTCGTTTTAATCCATCCTGGGCGATTATCATCATGGTTCTGTTCTGCGTTTTTTTCATGGGATTTTTCTTTTTGTTTATAAAGTTCTTATTATTCCTGTACAAGGCCGGAGGCACCACGAGGCCACCCGCTCTCTGGACGGAGCCGTCATTGCTCGTGAAGGGCCTCAAGGCGCAGACAAAAGAAACGCTCGTACTTCGGAGCTCAGAGGTCAGTCGGTATTTTGATATACCCATGGATAAAATCAAAAGGAAAAGCTACACGTGGCAGTATTCCATCGTGGATTCCCGCATCGCCAAAAAGCTCGTGTGAAAACCATGGTGAGCGGTTGCGGATACAATACCACTAGAATACGTGGCGCAATGCTATTGTCCCGCATGGACGTGATAGTGGTATCACAAACCACTGAAGTGCCATGCAGAACCGCCAAAGAGTGAAATGTGGAAGCGTGGGCCATGGCACGTGGCGGATGCGTGGGAGATGCACGTGGAGATGGTCGTGGCACGAGAGATGCGCCATACATTGATGATGATCAGACGGACGACATGCATTAAGAAAAGCTCAAGGGATGAGACCCATCCGCATCAGGGCAAATGCACACTCGATAACGGAAAGGGTGGTTGCGGTAAACAAACCACCTTCATAGGTGTCACGCGATGGTTGATCCTGATACCACTATCGCGTCCATGCGGAACCACCAAAGAGTAAAATGTGGAAGCGTGGGCCATGGCATGTGGCGGATGCACGGGAGATGCACGTGGAGATGGCCATGGCACATGAGATGTGCCATACATTGATGATGATCGGATGGACGACATGCATTAGAAAAGATCAAGGGATGAGACCCATCTGCATCAGGGGAAATGCACACTCGATAACGGAAAGGGTGGTTGCGGTAAACAAACCACCTTCATAGGTGTCACGTGATGGTTGATCCGCATGCAGTCGAAACCAGGAAGGAAAACCACTATGTAGGATCGCAGATACCGCCATGGAGAATAAAGGGCGCAAGATCTGATGGCTCAAATCATTAATACGTGGATCAACGGCTGGAAAGAAAATACGTCCGGAAAGCTGCAAGAAAGATAAGGAAAAGTGCTTATATCAAACAAAAGGGTTTTCAAAAACAGCATTTTGTCTATGTGTCGTTGTTCTCGGGATTTTTGAAGACCAGTGGAGATTTCCAGTTACGTCAGAAGGATAAAGGACGTGTCTGCACAGGTAGGGTCTGGTGACCTATCTCGCATATTTTAAAGGGAAAGATTAAATTTTGGCGAAGTTCCAACATCGGAGATGGCTCAAGAAAAGATCGATGGTTGTCATGGATTCCCGCATCGCCAAAAAGCTCGTGTGAAAACCATGGTGAGCGGTTGCGGATACAATACCACTGGAATACGTGGCGCAATGCTATTGTCCCACATCGACGCGATAGTGGTATCACAAACCACTGAAGCGCTATGCAGAACTGCCAAAGAGTAAAATGTGGAAGCATGGGCCATGGCACGTGGTGGATGCAAAAATACACGCGAGATGCACCATACATTGATGATGATCGGACGGATGACATGCATTAAGAAAAGATCAAGGGATGAGATGCATCCGCATCAGGGGAAACGCACACTCGATAAGGGAAAGGGTGGTTGCGGTAAACAAACCACCTTCACAGGTGTCACGCGATGGTTGATCCGCATGCAGTTGAAACTAGGAAGGAAAACCACTATGTAGGATCGCGGATACTGCCGTGGAGAATAAAGGGCGCAAGATCTAATGGTTCAAATCATTAATACATGCGATCAACGGTTGGAAAGAAAATACGTCTGGAAAGCTGCAAGAAAGATAAGAAAAAGAGCTTATATAAAACAAAAGGGTTTTCAAAAATGGCATTTTGTCTATGTGTTGTTGTTCTCGGGAGTTTTGAAGACCAATGGAGATTGCCAGTTACGTCAGAAGGATAAAGGACGTGTCTGCACAGGTAGGGTCTGGTGACCTGTCTCGCATATTTTAAAGCAATTTGTTTAAAAAAAAAAACAATTTAAATGGAGACTGTGCATGATATAGACATTTTTAAAGCCAAAGAATCCCTAGAAGACAGAGATGGGGACGTTTACGATACCCTAATTAGGTTACCGGTTGCTGAAATCAAGCTTAAATTGTCTAGGTTGTTAGAAGAAGGTATAGACGTACACAGAGTCCACCAGTCATCCTTGCTAACCTTCTGCCCTGACCAAATCCCGTCTTTTCCAGAATTAGTGTCGTGGTGTGTTGATAATTATTCCAAAGAAGAAAGGACTATCTTAGATGGTCAAAAAAGCAGAGCCGTCTGTAAAATAGAGCCCGCTATCATAATTGAAGCCCTAGAAATAAATTTTTCCCAAACCCTCGAATCTGAAAGTTTTTCAGAAACCTCTGCTATTGAGTTTTATCACCAAGCCCTTCAAGATAGTAGAGAAAAGTTCATGTCCACATGTCTTAAACCAAAAACAAGGACTTCAGATATCGCTTACCCTATAAAGGCCACTCTATTTGATGAAAATACCCAGTTGGTTTTAACCTTGTTAGCTTTGGTCCTAGGTTTCGACACAGACATGTACGTAACTGAGTTTCAATTAAGCCTTTTGTATAGAATAAGTATAGTTCCGTCGGGGATATATGAAAGTCAAATTCCTCGACTTAACTTTGAAGAATTCTTGGCTGAAAAGATCCATTACCAGATGGTTAATTTCCCTGCTCTTAGACACTTTAGATTTTAGTCATTCTTGATGAGAATGATCACGATGGCCAATCACAAAGACCTATAATTCCCTGAGATAGTTTCGACAAATTTATTGGAGAATAATATGTTTAATTACATAAATTATATGCTCTCAGAAATTTACAGAATGATTTATGGAGAAAGGTTGCCTAGAGTACTACCGGAGATGCAGACATGGATGCAATTAAGTACTGAATATGCTATAGGGGATTGGTTCCTGTCAAAAGACAGTACAGTGATCAGGTTATATGGCTTTAAATGTAAACCCTACATTTTACCGACATTTCTTACCTTAAGGGTTTTCGCCTTGGAGTTTCTCAGGCAGAAACTACTTGTTGAAGATAATAATTTCTTGTTTTTCAAACAAGCAACAAATATTAAGTATCCGTTTACACTTGGCCCATTCACAGTAAAGAACAAAAATGTTGCTATCTATATAGAAAAATTATTGAAAGATATGGAATTTGAGACAGACGTGGCCATCAAATATGATCCATTAAACATAATTTCAAAAAGGAGAATGGGTCATCGCATCAAAGCGCTGGATCATCAGGTGATTGAGGGAATGTCTGATAAAGCAAATTGGTTGGACTATAAGGAGACCAAAGAAATCGTTCCTGATTCTCAAGAAAAAGAAATTATATTGACAGGTACGATGGTAGAGGCAAAAAGCACGGTGAACACTGCAATGGTGGGGTCTAAAAGGTCTGCACAAGACATAGCTAACATTGAGACTGAAGAAGTAGAAAAAGTTAAAAAGTTAAAAATGGATGAGCAACAAGATCTAATGGCATTTTCAGAAAAGGAAGAAAAAACCGAAATCAAAATACCAGAGGTCACGGTAAATGAATATAGTATTCAGGAAGCCCCGGTGGAAAAAGATGTAAATAAACCATGTAATATAATGGATGTTTTTAATGAGCATAGTCAAAATAAGCAAGAATCTTCCCGGCAAACCAGTAAATTATTTCCAAAGGTTAGGAGTATATCCAGCGCAGAAGTCAGTTTATTTACTAGCAAAAATGTTATAGACAACTCTCTTAAATTTTCAGTTGTTACCAAAGACAAGATCTCAGGAATGAAAGTTGACTTGAAAAAAATCAATGCTCCAGACATAATCTTATTGCATAGACAAACCGGAGAAGTTATATACTCAGATTATTTGGAAGGGATCATAAAAGTTAACAATTTGAAGATTTTAGTAGACAAATTAAATAACCAATTGAGACAAGAAAAGACAGAAAATAAGTCTCGACAGCAGCAAATAAAAAGATTGCAATCAGATTTGGAAAACAAATACGGAGATGGGGCGGCAAATTTACTCAAAGAAAAGGACAGCACAATTCGAACGTTAAAGCAGAGGCTGAAAATCCCAGACGCTCAGCTTATCGAGGGAGACGAACTGACTGTACTAGAGAAGGAAAAAGAAGAGTTGTCAGATGAAGTGAAAGATATTACTGCAAAAATTTTGAAGCTCGCTGAAGAAAAAGTTCATTGGGAAAAATAGAAGATTTGTTTGGAAGAGCAATTGGAAGAGGTAAAGAAAAAGTTAACAGAATTAGGTCAGCAACAGGCATATGCAGGTACAGGTGAAGAGAAAGCTGGAGCAGACAGTCTCTTACAAGCCATGTCCCAGATAAGTCTGAAGGATGTTGAGATTAAAGAATTGAAAAATGGAACACAGAGGCTAAAAGAAGACAATGAAACAAATGATAAGGAAATTGAAACCTTGCAAGCAAAGAATCAAGAATTGTCTGATAACAATAGAAGATGTCAGCCCATGTAATAGGACAAACTGCAATGCAGGGTTGTAAGCATATGGTGTGGGATCAGATTATAAAAGAAGTTGAAAAATTGAGACCCTATCTTGATTATATGAAGGTTAAAGAAAAAGTGGCCAAAGATGCTTTTGAAAGCTGTAGAGCAGCCAGAGAGAATCTGAACAAAAAGCCAAAGGAAATAGCACAAAGTGCAATAACTTTCCTAAATAGTTTGACTGAAGCGGATTTGACAACAATGGATATAAGGAATAGAATTTCAATCATTACATGGGCTAGAAGAATTTTAGGGAAGTATTCACATATTGAAAATATTGAAGTTAAAGCTAGAAATGTACGAGAGGAAGTAAACAGGTTTAAGAAACAATTTGAAAAATTGATAATCAAAGGATTCCCTGCTTTTTGGGATGCAAATCATGAATTGATTTTTGCAAATGAATATAAGAGGTTATTGTTTGGTATAAGAATGAATCACGAAAAGTTTCAGCATTTGGATCATATGCTTACTAGAAAGATTCTAATGGAGAAAATTGCGGAGGACTTTGAAATTTTAAATATGTTGATCTCAATCTATGAGAATCTTCCTCTTGTTTCTTATGCAGGTCACATTGAAATGCGAGTCTTAATAAAGGAAATGACCAATTATGATATGCCCACTGCTGACCAATGGAACTATGTGGATAAATATGGAAGACAGAGATATTCTGCTCATATATGAAGATGCATTCAGAAACTCTTGTCAAGTGGCAAAAATGATGTTTTTATTTTAAAAGAAAATTTTGTAATATTGTTTAAAGACTGTTATCTTGAGAATTAAGACATTTTCAGTTATTAGTTAAAAGAAGCGGTTATGTCAAACTTCTTTCGAATTTTGTATAAAAGACAATGAGAATCATTTTTGAAGGGGTTGGAAACTCCTTGAGAGACAATAAGTTTTGAAGTCAAATTTTGAATAAAAAAGCCGTACGGTGGAAAATACCTATTTTGTTGAAGACCAGAGATTTATGTGTTGATCATTTTTACAGTCTGTCTTTTCGCTTATCTCTTCATGTGCATGTCTATTTTCTTTGTTATATCTTCCATTATGTTCTTCTTCTATGTTTAAATGAACGTTTGAAATAGATTGGGATTCATACTGGTTATGGCTTGATCTATCACATTTAAGTATCCATTTATTTCTCTAAAGTTGACAATGGATTCATCCTAGTTTGATGCCTGTTGTTGATGGACTGTTATTATTTTTTTCTATGCTACCTGCAAAATCTTATTGACTGTGATATGGTTTCTATCTTGCCTCTGTGAAAATCTATTTGGTATTAAATCACTTGTTGGTACATTAAGTATCTGAAAATTGACTCTATGCCCAATGTTTATTGTTTCCTTTTCAACCAAGTAAATCATTTTTGAGAAATTTGAGCGTGTTCTATATATTTTTAGCCTTTATATATATCTTGTGATAAAGTCCTCTTTGGTGGAAAAAATGGCTAAGTTTTCTACCTAAAGATTGGTTTGAAATATGTTACCTTAGGTGTTATTCTTTTACAACCGGGGATAAAATCTAAGTGCTAACTATGATTATAATCTAGTTGGGTATTCTCATAAACCTCTAAATTCATGGTTATAACCTTATTAACCTGGGTATTCAAAACGAATGAATATAATTTTCATGGATATGCAGGGTTTGCATTTGGTTGAGTCAAAGACTTAGATAGCAATAGGCTAATCTGCATAACAATTCTCTCCGGTGTTCTGCATCTCTCCTAAAAGTATTTGGAGCTTTGATCCTTATATGAAACCCCACTTTCACAGCATTGCCCTGAAAAACAAAGAATTTGGGTTTAAAGAAAGAGGATTCAAACTTGGGGGTCATGGAAGCAGTGTTTGAGATTAAATGCGAGAAGTTGGGGTTGCGGCAAGTTTGGGGTTTTAAACAATTAAGTTAAACAAAAGCCGATTTGGTGAACATTGCAACTTTGCGGATTTCGTTGTACACTCACTAAACTAAATTTTTCCGCGTAGGATATCGAGTTGTAGCATGAAAGTTTTCATTGTAGGAGGACTTACATTTTTTCTATGTTATTGAGGCTCATATGGCGACGATCCTGGGGGTATAAATTGCAGATTTGTGCAGGAATTTACAAGTGATATTTGCATAAATGTGATTTTAAGATATGGTTATAGTGAATTTTGACTAATTTATGTTGTTCCAATGGAGTTAAATATTATAATTTATTAAAATTTGAGTGAAAGTCAATAAATTTGTGTTGTGGGAGTATGGTTTATTTGGCTAAATTTCTAATTTGAAAATACAATAAGCTATAGAACATATAAATTACAGTATTTTGTTTTCCATGTTATTTGCGAAACCCATGAACAATCCATAGAGTGAACATATATTCTTTGCAGATTAACATACTTGGACAAATGCATTGTGTTTGACTAAAGGTAAAAAATACTGTATAAGTTGACACCCAAATTAATGATAATGTTTTCTGTCTTCGCAAGATTGTATATTATGGTTGTTGGACCATAACCATTGACTGCAAATAAGATTTCAATGTTATTTTTTGATTTGGTGCTTTTACGTTTGGATAGGTTGGATATGTACATGTGATTTGAAAGAAGCAAAGGCAGCGTAGTAGAGTTTGACCTTGACATATAAGTTTTGTTGCTCTGTACTTTTTACATGATGTTTGGAGACACAAAGCCTGTGACAGGAGCATCTCCGCAGTTTTCATGGACTGAGTTATATAGAGCTATTAGGGACACAAATTTCCCAGATGCGAGTATTGAGGAATTATTGGTTTATAAGAATATCAGGAAGTCACACCTCCACAGCGTACCAACACGGCCTGAGCTATTTCCATGCTCAGAAGTGATAGGCTGGATTATACAGAGGACTGATGCAATGTCTAGAATTATTTCAGACACTACTGGTGAAGGTCTTGGATCCTTCCAGGCAGGTCACTTAGATGCAGCATACAACCTTCCTCATGCTGATTTTATGTTGACTACTCAATGGGTAAAAGATGCAAATTTTAATTATTTGGAATTTGCTAGGAAGATGACAATCCCTGGAAAACAGTTAAGGACAAAAAAGAGCAGGGAATATGACACTGAACACCTGAGAACCACGTTTCGCCTAATAGCTTTGATGTTGAGCCGAATTTATTGATTTCCAGATGGGAATATTTACAAACTCAGTTGGGCACTTGTGATGTGCCATGTTGCGACACATGGTACAGTATTCAATTGGCCTGTAATCATCTCAGACAGCTTATCTACAAACATTGTTGCATCTCAACGAGGAGTAGCCGAGGATAATGTTAATTTTCATATGTCTGGGTATTTGTTGGATTGTATCTTGATTAGATATCATTTTCCAGGTTTAGGATGTGTTTGGAATACAAATGGGCCCCCTGTGCATGTAGCATATCAAATGCTTTGGGGCGACAGGTATAAAAGTCACTATAAGAGAATATGTGAATCATTCATCATACCACTGTATCACTTGATGTTTAAGGAATAACCATGTTGCATGTCTGAGAATGCTATCAAAGTCATTGAACAATATGGAGATTATTACTTATGCATGGAAGGATTGTATATCCGGATGTTTGGTGGAAACAAAGCTCCTTCTATGATGCCCCAATTCGCTACTGATTTTATGGTACACAAAGAAGCTGTTAAGCAAGTTTATGTAAATGGAGTTGGCCATTTTCTAGCTGAAAAGAAGAAGTTGATTTACCCACCAATGCCATTTGTAATAGGAGCATATAAAGTTGCAAAAGCAAAGGAAGCTGAAGCATTTGTTGAAGATTTGGAAGGCTTTCATTTTGGGGCGAAGAGTTTTAGAAGGCATGATCCCAATGGAAAGAAGCAAGCACACTGTGGCTTTTGCAAGATTGGCTATGAGTATGGCCACTTATTTTGGAAGGATGAGGAGTTTTATCGAAGCGCAAAGAACATGATTGATCTAAACAACCGATATCGTCTTAAAGAGGGAACGAATTCTAGTCCTAACGTTGACAAGGATAAGGAGGTTAAGGTAGATACACATCATGAACAAGTATTAGATAGGTCAGTAGCAGAGGTTGAGAAGAAGAAGAAGGAAGCTGAAGTTCAGAAAGTGCAGCAGGAGGAGAATGAGAAGGTGGTAAAAGAAGCATCAGACATACTACTTAGAGAAGAAACTGAAGAAGAGGGAAAATCCAAGCAACAAGAAGAGGCAAACAGTGATGATGTACAAAATATGGAAGTAGGTTCCCTAGAATCAACGGAATAGGACAAGATAAGAGAAGCAGAGATAAAATCTAAGCAAGAAGAAGAGGCAAAAACTGTTGATGTACAAAATATGGAAGTAGGGCTATTAGGATCAGCGCAAGAAGGCAAGATAAGAGAAGAAGAGGTAAAAGCTAATCAAGAAGAAGAGCCAAAGAGTCCTCATGTACAAAATATGGAAGTAGGGCCCTTAGGATCAACGGAATAGGACAGGATAAGAGAAGAAGAGTTGAAATCTAAGCAACGAGAAGAGCCAAAAAGTGTTGATGTACAAAATGTGGAAGTTGGGCCCTTAGAAAGTATAAGTGGAGGGTATTGTCCACTACCAGGGCTTCAACTCGTCCCTTATAGTCCTTCTAAAGAGAATGAGGTGGCAAATCTTGATTCAATTCTTTTTTATCCTGATAGAAAAGTGATCATTAGGAAATTAGAGAAAAGAATGAAGTGTGCCAATTATGAAGATGTTGTCACAGTGATAGAAACTCCAATCTTGGAGGGAATTAACAACGATCCAAAGTTTGCAGCTACAGCAAATGTAGCGATGGCCCAATCAAATGCACATAATGTGGATGAGTTGGTAGGCCATCTTGAAATTGCAAAGGCAACACTATCCAAGGTACGAGAAAATCTACATAAAGAAGAGAACCGAGGGAAAGAGCTGAAAATGAAATATAGTGACCTATTATCTGAAAAGGAGAAAATGGTTGAAGATCTATGGAGGTTGGATGATGAAAAAGATAAATTGGCAGTTTAGGTGATGATTTTGGAAGGAGAAAATAATGATTTTGAAGCTGCGACCACTCAGTTAAAATCAAAACAATTAGCTACTGACCAGCAAGTCTAAGAGTTGAAGTTGAAGGTTGAAGAGTTAGAGAAAGAAAATGGAGGCTTGACAAAACGGCTTGAAACAAGAAACAACAGAAAGGTAGAAATAACTGTGTTTTGTGATGAAGCTTGCAAAGTAATTGAGCAGATGTATCATTTCCAAGTGACTGTTATGGAGAAAGTCTACAACTTGAAGCAAATGATGGTACAAATGGATGAAATTGTTGTAGAGGCGCAAGCAGCTAGAGGAAGGCAGTTTGATGTAGCAGAGAAGGTTAAACGGCATATGGTTTGGAGAGAGACAAACTCTGAATACCTTGCAGAATTAGTGCCTAAAACAGTTTTGGATTTAAAGTCAGAAATGCAACTTCTAGAATTTTGCAGAAAGGCATCTCTAAAGTTGAATACTGACATTACAAGGACTACTGAGGCATGTATGGGTTTCTACAAGAGAATCCAGAAGGTCTATGAGAAGTGTCATCTTTGTCCGCTTCCACCTATAGATGAGTTTCCTGCAGAGGAGTTGCAAATGACAGAGATCAACACTGCGTTGCAAGGAGAATTAGAATACATTAGAAAGTTGGATACCCTCATTGAAGAAGATGTACACCATATGGTTGCCCAAGTATCCATACATGCATATTTGTTAGAAGAAAGTTGTGCAGCAGCAGAAGAAGGAAGGGAATATGTTGAGACTCAATTGTCATATCATGAAGTAGCTTTGCAAGTTTTGGAACCAAGCAGAGTTACTACTATTGCTGAACAAGCTAATGCTTGGGACAAGTTTTTTATGTAGTTAGTTGAGGTGCAAATAATTGCAATTTTGTAATTATTTTTATGGCATGTTTGTTTTCTTTGTGTTCAGGAAAATCAAGGAGATGCAATTTATTTTGCAAATATTTAGAAACTGTTGGAAACTGTATTTTGGGTACCTGATAGGTAGTAGAAGAGTTATTTTTTGTGACTTGTGAATCCAGCTTTCAAGGATTTGTTGACACTATTTTAATACAAGAGAGAGGAAAAAAATAGTGAAAGATCTATCTTCAAATTGGGTTTAGATGTAAAGGAGCATTACAAATACATGTATAAAATGTTTAGTATGTGGTGAGAAGATGATTTATCAAACAGTATGACGTGTAAAAGATGTAAAGGGGTTTAGAATCAGAGACTATATATATACGTGTTGAATACTATTTGAAGCAAACAGCTTTGTGTTCATTGTTATATTTTGTTGTTGTGGTTGACATCTATTTACTTTTGCAACAGTTTCTTAAGTATTGATTTTTGAAGAAATAATAACAGTGGATAATCATTTATTTCAGTGCTGCACATTTTTTTTATTTCTGTGTCAAAACTGGTCAGTAGTTTGGCCTCCATTTCAACTCCTATCTTCTGTAATAGACCTCAAGAAGTATAATATATTCAGTGATAGTAGGAGTAGGAATACAAGATATGAACAAAGCAGATAAGTCATTTTGGAAAAGTGGAAGGGAGTAAAGTGATAGCTATACAAAGTAGGCATGTAAAGGAGGTGGAATGTAACTCTATGGAGAATGTGGCTGCAAAGACTTTGAAGAAAGCAAGGTCTCTTCTTGTATTCTACGTTGCACATAGGGGCTATATTTAATTCGAGAATACCTACAAAAGGAGAAAGGTGGAGCTATGTGAAGGCCCAGTAAAGATTTAACTCTTGATATTGCAGTGAATGTAAGGCCTTGTCAGTCAATGTTGCCAATATCAATTGTTGCATTTTGCAGAGTCATCTCTTGTGCTTTATGAATTGTTAAAGCCCATGCCATTCGAAGTGGTACTTGCCTTCGTGTACCCCTTGTGATAGGAGGGATGGGCACATAAGTTGGATTGCAAGAATCCCATGGGGGTCCTTTGTAGTGGAGGAAGTCAATTACAACATAAGATGGCAATTTCGGTGGTTGATCGTTGGAGTTGTAGACAATTGCAATAACTTTCCCAAGCGACCCATTTACAAGACCTGCAGAGACACACAAGTTGGCTGTCAACATGACTTGTTGACCAATTGCTAGTAGAACCTTGAATGGAAGTTGTTCATCATCTACTGAGGATTGGAGATGTTGTTTCTTTTGCTCTGCAAAGCAATGTGCAACTGGCATGTTAAGGTGTTTCAGCATCTATTTGTTGTGCATTTCAACAGAGCTATTAGTTGCGTACAAATGAGCGCAATTGTCAAATGTATAGTTCTCTTCGTGTGAAAGGTTTGAGGTTGTTCTGGACATCGGGAGGGTCCAATCTTCAAGAGTCAGTGTTGCATTTTGGAGATTAAGCAGTATTTGGCGGAAGGAAACTTGAGAAGCATTCTTCCCTTGTTGTCGAAAGACAGTTGAAAGTGTAATGAAGGTGTCAAATGTGCGCCATAGACTATTCCCTCAAGATGCGCCAACATACATGGGGATGTCCTTTACAGGGGGCAGTTGTCCAAAATCACCAAGGAATATGATGGAACAACCACCAAAGGGAGTTGTTGAATGGGAAGGGAAGGCTTGACGTAAGCGATCATCTATTCGAGAAAGCATTTTTGGGCCAACGAAGCTCATTTCATCAATGATGATGTACCGAGTATGCCGGAATTGTTCTAGGAAGGACGAAAGGGATTGTCCTTCAAGAGGGTGCATCTCAACAATGGGTATGCGAAGAGCTAAATGGATTGTTAGGGCTTGTATGTTAAATGCAACAATATCGGTTGGAGCTAGCAGGAGCAAGGGGGAAGGTGTATCTCTAGAGATAGGATGGAGTGCAATTCTAATGCAAGATATTAAGAAAGACTTGCCTGTCCCCGCAGTGCTTTGACCATTTTAAGTGGGGGAGGGTTTGTAGAAGTTGTTGAGTGTTTTAGGATAAGATCAAAGGCCATTCGTTGTGTGGGAGACAAGGAGGCAACAGGACCTGAAGATGAATAGGTGTTGTGGTGTATGTGGGAGGATAAACGCGTGAGGTCAGTGAATGATATGGCTGTTGCATGCATGTGGGAAGGAATATGGTTTTCGGTCCAATTGTGTTCTTTATCAAAATCACGATGGCCAAGCATGTCAAGGCCGTCAACATAGAGGTTGTTTCCAGGGCAGAGTTGGGAAAGCAATTCCCATTCATCCATAACAGGTGGTAAGGGCAAGTGGTTAGAAGCATAATTAGAGTCATCAGTGGGAGGTGTGTTGGGGGTTTCTAGGGTTTCTGGTAAACAATCAACATGCCATGCAATGTATGTGTCTTTAATGCGAAGCCAATTAGAAGTTATGTCCAATTCTGTTGCTCCAATGTCATTGTGCAACGTGCGAAAAGGTTTGTATAGCAGGAGCTCACTCCAACAGAAGGAAACAAAGGCATCTTCAGAAATGTGTGGAATGCTAGTGAAGCGAGGAAAGACACGAACGATTTTGGGAGGGTGGTTTGGTTTCCATTGGGAGTGCTTTCTACGAGATGAGAATGACCAAGAGCGTGCAGCTTCAAGAAGAGTAAGATGTTCGAGTGTAGGGGGTTGTTGCATGTAGGAAAAAATGAAGGTTGGTGTTGGTGGGGTATGAAGACAGTCATTGGAAATACATCGGAAAACACTTTGGCTAATAATTAAAGAAAGAAAGGAATGACTACAAAGACAAAGAGGGAGCTTTTGGAGCATGTGGCATGTCTCTTGTGCACCAATGTCTCGATCGGAAACAGTTTCTGATAGGAAGCGTCTTATTGGTTGCAGGATTGGTGCATCATGTGGAGTTGCATGTGCAATGCGATAAAGAAGTGCCTGGTAGGATTCTGATTTTGGCTTTGCCTTTGCTGCATATTTTGAAATATATTTGAGTACAGCATGTCTAGAGAGAATAGGTTGGCAATCAACGTTAGCTCGCCAAATGGAGAGCATGGTAGGGTTGTGAATATTAAGGAGGGAATCATTCTTGGCAGGGTTGTATGTTTTTCGTCCATTTGCATCAATGAATAAGGAAGAGGTAGGTTGTATTTTAAATGGAAAGCCGTAACAACATTGAAGAGTTGACCCTTTTTTGCGGAGGCATGAAGACTCGGAACATTTTGTATGCCTTTGGACACAATTAACAAGTTCTTTGTAGTCATGTAAGTGATCACTTGCAAGTATAGAATGTGATCCAATGGTGCATGGATCATTTATAGTTGAGGATTGGAACAATGGGGTTTGAGAATGGTTGATGCGAGGATTCCATGCTGTAACAAACTTGTCAAAGTACTGTTTTGCATCTGCAACCCTAGCATCATATGCCCAGTCTAATGTGTCCATATTGGGTGCATTGTCCATCCACAAGAAGCCATGTATATGTGTTGATCCTCTATGTTGCCATTCATATCTGCATGGAAAATATTAAGATTAGAAATTAAGAGTTGAGGTATTGAATACACTGAAATTTGATGGGAATATGGTTTGTTACAAACCTGCACCAATAGTCTTTTGTTGCAAGCCCTTTTTGAAGAACTTCTTCTAGGAATATTTTGAATCTTTTCTCCATGTATTGAGATGCAACGTGTGGATTTGATATAAGGCTGCAAATTCTCCATTGGTACTGTTGATGTGACGCTGCTGGAGCGTGTCCAGGCATGAAAGAATGCAGGTCTGGCCATTTGGTGTCAGTTGCACTAAGCGTAAAGAAGAATGTTGGTGTTCCTTGTTGTGTGATCATGTCAGTTAGTTCAGCTTTGCTTTTGTTCCAGTAGGAGCGGGTCCCGCGAAGGTTGGATCCAAACCGCATGACTTGCTCAGCTATCTTTGCATTTGGTAATTCTTGTAATTGTTGTAGAAGCTCTGAAACCATTGGAGGAAGTGTATCTTCAATACTACATTTTACAAACACAGAAGCAGTAGAATGGCTACAGTGGCGCATCATGAGATTATATATGTAATAACGAAATCAAGGATGTTGGCCAAATCGATTGTCGTGGTATCGAAGTAGGTGCAATGCATAATTGTCAATACCAACCTCTTCAATGTGTGGTTGTTTAAGCATTGCGACTCCAGTGGGAAACAGGGTTGGGAATGCCATTGAGAGGAGGCCTATTGTGTTGTATTCATTGATAGGGGAAGTATCTATTGGTGGCTAGTCAATGCAAGGCGGAGTGGGTGCATTGCTTGTTGCTAAGAAGCATTTGATTTCATCAACCTAAGTTCTACTATTTGTCTGGGTAGATATAAAGGAAGAGGATTGTTCTTCATGGGGTTCAAAGAAGTTGGGTGACTAGATATTAGCATTTGAGGTATGCTCATCAAGTAGGGTTTCCTCAGGTCTTATATGGCGAAGAAGGGAGGAAATGTCAGTTGGTTCAATAGGCAAAGAAAACAATGCAATTGAGTTAACTTGAACATCCTTGTAGTAGGGATCATTTGACAGCTTGAATTGGAGAGCAGCAAGAACACGTATTCGACTAACAAAGAACTCATAAGGCTTCTTGTTAGGATTGCATTTATGAACAATAAAGATGTCAATGTCTGAGAGTAAGCGGGGGAGTAAAGTGGCAATGCTTGTAATGTCTTGGGGGAAGCTAATAGTGTGCCCAGAATAAGTATATTGACCCCCACGAGCATGAGTGACTTGTAAAATTGGGTTAACACGAGAAATGAGCATTTCTTCAACTTGAGTAAGGACAGCGAGCACAGGTGGTTGCACCCCAGGATCCATGTTGTTTGCCAAGGAGTAGCGATGAAGTTTTTTTTCCCCAATGCATCGTGAACATGAAAATGCATTAGAAAAGTGCCTTGTCTTAATGCCAGGATAAGACTCCATGCATATAGAGCATACGTTCATGGGACATAATTTGTCCAACCTTGTACGGAATTGTTGTTGTATACCTTGTAGGTGAATGTTTCCTTGATTGTTGGGTGTTGATGCAGACGATGTAGAGTGTCCGAGGGGAGATTGGACAATGTCAAATGGAGTAGGGATATTGACAAGTTGGCAAGCAGCGTTATATAGAAGGCGTTGGCGCTTGTTGTTTTGTTGTTTCTTCTCAGTATATAGAACTCTTCTGCGTCCATTGATATGATCATTGTGCTCATTTGTTGACATGGCTACAAGAAACATGTTTTTTTAGTTAAGAACTTAATAATGCATTTGTTTGAGGAGAAACATATTATATATTAAGCCATTGAATAAGCAAACAAAGGTAGATTGTTAGAGATAAATGGACCGTGCATAATTTATGGTAAGTTGTTGCAATAAACAAATGTGAATCATTTTGAAAAGTGTTTATAAAGAAAAGAAATATAAAGTTGATAAATGAATCTTCATGTAAGCATAAATTTGAAAGTGACAAGAAACATTGCAATGAATATGCAATTTAACAAAATGTTACAGAAAAAAGTAAAACATATAATATAAAAGCATGCTCCATGATGCATAAAAGTATAATTTACATACCGGTGTTAATACAAAAGCTTGCAGTGGATAAGTAGCAAGTATGAAGTACAAAAAGGTAGAATTGAAGAGTAGAAACTTGTTGGGAAAGTGTTATCAAAGGCAGAGTTCAAAGCCTGTGAGCTACTGGACGTGTAGTACGCAAAATGGATTCATTTCCATCAAGGGAATCGGTAGGTGATGATGATAAGGAAGCTTCCTCTGACATGACGAGCAACACCTTCAAGCGAGATGTTGACTTAAAAGTCTCTGTTCGTACAGATAAGGTTAAAAGGTATTTTCGAGCACAGACACGTTGAACTATTTCCAAAATAGATGTTGAATCATTTGAGAGAAGGCATAAATCTTTTGCAGAGATGCCCATCAGTTGCTGCACAGAATCATCAAAAGCTATGACACCGTATAGTTGTCCAGTCGCATCCATTAGGTCGAGTTTGAGTATGTATCGATAAGCACACTCTGTAAATTCCCCATCACATTTTGCACAATGCCATACATTACCAACTTTGTGGGAAAAAAATTTCATGCATTGAATGCCATCGACAAACAAAGGACATGCAAGGAAATGAAAGTCATCGGTGTTAATATGGGTGATTGTAGCAATAACTGAATACCAGGTTGCTTTTTCAGAGGGTTGGAGAGCTTGAAGAGCAGAAATGGAAATGCGTTTGCAAGAGCTAGAAGAAGGCGAGGTGGATTTTCTGCTCAAAGATGGCGAGGTTGAACGGAAACCATTGTCAGTAAACCATGTTTGGAGAAATTGAGCTTCCTCAATATTTGGGTTTATAAGGAGGTTGGTGTTAGATATCGTTCCAATGGTTTTTCCATTGAACTCAGTAACACGCCCTCCTTTAATTGCAAGGATAGGAGGAGTAGGCAAACCTCGAAGGCTTGCAAGGTGGGAACCCTCCATTGTGCAGTGATCACCCCAAAGTGTGATGTCTATGCTATGCCCAGACATGTCCCTTAACCCAACTGTTCGTCGAATGATTTCAGAGCCATCCCTTTTGCTATAGTTGATGCAAAGGAAACAGAAATGACAATTCCAATAACGTCAACCATGGAATTGAGGGGTGTAGTTTTGATGTCATGGATAGATTTAAAGTGGAAGCAATGAAAAGGGATTAATGGACATTCTTCCAAACATGGTTGAATGGTTGACGCGGGGTTAAGAAAAACCTCGAAGGGGCTTGTCAAATGGTTGTATGTTGGGTTGGCCAATTTAATTGTGCTATTTGAGATAGTGTAGACTATACCAACATTTATTTTGTCATATAATAAGGTGGCTAGTTCATTGAAAGCAGAGATATGAAGCTCATCTTTGGTAGCACTAACAAGGTCAAAGCCAAAAAGTTGACAAGGCCCTTTTTTATTGGTGTAGGTAGTCATATTTGTTTTTGCAATAACTCGACCTTGAATTGTCCAAGTTTTGGTGGAAGGGTTGAGTGATGTAAAAGCAAGAGGAGGTTCAGTAGGGTTTCCAATTGCATTTTGCGAACAAGGTATGATACTTGATGGGTTTTCGGGATCAAGAGTGTTGATTCTTGTAACAGACGAAATGCTGGGGTAGGTAAAGTTGGGGGTTAAGTTGAAAGGTGATGGGTCTCCAACTATCACTGTTTGCAATGTGACAATTTAGATTATGTCCAGTGCGATCGTCCTGGCAAGAAAAATTAAGGTAAGTAAGTAAAAGTAAAAAAAATGGTACATTTGTTGGGAGTGCAATTGAAATCAAGTTACAATAAAATGCGATAAGCAAACCATACGTCGCATTATGCATAGTGTTGCATGTACACTTGATGATTTTGATGATTGAACTTGCTTGGAGTTGGTGGTTTTCCACAGCGCTATTGTAGCTACTTGGAAGCAATGTATCGTGGCTATGAATTCCATCTGAGATAGTGATTCAGTAGCGAGTACTTGTTGAATTAAGAGAGCTTACTCGATCGAGAGCAACAACTTGTACAAGTGGACATAGGTCAACAGCACCATTCATTAAAAGTGAAACTGCATTTTCGGTCAATAGAGTGTCCATAATGATGTATTGAAAATAGTTGCAATGCAAAAGCAACCTGGAAAATGGATGAAATTAATATTAAGTGTAAATATAAAACATGTACGAGAACATGTAGAACATAGAAGAATAAACAAATGAAAGGTTTCAAATTGGTTCGCTTTTAGCAACGAACGTGCCTATTAAAGTAATAAGGAAACATGTGCAAACAACATCAGAGATTGTTTATTTGTTTTTGAAACTTACATTGTTAGATTCTAGGTAACAAGTTAAGAGCAATGAACTTTGTGGAATGTGAACAATAATTTTTTGTTAATTCTGATTCAGGTTGGAAATATTCCCACGGTTGGTTATAACAGTACCATAGTTTAAGTGAACTTGGAACAAGTATTTTGAAAAAAAAAATCGGCTAAACATATCTACCATGAAATAAAGGGTACTCTGGTAGAAAGATAAGAAGTAGTAAGAAGTAGTTCTGCGCATGTCTATTTATTTCTAAAACTCTATGGGGTGATTTTCAGTCCTTTGAGCCCTATTTTTAAGATGATGATAGAAAAAAGGGAAAATTGAATGCCCAAGGTCAGTGAACTTGAAGGAGAATGGAGCTAAACCTCTTTTGAGCAAACAATATTTTATTTATAAGAAGAAAAGAAATGATCCAATAAGAAGTCGTAATGATCAGTCAAATTGGAACTATTGTACCTATAATGGATGCTCATGTTGGGGGATACTCATAATTGTGTATGCAGGTAAGGAAGGTTTACTAATTTTTGGATCACTTCTCTTAAATGTGATTTTTTCTTCAATCTATATTGGTAAAACTCTATGGGGTGATTTTTAGTCCTTTGAGCCTTATTTTTAAGATGATGATAGAAAAAAGGAAAAATTGAATGTCCAAGTTCAGTGAATTTCAAGGAAAATGGAGCTAAACTCTTTTTGAGTAAACAATATTTTGTTTATAAGAAGAAAAGAAATGATCCAATAAGAAGTACTAATAATCAGTCAAATTGGAACTATTGTACTTATAATGGATGCTCATGTTGGGGGATACTCATAATTGTGTATGCAAGTAATGAAGGTTTGCTAATTTTTGGATTACTACTCTTAAATGTGAATTTTTCTTCAATCTATATTGATAAACTTATCAAATGTTGAATAACAATTTGGAAAAAACCTATGATGCATGCTCATGTTGGGGCAGACCGATAACTGTGTATCCAAGTAATGAAGGTTTGCTAAGTTTTTATTACTTTGCTTAAATCTTTAAGAACTAAATATATACCAGCAAAAGTCCATAATAGACAAGGAATTTCAGCAAGGTGTGAGCAGGAAAAACCTGAATTCTAAGAAAATAATATAATCATTTACTGAAAAAGAACTATATTGGAAGAATCTATATTGGTAAACTTAGAGAACTGAATATATACTAGTCACAGCAAAGGAGCAATTTATTTAGTAAGTCTAAAATTTCGCAGTATTTTAGAAGAGAGGACATGGTTTTGAAGCAAAAATCAGTAAAGGAGCAGATATAGGTTATTCCAGAACATGGATGAACACAATTGTGAGAAAATAAAAGAATTATTTTGTGAAATGGACAAGTTGTTTGGGAGACAAAACATGTTGCAGCAAAAAGCAGAACAGGAACAGATAGAGCAACTAATTTTAACAGGGAGTGAACAAGAAGTATAAGTTACTTCAGAGCAGGAAAAAACACAATTGTGAATAAGGGTGAACAGCAGGTATAGATTATTTGAGAACAGGGATGAACAAGGAATTTGAAGAGGGAGTGAACAGGAAGTATAGGGTTACTTTAGAGCAGAGAAAAATTCAGTTGTTAGTAAAGAAAAGAGTTATTTCCTGGAGCGGAGAATTTATCTAGGAGACAATATCTATTGCAACAGAAAACATTTGAAACTAGTAAATAAATGACATGCATGATTAAATTATGACTTTAAACGTTGAACATATAAGTAAAACAAGTAAATAAACCACAGTCCAGACACCAACCAAAAAATATGAGTTATTATAACAACAAATATAACTTTGGTTTAGAAAAGAACCTTGATTTTCAGTAGAAAACAATAAGCTTTATCTCCTGAAGAGCTTGGTTGAGATGAAGAAAAAATTGAGACACAATAACAATAGCAAACAAGAACACAATTCTGACAAAATTAAAGAAATAATTTCTGGAATGGATAACTTCTTTAGGAGACAAAACCTGTTGCAGCAAAAAGCAAAATAAGAACAGAGACAAAGAAAAACACAATTGTGAAAAGGGAAAAACACTTCAGAGCAAGGAAAATTACTTTAGAGGTGCAAGTTACTTCAAAGACAATTCTGACAACGCAAGGCTATTCCCAGTACGAGCTACTGCATCTGGGCTAATTCCAATTGCTTTACAAAGTTGTTGACGACCTGGTTAATCAAAAGGAAGAAATTGTATGGTCTTAGAAAACATACAATAAAGCATATATAGACAAAAATATACATTAGACAATAAAAGATACATTAAGAATAGGAGACAAAACCTGTTGCAGCAAAAAAGCAGAATAGGAACATATACAAATTAAAACACAATTGTGAAAAGGGAAAAACATCTTAGATCAGAAAAAATTAGTTCAGAGGAGAGAAAAACACAATTGTGAGTAAAAAAGAAAAAGAAAAATTCTGGAATGGGCATTTTATCTAAGAGAAAATATCTGTTGCAGCACAAATGTCAGTAAAGCATCGTTCCATCTTAAAGCAGTAAATAAATAAGATGTATGATTAAATTATAACTTTAAAGGTTTAACATACAAGTAGAAAGAGTAAATAAATCACAATTGAGACACTAAACCAGAAATATGAGTTATTATAACAACAAATATAACTTTGGTTTCAGTAAAGAACCTTGATTTTCAATAGAAAACAAGAAACTTGATCTCTTGAAAAAGGTCGTTGAGCTAAAGAAAAAACTGAGACACAATAACAACAACAAACAAGAATACAATCACATAAACTTTATCCATCCAAATTTATAAACGATTGCAGCTAAAGGCGGTGCATTGGTGTCTAAGCACATTTAACCATTGTTGCATTGAAATCTGTTCTCGTATCTGCAGAAAATAGAATGTGCAGAAGGTCCAATCCGTCAAATTCACAAATACATTCATAGGTAGAAATGAGTACTATTGAATCAAGATTCATAAATTTGTAATCAAGTAGATCCAAAGAAATAAATTTTGCCGTGGCAAACCCGATGGAAAGTTGTTCCATTTCCAATCCGTAATTGAATGCTCAACTGTAGAAAAAAAAAATCTATATCTCATAATATTTGTTCATGCAGAGTTGCATCAGTTTGTTTTAATCTGTAAATTGCTAAAATAAATAAATCCATAGTCGATATAAATGTCATCAGAGCAACATAGGAGATATTGATAGAATAAATTTAGAGATAAATTGTATTTGAATACATGGATCGTGATCTGACTGGTTTAGCTAAGAGACCAGGAATGCGCTTTACTGTTCCTTAGACTAAGGTATGAGATTGATGAAAATATGAATCGTTGTCTCGCTGGTCGGCGGTCGCCATGCAAGGCCTAAAAAAACTAAAACAGAATATGCGAACTGCTTGCAATGGTCGCTGGCGACCTGCGACATAACAAAGTTGAAAACAAAGGACCAATCGAGTAATCACGTTGGTCGACGGTCGCTGGCGAGATGGAAAAACAAAACGATTTGCGCCTAACTGTGTCGCGGGTCGACGGTCGGCGGTCTCCGTGCAAGGCAAAAAAAACTAAAAGAGAAATTGCGAACCGCTTGCACTGGTCGCTGGCGAGCTGCGACACGATAAAGTTGAAAATAAAGGGCGAAATTGTTCATTCAACGAGGCAGCATCGCGTCGCAGAAGGCAAGTCGCGGAGAAGCATTGCGCGTAGACCAGTCAAAGACAAAAATCAATGGAATAGCTTAACTGTAAAATTCTGGAATTTAAGACAAGGTAGAGGTTACAAAATAATTCAGGCGCAAATAACAAAAACAATACATTATTTAACCTAGTAAATAACTTTTGGAAATGGTCTTTTCGCACGTGCAAAGGGTGGTTCCGCATTGCCCTTTGAGCGGTTTGCAATACCACTTTTCCATATGCAGACGTATCAAGAATGGACACGTGTGATGGTGGTTTGTATTCCGCACCGGCTTTATTACTTATCTCTCGAGCTCTTTGGCAATGCGGATGTCAATGTGGACCGTCGATCTGGCTTCTCAACGCTGCACCGTCGATCTTCCTCTTTCGACATATGACTTTTACAAAAGATAAACTATCTGTGAACAGATTTGGGATCACGTTTAGTATTATTTTCTTATCTCTTGTTTAAAACAACTGCAAAAAGATATGTGTGTTGCGTTTTCAGAAGACTCATAGACTCAATCTCCCAGGGCTTAGAACCATGCATCATATCAACAACCAATACTGCAAATATCATATAAACAAAGGACCAATCGAGTAATCACGTTGGTCGACGATCGCTGGCGAGATGGAAAAACAAAACGATTTGCGCCTGACTGTGTCGCGGGTCGGCAGTCGACGGTCTCCGTGCAAGGCAAAAAAAACTAAAAGAGAAATTGGGAACCACTTGCATTGGTCGCTGGCGAGCTGCGACACGATAAAGTTGAAAATAAAAGGCGAAATTGTTCATTCAACGAGACAGCATCGCGCCGCAGAAAGCAAGTTGCGAAGAAGCATTGCCATCCACGCGGCAAAATTCCATTCGCTCCATGAGCGAGGAATCTTGCTAATGTGGAAGTAATGCTTCTCCTTGGTGAACGCCTACAGCGTAATAAAAAATTGTTCATTCAACGAGACAGCATCGCGCCGCAGAAAGCAAGTTGCGAAGAAGCATTGCCATCCACGCGGCAAAATTCCATTCGCTCCATGAGCGAGGAATCTTGCTAATGTGGAAGTAATGCTTCTCCTTGGTGAACGCCTACAGCGTAATAAAAAGTGAATCTGTTTATTCGTTGGATGATGAAATGTCTCATTTCATAGTAGGAGATGCAATGTTTCATTTCAAAGTAGGAGAGAGGACCCAAATGTGTAACTATTAATCATTACATTAATTATTACATTAAATTCATCATTATTACATCACGTTATTAGTGAACATTTATTATTAGTCTTCTTCTAAGTTCAAAATATGACAATCTCCCACATCCCCCCATAGTGGTCATTTTAAATGCTTGTTCAAAATACAAAATACAAAAAACAACAGCTTTGAACAAACAAAATGTTTATGATCCACAAGATAAATCTTCAAAATAGCAATTAAAAATGAATTGTATCCAACAAGGTTGAGAATTGTCATTTACATCATCATTATTTGGTCTGACCATTGACTCATCAACCAAATGAAAGCCAATGTTAGTTGAACGATTAGTGTTTCCACCATTCACATAGGACTTGGCTTGTTCATTGAACTCACCTCCAACACATCTTGGCAGTCCAACATATCAAAATGGTGTTTGCATCTCTCTGAAAAAGCACCATCACCTCCACCCTCCTCGAGGATTTTCTTCTTACCAATTCAACTTCACCCTCCTTGAGAGTCTTCTTATAAATTACAGGGAATCATGCATCAATACTTGTTTGTCTTCTCTTCTTTGTTGATCTTGACTCATTTCAATAGCATCATATATGACTTCATTTTTTAATCTCTATTTCCCTCAACACTTCTCTAGCCTGGGCATCTTGGAGTGTTCAGTGAAATTACATCAATTTTTCTGATGAGTTAACCCTGCATTCTCAACTTCTAGCAACCAAAATAAACCATATCATTCCACACCCATAACAACCATCTTTTACTGTTCTTATCAACAACAAAAACACCTACATTGCTGAAATACATGTGTAAGTGTGGCCTATGCTTCAAAAGAATATTTGTCTCCAAACAAGGAACAAAATAGACACATTTAATCATTACATCCGTTCCTCTAACTTGTGCACAAATATTTTGAAGATATAAGAAAACGAATGCAAGAGGTAATGATGCATGTGTGAAAATGGCATGAACAAATGTTGCAGACTGCTTCATCTTGCTGCTGCTTCCCTCTCCTTTGCCCCTCCAAACCTTATACCTCCTCTCCCCTGCCTCTAACCAGAAACAAATACAGGATTCGATGACTACAGAATTTGCACAGTGGCTCTTGAAAATGTGCAGAAACAAGGGTTTACTTTTGAACTGATGCAAACACTGCACTCCAATGTATCCAGCAGAAAACAATTGCAGAAGGATACGAACAAATGAGGTAGTACAGATGATAAATGCAAAAGCAGCCTGAGAATGGAAACTGATGGAAGTGTGGATAAATCCAAGTGAAGACTCGAGGGTTCCAGAACTTGCGCAATGGCTCTAAAGATATTGCAAAAACAAGAGTTTACTACTAAGTAATCCTAAGCAGATAACGATAGCAAAGGATACCAACAAATGAGAGTGCAATTAATGAAAATAAAAGATGGACAAGATACCAGCTGACGGGCAGGCAGGGGATGACACCCAGCTCAAGGTGAGAGGGGCTATCAAAATTATGAATCCATAATTTTGCTTGTAGGTTATTATAGCAGATTGAGCTTGTTGGAGGTATGCCAAAGACTGCTTTCCAGAGAAAGTAAGGGACTATCATCTAATTAGTAATGGTCTTGGGCTTTCTGATATAAAAAATAGGAATAGGAAGAGCCCATCATCATATTGGGCCCGCAAATTACTTATGTGAAAGGTGGAAGTCGTCATCAAAATGCAAAGGCAAAACACAGCAGGCATGACACTTAATCCCACACAATTAATTAGATATATCGATATGAGCTACAATGTGATAGATATAACAAACTACTTGCAAACCTTTTATTCAAATAGAAAGGCACTTAGGAGTCCTTACAAAGTGGCAAGCAACTCAACCAGTGTTAAGGGAAAGCTCCCACAGCAAATTTGGAAGTCTATTCCCTTGTATAGATAGAGCATAGTTTTCACAAAAACCAGTGAGTGATTGCTAAGGACCTAAGCACATCACACTGCTAGCAAACCAAATTGAGGAACTCTGCACTCAGATGGACAAGAGTATGCAACGGAAAAAAACTCCAATGATAGGTCGTCCTTCAATGTTCATTTCACATGAGAACTAAATTACATTGCACCACCTTGTGATAACCTGAAATGGAAATATAATTGAATAGTGACATCTGCATACATGTGAATGTCAACGGTATGAACCAATATTTAAAAATTTACATTCAAATTGATTAAACAATTGTCAATCCAGCTTGGTATCCTGACTTGAATAATCAAGCTAAGATGGATCAAAGATTAGGCAGATGGGTTCCACAGTTGGCTGTCTTTTCTAATCATAAGTCATCTTAGGCTACTGTGTGTTCTAGAAACCAGAGCATCATCTTAGGCAACTTGTGTTATAGGCTACTGTGGTTTAGATCTACAACCATTTGTTTAACTTTCAACAGTTTTCACTCACACAAATACACAACTTTGCATATCTCTAATACACGCGGTTCCTGAATTTGATGAAAATGCCTCATTTCAGTCCATTTTTATTTGTTTGCCTGAATAATTGTTTCTGCGAGGAATGCATATTTGTGTACAACATATACATTTCAGAAAAATACACTACAGAAAGAGATATAGGCAGGGAAGATAGCCTTAGATTTTTTATACAAATAAAAACCAATAAAGCCAAGGAAAGAACAAATAGAACAGATCAAAGAACAATAGAAAAGATCACTTTTACCTTCATTTAATTTAGTTGTGCAAGCTGAAGACAATCAGAAAATTGTTTCGTTAAGCACGGGAAAATTAAAAAAGGGCCAAAGTATAAAGCTACCAATACCATAAAAACATTCATTTTAATGCAATGCATCTTTCAACCTTTTAAAAATCCCTATGGTTCTTGTGCTGTGTTTTTCTATGCAGCACAAACCACATTTCTCATCTGAAAATTTAAAATAAATAAATAAAGCAAAAACAAGAGGTTCAAAAGAACCACTTCAGAAATATGTCTCTCTGACAATCCGTTTCAACAACAGACATCTACTTTTTCTCATCTTTTTCTGCCTCTGCAGCCTTCTTCATCCGAACTCCGACTAAACGCTTGTTCATTCTTTCCACACGCAATTTTCCATATGCTTTGAAGTTTTTCATTTCATCTGTAACCTTAATAATTTCGACTGATGGTTTTTCTTGACTAATTGGCATATATGTTCCTTGAACCTGAGTAGCTGTAGCCAGCTCCTCTGGACTAGAATCACCCGCCTGCACATAGATATGTGATAATTATTATGCACATCCTAAATATCAAAACAACCATCATAGAAGTGATCCAAAATTAAAATTACAAAATTAAATTCAAGCAAAAATCCTACCTTAGGCTTGCGAGCACTCCTTGGGAAAACAACCAACTTCGCTTTGTACGTTTTCAGCCGCTGAACATTAGTTTGAAGACCCTCTAGGGAACGATTTCTACGGCGATGATCAACTGCAATACCTATTGTCGGTGCATATTTCTTAGGAATGCCTGCTGCCTGTAGAACAAGTTACAGTAACCATTCCTAAGAATAAAAATGAAAAAGATTACCCATGTGTAGATCTCTTTAGCCACTAGAGGACTGTGTTTCTTGGGAATAATTCTATGTCCAGTTAACTCAAATACAATACATCAATTCAAACCCTTCAAAATTCTACCAAATTTGAGTTGAATTAAGCTCTTACCAACAAATTTCCACTTCAGATTACAACAGGTTTTAAGAATTAAATATACTTCATCACTATTATATAGCAGTTCTTATTAGCCTAGCATTATGCACTTGTACTAGATTTAAACTTCCATGAAAGTTGCCTTTTAAAAAAAGACAATAACAGATCATTGCTAGTGCATTGTAAGGAACTTGTAAGAAAACAATAAAATTTTAACCTTCCATGGCCCTCCTATCAGGCCTGAACCAATTCTGAGCCATACGCTTTAATATATTAACTAAGCAAGTAAGCTCACCTTGTATGCAAAGCTTCCAACAGCATAGTTAGATATCAAAAAATGAAAGGGGCAAAGTGAAGATCAACAGGGTTTCAGACCCTCAAAAATGCTTCTTTGATAACAAATATGATAAATACCCATGTACATAGAAAACCATTCTAAAAGAATAATGAAACTGAAACATGCATGGTACAATGTTGGCTCATAGCTGTTGGAAGCGAGTACAAAGTAGGGTCACAAAGCAAGAATAAGGAACGCAAAGCACCAATTGCCAAAAGACTCCAAGAGTAAAGTGTTCCAGGAGCTTTTTATGAAGTACATATTTTGATATATATTAATACCTATATATTCAAAAAGACACATGTGGAATGGTGAATTAGTTGCAGAAAATATGAGAACAAAGATCTTTGTAGTAGATTAATGATAATCAGTAAAGCATCAACAATTTAGTAAACAAATAACATCAAAGATCTAGCAATTATAACTCACTGCATTGTCATCAAATGATCGACCATAACATCAACCTTCAGGTTTCAAGTTTCAACAGATAACATTGGTCATCAACAAACTGTAAGAGATAACATCAACAATGAAATGAAACAGGGCATCATGACCAAATAGTTGTAATATGCAATCAACAGTTCAAACTTCAATTGTCATATAATAAGCCATCATAAAGACAAATAATTTTAAATTCTCAAATATAGATTTTAAACTGAAAAGACAAATAATTATACTATCTACTGACCTGCCTTTTACTAAAAGCAATTTCTAATTTCTTCTCCAGTGGTCTAATTCCGGGAGCATGGGGAATTGTTTCAGGAGCACAGGGAATCGTTTCAGGAGCACACAGAATCGTTTCAGGAACACAGGAACTGTTCTGGGAGCACACTCCCCTCTGAAGATAGCTTCGGATGCAGGAACATGGGGGGGGGGGCGCAAAGCTTCCCTGTAGCTAGGTGTTGGATGCATGCATTTCTACCATTTATAAAATACATTGTATGATACCCAAACCTTATTCCAGCAAAGTTCTCACTCACAAAGCACAATCTAATTCAAGGGCAAGCTTTATCTAACTCATCCCACTTGATATATTGAAGATCATGAGAATATACAATTTCAAAATACTCAACTGATGAAGAAAGACCAAATGGCCACAAAAAGATAAAGCCATAAAATAAATTATGTTAATTAATAGAAGATATAATAGTGTCTAACCAAACATAATGAGTAAAAGTTCTGTCTGCAAAGCTTAACAAAGTTTATGCAAAAATAAAACAAAAATTTCTTAACTCTTTACACTACAATTGAATATGGAAACTATAATCTCACCTTCAGCTCTTCAAGTGAAAATCCCCTCCCTGCACGAATTTTCATGTTGTATTTTTTTGTTTGTCCATGTACAATTGGTCGAAGAGGGCCAGATGTGGGGCGGGGAAAGATCTTCACAGCCTTTTTTTGGCGAGCTGCACAAACATGGTCAAACACTCTGGTAAGAAGGCATTATTGAAGTAATGAACATGTTGGACAAGTTATCATCTTCAACAAGAAAAAATTTAAAAGAGGCGTGTTTTATGGCTTTACCAATGCGTCTCCTCGTCTTTCGGGCAGGCTGATTGAACCATGTTTTTACATAGTTTTGCCAGTGCTTCTTAAAATGCCCATTGGGCACAACATTGTTGTGCTTCACCATCACTCACCTGAAGCACCAAACAGATGAAATTAAAATACAGCTTGCGTTGAATTAAACAAAAAAAATCACAATAAATGAGCATAAAATGATTCTGACAATGATTTTCAACATATTTAAATGTGTGTCAACGACTCAACACAAATAGGGCAGCTAATCATTAACCGATTCTATGGCTAATCTATAGTAACCTGCAACTGTATTGATGTAACATTAAAAAAAGCTTTTGACTGATCAAACATTAACTTTGATATTCAGTATTTAAACTATGAAAGATAACTTGAAACCATCAGTATGATCCGTTAACCAATAGTCGTGACTAAAATAGCATCTTCTAATCTAGCCCTTCACGAACTCAAAAGAACTCCACCATGAAAAATGCATCAGATGCACATGATGACACATGGCTTTATATTGCTACAGGCATAAAGTCTATATGGCATATCATAGAAAATCGCATTGCTAATTATGAACAGGGAAAATTACAGGGGCAAAGTAACCATTAAAATGTTGAGGGGGTGATGAAAAATGCATCAGTTGCACATGATGACACATGGCTTATATTGCTACAGGCATAAAGCCTATATGGCATAACATAGAAAATCACATTGCTAATTATGAACAGGGAAATTTATAGGGACAAAATAACCATTAAAATGTTGAGGGTGAACTTTGTCAATACAACAGTTTACATGGTTTAGACCAAAATATATACAATATTTTTGTCTCATTGGCCAACTCAAAAAATAAAGCATAACAATGAAAAGGAATTTTCACCCTCGACACATCACACTGCAGTTTGAAGGCACCTGGGTTCTCGTTTTCTTTATAATGGAGGCCGAAATTCGAGTTAGTGACTTGGATCTCAACTCCAAGCTTGGATATTGATTGGATTTTGATTGAAGTTGGCTCTCCTTGATGCCAATTCGAATTAGGCTATTGTTGGCTAGTATTTTGTATAAAGAGAGGTCCTTTGGGCTCTCTTAGATGTGGATTATTTGTGCAAGAAAAACTCTGGCCATTTACTGTGTAATATTTTTGCCTTTGTGCAACATTGAATAAGATTGAGACTTTGGAGGTCAACTTGGTGCATGCATGGTTCATGGTGTCTTGTTGAGGTAATAATTTTCAAGTTTTATGCATGCTTATATAGTTGAGTTTGGATATAGCTTAGAAGGCTTGTTTTCTCAAGCACATAGGGCAAATATTTGTGGATCAATTTATTTGTCTATGATTGGTATTTAAACATTTTTTGAAGTAGCATGCTTTAGTTGGACTCAATACATGCTCTTTGGATTTATTTTTGTACTAACATACTAAGATCTATCTCTTCTGTTTAAGTGTGTTTTTAACAAGTTTTAGGTACATCTTGGAGTAAGGGATGAGCTAGTTTGCATCTCCCCCTTCTTCAAGGACCTCAAAGGCATCCTCATCCTTGAATGCTCAATGGCTTCCATGTGATCTCTTCTTCATCCAACGATCGAAAAAGTGCTTGGTTTCTTCTCATCTCCACCATCAAAAGCTAAATCAAACTTCTCCTTGGTTACTACAAAGCAGATCTACACACAAAAGGTTTTTATCTCTTTGATTCGTTTTTTCAAGTAGTGCATTTGCTTCTAAAGATCATATTTCCGAATCTTGCAATCTATTTGGTTAAGCAAATCAAAGTTTTACACTTTGATCTACTTATTGGGTCTAGATCTCATTTTATAACTCTTAAACTTTTAGATCTAAGATCTCTTTTCCATTCTCATTTTGTAGATCCATCATTTTCTATTAAGCTAGTTTTCCATTTTTTAAAATCTAGTTGTTTGATTTGTTTGTAGATCTATTTTCTAAGTTTGATTTTCAATCTTTTTCCATCATTGGAGTGCCAAAATACCTCTAAAAAGTGCCCCAAACCCTTTAAAAATTTTACCAAATTTTTGTTTTGAAGAAGTACATTGGGATTTGTGCCCATTTTTCACCTCGTTTTGCGTGCCACTTCGCTGCCCACCATCTTGTGTATTTCCAGCAAGCTGGAAATTTCTAAGACAGTCCCAAAAAATCACTTTTCCCTTTCCTTTTTGCCTTGGAAAACGTGCACAATTTTTCTCGAAAAACGTGCATTTTTCCCACTTTTTAACTTGCTGATTTTTCTGAGTTTTACATTATTTTTCAATTCTGGAAATTAATTTAAAACAGTAAAAAAAATTCAAAATTTTTCGAAAAAAAATATTTTTTCAATTTTTTCATCATTTTCTCGAAAAACGTGCATTTTTCAGCTTGCTAGTTTTTTGCTGATTTTGGGCATTTTTCTGCTATTTTCCAATTCTGGAAATTGGCCTAAAAATTTTATAAAAAGAAAATTCGTAAAATTTTTCCAAGTTTTTCCTTGAAAAACATGCATTTTTTACCCTAAAAAGTGAACTTTTCTCAACATTTTCAAGGTCTGATTTTTGGCATCATTTTTTTGTTTTGGGCCTTTACTCATCTCATTTGGCACTTCTCATCACATCCACTTTCACTTTTTCTAAATCATAAGTCAATTTCGGTTTTCCTAACACTCTAATTAGCTACTGTTAAGAGCTCTTATCTATAGTGAACAAAAAGCAAACCAAGCAAGAGAAGAGCCAGAAGGCTAAGCAAACCAAACCAAGCAAGCAAAACCTTTTTGACAAGTTCCAAAAAACCAAAAAAGCATTATAACTCATAAATAAAAAGCTAGTGGGATTACGGCTCCCACATTCTTCTTCCCCTATTTGCGGGAAGCTTGTAGTGTTGTGTCTTTTTTGCATCTTTAGTTTAGCTTCATTTTCAGTACTTAGTTTAATTTTCATTTTTGCTAGAATAATTTCAATTTCCAAATAATTGATTGTTGTTCATTATTTGCTTAAGAAGTTCATTTTTGATATAAACTGTTAAAAGTTAAAAATCTCTTGAATCTCACCCAACGGTGGATCAAGACGATTCAAGAGTGCTCTCTATCGAAGAGTTGCTTTGCTTTTGTTTTACTTACCCCCATGCTCTCCCGAGTACGGTCTTTGACCTGAAAGAAATTCTTGGGTAGATTAGACTTTAGTTTCAGTACTTTAATTCCGTGCATCATAGGACTCTTGAATCTCACCATAAGGTGGATCAAGAGCACTCTTTGTCGGAGAGCCTCCTTGTGTTGTAATAAAATCATTCACAACTCACACTCCCCTTTAAAACTTGAATTTATTCGTTGCTCCTTGCCGCGTATGCTATGACCAACCTTGAAAGGGGTTGGAGTACTCAGAAACGATATTGGTTGCCTAATCGGTCAAATTCAAACCATAATAAAATCTTTACCCCCATAACCAACGAACCAGCGTTATTCGATAAAGTACTCAAAAGTGGGGAACTCCTAGTGGGGGCATCGGGCAACCCAACCTTGGACACAATGGCTGGTTAGTTATTGAATGCCTCGTTGTGATCCAGGTCGGTCTGTCATGTCCTTGAACAGGGCCACCTAGAGTACTTCCAGTTAGATTTCCAAGACATCGTGTTTCGGTTGGAAATACCCTTCGCCTTAATAATCAAGATCATTATAAAATTTACAATAAAATTTACCAAGAACAATTGTAAAACGATCTCACAAACACACTGAACTCTTGTATCAAGCAACGCGAGCACTCAAGACTTTTGACTCCATAAGGCACTGGTCCTTGACATCATTTTATTTGCTTAATATCTATCTGGAGCACTTGTCATTTAATTTCTATATTATATTGTGAGTGTCTTGCTCTTAAATTATCCAGTGGTTGTATATCTCAGTATCTTGCAATTGTATCTTTGATTATTCAAATTGTTATTGTAAAATCAAAAAACTCCTAAAACAACACCCATCGGCATCACCTCACCTCAAAACATATAAAACACACAAGAACCTTAGAAACTCTTTGTTAGGGACAACCCCCCTTGGCTTCGTTAGGAGTTTGCCTAAACGAAGGAGCTGGGATTCAGGTGACAGTACCTGGCTCATTGCTTGCCCCCAAGGCCACACCTTCCCCACTTGTAGTGAGGGAACAACTTTCGAAAGATTTCTGCTGCTGGTGTGCATCTCGACAGACAACAAACCCCATAGGATATAAGATAATGGTGAAAAGACAACTGACATAACTTCTAACTATAGAAGAAAGAACTCCTGACAACTGCACACTAACTTATGGCAACTGACAGAACTGTCACAAAAGTGCAGTCAGCCCCATGCTTCAATAACTACATGAAGTGACTTTTCCCACCAACCTCACATATGCATTTAATGATTGGGTTCAACAGTCAAAAGGAGGTAATTGGCTTATTCAAAGCACATGGCAAAATTAGGATAGGTTCTAAGGTTGACACTTGGAAGCAAAAGATTTAATCTCCCATAGGCCCCCTTTCCTCTTCCCCTCTGGTGGAATCATAACCCCTCTAGTGTTCTTTACACGGCCATCTTGGACCCTTTTATTATTTATGCAATATAATATTTACATATATTTCAAGTTAGCATGACAAACCAACCATACGGTCCAAATAAAAATATATACATCATACATGCCTAGCCATTCACTAGTCGAGCCTTGGCCTTGAACTCCACACTAGGAATCCGTACTAGCATATTTACATCATTTACATAATTTTGATTAAATACATTCCAAGTCAAAACTGGGAGTATTACAGCGTGCATGCTTGGCCTTCGTTGTCAAGCACCTTGAAGTTCCAGATATCTTTATCAATAAAATGCCCTTTAAATTCAATGCTGTTATGTGGCAGACTTTTCCTTATCGCATGCAGAATGCACTGCAATATAGCTAGGAGAACATGTGGCAGAACATATACATGTACAAGATGATACAGCATGCATATAAATCTCAAACTTATATGCAACAGCTTGCCCATGGGATGAGGTAGCAAACATGAGGAAAATGATGAATTACATGGATTTCAAAAAGGAAGCAGAAGTTAGTTGGATTGAGATTAAGAGCACAGTGCAAAGTTTCTTTCAGGAGAATCCAGTATTGGAGAGGCAGCTTAGGAAGATTTAGATATCAGGGTCTATCAGATATGAACCAAGTTTGTGTTATTTCGTGTCGCAGAAGGACAAAAGAGCAGTTTATATGCAACTACAGCAAGAAACGTCAGCCTTATTGGCTTACAATCGAATGCATCTATATAAATCATGGAGACCCTTTTCGTACGCTGTGATTGCCACAATGCTATAAAGTTCATTTCCATGAGCATTGAGTGTGAAATTGTAGTTTGGGATTCCAGCAACTTCCATCCTTTGAAAGAGGGACTATGCTTTTCTGGCGATCTTTGGTGATGGGTCAAGAACTAGGTGCTTGTGGAGTTAAACACAACACAGATGCAGTTATGCTATTGGTGGATGCATTCAGTGACAAAAAATCCTGTCATCCGTTACCTTCGTAAACTTGGAATTTGGCTACTAAGGTAATGGATATCACCATAAAATTAAAGAATGCACAAATAGAAAGCAATCTGAATTGTAACAATAATCTATATGAATAATATGATCATGTATTATTTACTGAATATAGTGTTGATGGACCTCACTCAATATACTTGATCTTTCAGTGATATACTAGATGGAGAGCAATCTTAATTGCACCCTGATTATCACATTGAACTGATGTCGACTACTCTTGACGAAGTCCTAGCTACTCCAAAAGTGTATGAATTCATACAACATATCGACAGCCTGCCTAACTGTGACCACACCTCTGTACTTGACCTCAGTGGAAGAAAGGGAGATTTAGACTACTTGTTGCTCAACCGTGTAACCAGACCTATGCCAAGAAGGTAGGCATAACTAGAAGTGGTATTCTGCTCATCCTGATCTCCAACCAAGTCTTGATCAGTATATCTAACCAACTTCACCTAAACTCCATAAGAGTTCTAAGTACGAAATAGGTAAGGACCCTCGACATATCTCAAAATCCTCTTTGTTTCAAGCCAATGGCTTTCCATTGGCTATGGAAACAAGATGGGCAACAAAGGCAATATCAGGTTTGCTATGGGTCAAGTACAAGACATTGCCAATAAGCTGCCAATACCAAATAGCATCCACTGGCAATGAAGTGCACTGGGAAGTCAATTTGACTCTAGACTAAATAAAGAGGGATAGGACAAGGTTTCAATCCTCCATGTGAAACCTTTTAACAAGACTGCAAAATGGCAATACCATCATCTAATTGCAAAACTTGAATTTCATGAAAGTAATGCAATAGACCTAAATCTGTCATTTCGTAAGTGTGCATGAGCTTCTTCATGTCAACAATGTTGGTACTGCTGCTCATAAGTATGACAAATCAACATAAAGGACAAGTATAAAAATATCTCTATTGACATAAAGGTTAGGACCAGAATAGCAACGCCAGCTACTGTCCCTCCATAACCAAAGCATTTTTAAGCTAGCAGATGTAAGTGTCCAGATATGAATTCTATGTAGAGCCAAGGTTGAAAATCTTCAATCCAGCTAATTCTGCAAGTAAAGCAAGCTGAAGATCGGAATCAGTTCATTCATAGTCTGTAACATAGTGCCCTAAATTAAAGGACGATGAAGACGAGTTTCAATGGTCAAAGAATAAAAGTTCAGTAGTGTTCACAGCAAAATTAGGATATGTAGCAAAAATGGAAGAGGACAAAGTTGGAAATAAGAAATGGTAGTGGGGAAAAATCTCGAAGTTAGGATGCCCTCTCAAAACTAGGATTTTCCTTTGGCAAGCAATGTCTAATAAAATCCTTGCCTAGGATAATGGTCATAAAAGAAATTGGCATGGGCCAGCCTGGTGTATTATGCATAAGAAAGACGGAGAATCTGTTAGTCATTTATTTGTGCATTGTACTCATGCAAAAGAGGTATGGGATAGAGCAGTAAAACAAACAGGTGTATATGCAGAATGGCGACGGGACACTCTGGAGGCAAGCTTTGAAAGGGGGTATAAAGATAAGATAGTAGCATATCATCAATATAATGCACTCCCCTGCTATTTCATATGGGGATTGTAGTTAGCAAGAAACTACGCGACCTTTCAAGGAAAGGACATTCCTTCCATACAGGTGGTCACCCACCAAATCAGAGTTGCCTATAAAGGTTCCTGGAAACCAGAAAAGAAAAATGTCTTAAAAGAACCAGAATAATCCAAAGAGGTGACTTAGGGCTTCTTTGATGGAGCCTGTTAAGGGAGGCCGAGTAAGTGTGGAGAAGGGGGAATTCTTTACAAATCTGAAAATCAGTTTACTACTTTTGAATTTGCAGTAAGAGAGCGGACCAATACCAGAGCAGAGATGTATGCCTTATGTGTTCTTTTTAAATTTGCTTCAGAGGCAGGATTGGGTCTCCAAGTAATGGGGGATTCCAAAGTTATCATAAATTGGGTTAATGGGAAACCAAGGTAGAAAATATGGCTCTAAATCCAATTATGGATAAGATTAAGGAATAGATTCATAGTTTTTCTGAGGCTTCTTTCTCTCATGTATACAGGGAATTTAATGAGAAGCCCTTTCTTTACAGGAAGGAGTTCTGGCAGATCAAGGATTGAAGACGAAGGTGCTCTCCCTGAGCATGTTCAGTCTATTTTTTAATGTTCTTTTGATGTATATCAGTGAGGCAGTGAGAAAAATATATTAATATATATGTTATAAAGCCTATTAAGACAAGGACCTGTTTTTGTCTTTTTAAATTGCTGTAAAGCAGAACTGGGGCTGTCAATGATTGAAAACCTGTATTTAAGTTTTTCAGGACTCAATATATCCTGAAAGGAGGCAGCACGATGCCAAGAACTGTACACTTTGACAGAGGTCGTATAGACCAGCCTATGTATATTCTGATTCCTTTCTCATAGAATATAAAGCCTTTTTATTTGGAAAAAAAGGATCATAATAGCAATGGCTAAAAGCATTAGACAGAGGTTATCAACCTTCTCATACCATGCCCTGGGGGCTTGCGTTGACCCATTCAAAGAATAATTCAACCTGCAGGCCTTTTTAAACACATTATCATTATGCTTATGACACTATTTTTCAACAAACAAACCTATCTCTTTAAGAAAGAAATGAAATTTATGCCCATAAATGATCATAGGGTCCCATGGGGATTAACTATTAAGTATAGGTAAACCACCTCGATGGATCTCCTAAGACATCTTTGAGCAATAAAAAAACGTATAGGGGCTATAAACAAAGCGTAAATAAACATTTAGTATTTTGTTAGATAGTAATCGTCATTGACATGCGACATTTTGTGAACAAAAATATCATTTTCCTTGTATCCTTGTACAATTGATAAGTATTGTGAAGAGCCTGCCAAGAATTGCCATTTCTAATTTTGTTTTCCCTTTGTTGGTAAAATTGATCTCCCAACTTGCAAATAAGTTAAGTTAGGGATAGGCTTCTCTTCATCCAACTTCTTCAGTGTGACTCAATGCTTTGATAATTGTAAACCTGTCCAAGTTAAGAACTTTAACAACAAAAGCGATGATTTTATCAGTCAGAATTCTCTCTACTTAGACGAGTCAAAGCAGTTCCCTTAAAAATAACAATAAATGATCTTGTAAAGAATTCCAAACAGGATTGGTGTTCCTATTTCATACGCAAAAAATGGTTGAATCAGAGTCTGCGGGAAGATTCATCCATTATTATAAATGGTTTTACACTATATAAAACAATCCGCAATGATTTTAAATGGTTCCCAGAATTTTTAAGGTTGAATAATATTGAGGAAGATTTACCAAGTCATTGATCTATGTACACTAAAATATTGGTAAATTAGTCTTTTGAACTTTATAGATATTATGAAGATTCACGCAATTAGTATACTTGATGCATCTCTTAAAATTTTTCCTGATTATGAAGCAGAAGGTGGCTTAGTCCTACAAAAATTATTTATTCTGTAAATAAAGCATGAAAAGAAACCATAGAAGTTGCCAACAATTAACACAGCAACAAGAGTACTAAATAATAAATTCTTCCATCCAAGCGCAAAGCCTCGGTGAATACAGATTTTATTGAATCATTGTGCAACATAGTTATCCACTTCGATATTAACTAAAAGTCGGCATCTTTCGAAGGAAGCGGGCAGAATTCTAATTCTAATTTTGGTTATAAGGTAGTAAAATATAGATTACAGCAAGTACTTATTAGTTTCCAGCATTTTAGCATGGCTAAAGTGACACCATACATGATATTAGTTTACAGCATTTTAGCATGGCTAGAGTGACACCGTACATAATAGGCAAAGCGGTTGAGACCGCCATAGGTAACTTGAAAACTGGGTAGGCTACGAATCAAAGCCAGAACCTAAAACATGCCTACAGCCAATGATCTGCTCTACCAGTGAGCTACATGCCCCTTCATAATGAACAACCTTACCAATCAACTAAAGGTGTGTATTGCTACATCAAATTCAACATTTTGCAAAGGCTTCGGTAATAGCGTACATAGTAGAGACCAAGAGTCTAACACCACCTAGGGATCTTGAAAACTAAAGAGGGTAGGAACTGAACCTGGAATCCTTCAATCCAGGATCCGCCACCAGTCAATAAGGTGTCCTGCCACCGAGTTACATGCCCGTTCACGGTTGCCACACTTGGAAGTAGAACCTAATGGTGGATTATTAACTCGAACACCCCTTTCGCTCAGGCCTCCAAGCCATCTCAACCCTATTGCAATGTACCGTGTTGCAAACTGAATAAATGTTGAAAATTGAGCAAGCTAGGAGTACAATGCCAACTGTCAGGATCCTCTACGATTGAACTACATGTGATATCATGGACAGTTTTAGGAAACAATAGACCATCTAACACACGCAACGCTAAAATATGGGATGGGAAGGGGATTATCTAGAAAGCTAACAGGCCTCCACAGTCTGCACCATTGCCACTATCTACAAAGCCAACGTAAGGGATGGGAAGTGTCATGTTTTCACCATGACAAAACCCAAAAGAAAGTGAACTCATAGCAACGCTACGGAATAGGACATGAGTTTCTTTTAGTACCAGTGCAGAATCTTATTTTGTCAGTGCAGATTCCGGTAATATTTATGTTACCAGAAACGAGAAATGAAGAAGTGAAACGGGATACGTGGGTTTTGCCATTAGAAACGTTTCCAGGGTTTTTAAAATACAAACGAAAGAATAGAATTATCAACAATGATCATACATACATTGCGTATCAAACTAGTCAAGAGTAAACGTTACGCCATACCTTGCAGATCTCCGCTCCTCCTCTTTCCGATGCCTGCAAACGCTTGCCCTTCCCTTCCTTCCTCTCTCCCGTGGCTCAGACAGAGTCTAAAGAAAACTTGAAGTAACCCTTACCCGTTCTTGTACCAAGATCTAAACCCTAAAACCCTAAAATTATAAGCTGTTTTTAATAACTTTTGAATTAATTTTTTAATATTTTTACTCTCCATTATTTGGACCGGATTATGATTTAGAGGTAGAATGGTAAGAGTTTTGTTACAGCTAACACTAACTTACGTTTAGACGTCGATGAAGATGTGGATAACCGATCATTCGTGGGAAAATAGAATATCATAGGACTATTTAGGATGGAAACCTTCACGAATTTTGCTTGTATTTTTAATGTGACATTGAAATTTTCAAAGGTCTCATTCTTTTCCTTGTGGATATATGTATACTAGGAGACACGTATGTAAGGGTCGTCATTATGGTCGGGTGGCTGGGGTGGTCAGCTGTGGCCGTCCTCACCCAGGATCGACCCCGAGACCAGCATCGAGGCACGCCTCTACACGAGGATGCGCACCAGCACACTACCTGTGAAAAAAAAAGGATCAATTTGACAATTTATGGTTGACATTTATAAAGAACAAGGATAGTTGTTGGTTGCTTTTTGGGATTGAGTTTGGTAAAAGTATTATAAATGTGTCAAAGTTGCAACAAGAATTCATTGCGGGAAATACAAGTATTAAGAACACATTGTTTTTTAGAATTCTATTTAGAGATTATAGATGTATATTGGATTTTGAGAATGGTGTGTTATCATTACTGAATGAACTAAATAGATATGTGTTGTCAATTTGTTTGACAATTGGAGATGTTAGTTGTGTCAGAGTTTCCTGTGTGATGGAGGAAGTAGAGTTGTCATGGTCGGACGATGAGGTTGATATAGTTGGTGGTATTTTTAAATCTGAGGTGGAGATTAGAGGGTTGAGTAGGATGTGCTCCTTGTCGTCGTTTGGGAAGACAGCGTTTGATGGGACAAGGGCCTGATCTCCTATAGTAAATATTAAAAATTCCCCTATGTGAAAATCTTCAACTAGCTTGTCAGGTAGTAAATCATGTCTGGCAAAAGGCGGGTTTGGTACATCTTGAGCCGATGAGGTGCCATGAGGTTGTATTGTGAATGAACCTACTGATTTTTCAGGTACACCTGTCTCGGAGTCTTTGCCACAAATTGATCAAAAGGTGTAGAGTGATAATAATTCTATTATTTTGTTGGGTGCTCCAAGGTTTGGTGGTAATAGTATCTTTGGTAAGAGAGCAGAGTCTCAGCGATCTCAGAAGGCATTCGAGGTCTTTTTGGAGAGGGTTCACATGGTGCTCAGTAAATACGTTAACTTGGATCTGGTAGAGATTTTATCTCAATAGGCCTTGGTCGGCCATTTAGAATATGTCTCGCTCTCTCGTCTATAATTATTACAGTGGGTAAGGCAGGAGTGGAAACCCTTGGCGGGTTATTGCCCGAAACTGAGCATGTTAGTTAACGGATGGTTATGTTTCCATTTTCTGTCAGTGGAGAATGTTTCCTTAGTGACGGGAAAGACTTTGGTAATTGGTAAAGGATCTCTAGTTTTAAGTTGATGGCATCCATCGTCTAACCCATTAAAGGAAAAGGTGGTTCGTCGGCACTTGTGGATGTTGCTTCCAGGTTTCCCATTGCAATCGTGGACTCGGTTAGTCTTTGTGGATTTAGCAAATCTGGTTGGGAGAATCATTTTTCTGGATGATGATATGTTATATGGGGAAGACAAAAGAATGGCATCTATTATGTTTGAGTTTGATGTTTTGAAGGGGTTACCAGTGGAAGTCGAGATTAGTTGGGGGGATTTTACATTTATTCAAAGGATGGACTACCGAAAAATTCCCTTCAGATGTCACCTTTGTTGGAAGACTAGCCACCTGAAAAATAAGTGCCCGGGTATTTTTTCTGATGTCTCTTATGTGGAGGAAGTTGGTGTTGAGAAAGTTATTCCTGAAGGTGGATCGGATGGTGGACAAGTGGATGTTGAGGCTACTGTCGCAATTCCTCAGAAGGTCTCACCTAGACTTAATTCAACAACATATTCGACTTCTTTCTTGAGTAAGCTCAAATCGTTATTTCCTTCCTTTTATTGCTCCCCGTCTTCTAAAGAATTAAATTACATTAGAGAAGTGGAAGAGAATCATAAAGTCCTCCTGTAGTATTGGGTTCTGGGGGTATGGAGAATTTTTGTCTAAATCCTTCTTCTGGTTGGGAAGATTTTTCAATTGTGGGGATGGATGCTACTGGTTTGGGGAGAGATGCTCTTTTGGGGTCGTTGAATTGGGATTGTTTATTAGATCTCTCGGCATCTACTGGGATGGATTTGTGTCCATTAAACAATGGGGTTTTTGTTTCTATGGGGGTTGATAGTCAACAGTTTACTTCTCAGGCTCCTCTTTGTCCTTGAGTGATTTCATTGGGGGGAAATGTTGTGGTAAATCCTATGGTTGGTTATGGGATTAACTCTGGAGAATCCTATTCGACCCCTAGTGGAGATAGGACTGTGGAGGGAGGGGCTTTTTCTCATTATGTTGGTAATCAATTAATTGGGGACTATTTACAGGAGGATCGTAATCCGATTTTGACTTCGCTTATTCCCTCTTATAAAGATGTGTTGGTAAATAGCCCTCTTACCATTTATTGAGATAAACCTTCTAAGTTTAAGGCCTCGCCTATCTCCTATATTCGCTATCAACATGTTACTGTCAGAAAAAAGAAAACCTAGGAAGGGATTTTCAAATAAAGATGATCTCGACCCAGGGGGTAATGTGGCAACTAAGACTGATTACATTCCCTTATATGCACGGTTGGAGGGTATTGTGTCTGGTTCTCTTGTTTCTGGTGTCTCCAATGAAAATAGGGCCCTTAAAGCATAGTAGCCTTATGTTTCATTTGAAAAATGATTTTTACATCTTTTAATATTTGGGGGGTAAGGGGAGCCCCAAAATTTAATGCCCTCCAAATGATTTTTGAATTTATTCATCCAAATTTGGTTATGGTTCAGGAGACTATGTGTCCTAGTGCAAAAGCATGTGAAGTGTTCTTAAAACTCTTTCTGGTTGGGAGTGTTGTGCCATAGATGTTGAGGGTTTCTCTGGAGTTTTACTTGTCATTTGGAATCCTTCATTTGTTGACTTCAAGCCTTTCATCACGTGTGCATGCATCTTGTTAGAAGGAAATATCTAGGGACTTGAAAAGTTGGTTAAGGTAATTAATTGTTATGGTCTTTATTCTGAAAGGCCAACAATTTTGGGACAAAGCAGATGAGAGTAGCCTTCTTGATGATCCTTATCTGATATATAGGTGGATTTGAATTTGACCTTATCAGCTTGTGAAGTATGGGGTTCCTACCCTCGCTTGGATCCTCTATTTGAATATTTTTTCCAATTCTTTATCTTTGAAGGTTTTGTGGGTTGTGTGAATAGATACATATATTGGTCTATAAATTTGGGAATCTCATGCCATTTGCCTATTTGCTTACAAATTGATGTGGAACAAATCTCTTAAAAGTTCCCTTTCAAATTTAATCATATTTTGTTGGAAGAGGAGGAATTCATATCTCTGGTAAAAAGCTATTGGTCTTATGCCTGTGTGGATCAAGGGGATACTGCAATGCATAAGCTGATGGTGAAGTTAAAAGGACTTAGACAGGTTGTGGTTAAGTGGAAAAAAGAAAAGAAATTGAGTCTCAAACAAGATATGTGCTTGATTGGAGAAGAAATAGATATACTTTTCTTTGAAAATTCCTCTGATATCTTTACTATAGAGGAAAAAGAGAAATTAGACATTTTGGAAACAAGGAAAGCAAAAATTATGAGGATGGAGGAAGAGACTTGGAGATTGAAGAGTCAAGTTGTTTGGCTTCAATATGGAGATAATAATTCAAAGTCTTTCAATAAATATACTAATCAGAGGATAATTATTCCATCTGGGACGTGAAAAATAGTCAAGGGAATGTTATAAATACACAGGTTGATTTGGAAAATGCAATTGTGAAGCATTTTGTTGAAATATTTAAAGATCCTAGGTTGTCAAATATTTCTTTTCAACTTTAAGTTGTGAAACATTATCCCAGATTCTTTTCTGGTGAGGAAGGGCTCCAAGTTGTTAAGGAAGTGACTCTGGATGAAATTGAAGTTGTGTCCTAAAAAAAATTGCAAGGTTAAAGAGTATTGGCCCTAATGACTGGACCGTTGAATTCTTTTCTGAATTTTTTGATATTGTTGGTAAATACTTGTTGGAGGTTGTGGAAAAGTCCATATTAAAAGGGTATGTTTCAGGGTCCTTAAATTCCACTTTTATAGCCCTTATCCCAAAGAGCTCTAAACCTGAGACTTTTAATGATTATAGACCAATTTCTTTGTGAAACTTGATCTATAAAATCATTACTAGGGTGATATAAAACAAAATCAAACCCAATCTTGTTGAGTGCATGACCAAAGAATAATTTGGGTTTTTGTCTAATAGGCAAATTTTGGATGTCATTGGGGTTACCAGGTATGCTTGCATTCTATAAAGACCAAGAAATTAGAGGCTCTGAACTTAAAGGTGGATTTGGCAAAAGCCTATGATAGGGTTGATTAGGTTTTTTTAAGGTTGGTCTTATTACAAAATGGACTTTCACTGGTGGTTATAGATTGGATTATGTCTTGTGTATTTTCAGCCATATTTGTTGTTCTTATGAATAGGTCTCCAACAAATTTATTCAAAATTTCTAGAGGGATTAGATAGGATTGCTCTCTACCTCTTTCACTTTTCCTTCTAGTGGTGGAAGGACTTAACAGACTCATTGGAAAGACCAAGAAGGAAAAAACGCTGCCAGGTATAAAGGTCACTTCTTTACATCACATCACTCACTTGTTGTTTGCAGATGATGTTATGTTATTTGCAAATGGGTCTCTTGAAGATTGGTTCACCTTCCATGCTTTAATCAAGTTATTTTGTGATGCATCGGGTATGGAGGTGAGCTTGCATAAGTCATATTTTTTTTCAAAATGTTGTGAAGGAGGATGTACTGAATCATGTATTAAATCATTTTCCTTTCAAATTGGATTCTATTGGGCATGGATTCAAGTACTTGGGCTACTTCATTAAACCAAAATGTTATACCAAAGAGGACTAGATGTGGCTATTGAGGAAGGTGGAAAAAAGGATTAGTTGATGGTGCTTTAAATGGATTTCCCTTGGTGGTAGATTGACTTTAGTAAAGGCAATGTTAGAGAGTATTCCAGTTTACTGGATGTCTCTAGCTAATATCCCCTTATCAATTCTTCATAGCTTGAGAAAAAAATGATGCAATTCTTATGGTTAGGGAATGTAATCAAGGGTAAGTTTCATTTGGTGAATTGGGAAAAAAATTATTTGCCTAAAAGCCTGGGGGGTTGGGGTATAAAGAACCTTGTGTGGTTCAACTTAGTTATGTGTCTTAAGAGTTTGTGGAGGGGTCTCTTTGGCACTGGGTTGTGGAGTGATGTGTTAAAATCCAAATATTTGAAGAAGTGCTTAGTGGAGGAATGAATCCAGAAACAAAAAAAATCATTTCTATGGCCTCAAATTTCTGGAGGAGTTTTGCTAAGTCTTATTCATGGTTAGGTACTTGGCTATCATGGAGAGTTGGTAATGGTGAAAAGGTGGTTATGAGTATTGATCCTTTTATAGGGGGTGAGAATTTTTATAAACTCTCTCATCCTCTTATCACTTATTTATCATAAAATGGTTTCAGCAGGCTTGCTCGTGTTAAGAAACTTGAATATGGGATGCCATCCACAGCATATTGGATGTATGTTGATGATTTGGGACTTATTGGAAAGCTTGCAAATGAATGGAACTCTTTTATTTCAGGTTTATATCATCTTGGGATCAGATTGAAGGATAACGAAGATTGTCTAATATGGTCCTAAAATAAAATAAATGGCCAAGTTAATGCAAAGATGGCTTGTGAAGCTATTTCATATCCCCATATTGAAGTTGTGGACAAATGGTGGTACAAGATGATTTGTAAGTAGAAAATTCCATTGAAGTTAAAATGCTTTACATGGTTTTATCTGGAAAATCATATTTTGACCTGGGACAATTTAACCAAAACAACTATTGTGGGTCCTAATGTCTATTTTTTTGTAAATTTGATGAAGAATCTGTAAATCATCTTTTAGTTCACTATGGTTTCTGTAGAGAAGTTTGGAAGGAGGTACTTGCAGGTCTACAAATTAATGGAAGTTGGTCCTTTTCTACTTTTACAAGGAATTTGGAGGGTGGATAAAAGAGGTTCCATAGTTCAATGTTTTGCCTCCCTTTGTGTGTTGGGGCATCTAGAGATGTAGGAATACTTTGGTTTTTGATAATGTGTATCGGAATGCTACTTTAGTCAGTATGAAAATTCTAGGCTACTTCAAAGAATTATATAAGTATCCAAGTCCTAAAATGCCCATAATATGTGTGGATCCTTCTCTCATATGGTATTTCAATTGGTTATTTTGATGGAGCTTCAAATTGTGGTCAATGTAGTGGAGGCATGTTTGTAAAATTAATTGATCATCATTATTTACTTCTTTGGTTGGGATGTGGCGTAGGCTCTAATACAAGAGCTGTGTTACTGGCACTTTGGGGTCTCCTTACATTTGCATATGATAGAGGGTTTTTGCTCCTTCAGGTATTAGGTGACTCAAAGGTGATAGTGGAATGGGTAGCAAGTAAAGCTTCTCTTCATGTTGTTGTTATGGAACAGTGGTGCTCAAGGATCTGATTGCTCCAGGATACCTTTTATAAGGTGATTGTTTCTCGTATATACAAGGAACTCAACTTTATGGCTAATAGATTATCTAAAAAGCGCAATGGGCTCTATTGAGGGACTTTTATTTTTTGAAGAACTTAAAGAATTTTCTATTGTTTCAACAGGCTCTTATAATGTTTATTAAGAGCTTCCTGAGAGATACACTAACAAAACATCTCTCATTTTGGATGGTAGATTGTTCTAACTACTAAGTTTTTTAGTATGACTGTGTAATTCAATAGTCTAGTTTGTTTTCAATGATGTTGGTAATAGTGTTTTGAAGGGTGGATCTTCTTGTTGCTTCTGCTTGTTGGATCTAGCTATGAGATGAGTACAACACTTTTGGCAATGTTGTAAAAGGATATTATAACTTTGACTCAATATGGATATAAAGTTATAGGTTATTTTCTTTTGAAAAAAAAACTAAATTATGAGTTTTGCCTTTATGATTAAATATTTGAAATCTTAGTTATTCAAATTTATCACATTTTACAATAACAATGATAATTTAGTATTTTTATTAAAAATTGGGGAAAGAAGAAATGAATAAAATGAAGAAGGATCTTTAAAAATACAATGTTGTATCTAGGTGCTAAAAAACAATAAAATTGTGAAAAAGCATGGAGGGTGTCCACAATGTACAATTGTACACAAGAAACACAATGATAGTTAAGAACTTTTAAGTTTCACAAACATGAAATAAATAAATAAACTGTAGTCTTATGTTTATAATTGTTTGTTTTTAAAAATCCAATGGATTATAGTTACGGTATTTTCATACACTTGTTGCATTGATATGATATATGAATCCTGCAAGTTTACCATAGTGGTTTGTTTTTCACAGCTCACAGGTTTGTTATCAAACCGACCCTGTATCTAGAGTCACGAATAATCATATATGTCTCTTATATGGGCACAAAGTAGCAATGCAAATACTCACATCGAAGAACTAAAAACCCAAGAGATTCTCAAGCATGAAAGTAGGGAGGAGATGAGTTGTTTTGAACATGCTGCTTCTTGGTCCTAGTTGTTTTTTGGGGAATTTATTAGTTAAATCAAATGACAATTATGTAATTTTGAAGAAGAAAATGTAAACAAAATCTTGTGATATGTTATGAAGTCACATGGGATTGTTTTAATGAGGTTAGGATGTTATTTTGTGTCCTCTTTTTTCAGTGTTCTGAAAGAGAAACTTTGGCACTGCTCGAGAGGCAAAACTAAATGTAACTTAAAACAAAATGTAACTTCATTTTCATCTGACTATAAATTTATGAAAGTTTCTTTGGAAAAAGATAATAAGGCGTAATCACATTCTAATCATGATGTGCCATGATAATAGTGGCCAAAGCACCAATAAACATGTTTAGACAACAATAATTGGGATTTAAATAGGTAGTGCCATTGACTTAAGACTCAATAGGCTTAATTAGATGAAAATAAGTGTCTTTATGGAATGAGACAACTTCAGCAAGAGGAAGACCCTTTTTAGGCTATGAATTGATCAATTACCACTTCAAACATAGTTTATCTTCAAGCATAGTCTTTCATAGTATATCTTCAAACATTTCAATACCAAAGACTGCTTAATCCATATATAGGATTGTAGATGCACCTAGGTAATTTCATGTATTCAAGTGCCCCCAAGTTTATTAGATGAAAAGAAGTGTCTTTGTGGAATGAGACAACTTTAGCAAGAGGAAGACCCTTTTTACGCTACGAATTGATCATTTACCACTTCAAACATAGTCTATGTTCAAGCATAGTCTTTCATAGTCTATCTTCAAACATTTCAATACCAAATACTGCTTAACCCATATCTAGGATTGTAGATGCACCCAGTTGATTTCATGTATTCAAGTGCCCCCAAGTTTATTATTGTGTAATAACCTACATAATTATCAATAATAGAAGACAACGTTGTTAAATTCTTTACTATTATCTGGGAATGAATGCAATCTTGCATAACAAGTGGTACACTTACACATTGACTCTTAAACACTAACCAATAAACTTTAAAGGTTGGCCAAGTCATCGTCCGTCCAAAGCACTTTAGAGATTGGCCAAGAAAAGAAATTGGACACCATTAATTTATAAACAAAAAAAAAGTTACAAGGACACATAAGCTTAGGGATGAAGACAAGTAACATGGAAAAGGAGGAAAATCACTACTTGGTTTTCCAAGAAGATCCCTTAGTTCAACTCCAATGGAGAAGTCAAGCCACGTCAATGGGTCAGTAAGCTCAAAATAACATTTACATAAAGGAGTAATATATCATGATGACAATATACAAATAGCAATGGTAACAATAGATCGAAAGTCAAAAGGAATACATATGTAGTCTATGTTTTTTGGAAGTCATGTTTGGATTATTTAATCAAGCATATAACAATTGGAATGAAGTGTACAATAACTCAATGCATTTCATGGTTCTGTAGTTTGGGTTGGATTTCTGCATAATGAAGGCATCAACCTAAAGCCCCTTGGAGTCCAATTAACCTTTTTGGCTAGCTTTAGTACCAACCAAGGTATCAAAAAGTGGGAATGTTTTTTAGGCTTCAGCTTTTGTATGCTCTTTATTCTCAGAACCCTTATTTGCTACCTTTCCTGTCGGTTTTAGGGTTTATTTGGCAACCTCTCCGCTATTGTTGGGGGTTTTTGTTTCACCATTTCTGGAGGTGATTTAGCTTTTTTCAGTAGCTAACCGAGTTTTTGTCAGTTTCCTTTTAGTTGTCGGAGATCCCCTATTCTTTTGGGAGTCAAGTGTGTTGTCTGCAGAACATAGCTGGCTTTCTTTACTTCATTTGAGGCACCTGTCCTTTTCAGTTGTTGGCTGAACTGACATTTGTTATGTTCAGGATGACGCCTTTTCTTTTGTCCTGTACTCTTTCTAGTGGAGTCTTGTTGTTTATGAGACGTTTTTCGTCTTGTCCTGTCTTGTCGAAGATGAACTTGGGAAATACACCCACTTTACTGGATTCCAGAAATCATGTTAAGGCTCTTCCACGTGCTACAAACCCTTCCTTTTCTCTTGGCTCGGGGGACTTTGTTCACATAAAGTCGAAACCCTATTCTGGTTCTGCTGCTAGGGTGCAGAGGAGTACAAAATCACTGAAACCGAAACTTGAAGCTGTTGTTTATACGATTGATGGGTCGGAGAACTTAGATCGGTTAGTTATGCTGTCAAATAGGGTTGTTGTCGGCAAGGTTGAAGGGACAAAGGTCTCCCAAATGGAACTGATAGACTGGGTTAACCAACAATGGACGTCGGTTTGTGGTCTTGCTCCAAGAACCAACATTCTCACTAATGGATGGGTTGCATTTATCTTCCACAGCGAAGAACATATCCAATCTATTCTTGAGCACACTTGGCTTATTAAAGAGGGCTCTCTTATACTGAAAAGATGGCATACTAAGTTTAATCCTAAAACTGAGTATATGAATAGAAGGCACTTATGGGTTCTCATGCCCGGGTTTCCATTTGAATTATGGAGTCAAAATATTTTTGAGGGTTTAGGAAATTCACTGGGTAAATTCATTCGGATGGATAAGAATATGATTTTCGGCATAAATAAACAGATAGCATCAATGTTGGTTGAATTCGATGTTTCGAATGGGCTCCCGACTACTGTTGATATCTTTTGGGGGGAGCGTACTTACAAGCAAATTCTGGATTATAAGGGAGTTCCTTTCCGATGCTACTTTTGTAGAGATACTGGACATGTCAAGGCGAGATGCCCAACGCTTCTAGGAAGGGTTTCTCATCCGTCTAAGGTTATCTCTTATCCAATAGCGGAACCACTTATGTTGTCGAATGAAAATCCTGGTAAGCTTCCTGATGAAGATGTTTTAAAAGCCTTTAAAAGGGACAAAATCCCTAGATCTGATGGTTGATTAGTTGATCTCTTTGTCCATTTTTTTGATTTGATGGGTCAGGACCTTTTACAGATGGTTGAGTTCTCGAGAATTGAGGGTTGGATGGCGAGAGGATTGAACTCGACCTTTTTAACCCTCATCCCAAAGTCCAATAAACCGAAGTCTTTTGACGAGTTTAGACCAATAGCCTTATGTAATTTGGCTTATAAACTAGCTACAAAGATCATCGCCCATAGAATCAAACCCATACTTTCTAAGTGTATATCAATGGAACAATTTGGGTTCTTGGAAAACAGGCAAATTCTGGATGTTGTAGGTACTACTCAGGAAGTTTTACATTCGATCAAAAACAGAAAACAAAAATCTTTGGTCCTCAAGACCGACTTAGTCAAAGCACATGATCAAGTGAACTGGGATTTCATCCATTTTGTTCTTTTACATATTGGGCTTCATTGGAAAGTAATAAGATGGATCATGTCATTCATCAAAACAACAAATTTTCAGTTTTGGTTAACGGGAATCCACCGAAGTTTTTCAAAAGTGAAAGGGGTCTAAGACAGGGTTGTCCCCTGTCACCATTATTGTTCCTATTGGTGATAGAAGGGTTGAGCATAATGATTAAAAAAGCTAAATTAGAAGGGAAAATTAAAGGTATTTCTTTTGGTAAGACACTCGCTATAACTCATCTGCTCTTTGTTGATGATGCCATTCTCTTTGGCAAGGCAACTACGAAGGAACGACAGGTTTTCATGTCCCTCTTGGATTCTTTTCGTAATGCGTTAGGGATGCAAGTCAATTTTAACAAATCAGCACTGATTATTAATCAGGAACTGGAAACTTTGGATCAATAATTATTGAACTTACTTCCTTTTAAGAGTTCTAGATTGGAGGATGGGATAAAATATTTAGGTTTTTTCCTAAAACCTAATTGCTATGGACTTCACGAATGGAAGTGGCTGATCAAAAGATTTGAAAAGAAAATCAATATTTGGTGTATGAGATTTTTATCACTTGGAGGCAGATTCGTTTTATTAAAATCTGTGTTAAGTAGCATGCCGGTATATTGGGCAATGATGGCTCAAATTTCGTCTTATATTCTTCACCAATTAAGAAGTTGTATGTTCAGGTTCTTGTGGTTAGGCAATAAGGAAGGAGGTAAATATCATTTGACTAGTTGGGAATCTTTATCTTTACCTAAGCAGTGGGGAGGTTGGAATATTAAACAACTTTTTTGGTTCAACTCTGCATTGCTCTTAAAAAGTTGTTGGAGGGGTATTATGGAGGGTAATCTGTGGTCCAGAATTTTATAAGTGAAATACATCAAGATGGATATATATATTTGGCTCAAGAAACCCAAAGGAAAATTCCAGAATGCCTCTACAACCTGGAAAAGTTTTATGAAAATTCTGCCTTGGATTACCAGGTATCTCTCTTGGCAGGTGGGAAATGGAAAAGATATTGTGGTCGGGATTGATCCCATAGTTGGAATGGAATCCAGTTATAAACTCTCGAGTGATCTGCGTACTTTATTCACAGAGTATGGTCTTCTAACTTTAAATCAGCTTAAAAGGTCTAAATATCTTATCTCTGATCCGTCATATTGGCTTACAGCAAGCGACTTGGGTTTGGCCGGCAGATGGGCAAGTGAATGGTTACATTACACACACATGTTATAGTTGAATGGTATTCGACTGATAAAGCATAAAGACTTACTGCTGTGGACAAAAAATCCGATTTCTGGACAGGTGACGGTGAGTGCTGCATATAATACTATTGCATAAGCAAATTTTCAAGGGGATAAGGTATGGTGGTATGGTCCTTTGTAGAAGTGGAAGCTGCCAATAAAAAGTCAATGTTTTATATGGTTATGCTTCAACAATACAATTTTGACATGGGAGAACTTGTAGCGAAGAGGGAAGGTTGGTCCAAACATTTGTATCCTCTGTGATGAGGCAAGGGAGTCAGTTGATCATCTGTTCTTTCAATGTAGCTTCTCGCAAAAAGTCTGGTTGGAGATCGGCACTGCTCTAAATGTTAATGTTGTGCTGTTACATCCTTCTTTTACTGATTTCTATAAATGGTGGGTTCATACTTTTATACATCTGAAAAATATTCCAAGCCTAGTTGCATGGTCGATTTAGAGGTGTCGAAACTCTGTCATTTTCCAGGATGTCCCTCCTGATGTGAAGCAGGTAGTTTTCAAGTTCTGGAAGCTCTCTAATATTTATAAAAATCCCCAGATAAAATTGAAGAATGGTGCAAGGTTTTTAAATTGGAATTTTAGTGTTCTAGAGTTGGCATATGGGTGTTTCGATGGAGCAGCTTCAAAAAATAGATGTGGGGCAGGTTTTTATATATCATGTGGAGAGAACCTTTACTTAAAGTTTTATATCTCAGGTGGTGTGGGTACAAACTCTAAGGCTGAACTCATGGGTTTGTGGGGTATATTAAAGGCGGTTGCGTGGTGTGGTTTGTATTCCATTAAGATATTTGGTGACTCCCTCTTTATCGTAAATTGGGCAAAGGACTTATTTGGCATGAAATCCATTTGTCTCAAACACTGTAGTGATAGAGTTAAAACATTGATGGATTGGTTGCAGCATCTTACTATAGATCACATTTACAGGGAATTCAATGATGTCGCTGATTCGTTATCCAAGCTAGCACTGGATGGGGAAGTAGGTATCTTAAATTGGGAAGCATGGGATGAAGACATACTCACACAAAAGGCTTTATCTGGTTTTTTGATGATGTTACTTAATTATGGTTGTCTTGCTATGTATTTGGTCATTTAAGACGACAACTTAGAATTTTGGATACTATGTGTCTGAGCTTATGTATTTTGGACCATCTGTCACGATGAGTCATTATGCTGGTTAAGAACATAATGATCATGTTATATATTCTAATGAGGTTGTACTTTTTTATTTCTATGAAATAACAAAAATACTATTTTTTTTTCCTGCTTAAAAAAAAACTCAACACATTTCAGGACAAGCTTTACATGCCAACTCCATTCAATGCGATTAATAACATGGCATCTCAACACTTCATGCTAAGTATACAACAAAGTGAAGGTATTGTACGTGGCATGATATAGAACCCAAAAATGCCATGCTCTCCATCGATGCAAACACACAGTCCCACACCATGTATGAACCAAATTTTTCGACACCTTTCGGCTCGAATTGCTCTTGCTTAGCGCCAAATGGAAAAACCAATTTTGCATGGAGGTCATCTATGAGTCTTTGAAGTGTTTTCGATGTGCTAAGCACGCTACCCATTTATGCACATTAATTGTCTCGTATGTATAAATAAATATATTGTAGTGTGAACTTTGTGTGTGTGGTGTTGATAAATAGAATGAGAATTTCACTGGTTCGTTTCCTTTAACATTATCTCTGTCTATATGGAAAGTAACTCATTATTTTTACAATGTTTATAGAATTGTGTTATAGGAATTGATGCTTTTACTTAGACTTCATCAGAGGCATCGAAGCCAAGTTATGTCATCAAAGGAACCGAGCTAGTGGAGGATGGAAGTAAACACAAATCTGTAATATTGTAGTGTTGCTGACAGAGGGGTGTGATCAGAGAGAAATCCTGTTGGAGGGCGATTGTACTTGTAACCCTATAAATCAAATTACAGATCAAGTCTTAGAGGAGATACCTCTTATTGAGGCTCGGTTGCGACTAATGTTACCTGGAAGAAATGACAAATCGTTGAGGGTAGCAATTGTGAGTTTGACAACCTTGAAGAACCAATTTCCCTCAGCATAGAATTCATGAGACAGAGGAGCTGGAATATTGATACGTGGAGGAGGAGACTCGAACTACGATATCCAGACTCCCTTACTACGATTTTTCCTTGCTTACGGTTTTGATAGAGGTAAACACTGCGACCTGTTATTTAATTGAATTTCAAAATTCCCTTGACCTATGGCAATGACATATTCACATTTTAAAAGTTGAAATCTGCAAATGTTTTGTTTTTGTCAGTCTTGAGTGGTTTCTTGGATAAAATAGAAGTTCAAACCCCGTAATCGTGACACAACGAAAACACAAATGTAGTATCTATCATTTTGAGATTTTTGAGCTATCTGAGTTAAAGTATAGCCTAGAGATGAAGAAGTCATAAGTAGCATGGAATAAACAATACTTTCAATCACCAAGGCTGCTTTGATTCATTATCCAATGATAATTCTTCATGTGGCATGTATTTCCAGACAGAATAAGTGACATGAACAGTAAAAGCACTAGATGGGCTGAATACTGTCATGGGTATCCTGAGCTTTGCAGCAGCTGCATTCTAGGTCTATTTGATGAAGAAATCGCTGATAATACATAATACATATAGAAGGGTTGAACCCATGATACGTGCTCTTATCCTGTTGTTGAAACCAATCATAAATTGGGAGTGAGCCCCGTTAACGAATACATGAAGGAACCAATATTCAATTGTTTGAGCGAACCCCTTTAACGAATCCATGAAGAGTAAGAACGACCAGAGAAAGGATTTGGGGCAAGAGGAAACAACATAGTTATGTGTGAAAAATAATGTAGGAAATCTCCAATGGCAACTAACAAATCCTGATCTCATGAACATACATTTTCCTTCTGTCCAATATTCTTTCTATGCCATTCATTGCACGGTACAAAATTTGTTTTAAGCAAGGTTGTGATGCGAAGTGGTGGTTGTGCAATGAAACATTCTATCTTGAAAAAGGTGCTTTTGCGAAGTAGAGGCGGTGCAATCAAGCATTCTATCTTGGAGCTACAAACTATACTCACCGAGTCATGTCAAGTTTTACTAAGGATGAGTGGAACTAGGTCATGGAAAGAGGCATAAAGGCCACATAGGTGAAGACTATGATGGCACAGGTATTCAAGGTGGTGATGCATAAACCTTGCTTCACGCATAGAAGCAAAAATAATGCTAGAATTCATTCTAGCATTATTTCACTTTTGGAAAATGACACTCAAAGGTAATGTAAAGAGTTTACATGTAACTTTAATAAATACATTGCATATTTCCTTGCTTGCTTCGATATGAAGTGAAATAAGAGGTCAAAGTTATTGATTGGTGGACATAAAACTTTTTAAATGTTGATTGGTCTCTATGAAGTGTCTTTGTATATATTTAACCAAAACTTAAATTAAAAGTTACCTTAGTACATAGATTCATGTGTTGTTTTAATAGAAAAATGACAAGCCCATTCATAGAGTCCCTACCAACTTGAAGGCAAGGACTATTAAGGTCTTCAACACATCCCACTAATGGTTTTAAGAGGCAATGATAAAATGTATCTAGAATGTGCAAATAAGAAATGGACATAATAAAATGTATTTAGAATGTGCAAATAAGAAATGAACAACAACATCAACATGTGCAACATGATGCATATTAGAATACTAGAGAAATTATGGAGATATTGCCTTGGGTCCTTTGAACCATATCTAGCTAAAGTATTGAGTTTCTCATAAGCATTGTTGAGAAAATGATTCATATTTTTATGTTGGGTTAAAGGGGTGGCTTTAATCCATTTATTTCTTTGGAGAGGAGGGTTATTGGTCATGACACTAGCATTAACTCAAGGAGTGCTTCATGTAAGGGAAACAACAAGGTTTGAAAAACAAGTGAAGTTACAAATGTTTTGTGGAATCCTTGCCCAACACTTTCGAAAATGGGATAAGTAGCCATGAAAAGTAGGCTTTCCAATTTCAGCCTCCAGAGGTCATATCCCCGCAATTCTAACTAAATAAACCTCCTAGAAAGGACTAGAATGAAATAAAATGCATTCATAATTGTGATAATGAAAACACAGTGTAATTAAACAAGCACGAATTAACAAAAAAGCATGGCAACCAAATGCCCGTGACTATATCCAAGCACACACACAGAGGCAACATGCAAGATACATGGATTTCCATGACATAAATTATAAATAATTTTGTATATTCATAAACAATGACAAAGCACTTATCTTGTAACAAAATTCGATTCCAAAAAATAGTTGTGTACGAGCAATTTTCCACCCTACTATAGTATCCAATGTTCAAATACCACCACCGAGCTACGCTATGAGGCCACTAGGGTAAATGAACCAAGCTATAACCTTCTATATCCCTCAACCCAACCCATATGCTCTCGTTCTTAGCTAATGTACTCATTATGAAGCACTTTGGGCATCCCATCCAACCATCAAATAGCCATGACACTCTCTTCCACTGCCCCACACAACACAAGAAAAATATTCCTTTTTTGTACTCAACGGTCCCTCAGGGATATTCTTCTCTACAATGCTCTTCAATGTGAGCAAAAAGATCCCAATTCTACTATATGCTTTGTGGAATTTCCTACAACGATAATACTTGACTCTCAAGCATCCAAAGAGCAACAAATACATAGGGGGTGATAGATTTCTAACAGAGCTAGCCTCTATGCTCACCTCTAACCATTTCTCTTTAATCTAATGTCTACAATTTCATATTCATAATGTTTATTTGATTAATTTCCTTATTGGTTCATGATTAACAATGGATAACAATGCATGAGCGACATAGAGCATGAACATGAGATTGGTAAAGTGAATGAGAGTTAATGACCATGAGAGAATTGAGGAAAATGATGGCTAACATACTTATGACAAGAGGAATGTAGGACTCTTACACTTCCCTATAATGATTGTACTTAGGGGAGGGAGGCCAGAAGTGGTTCGACCCCACTTTGGCCACCCAGGATGCCACGCAGACGCCACTCGTCGAGGGCCGGAGCATTGCAGGTGGCTGCTCCACGTCGTCCCGGGTAGCTAGCGCTTTAATGCGCTTTATGGCACCTCGAGAAGCGTGCCAGCTGTCCCTTTCCCTGCAGTCGCTCCCGATGCCCGTTCATTCTTGCTCGGGGCTGGAAGGTGAGCGTTCGACCACCCCGGAACCTGTCCGCCATGGCTCCGCTGCTGCTCCGATGTCGCCTCCTGCTGCTGTTCGATGAGGCCGCTGCTTGGAAGCTCTGTCAGGGTGTTCTGGTCCGCATACGTTTGTTGTTCGCGCGGAGGTTGTTGCTGTTTGAGCATAGATGTTTGTTGTTGTTAACTGGCTCGAAGCTCGTGCTGGAGTGGCCCACCTCCATGGTCGTCGCCGTGCGTTGGATAACTGGTGTGGTGTTGTTCTTGTGTTCGTGGTCTGTGGCATGGGTTCCCCATTGGGAATCTCCTGTTCCTGCTTGTTTGCGGGCTGCTCCTGGTTCATCCTTGGCTCCTGGTGTTCATGTTCCTGCTTCGTCCTCGGCTCCTGGTACCTGCTCCGCTCCTGGTTCATGCTCGACGGTGGCCACCTGTTCAGAAAACGTGGTAGGATTTCGATCCTACCGTCTTCTCTTGCATTGTATTTTTCAACACAACCACTCTCTCGGTGTGATTTGCTTGCCTTCTCTGTCTATGTTCGATTTGTTTGGGTCCGGTTGCATCTGTGTTCTTGGTTGAATTGATTTTGATGAGTGCTCCGCTCCTGGTTCGTGCTCCGCAGTGGCGGCCTGTTCAAACGACGTCGTAGGTTATTGTTTTTTGGTTTTTAATGGAGCACTGTTATGGTATTTGGTTTTTAATAGAGCACTGTAATGGTTTTTGGTTTTTAATGGAGCACTGTTATGGTATTTGGTTTTTAATGGAGCACTGTAATGGTTTTTGGTTTTTAATGGAGCACTGTTAAGGTATTTGGTTTTTAATGGAGCACTGTTAGGATATTTGGTTTTTAATGGAGCACCGTAATGGTTTTTGGTTTTTAATGGAGCACTGTTAGGGTTTTTGGTTTTTAATGGAGCACTGTAATGGTTTTTGGTTTTTAATGGAGCACTGTTATGGTATTTGGTTTTTAATGGAGCACTGTAATGGTTTTTGGTTTTTAATGGAGCACTGTTAAGGTATTTGGTTTTTAATGGAGCACTGTTAGGGTATTTGGTTTTTAATGAAGCACCGTAATGGTTTTTGGTTTTTAATGGAGCACTGTTAGGGTTTTTGGTTTTTAATGGAGCACCGTAATGGTTTTTGGTTTTTAATGGAGCACTGTTAGGGTTTTTGGTTTTTAATGGAGCACTGTTGTGGTTTTTAATGGAGCACTGTTAGGGTTTTTGGTTTTTAATGGAGCACGGTTAGGGTATTTGGTTTTTAATGGAGCACTGTTATGGTTTTTGGTTTTTAATGGAGCACTGTTAGGGTATTTGGTTTTTAATGGAGCACTGTAATGGTTTTTGGTTTTTAATGGAGCACTGTTAGGGTTTTTGGTTTTTAATGGAGCACTGTTAGGGTATTTGGTTTTTAACAGAGCACTTTAATGGTATTTGGTTTTTAATGGAGCACTGTTATGGTATTTGGTTTTTAATGAAGCACTGTAATGGTTTTTGGTTTTTAATGGAGCACTGTTAGGGTATTTGGTTTTTAATGGATCACTGTAATGGTATTTGGTTTTTAATGGAGCACTGTTATGGTATTTGGTTTTTAATGGAGCACTGTAATGGTTTTTGGTTTTTAATGGAGCACTGTTAGGGTATTTGGTTTTTAATGGAGCACTGTAATGGTATTTGGTTTTTAATGGAGCACTGTTATGGTATTTGGTTTTTAATGGAGCACTGTAATGGTATTTGGTTTTTAGTGGAGCACTGTTATGGTTTTTGGTTTTTAATGGAGCACTGTAATTGTATTTGGTTTTTAGTGGAGAACTGTTTTGGTTTCTGGTTTTTAATGGAGCATTGTTATGGTCGAAATTGATTATTAATGGCACACTGTTAGGGTCGAAATTTATTATTAATGATTGTATGAATTAGCAATGAATGGTTGTTAATTTGTTAATGGAGTTGATTATAGGATTAGGGTTTGAAGGTTGCGGGAAATTCTGACAGAGAAAAAAAAAAAAAAAAAAAAAAAAAAAAAAAAAAAAAAAAAAAAAAAAAAAAAAACCATAACAGTGCTCCATTAAACCCTTCAGTGATTATATTGCTTTCAGTGATTGCTTGAATTTTGAAGGAATGGTTGTTAATTTCTTATTGGAGTTGATTATAGGATTGATGCATGCTTGAGATGAATAATTTGGGCATGCCAATTAGATGAATAATTTGGACTGTGAATTGAAGGCATGAAACCTTTTAACAAATTAGGGTTTGCTATGGTTCATTGATTGTATGAATTTGCAATTAGGGTTTGGAGGCATGAAACCTTTTAAGAAATTAACAACCATTCATGCTAATTAGGGTTTGCTATTGATCAATGACTGTTTCAGTGATTGTATGAATTCGCAATGAATGGTTGTTAATTTGTTAATGGAGTTCATTATAGGATTAGGGTTTGATATGGTTTCATTTTTTCATTGGTTGATAACTTAGTATATTTTAAAATTGAGAGAAGGTTTCATGGTTATGGAAAATTCAGATATGGTTTAATGGTATGAAGGTTACGGGAAATTCTGATATAAAAAAACACCATAACAGTGCTCCATTAAACCCTTCAGTGATTATATTGCTTTCAGTGATTGCTTGAATTCTTAAGGAATGGTTGTTAATTTTTTATTGGAGTTGATTAGGGTTGTTAATGAGAGTATGAGAGAATATGAAGGAGTATTTGAATGTTGGACATGCATATGTGTTTGTCCCATCTACAGTAATGCAATATGCACCATGACACATGGAATTTTGGTCCTCATTTAAAAATTTGTCATTACTTTTCCGGCAGTAATGCAATATGCAACATGGAATTAGTGATACCACCTGCTTTCATTCTTGCTGTGTGCTCTAACCTAAGTAATCTTTAACTGTGTGCTCGGTGATTGTTTGCAGTGCTTACTATCAATCCAGTTCAAGTCGATTTGCATTCAAGTCAGTATTGCATTCAGAAAAAACTTGCATTCAATTTAAATGTTCAATCAGGTTGGTCTACCATCCAATTTAGTTTAACATTCAAATTAGTTTGCCAACCAAGAAATATAGCAATCAGTTTTAGTAAGGAATGTAGTCCAGTAAATAGATAGAGACATGAAGAAAACAGTACTTGACATAAAGGGCATATTCTTGTTCAACATAGTAGCAATTCGAGATTTATACATATGGTTGGTCCATGGTGGGTTGGGACTTTATACATTTACTGTGGTTATGCCTAACATATATCCACTGTCAAATTGGAATCAAACAAAAACTTAGGAAACCACCCAAAATTCCCCCCAGCAACAAAATCTTCCTTTCATATGTGTATGCCAAACACAAAACATCTATCATTCTCCAAACAAAAACCCCTATGTGTGAGGAGGTTGACTGCCTTCATTACCCAAACTAGTTGGGTTAGATACTGATGCATGACCTAGTTGTGTTGAGCTGCAAACATTTGGTGCGGGACAGGTTGCTCCTTGTAGCCAAGGAGGAATTGAGTAACCATAGTTATGACTTGAGCCTAATTGCCCTGGGTTCACTGGAGTTTGGAAGGCATACACAGTATTCCCCCTGCCTAGTGGTATTGGGGTATCTGTATGTTAATAAGGTCCTGGAATAATCTTCTGTTCTCTGAAAACTGATCCAATGGGTTGTCAACCACCTCTATCCTCTCCAGACCATTTGGATTCCTCTGATTTGCCTTTCTTTGCTCCCTTTCCTCCCTTGCCAATTGTTTCCGTCGCTCTCTTTCCTCCCTTTGTTTCACTCTTACAAGCCTTTCCTTCCTTCGATTTTCTGCTGCAACAATCTTTGCTTCCTTCTTCTCCTTTGCCAGGGCCTTCTTCTTCTCTTTTAAATCCTGCATCTCCTTTTTCTTGTGCTCAGCCTCAATCAGTAGGGTGATGTAGTCCTCTGCTGTTAGTAGTTGTGAGCTCTTGCTTAATCTAAGATGCTTAGCAGTGGGATTAGATAGTTGAGTTGCAACTTTCTCCACTGGCAACTTAAGGAACTGGCCAAGTAGTGGCTCATTTGGTGGGAGTGCCTCATCATCATTTTCTTGGTCCACTGTATCTTCATTTTGTTCAATCTCATCTCCACCACCCCCAAGTGGCACATAATAATGTACAGCTTCATTGTTAAGGACTGCTAGCATCGAAGGCAGGTTAAGGATTTCATCGTTGGTGGGGGTGACAATGTGTCTGTTCATATTTGTCATCGCCTCTGCCAACCACTCGGGTTGTTATGGCTGGCTTGGAAATGTCAACTCCTCGTTGTTGTTTACCATTACTTGGTCATCTCCATTCACACTCAAATCGGCAACGTTGTTATGAACAATCCCTTGGCCATCTAATTATGTTTCTGTCCTTCCAACAGCTTCTATATTCTCCCCAACAGGTTCGGTGCCATACTGACTTTCACTTACGTGTTCATTGTCGTCATCCAGTGGTTGGTAATGACCTTGAGAGAGTGATATGATGTTATCTGCAGCATCTGCATCCTCTCTCCCCTAAACATCAAAATCCTGACTACATCCCGTGTCATGTTGAAGAGCATCAGAATTGAAAGGCCATATTCCTGTCCGCTTAAAACCAGCCCTGATATTTGATGCTGTGAGTGCCCTAGCAAAAGCTTTGCTTGCAAGTTCTGCTAATTCGAACCTCTTCACCTCTACCCCCGGGTTCTTTGCCATCCAGGATGCTCTCTCAGACCTGAAGTAACACTTGAAAGGCCCAAACACACTCACATCTAGAGGTTGCAGCCTGTGGGTGGTATGTACAGGCAGTGTCAACAGATCAATGCCTAGCCTGTTTGCCTCCTCAATGGTTTGTATAGCAACGTGGCTGCCATGGCCATCAAAAATCAAAAGGTGTCTGTTTTCAGGTGAAACACCGCCAGGGACAGAGGAAGCAAAGTGGCAAAGCCAACTCAAGAACAGTTCTTTTGTCATCCAAGCATGGGGGTGTGCAGCCATGCATGCGCCAGGTTCACAGTTTTTAATGTAATTTTTGAGTTGATTCTTTCCCTTGAACAGATAAAAACCTGGAATTGATGCTCCAACTACGTTGACACAACAAAGAATAGTTATCCACTCCCTACTTTTTGGCAGAATTTTGGGCACATTCCTGCTCCCTCTCTTGGCAATTACCCGCATGCCACAATTCCTCCCTGCCTGCAATCCAGTCTCGTCACAGTTCCATATATGGTCTCCTCTGTATGAGTGTTTCTCATATGCATCAGAGAGTGTCTGATAGAACTTGGTCACAACTGTAGGGCGCAGATTGAAAGCCCTATCCCTGTCAAGCCCCTATGCTGTGCGTAACACAAGTTCTGGATGCCTTTGTTTAAATCCTCTCCACCATGATTTCCCTGGAAATCCACCTTTGAAGGGGTTTGGCCTCCCTTGACAGATTTGTGCAACAGTGGATTTGAGTTGAACCAACTCCAGACCATGGCCTAGTTGAGCCATCTCTTCACACCAAACCACAACTTCTTCTTCCTCTTCTGCACTCAACACTGTAAGAGGTCCTTTTCGCTTGGTATGGGTCAGGCCATTTATCCAGTAATGGATTGATGTTGGTGGAATCCCATGTTTTTTAGCAGCTGCTCTGATAGAAAAACCATTGAACTCTATATCATCTATGGTAGCCTTCATGTCTTCTTGTGTCCATCCTCTGATGGCACTAATCTTCTTACTGGCAGTTGCACCTTGAACTGTGGTTTATTGTGGAATAACACCTCCAGGATCTGCATCATTTGCCTCTTCAACTGTGGTTGATGGTGGAATAACACCTCTAGGATCTGCATCATTTGCCTCTTCAACTGTGGTTGATGGTGGAATAACACCACTACGCTCTGCATCATTTGCCTCTTCATCATCTCTGTGTGCATTGTTATTATCAGCATCATGTGCTATGTCCTCATCGGACGAGGTGCATCGTAGCTGGGCACCCCTGCTGAGTCTCCTACTTGACCTCCTTGCACGAGTAGTGCTGACTCTTGCCATGACTGCAATCACCCACAGAATTAGAACAAACAGTGGCAAGGACAGTGCTCCATTAAAAACCAAAAACCATAACAGTGCTCCCACCTACGGAATTAGAACCAGCTGTGTAAATTCACAGGGATCTGGAATATTATAATAGTTGTGTTGAAACAAAGTGTTAAAACGACCCTAGGATCTGGAGTATTCAAAAGGATCTCTTGATGTGATTTACATGTTCAATGCAGGTTCTTGCATAAAACTAGATATAGTCTGGCTACTTGAAAACATTATTGAAAGACAAGTTTATCTTGAATGCAATACCTGAACTCTGAATGCTGTCTTGAATTAACTCTGCAACTGTGTTTTGCTTGAATGCAATGCCTGGACTCTGAAATTTGATGCTTGGAAATAGAGGTGAGTTTAACAAGGTCTGGGAATTTCGAATAGCAGAAAAAATGAAGTTTGTTTGAAGGTTGTAGTGTCTTTATAGCATTTTTGTGTTTGATTTGCTTGGCAAGTTTGAGAAGGCATGGATTGCAACTGGTTGGAGTTGGATGAGTGGCTCAATATTGAGTTGGCCTTGATCCAATGGCCATCAATGGGGCTTTGCCGATCCATGTGCTCTTCAAAATGCCTATGGACATATGCTTCTGTTTGGTTTTCTGGTTGATTTGATGATTTTAATGGAGTTGGCAGCATTAATTGCATTGATTGGGCTACTTTGTTGAACAACAATGCACCTGGAGCTGACACTCATTCTCCATTTATTATGCAGGTGACATTTGATAGATTTGCAGGTGGGATGCCTTGGTGGTTAAGTGATTCTCGATGCTGGTCTGGGTGTACCCTGAAGCTTGTTCGATGGGGTCCACGTGATGGGCAATCCGTCCTTGTAGATTGGGCTGCCTGGGGAGTGATGAGGTCCAATTAGATGTTTATGTCAGTGCATGTTGGGATTTGGAAGGGACATGATGGATTTGATTTTGGTTTTGTCAAGACTGCTCAGTTGTCAACCTTTTGTCCTATAGTTGACAGCTGTGGGCCTACTGTACAGAATGACACTTAATGAACTTAAATAGGAAACTTTTTATATATTTATATAATTATCTGTGTTTGTGCATTGGCATTTTCTTGGTCACTTTTTGGGTTGTAACAGTCACCGGTTCTATCACCACTACCGGTTCCCGTTCAACTATAGAACTCTCTCCCCTAGCTCATGTTTCCATAAATACATGGAAGACTTCCCCACCAACCTCTTACATGCAATCAATAATTGGTTTTACAAGTCAAAGGAAGGAGGTGGATTCATTTAATGCACATGGTGGAAAAGAGATGAAACCAAAGGCTAATACTTGGCATTGTAGGATTTATTGTTCCTTTAGCCCTCATTTTACATTCCCCTTTAGTGGACTCATATCCCCCTTCATGCTCTATAAAACCTCGTTATTGACCCTGTTATCTCTTGATTTGTATTCTAGAGATATTCACTGAAATACTTCCAAACCTTTATGTTCCTCCTGCTCGCTTTGATTTTGGTATTGCAACTACAGAGTCTGTGATCTAGGATGATCCTCTTCTCTATGATTTTAATATTGAGGAAAGGATTGATAGCTTTGTTCACCTTGCTAATGGACTATGGGTGAAGATTTTGCGTATGAAAATGCAGGCACTTGGTTCAAACAGATGTTTAAGCTAATACATTATGTGAATAAGGAAGGTCGCATTCTCAATAATCCTCAACTCGATGCAAAGAGATGTGACCATGTCATTATGAGACTTTCACGAAGGTTGAAGCTACAGAAGTTTTCTTTTGCTGTCACAAAAGATTTTTCAATCCAATCATCTTTAGCTTGATGCCTTTTTTATCTGCTACACTTGTCAGGTTGTACGCCCTTTTCATCACATTAAATGACTTGTGCAGTTTGTGAGATGGAACAATGATAGTGGCATGAGCTGTTGCCTTCGGGAATGTCTACAACAAAAGAGCCACAAAATCTGGAGCATTTGAAGAATTCGTGACAGAGGAATAGATGTTGAGAACATCAAGATGCCAAGTTTCACCTTGTATTTAAATTCCTGTAGTGATATATCAAATATCGCTTATTCCATGTATTCTTTGAAGGCTGTCACGATCATAGTAATATAAGTGATGATGGTAGTTCTGGATCAAGCCGGGATAGGTTAAGCCTAATTTTTTGGAATATGTTATTCAAACGCAGTAATTTGTATTGGTAGAACAGGGCAGGTGCCGACCTTTTCATTCTGTTTAGGCCAAACTTTATCATTCTTCTCCACTAGCAAAAGGAAAATAGGGATCGCTACAAGAGTTCCCAGTTTTAGCTCGAATCAAAGTGTTCAAAGGGTTGGCATCCAGATAGCAAGTGTTGGGAATTTTTGAATGTCAGTGCAATGTTTGAATGTAAAGAGACGTTTTGCAAAGGTTTTCAAAGTTAGATTTCAATGGCAGGAGAAGCTTATGGCCGCCAAGGAAGATTGTTAAAACATCACATAGAGAGCCAGCATCAAAGCCAAGCGCCAAGTGCAAACCAAACCACATGGAAGGGAAGCTCACGGGGCATTCTAAGGGCTCTACGTGTTGATAATGAATGAAATCTTTGACTTTCATAACAATTAGTCAAAACTTTGAGTTTCCAGATGTCAAAGGCGTCGAAGCAAGTACCTGTCGAAAAGGTTCCTGCCTGTCTATTATCACCAGCAAAGGAAAGCAATAAATACTAAGGTGGAAAGAATCTCATCCGATTAGTTCCATATTGGATGATATTAGTTTGAATATGATAACCAGATTTCCAAGAATTTCATCGACATCTTTGGCATCGTTTTAGCATTAAATACAGGATACAGAGTATTTTGTGATCTTATTCAGGTTGGTTCCAGAAGCTTCTACATTGAGTCCCAGACCTTGTTATAGACTCAAACACATCCACGAGCATCTACAACTATTTCAAATTTGTTTCCTAGAATCAAATTAGTTCCTAAAATCTCGGAATATTAAGCTGTTCCAGCTCACCTTATTGTTTTTCTATTTTTAGCAATGGAATCTTTAGGCCATAAATGAGTGTAATCAAGCTCATCTAGGAGGATTTCGAGCTCAAAACTTCTATATATTGTAATATTTTATATATAACCAAGGGAGACTTCCAGCCTAGGGCTAATACTGTATTGGCAGAGGTGTGTATTATATTTCCTGGGTTATTAAAAATGCTTTGAAGTGATTATGCATGATTGAACCTGCTTTGTTTTAATTTGAAGTGATAAATACTGCATGTTGTTCATAATTTTGTTCTGTGTATGGTCCTATTCATCTGTACCAAAATTCTTATGTTTCAGTTGTATGTTCTTCAGTGATCTGAAACAGAGCTGGTTCTTTCCCTACATAAGTTCATGCTCGTAACTTTATACCTTTGTTTATTATGTTTATGCATTCTCTGTTTGGTATATCTGCTATGTTTTCCTGATCTCAGTGATATTCATTTGCAAATGAACTCTCAAACCTAATCATCCATTCAACAATTTTAAGATTTCTCTAAGCTTGGATCTCTTGCAGTCGAGAGTTAACTTTAGTGATAACAGACCCCATGATATAATTATGTATGTAATGATGGAAATTCTAGAAGCTGGATATAGATGGTCTAGGATGACCAAATCTATTGTGAATACATACTTTTGATATTTAGTATAAAATCCCCGTTGACAACAGATAAAGAAGGATGAAGAAGAGATGGGTGGCTATGATTCCACGAGAGTGGGGAGTGAAAGGGGGTCAAAGGGGGAGATGACCCTAGTGACTTATTAATCCAAGTCATTGTCCTTATTTAAAACCTTGGAGAGTGATTTTATCCCAACGTACCAAAAGCCATGTTTATGAAAGTGGGTTAATTAACCTTTATTTACTAATCATCCTAAGTTGGGATTAAAGGGGTAAAGTGGGCTCCTCATGAGTGCCACATGGTTAGTTCTCAACATGCATACAAAAGGTTGGGAATTCAGTGGAGAGTATCATTCTAGCCATCATTTTCAACATCATAGATGTTGGTACCCGAGGGAGGTTACCAAACATGTTCATGTTAATTAACCTGGGAAATTTTTTCTGATGGGATTGGTGCCCTTATGAGCAAAACCTAGCTTGCAAATGAGATCCCTAGAGTCCAAGCATGGAGGTTCCCTGATTAGACTATGTTGGAGCACTGGAAGGGAATGGGGACAACTTGAGGGACCGCGGACTCAATATCCGGTTTTGTCTTTTGCTGGTAATTATTGTTATTGGTGTCCATTTGTTGGTGTACTTCTGTACATAAAATTTCCATGTTCATCGCCTTTTCTTCAATTGTTGCATCCCCATTCAACATCTTCAGCTTGTACAAGTATGTTTCCAATGCTTCAAAATTTTGCTCCATGCTTCCTTATTGAGTTTGAGTTGTTCATCAATCCACAATGTTGTACAATGAATTTTCTATCTTCGTGATGCATGTAACTCTACAAGGCATTCATCTCTTCATCTCCATCTTTCCTTTTCAATTTGAGTGGACTCTTCCCAACCCCAAAAGCAATTAATCTTTCAACAATATTGAAATCATACTCTTTGATCCATATCTATGCATTGACATACCTTATGTCATCTTTACCTTTCTAAAGATGTTCACCTTCTATTAGACCATACTTCTTCCAATGTATGCTAAGCTTCCATTCAGTTGACATAATCTCAGTAATGCTTCGATGGGGAAGAGTTATGAAACCCTTTTTCTTCTTTTATACTTTTCTTCACAAAACTACTTTCCACATCTTATCACTTTTCCCATATGCTATCTCACAATCATTTCAACTCCATATGTTGTTATCCTCTTGTCGAATGGAAAAACTTGTAATGACAAACTCATACCTTCCAATTGTAGTTTCCTCTCTAGATTTATGACCTACCCCTTGGTCACCATCACTTCAAACTCATCACTTGTAGCTTGTGCATCCTCCTCCACATGTACTACTTCATAAGCAATTAATGTACTTAGTTTCCTTCTCCATTGCCACCTTGTGAAAGACTAATTTTCATTTCCATAGTTCTCACTTATGTCTTCACCTGTACATAAAATAAACATGTTACAACAGATATTTTGTTTATGTCACTCCTTAGCCTCATTCTCATTCACATGAATGTTTTACAAAACAATATGCTTTCCCTCGCTATAGTTTGTTGTCTCTTTGTAAGCATTGGCGTCTCCTAGAATTTCATGTTCTTCTACAGTCCGTTGATTACATCTTGCATTTTCATTCTCATCATTGTCCTTCGAGACGATTTCTCACTCTTTGAAATTTGGATCTACATGATGACTATGCATCTTTGATGTCCCCTTATCCCATCCATCAACTAGATTTGTAATATTGATGCAGCCTTTATCTGTCTTGGGATATGCTAACCATTCCTCCAGGAACTTTAGTTCTTCATCCAAATCAGCTTTTACTATACCTGAGTACCTTCCAAATCTCATACTCTTTACCATATTCATTTCTCCACCTACAATTCCTTCATTAAATATGCCACTATTGTTGGGCATCTCGTATGCTAATTGAGTTGAACTGTATCTACAACCTTTGTGCGATACTCATCAACCTTGTGCTTGTTAGAAAAATAGGATCGCAGAGCAATAACAATAAATAAGATGCAAATACAAATTACACAAACACATTGCAAGAGAGACACCAATATATCGTGGTTCACTCAAGATGGGCTACGTCCACACTGAAATTGCCAGTCCTTATTATTATACCATCCAGCAAATGAAGGGATACAACTTGCAGCACATCCGCTGCACTTCCTCTTCACTGTCTCACAGTCTCTCTTCACGATCTCAGAGATCTTTACAATGCATAATACCTAATACATCAACCCTAGTCGTGTTACAATGTATTTCTTTTATAGGAGAAATACAATGGGAAAATACCACGGGTTACCCAAAACCATGGGCCCGTAAACTGTTGGCGAAAACAATCCAAAGTGGGGGAACGAGTGTACAGTAAACCTGGGGTACAAACACGACTGAATAACATCTCTGAATCTGGAAGATCAGGCTCCACAACCAACAATCTCCCACTTGGAGATTGATCACAACAACTCCACCGCTGTTATACTTGCTGGATCTTGGACTTGGAAAATTTCTCATCTTCACCTTCACGCTAGAAGGCCAACTGAAACCGAGCAGGAACTCAGTTTCTCTCTGGTCACTACCTTTGTGAACATGTCTGCAGGATTCTGGCTAGTATGTATCTTTTCCAGTTTCAACAGTTCATCTTCTAGAACAGATCGTATGAAATGGTACTTGAGTTGTATATGTTTAGTCATGGAATGGAATGTTGAGTTCTTTGCAAGATGAATGGCACTTTGACTGTCACTATACAACCTGCTATCCTTCTTCTTCTTACCCAATTCCTCCATAAATCTCTGCAACCAAATCATCTCTTTACTAGCCTCTGTAACAACAACATACTCTGCTTCCGTTGTTGAAAGTGCAACAACCTTTTGTAGTTTCGAAATCCAACTTACTATTGTTCCACCTACAGTAAACACATACCCTGTGGTGCTCCTCCTGCTATCCTTATCACCTGCCATATCTGCATCAACATATCCCTGTAGAACAGTGTCTGAACCTCCAAAACATAATGCCTGAGTGGTAGTACCTCTCAAATACCTGAGAATCCATTGTACTGCCCTCCGATGTTCTTTACCTGGATTGTTCATATATCTGCTCACAACTCCCACTGCATGTGCAATATCTAGTCTTGTGCACACCATGGCATACATCAAGCTGCCAACTGCTGATGAATAGGGAATCTTGGACATGTAATCTGTCTCTTCCTGTGTCTTGGGACACATTTCCTTACTTAGATTGAAATGGTTGGCCAAAGGTGTACTAACCGGTTTTGCATTCTGCATTCTAAACCTCTCCAACACCTTTTATATGTAATCACCTTGAGACAATGTCAATTTGCGATTTTTCCTGTCTCTTGTTATTCTCATACCAAGAATTTGCTTTGCAGCACCCAAATCCTTCATCGCAAATGAATTAACTAGCTTCCTTTTGAGTACATTTATATCCTGCATGTTAGACCTTGCAACAAGCATGTCATCCACATACAATAACAAGATAATATATCTTTCATTGTCTAGCCTCTTGAAATAAAAATAGTGGTTAGAAGGACATCCACTATAACCTTGTTCTGTCATAAACCTGTCAAATTTTAAATACCACTGCCTTGGAGCTTGCTTCAAGCCATACAAGCTCTTCTTCAACCTGCATACCAAATCCTCATTCCCTTTGACCTCATACCCTTGTGGCTGCTGCATATATATCTCTTCCTCCAAATCCCCATGGAGAAAGGCTATTTTTACATCTAACTGTTCAAGATGCAAATCTTCTACCGCCACTAGACTTAAAATAGTCCTAATTGAAGTCATTTTAACAACATGAGAAAATATTTCATCAAAATCTATACCTTTCTTTTGTGCAAACCCCTTTACAACAAGTCGAGCCTTGTACCGCTTCTTACCTCCTTCTTCTTCCTTCAACCTGTAAATCCATTTGTTCTGCAATGCTCTTTTACCAGCAGGCAACTAAACCAAATCCCAAGTCTGGTTTCCTACCAATGAGTCCATCTCTTCATTCATGCCTTGCTCCCACTTCTTTCTAGTTTCCACCTGCATTGCTTCTTCATAACATTATGGTTCACCAAAATCAGTCATCAATAAATAATACATTGAAGGAGAGTATCGTTCAGGGAGTCTACTTAACCTGGTAGATCTTCTTACACTTGCAGGAGTTTCAGGTACTTGCTGCTGTTCTTGATTTTTTGGCACCTTTGGAACTTCATTTTCTTCAATTTCACCAAGTACTGTGTACTCTGTGTTTTCCTTTTCTTGTTTCTTTCCCTGCAACTGATCTTTATACATGACATTTTCATTGAATATCACATCTCTACTCCTAATGATTTTGTTATTTTCGTAATCCCATAAGCGATAACCAAAATCATCAACCCCATATCCAATAAAGGTACATTTTTTGGATTTAGCTTCAAGCTTTGTTCTATTTTCTTTATCAATATGGACAAATGCTTCACAACCAAACGTTCTCAGAAATGAGTAGTTTACCTTTTTACCTGTCTATGCCTCCTCTGGAATACCACCATCCAAAGCACTAGAAGGCCCTCTGTTTATTAAATAAACAACAGTATTTACAGCATCTGCCCAAAACTATAAGGGCAACCCTGCATGCAATCTCATACATCTTGCACGCTCCATGATCGTTCTATTCATCATTTCTGACACACCATTTTCTTGTGGTGTTCCTGGGACTGTCTTCTCTCTATGAATCCCATGGTATGAACAGTAACTATCAAACTCCTTGCCACAGTACTCACCTCCATTATCAGATCTAAGACACTTCAAACTTTTTCCTGTCTCATTCTCAACCAAAGCTTTCCACTTCTTAAAAGTAGCAAACACATCAGATTTATGTCTAATGCAATAAACCCAAGTTTTTCTAGTTGCATCACCAATAAATGTAACATAATAATGAGAGACACCAAGATATTGTACCTGAGTCGGTCCCCATACACCTGTATGCACAAGCTCTAACTTTTCATTCTTCTTCTGTTTCCCAACCCTGAGAAATCTGACTCTCTTATGTTTTCCATAAACACAGTTCTCACATAATTCCAAACTTACCTGCTTCAAATCTGGCAGCAACTTCCTTGATTGGAGAATCTGCATCCCCTTCTCACTCATGTGGCCAAGCCTGTGATGCCACAATGTTGTATATGTTCCCGTGGAAGCTAAAGAGACAGAATGGTCAATATTATGATGACATAAATACAACATACATACCCTGTCTCCTTTTGCTATCACCATTGATCCTTTAGTGATCTTCCACCACGTTTCTCCAAACGTAGATAGACAGCCGCCATCTCCCAACTGCCCTATTGAGATCAGATTTCTTTTCATAGAAGGAATATGCCTTACATCTTTCACCAGCCAATCAGTTCCATTCTTAAATTTTATCCATACCTTACCCATTCCGACAATTTTACATGGCTTATCGTCACCCAATAAAACATGTCCAAAATCGCCTGGAACATAATCATGAAAATATTTCCTACGGGGTGTAGCATGGCATGAAGCCCCTTAATATACTACCCAATAATCACTAGTATTATCTAATGCAAGAATCAAAGCATCTTGTAACACATCACCTGCTACATTTGCTTCCTGGGTAGTTTCCTGCTGTCCATCTCTTTCTTCTTTAGAGATTTGCAGTCTTTCTTCAAATATCCTTTCTTTCCATAGTTCCAACACTCTATTTTTCCCAGTTTGGACTTGGATCTTCCCGTTTTAGACTTGCCACGATTACCTTGGCTCTTTCCTTTCTCCCTTTGTTTTCCCTTGGTCTCCGTGGTCAACGCATTACCTGATGTCTCACCTGTGCTTTTTCTTCGCATTTCCTCGCTAAGAATAACACTAACAACATCATCAAATATCAAGGTGTTTGAACCAGAGACAGAGTTACTTACAGCCATGACCAAGCCATTCCATCTTTCTGGAAATGAACACAAGATTAGAAGAGCCTTAACATCATCATCAAAGTTCACACTTACAGAACTTAGTTGATTTGTAACCATATTAAATTCATTTAAATGATCAGCAACAGATCCACCTTCATACATCTTCATATTAAATAAACGCTTCATTAGAAATACCTTGTTGGAGGCCGAGGGTTTTTCATATAGCTTACCCAATGCGCTCATCAAACCCTCCGTTGTCTTTTCTTTTGAGATATTGAAAGCCACCGATGAAGCCAGGGACAGTCGTATTGTTCCTAGTGCCTTTCTGTCAAGAACCTCCCATTCTTCGTCCTTCATAGTCACTGGCTGCTTCGCTCTTCCTCCCAACGGTAGGAATAGATCCTTCTGGTACAGATAGTCCTCCATTTGCATCTTCCATAACTGGTAGTTTTGGCCATTAAATTTCTCGACCTTAAACTTTCCTTCTTCCGCCATTGCTCCCACTCGAACCAAAAACCCTGGTTTCCTGCGTGTTTATCTACCAAATAGACCTTTGGCTCTGATACCAATTGTTAGAAAAACAAGATCGGAGAGCAATAACAATAAACAACATGCAAATACAAATTACACAAACACATTACAAGAGAGACACCAATATATCGTGGTTCACCCAAGATGGGCTACGTCCACACTGAAATTGCCAGTCCTTATTATTATACCATCCAGAAAATGAAGGGATACAACCTGTAGCACATCCGCTGCGCTTCCTCTTCACTGTCTCACAGTCTCTCTTCACGATCTCAAAGATCTTTACAATGCATAACACCTAATACATCAACCCTAGCCGTGTTACAATGTCTTTCTTTTATAGGGGAAATACAATGGGAAAATACCACGGGTTACCCAAAACGATGGGCCTGTAAAAGAAAGACAGTAAACCCAAAGTAGGGGAACGAGTGTATAGTAAACTTGGGGTACAAACACGACTGAATAACATCTCTGAATCTAGAAGATGAGGCTCCACAACCAACAGTGCTTTGCCAAACATTCTTCCATAAATTTCAACTCTTCTTTGAAATCTACATTTCCTTCTTCTATCATAAGTTTGTTGTCTTTCATTCCATATGTTGAAATTCTTTGTTCGTGCGTTATCTTATGCCTTCATGAGGAAATTATTCATCTTCCTTCATGATATTCTTTGTAGGTCGTCCATCTTCATGACCTACATAACATGCATACTTACATAAATTCTTAGTTTCAAAACCATGAGACTCTTGAGTCTTTGTCGATGCTTTTGGCATCACCTTCTTTTCCTAGATTGAGCAATCCATACTACTTTCATCCATATCACGATCTTCTTCACCCTATTCTCCAAGGATTGGTCCTTGCTCAGGTTCACAATAATGAACTTCTACCTCATACTCAACTTCCCTGAGTTATTTCCTCGTCTTCAACCAATCTTTTAGTATGTATCTCAGCTTCCTTTCATACAAATGCTTGATAGGGCAATTGACCTTCCTCATTAAAATCCATCCACTTCTTTGGTCTTCTTCACTTTCTTCCTGTAGCAACTTTACTAACTTACTGAGCTGCCATTTTAACTGAACAATAATCTCTTCCTCACTCATCCTCTTTATGTGGCCTCTTTCCCCTGAACCCTTCATGTGTTGTCTATAGTCATCTCTGTGAACTTCTCCATGCTCAACTGTGAGTTGAAAATAACCTCTACAACAACAAGTTCGCTTCACCTTGTTACATGAATACCTTACCAAGTTTCTCTCCTAAACCTGGCCTTTTGGTATCCTTCCGGTTCTTTCCTTTAGAACCTTTTGTGCTTCCTCCACTCTAGGATTCTACACTTCACATTCTTCTTCCAAGAACTTTCATTGTGCTCTTCATTCCCAACTTTAGCTGGAATTTGTTACAGCTTCTCTGTTGTAGGGGTTTCCTACCACAAATTTAACCTTCTATTGCTACTTGCAATACATACAAATGTTCTACTAGAGTTAACTATGAAACATATTACCCATGTTACCCGCCACTTTGCATTTGATTTGCCTCTTCAAAATCTCATGTACTCTCTACAGCAAAACTTGTAACTTCTATCTAGCTTCCTCTTCTGTTGGGACTATTTGTTATTTCAAATTCCTTTTGTTGGAGTCCCAACCTACTCTTTGATATTTTTTTCCTCAATGTAAGTCGTATTCTCCCACTCTAATACCAAAAATGATGGCAAACAAGACTCTGCTTGATGGAAAACAAAGGTCTGGATGCCCCTTTCTCTTACCAAAACCCTCTCTTTCCAAATAAACTCTCAGTCTTGACATAGTTATAAAAAACATGGTTCTATATAACTATTATAGGAATTATGCTTCTTGTAATCACTAGGAATTGCATTACCAAAATACAACCACACTTCTTTTGCACGACTCTTATCCTTGATGGATACAAGACTTGCCTCTAATCTATTGCCAGGTGAATACCATTCATTATTGTGAGTGATGTGAAGTCAGTGGGTTCTATTGAATCTCGTCATGATATTCTTAGATGAACAAACCCTACACCTATAATCATACTCATGACTCTCAATCTCTAACTTCAAAACATAGCTCCAAATCTTGCTACAGGAAACTTACATTCTCGTAATCACTAGCCAAACACTCAAGATAGTGATTTCTATCGGGAATTGAATTTGTAATGATATGGGTTTTCTCTTTGAAAGCACTCCAAGACATGAATTAAGATTATGCAAATTGCATTCAAGTTTCAATTGACCAATCGTTCGATCCGGTCTCTGCACTGCTCTATCTAATAAATAGATTGTTGATTTTTAGTAGTCACACCATTGCTCTCAATCCTTGCAAGTAGAGATAAATCCATGTTGCTACGCCTTCTTCTCAGCTTCAACAAGCAACTTCTTGGTCACTCACATTGTACCAAAACGATCTCCTTGTTGTGATAAGATTCACTTGAATCACCATCTAATACTGAAATTCATCCAATCTAATAATTTACCTATGAAATTAAATATAATTTCCTCAATAATGGATTATCTCATGGAATCCATTTATCCAGTTCATAATCTAATTGAATTTGATTGCTCACACAAAATTATCAACCTCGAATTCAATCACAAGCCAATTTCACTTTAACTGATTTAAAACATATTCATGCAGAGAGTTGATTTACACACTATACATAGAAAGTGATTCTCATACACAATAGAGACATAAAATCCCAAGTTCTATTGATTTGAAATCTATACATTGCATTCTCAATAGTTTCAATTTACCTCTTGTCCTAATCATATAGTGATTGAATGCTCCCATGCTATGTCCCTCTCTTCTACTTGCTATTTTATTGTCTATTTAACACAAATATAGAAAATCTTGATCCTCTTTCTCTACTGGATCGATGCCAACAACCTAATGATTATCTACATTTGCTCCATAGTATGCTAAAAATGGAAAAATTATATGTCACTTCACTTATCTAGTCCTATTGTCTATCTCTCTCGGGCTTAATTTTTGCACCATCTAGATGCTCTCTACCTTGGCCATCGATTCTTCTACTCATGCAAATTTACATACGAAATCTGGAAGGTAAACTTCCAACTTATCAAAACAACTTCCTATAAACCCGTAGTTGTCTATTAATAGTAAAATTTGATCCTATCTACCTTATAGACACTCAATGACATAGACATGAGGATTTTGACCTCTTACAAAGGTTTTGACCTTCTAGAGGCTCGAGTTACAAATTAGTTCAACTTGGTAGTGTTTCTCTTGCATTAAAGACCAAGAGGGACAAACCTCTCCTCTACTTTATTTTCTTGGCCAATGCCTCTTTTTAGTATTTGAAGAAATAAGATCTCTCCTAAAAACCAATGCATCACTTTGTTTGGATTATATGCGTCTCCATAAATAAGACGAGATATTTTTTTATTATGTGCATATGATGTATTAAGTGGACAATCTTAAGATGCTCCTAATATAAAAGCTCATAAAATACAGATTTCATTTTCAGCTCAATGGGCATTTTCTCAACATAGGTGTCGAAAAATTCAGGATCATCGAGCATGGTTTCCCCATTTAAATTGAACAATTATGCAATTTTCTTCTCCTTCTATGTGTCATATGCCCTAATCCAATATGTCGGTGTGATTATTTTAGGTCTCTGGGTTCTCTCAGGTTTTCTATTGAAAGCCAATGCAAATCTTTTATAAAAGAGAACCTTTATATGTGTGTATGTGTGTATTGTATAAGGGTCCTCTTTTATATTGAAAGTGAATGCAAGTCTTGGTGTTTTGTGGGGCGGGTAATGTGGACCCCAAGTTAGCCAAGTATGCATGAGGAACCTGTAACTCTGTGGCGATTCAGTAGTTTATAATTTTCCTCTAGCACCTGTAAATCCTGTTAACTCAGCGTAGGCTATCTTGGTTGTGGTATTGTGCCCATTTGATTGTGAGTGAGATTTGGATAGTGCCCCTTTCCTTAAGGAAATCATGCCCAGTGCGGGGGTGGCCTATTAGATGCTAGATAGAGTGCCTACGGTTGGGTGGAACGTTGCTCTTGCGCAGTTAATTGCTTGGAAAAGCTATATTCAAGATAAGTCCTTATTTAATGTATTATGGTGTTAGTCATTTCCATTGTATGAAAGTTGATCATAATTGATGAGAATGCATGTTGAAAATAGTGTTTGTGAAAATGGGTTGCTTAGTTAGAAGTAAACATGATTCTTGATATCTAAGTGTTGAATATGTGATATTGCACTTCATGAAATGCTTGCATATAGATGAATGTTTTGTATATGAAGACCTATTAAGCGTGTAGCGCTAGCTTTGCAGGAATTCAGTGACTTGTCACAACAAGCTAAGTTTCCAAGTGGTGGTTATCATGCACAGTGGTAGATGCGCAATGGTTAAGGTCAGTCGGGCCATGGGTCGGATGGCGGTCTGGCTTCGCGTGCACAGTATACCGATGCGATAAAGTATTGATAAGCACAAACTATTGTTCAGTGAATTGATTTAGCAATAGACATATGAATGTCTTGGTATCATATGTAAGAAAGAAAGGAACAAAAAGATCCCCCGTGGTCACGATAGATGACAAAGGCCACTAGGGACATGACAGAGTGGTATCAGAGCCATGGTTTCAACACTAGGCATCTGGTTGCAAAAGAACTTAGTGCAGTAATATTAAAGTGATTATTAAGGTCATTAATGTGTTCGTTAATAAGCTTTCCTGTGTGAACAACACGAATAGCAACAATGAGACCCTTGGAGCAACACAAAAGAAGGAAATGAGCAGAATAAATAGATTAAAAAATAAAAATTTATAGTTAAATGATCATCATGGATGATTCCCAAGATACCTATGATAATGAAGAGCATGTTATGGGATAGGATGTGCATGGTAGAAACGCAGAAACAAAATCCAATGGAAGGAAGGCACAAACTACACTTTCGGATATGGATGAAACCCTAAGGGGTTTCAATGAAAGGATGAATAAGGCACATGAAGAGTAGCATTAGACTGATGCTTCCATACTACAGATCCTGACAGGCCTTCGACATGAAGCTAATTTGGGATAAAATTAGAATAATGGCAGTAAGGATGGAAAGAGTGCGAGCAACCACCCTAGAGGAAGGTCGTGATGCCAAGAAAGAGGTGCACACATGAGGAGAATCAATATGTCTCCATCAGACACCTCGAGTAGTAGATTGAGTAGATCAAAAATATTTTTAGATAGTTCATCGCATTTGGCTCGAAGATCTGAGAGAAGGAAGCCTCATAAAGAGAGTTCCTCTAGAGAATTTAGGAAGGAAAAGTCGCCTACATTCGATAGATAAAGTAAGACCAGTAAGGAGTCTAAAGCATGGCTTCTTGGAATGAAGAAGTACTTCAGGATTCCTAAGTTATACGAGAAAGAGAAGGCCAAGATTGCCATTTTTAATTTGAATGGAAGAGCTTCAATTTGGTGGGACCACCTCCGATAAGTGAAGGGTCTCAAAGAAAGGAAGATTACCTGGAAGAATTTTGAAAAGTATTTCAAGCATAAATATATTTTTGAAATATACTATGGTAATAAGAGTAAGGAGTTTCATGAGTTAAATATAGGACAAATGACAATGGAGGAATATGTGAACAAGTTCCTAGAGCTACTCCAGTATGTGGACCATCTAAAAAATGAGAAGACAAATATCTAGAGATTCTTAAGTGTACTGCCCCATAATTATAGAGACATAATTGAATTCATAGAGCCCAAGATTTTGGATAATGATATCCGGAAGGCTATGCATTGCTATGAGCAATACAAGGGCAGAGCTGAGGAGAATCAAGTAGGAATATGAAAGACCAAGGGAAGGTTTGACCCAAGGAAGAAAAGCTCAGACTTGTAACCTACATGAATCAACTAAGCAATGTTGGATAGGAGCATCCAGTGCAAGGAAAATTCAAGTGTGTTATGCCAGCTAAAGGAAGACCTAGAGAACCCATGCAATGTTGGGGATGTGGAGAGAATCATAAGTTGTATGATTTCCCTCATAGGAAGGAAGAACCTTGAAGGACATATAACACTGGAGGAGTTGTTACTATGGAGGATGTGGCCATATCAATGCCTAGAATTAATGCAGCTTTGGATGATCATTAGGCATGCCATCAAGCAATCGTGCTTGAAGTTGGAGGTAAGATTATTGTGTAGTCTGTTTTTATTTTAATAGACCCAGGGTCTAGTCATAGTTATATTCATCCTAAGGTTGTCAAAGTTTGCACGCTTAATAAAAGTAAGCATGGAAAGTCATGGCTAGTTCAATTAGTGACATGGACAAAGAGGAAATAAGTGAAATAGTAGAAAAGTGTCTGTTAACATTGGAAGGTCTATCTAGAGCAATAGACCTGAACATCCTACAGCTAGGATCATACAATGTTCTCCTTGTCATGTATTGGTTAGAAAAGAACCATGCCAAGCTTGATTGTTATAATAAGTTTCTAGAATGCCTTGATGACGAAGGCAAGCCTTAGCTAGTAAAAGGTGTGGCGAAGAAGGTTTCAATAAAGCAAGTTACATCACTGCAATTGGGAAGATACTTCAAGAAGAACTATCAAGTATATGCAATTTGTGTATCAGGGTCAGCAGAAGGTAGGAGTTCAGTTCTAGAAGAGGATCCAACATTGCACGAATATAAGGATGCATTTCTAGAAGAAGTGTTGGTATTTCCACCTAAAAGAGATATTGAATTTATGATTAATCTGGTGCTAGGCACAACCCCGATGTCTAAGGCCCCTTACAAAATGAGTACTCCAGAATTGGTAGAGTTGAAAATGAAACTATAGGAGTTGATGGATAAGAAGTATATTAGACCAAGTGTGTCCCCGTGGGGTTCGCTAGTGTTGTTCGTTAAGAAGAGGGATGGAACATTGAGGTTGAGTATTGACTATAGACAACTCAATAAGGTCACAATCAAGAACAAGTATCTCTTTCCCAGGATGGATGATCTCTTTGATCATATCCAGGGAGCCATAATATCTTCCAAGATTGAATTAAGGGTAGTATATCATTAGGTTAGAATCAAGGAGGAAGATATCCATAAGACAACTTTTCGAACGCAGTATGGTCACTATGAGTTCACAGTTGTGCCATTCGGCCTCACCAATGCGTCAACTACTTTCATGTGCCTCGTGAACAATGTGTTCAGTTAGTATTTGGATAAGTTCATATTTGTATTCCTAGATGACATCCTCATCTATTCTAAGAGAGAGAAAGAGCACACATAACATCTTAGAATGGTATTGTAGGTGCTCAGAGTGCATAAGTTGTATGCCAAGCTATGTAAATGTGAATTTTATCAAAGAAACATTCACTATTTAGGTCATGTCATTTCAGCAGAGGGCATTTTAGTAGATATCGAGAAGATTAATGCTATAGTGAATTGGTATACCATGAGGATTGTGATAGATGTTCTATCTTTCATGGGTTTAGTGGGAAATTATAGGAGATTCATCAAATATTTCTCCAAGGTGGCGCATCCTATCTCGTCGTTGTAGAGAAAGAATGTAAAGTTCGCATGGTATGAAAAATGTGAGAGAAGTTTTCAACGCATTAAGGAGTTTATCACCAGTGCTCCTATTTTAAAAATTGCAGACCTAGACAAGGATTTCATGGTATGCATAGATGCTTGCATTGAAGGATTGGGAGGATTACTTATGCAAGAAGGGAACGTGATATACTAAGAGTTCAGAAAGTTAAAGGATCATGAAAAGAATTATGCGATGCATGATTTGGAGCTAGAAACCATAGTGCACGCATTGAAGACGTGGAGACACTACTTGCTCAGACGAAAGTTTAAGTTGCACACTAATCATATGAGTTTAAAATATATATTTGATTTGTCGAATTTCAATGATTGGCAAGTCAGGTGGTTATAATTTCTAAGTGAATTTGATCTTGAGATCAAGCATGTCAAAGGTAAGGAGAACAAGGTTGTTGATGCGCTAAAAAAAAGGGTTCATGTCACAACTATAAGCTTGTGTAGCGCTAACCTCAGAGCAAGAGTCAGCAAGGTCGCAATTGAAGATGAGAAGTACGCGCAAATGTGCATGAGACTTAGGCAAGCAGAACCAAACAAGAAGTATGATGGACATCAGTTGGAAGAAGATGGAATTCTTTTGTTCCAAGGACGGTTGTACAATCCAGACATCGCATAATTGAAGAAGCTAGTAATGGACGAGATTCATCAAACACCTTACTCAAGTCACCCTAGTTATCAAAAGACCATGACAACACCAAGAAAGTAGTATTTTTAGACATTAATGAAGAAGGACATCACACAATATATAGTTGGATGTTAAAAGTGCCAACAAGTGAAGGTTGAGCACCAACACCTAGCGGTATTATTGCAGCCAGTGCGCATCCCTGAGTGGAAGTGGGAAGAAATATCTATGAATTTTATTACAGGGCTGCCAATGACAACAATGCAGCATGACTCGATCATGGTGGCGGTGGACAATTTAGTGAAAGCAACACATTTCATTCTAGTTAAGTCAATGCATAAGACTGCTGACATTGCACAGATTTTCATGAAAGAAATTTTCAAGTTGCATGGATTGACTAAGGCAATAATTTCGTACAAGGATATGAAATTCACATCAAATTTATGGAAAGAGATATTCAAGGATTTGGGAACTCAGCGAAATTCCAGTACAACATACCATCCTCAAACATATGGTCGGACAGAGAGAGTAAACCAAGTGTTGGAAGACATGTTAAGGATGTATGCGATGGATAAGCCATCCAAGTGGGAGGGTTTCATACATTTGGTGGAATTTGCTTACAACAATTGTCACCAGTCATCTTTGGGAATAAGTCCATTTGAGGCCATTTATGGAAGGAAGTGTAGGACTCCAATAAGTTGGGAAAATCCAATAAACATAGTGGTGCTTGGGACATAAATGCTCAAGGAAATGGAGCAGGAAATAGTTAAAATTAGGAAGAAATTGAAGGCATCATAGGACATGCATAAAAGCTATGGAATTATGAAAAGAGTGCATAGAGAATTTAGGGTCAGAGACCATGCTTATTTGAGAGTCAAACCAAGAAAGAGCTCTCTAAAGCTTGGAAGTTGTGCCAAGTTGGCACCAAGATATTATGGGCCTTTTGAAGTCCTTGAGAGAGTAGGATCAATTGCATATAGGATTGCATTGCCTACACATATGAAAGATCACAATGTTTTCCATTTATCTTTGCTTAAGAAGTATATACATGATCCTAATCACATTATCGATTGGAATGTGATTAAGGTGGAACACGAGGTAGAGCCCATGCATATCATAGACATAAAGGAGGCTGTGCTCTAGAACTGATCCATCAACGAGGTAAAGGTGCAATGGAGGAAATTTGGTCCAGATGAATCCACATGTGATCTAGAGGATGCCATGAGGTAGGTATACCCATTTTTGTTTAGTTTTGAAGAGCACTAAGGACATAATTGTTTGAAGGGAGAGGGTATTGTAATGTCCCTAGTTTTGACCCTTGACAAATGAGATGTAAATGATGGGATATCGCTAATTATTGTAAGGAACATGGTGAGGAGCTCAAGGACAAAGCCCTAACATGGATATCTCTCTCTCTCACACACACACACCAACAAGTAGATATGGTAGTGAACCATACATTGGTCAATCACATTAACATTGTAAATACGATGTACATGTGCATAATAATAATAAAAAAGAACCAACAACTAACTATGCAAGGAAACAAGAGAAAGGGGCATGATTGTCCTAAGGTTAGGGAGGGAAGTATTGAATCCATGAAGCTAATGGATGAGAGACAAGTGTCCAAGAAAGGACTGATGAGCCATCAATTGCCAATATTGACTCATGCACCCCAATCATTTAATGCTTCCAAGAGGAAGATAGTTGAAACAATTGTTATCTTGGGGAAAGGAAGGAGTGGGTCTAAGTTTCTTGTGTCAGTTGTCCTGTAGAATTGGGAATGGATATAACTTATTGAGTAAGCCATCAATCACATTGAAATAATCCTTAAATTACTTGTCAGTTGGGGGTTGGCGCAGCCCGTCAGATAGATAGTCTGACAACCAGTTGGTCAGACAATTTACTTGCTCAAGTAACTCGATCTCTCATGTCGGTGTATTTATCTCGCCATGTCTCGTGTGTAGGAGGATTCCATTCTTTCATTCTCACCTGGGGAGAGAGGAGAGTCGACCATTTCCTAAGAGGAATTCTAACCTAAATAGTGATAGAGCGGGGAGTGATTTTGAGTTTTGGTTTTTGGTCATGACTCAAAGCTGAGAGGAATCTAAGAGTGCACCTGCTATGCGTTTCTTTTAACGATATGAGCATTAGAGTAGCATCGAAGCTACCTAGTTGTTAACCTATGTTTGTGTGCCCTGAACTCATGTGTATGTCATGTTGCAAGCATGTTTCCAAAACTGTCTGAGAATGTATAACATATTAGTGAAGTTTTTTGGGAATCTACAGTAGTGCGCCCAGTTGTCATAAGTGCACCCTGAACTATTGTATGTTCCTAGTATCAATTGCACACCTAAAACTCCTAGTTCCTTGATATTGAGTCGGCCTAAGCATAGTCTCCCGTGAGTCTTGTTGTAGCCTGAGTGGTTTGTTGGACAACGACTCGAGTGAATCCCATGAAATTATTTGGTTGTGTGCAACCAATATTTGTAAACCATGGGAAGACAAAATATGTTCGAAGATGATCTAGGGTTTGGCTGGTCTTTCTACGCACACACTGGAATAACACCCAGAGTAAGGTGATGCTTGGGGGACCATTGAGCAGTGAAGGGGTAACTTCTTGGTGTCATGTGGGGCAGGTAATGTAGACCCCAAGCTAGCCAAGTCTGCGCGAAGAGTTTATGATTCTGGAGGTAAGCCAAATCTGACTGTTTGTCCCTTATTGATTTTGCATGTAACCGAAAAATGTGAATAGAGTGGAATTGAGAACTAAGTGGATTGGGATGCAAAGATGGTTGTGTGACCTCCTAGCGGAATAGTAGGGCTTGGGTGGTCTTTCTAGGCACACACTAGAATGACACCTTCTTGGTGTTGTGTGGGGAAGGTATTGTGGACCCCAAACTAGCTGAACCTACGCAAGGTTGATTACTGGTGTTGAGTACTAGTGTGGTGTAGAGCAAAAAAATAGCTAAAGAGTCTAGTAAAGACCTTCACCTCTTGGCAGAATAGTGGGGTTTGGGTGGTCTTTCTACACACACATTGGAATAGCACATGGAGAAAGGTGATGCATGAGGGACCATTGAGTAGTGAAGGGGTACCTTCTTGGTGTTGTGTGGGGTGGGTTATGTGGACCCCAAGCTAGCCTAGTATGTGCGAGGTGCCTATAAATTTGTGGTGAGTCACTTGTTTGGAATTCCCCTCTAGAACCTGTAAAGCATGTTAACTCAGCAGAGGTTAGATTGGTTGTGGCCTTGTGCCCATTTGACTGTGAGTAAGCTTTGGATAGTTCCTCTTTCCTTAAGGAAATCATGCCCAACGTGGGGGTGGCCTCTTAGCAGAAATAGTATATGCTAGACAGAGTGCCTACGGTTGGGTGGAAAGTTGCTCTTGCACAATTAGTTGCTTGGAGAAGCTACTTCAAGATAAATGTTTATTTAATGTCTTATGGTGTTGGTCATTTCCATTGTATGAATGTCGATCATAATTGGTGAGAATACATGCTGAAAATAACGCTTGTGAATATGGGTTGCTTAGTTAGAAGTAATCATGATTCTTGATATCTAAGTGTTGAACGCGTGATATTGCACATCATGAAATGCGTGCATATAGATGAATGTTTTGTATACGAATCCCTGTTATGCATGTAGCTCTAACTCTACAGGAAGTTAGTGACTTTTCATGACAAGCTAAGTTGCCAAGCGGTGGTTATCCTACACTGTGGTACTAGATGCAAAATGGTTAAGGTTAGTCACGCCATGGGCTGCATGTCGGTCTGGCTTCGCATGTGCAATATACTAGTGCGATAAAGTATTGACGATCGTAGATTGTTGTACAGTGAATTAATTTAGTAATAGACATAGGAATGTCTTGGTATCAAATGTAAGAAAGAAAGGGAAAAATAAGATCACCCGTGGTCACAATATACCACAAAGGCCACTGGGGATGTGACACATTCCCTCCATGGCATGTATATACCATAATAAATCATGTATACCAACCTCTATATCATTTCCTTCGTCCCCAACTTGTGAAGAACTAATGTCACTTTAGAGGTTTTGATTTGGTGACTCAAGACATAGCGGGAATTGAATAGTTGGTTGATACAACCATGCTTGGTATGCTTTGTCTCCGAGTTGCGCTCGTTTAACAACCTTTTCTCGGTTTGACATTGTAGTGGGGTGAAACGTGTGAAAATTTGATCATAGTATGGATCTAGTTCACAGAAAAACCCTCACAATGATTTTACAAGAGGGAATAGAAGAGAGAAAATTTAAGCAGAATCACATGAGAAAGAAAACTCAATTGGATAAAATTCCATCATCCTATTAATGAACAATATGAGTACATTAAATAATATATCTCTGAAAGAGAATTCGAATGCCTTAGAGGCAATTCGAAATGCTCACAAGTGGCAGGATTAGACTTAGGAAAAACCTCCATCCATGACAACTTACTAACTCCAACTTAGACTAGATAATCACAAATTGGCTAACTAAGCTTAGGTAGGCCATGAGTGATAAAAAAAAGCAAATGAGTGGCTTTTTCAGTAGAAAAATATGGAAGGAAGTTAGGCAAAATCTAGCAAACTTGCTAAAGTCATCAAAGCACACCTAACTCATCCTTATCATGAGAAAAGTAGTGCAAAAGTTGGCTTTAACTCAGTAAAGTAGGATAAAATAGGAATAAAGTAGATTGGGGCTCCTAGCTCATAAAAGTTGCTTTAAATCATCCTGTGGGGTGCACTTGTGGATAAACTTCACTTAATGGTCAAGTTATGCACTAGGAACAACATCTACCATGGTCTAAACACCTAGGAATCAACCAAAAGTTATATACTAAGGTCTTTAAGGTCTAGATGGTGATTGATTATTCCAATACCCCCCCTTAAGCCTGACTTATGTGAGATTAGGGCCCAAGCAAAAAATGCTTATGGTCACCCTTCACAATTTATTATGTCCAATCAACTAAGGTAAAAGAAGAAAACCACATGGGAAAAACCTCCCCTCAAAATGGACATGTAACACACCAAAAATAAACTGCTCCAAACTCAAGTAGGTGTGATGCTTGATTAGATGTCTGGAGGTATCTTCCTCTTTGGTAGAAGACGATCATGCTAGCAAGTCATATGTTTGATTTCTCCACCAAAGGAAGCAAGCGAATCTGGAAGCTCTTTAGACTTGCTCATTGAACCAGACATGGTAAGAGCAACTCCAAGAATAGGAAGATAATCCTGGAACTTGAATTTCGAACCAATGAGGGTAGGATCAACTCCAAGAATGTGCAAATGGTCCCTTTAGATATCCTTTGAACCAACAGGGGTGAGATCAGAACCAAATGAAGAGTCTTGAAACATCAACTTCGAAACAGGAGAGTTGTAATAAGTTCCATGTGACTCTTGAAGTGATTGAGACTTGAACCCAAGCAACTGTGAATGCTCTTCACACTTGAACATTGAACCATGGAAGATAATATCAGGTCCAAAAGAGACTTGATGCATTTGAAACTTGAACTTCAAATAAGAGGAATTTATATCAGCTCCAAGAATGTATTCCAATGTGATGGCAATGCCTCCACCTTCAATGAGACTTTGAGGAAAGGTGCGAGTCATCATGTAGGAATAGGTAGAAAGCATGAGATCACAATCAGTGAGTGCAAATGGAGCACTCTTGAAATATGATCTAGCCTTCAAATCATCCAATAGATCAACATATTGTGCACCATCAACTTGTGACGTATGCACAGGATCATCAATAACTAGCCTATCATCCTCAAGGTTGAAATATGAAGAATGATAGAAGAACAATGAATGGATGGAAATCTCTTCAACAATTGCAGCTCCATTAGTCACTTCTTCTTCATCATCAACATCATGGGATAAGTGTTTAGGATCCTCATCATATTCTAGAGCCATGGAAGAAGATCTCTCTTCATGACATGCAGAGGAAGCATTCGAATTAAAGAGAATGCTAGCAACAGGAACTGGATGTGTTGAAATTTATGCAATTTCTTATTCTTCATCTAGAGGAACTTCTTTAGAGAGGTTTGAGGCTGAGACATCAGGAGGGAGAACATGTAAGGAGGTGTTAGGTTCGCTCTCCAAATTATTTGCACCAATCTCTTCATTCTGATTGCCAGATGCTTTGTCCAATCTGGACCATATCTCACTTGGGTATTCAACAATGTCAATGAGAAAGCACATTCTAGGAGGAATGGATAGACACATGGCTCCAAATTCTCTATCACAGTCATTTAGCAAATCATATTTATCTTCAAAGGGCTCAGGCTTGCTCACAACACCAATTGACACATCATAGAGTCATTTTCTCTTGAGATATGCACACATCTTTGGCTTCCACTCAACATAATTGAATGGAGATAGAGGAGGAACAACTTTTGAATCCATTAAGTTGTTGTACCTACACAAAAGACCTACAAAAACACTCAGGAGGAAAATTCATTAAGCTCAATCAAAATCTACTTCAACATTGAGCACATTCGGGAGTGCCTCACACCTGGGTAGACCCCAATGGCAAGCCAATGGACTCAAGGCAATTGCCCCAGGATTTATATGGAAAATCCACTACTTCTGGTGCTCAATGGAAGTATTTGAGTGAGATTGAATCAACTAGCTCTGATACCATGTGAAAATTTGATCACAATATGGATCTAGTTCACAGAAAAATCCTCACAATGATTTTACAAGAATACATAGAAGAGAGAAAATTTGAATAGAATCACATGAGAAAGAAAACTCAATTGGATAAAATTCCATCATCTTATTAATAAACAATATGAGTACATTAAATAATACATCTTGAGAGAGAATTCAAATGCCTTATAGGAAATTTGAAATTCTCACAACTTACTAACAATTCGTGATCATCTAGTGTGGTAGGCTTAGACTTAGGAAAAATATCCATCTATGACAACTTACTAACTCCAACTCACACTAGATGATCACGAATTGGCTAACTAAGCTTAGGTAGGCCATGAGTGATAAAAAATAAGCAAATGAGTGGATTTTCAGGAGAAAAAAAATGGAAGGAGGTTAAACAAAAGCTAGAAAACTTGCCAAAGTCATCAAAGCACACATAACTCATCCTTATCATGAGAAACGTAGTGCTAAGGCTGGATTTAACTCAATAAAGCAAGATAAAATAGGAATAAAGCATATTGGGGTGCCTAGCTCATAAAAGCTTATTTAAAACATCCCGTGGGGCACACTTGTGGATAAACATCACTTAGTGGTTAAGTTATGCACTAGGAACAACATCTACCATGGTCTAAACAACTAGGAATCAACCAAAATTTATATACTAAGGTCTAGATGGTGATTAATTATTCCAATACAATGGTAGATGGTGGACAATTAGTTCATTGTCTGAATCTTGATTGTAAAAATATTAAACATTAGATCAATCATATTAATAACATAATGCATTTAATATGTTCAAACATTATACCAAACATTTATTACAAGAATGGAATTTTTTTTCCCAGTGATAAACATGCAACCAACCACTTTATATAACACATGTTGAATTAAGAAATAAATTTTTAGATTAGTTCCATTTAAGATAAGATAATTTTATTAATGTCCACTGAATGAACACAAAAGTAGGTCAATGGGACTAGAGGATACATCCAATAAGAGTACAATGTGGGAGTGTGAAAACAACTACTAGAAAATGCTAAGAGAAAGATAAATACAATTACTTTACTCAATGATATTTTTCCTATGCCCCAAGGGGACATCTAAAGGTAAACCAAAAGCAAGGCCTTTTTGACGAGCGGTTGGTGATCTACAAAAGTTATATTTTATTAATAACTTCTCACCGAGAGAAAAACTACGTATTGCATGCACGACAACAAATATGGATGATTTCCTTTTCATAAATTACTCTTTGTCATCAGAGTGTTCCTTAAATGAACAACTTGCACTAAATAATAAGGACATACAACTATTTATGAACCCTACAATGTTCCCATGAGTTCATGGATGACCATCAATATATAATAGATTTTTTCTATCAAATTTTCCAGAAGCATAACCATTCATGCACATACTGTACATGGAAATGCTATGTTTGTATTTAACAATATTCAAGGAATCAGATCGACTATAAATAAAACCACAAAACGACATAAGTGTTACTAACTATTTGGGAGGAATGGATACATGTGAAAGGATAAACAACCCAAGATTTGTAACATCTATTTTAGAATTGGCAACCATATAGCTATTATCACGAAAGGATAATTTGGTTCCAACATCAGGAACATGCATGAAAGACAGTCAAGCGCCATACAAAATGCGGTTGTAATATGTTTGGTATTTACTTTGCAAATGGATAGGAAGAGGGAAGTCATCACTACCTTCCAACAATTGAATCAACCTTGGTGCGTACTTGGACATTTTTGTTCTCAACTCATACAACTTTTTGGATATCCTAGTAGAGATGTTTTGGGTAGTATTGATATCGCACTTTGGCTTATTATAAATCTCGGTTAAATAAATAGAAGGAGACGAGTTGGTCAATTTAGGATGAAACTTAGTTGATCTAGCTTCCAAATTTTAAAAAAAGGAGGATATGGAAGTGTTCCTATGTGTCTTTTCTATATCACATATTGGATTCTTGAATACAGTGGGAGGTATTACACCATCAACTTGGGCAGTCGATCATTAATATAATGGGACAATGTGACACATCGTGGGTTTTTCTTCAACCCTTTACATTTTGAACAACTGCATACTATTGGGGTGTCATAAAAGAGATCCGATTCATTGTGCAGTACTATTGACCTATATTGGTTGTTAGAAGATGAAATCTTACAATTGGTAGGGTAAAGCAGTTGTCCATTTTTCGTCAAACATATACCTACAGTATCTTTCTCCTAATAAGAGTTGGCGACATTTTTGGACTGGCAGAATATCATGTGTATCCAAACTTGATCCTAAATCATGATCATGCAATGTTTAATGAAAATTTATTAAAATGCACATGCATAAATAACATAAATTGAATAAGATAAAGTAATAATAAATAAAATCTGAACTTACTACAAATGCTAGGGGAGAACTTGAGGAACTTGCAACGATATAGAATGAAATGGAATCTAAAGAATTGGCCATTTGGTATTATAATATTTTTCCTCGCATTTGAGCCAAAAACATCATCAATATGTGAATAAATTCTTAAAAGAAAATTTGGGAAGCAATATAAATTCAAGAAGAATCCCAAAATGATTATAAAGGTATTGACATGTTGTATTGTGTATTGATGCACAAGTGTGTCTATATATAAAAGAAGCATCAGTGCACATTGTCAAGAAACACACCGCTTACCATATTCCATTTCTTCCTCCGCAAAAATTAAATTGCAAAGTTTTTCATTTGAATTTTCTCAAATATTTACTTATTTTGGTGTGCTATACGACGCAAAGCATACCAATGCTTTTCACTCACAATAATGCACTGGTGCACTTTATTGTAAAGTGCACCAAAAAATGTAAGTTTAAAAAAAAATAGCACGCGTGTTTATCATCAATGGGACAAAATAAACAATGAAAAAATGAACACAATTTTCATTTTCTTAAATGTGTGTTTATAAAAGAAAACCCTAATCCTATTTTTATTCTTTTGTGAAAATTTAGTGAGGAGATTTTTGCAAGAGAGATTTGCCATCAAAGACTTTGGAGTGGGATAGGTTTTTTTGAAGAGACAAATTTTTAAGGGATCATTATAGGTCACGATTAAATCTGCAAAGGAGAAATTTAAGGTATGTCACTTCATTTTATTGAACATATCAATACTTCCCCTATTTGATTCAAACAATTTTTAGTGTATTCTAAAAAAAGTGTTTCATGCTTACCTTTAGTATTGGAATCCCTGCTTTCTTCTTGTTTCTCTTGGTTACCCTCTCTATATTTCACAAGATGTATTTTTTTCCTTCTAAGCAATAGAGTTTTATAGTTTTTTTTTCACTTGTATATGGAGGTGTTCGCTATCCGTTGCAATAGGACCACTCATTGCATTGGATACCAAAAATGGTCGCTATCAATTTAATAAAAAATGCTTTTGCAGTTTGCAACGTGTGCTGTACATAAATACCACATTGGTGCCTATGTATAGTAATAAAGCATTGGTGTGTTTTTACGTAATGCGCACCAATGTATACTTATGTATTGTCACACCGATGATCATGTGGCTATCACCGACACCGCTTAATTTGTAATGTAAAAAATGTTTTTTACCAAAAACATTACGTTTTGAATTTGTTCACGGGTTTGGAGGTGCATATAAACATTTATGAGGCACCGAGGCATTTCATATTTTATAAAGCATCGAGTGAATACATAATTTGTAAAAAAACGTATTCGAATTTGTAACATCATGACAATGATATGCTAGTGTGTACATGTATGTATACTATACTGGTGCGCACATTTATGTATACCGAACAGGTGCACACATTTATGTATACCACACTCGTGTACACAATTATGTATACTGCACCGATGCGCTTATGTATGTATATCGCACCGATGCTTATTTATATTGTCTGCACGGTCATCTTTTTTTATAAATTTATTCCATTATTTCATACCTGTTGATTCCTGGCTTTTTTCTTTTTCTTTTTTTAAAGAATATGGATGACAAAAGTTCAAGGAAAACAATTTAGTGCAACAAGCACAATGTTGGCTCATCCCAACAAAAGAACAAGGCAAGTTCTTTAAGTTTTATTAGAAATTTAATATATTTGAATTATATATAGGTTTAATTTAATGGTGTGTATTGGTCAATGTGTGTCATGCCAAGCAAAATATTGAATAAGCTTTATAAGATTGTTCACAATCTGAGTGCAGAAGTGCGTAAAGTATTTATGGAATGCTGTAAAGAGTGGAATTAGGTGGATCAAAAGGTAATCAACATGAAGTTTTTCTTTGACTTTTTACTAAAAATGAATTTCTTAACTTTAATAGTTAACATGTTTTAAATGCTTGTTTTCATATTTTTTTAATGGTTTGTAGGGTCTGATACTGAGGGAACGAAATGTTATCCTAAGAAGATAAAAATTATGAAGGATGTAAATGATTATGAGTTGGTCATCAATTCATCTAAAGTGGTGTTGAAAGTTAACGAGAGGGGGATTTTTTTTTACAAAATATGACAGATATAGTGTAAAGAACGTATAGATGTAGTTTCCACTTAGAGTACAAAAATCAATCCAATGAATCCAAGAATTAGGTCATATATGAACTACAACAAGCGTTTCTAAAGCAATGGTCAATGAGACCCGTGAGACTTGCAATCGCAAAAACTTACAATAACAAAAAAGAAACACTTAAAAGTATTATTACTAAACATGTGTATCAATAATATGTCCCAAAAATTAGCAAATTAATTTAATTGTTGCTATATTTACTTTCATGTCAATTTTAAAAAAAAAATTGTGCTTTTCGTTTTTTCAGGAAGATTATGAAAATTCCAAACGAGAAATAAGGGGATCACCTAAAATTGCTGGTAGGAATGTCCAAAAAAGTGTGCAAGAAGATGGTAAAATAAATGAACATAATTGCATCACAAGAGGATCCAAACCAACAACAATGTGAATTAGAGGTATATGTAATCATTAGTTTATTCTTTTATGTATATTGAATTTAATATTATCGCATTGTAATTATCGCACGAAATATTACTTTTCAATTGTTTTGTTGCGGAAAATAAAATAAAATGGAGCCCATTCAATGCATAAGACATGACAACAAGGAAAAAAAGGGTTGATAACAAAGTTCATGAGTACTTACATTTTCGACCTTACTAAAAATTTCACATTTGTTGTGATCCTTATATTTAAATAGTTGATTTATGCTCATCCATTGATGTCTTCTAATAGGTGCTAAAATACAAGATCCATCTGAAGAATTGATTGACATTGGGTTAAGTATGGGTTGTGATATATGTTGAAGTATCAAAACTTAATTGAACAATTTGTAAGTATCTATGTTGCAGTTTAACTTCCTTTATTTTGTAAGTAATCGAACAACAAGAATCCTTTATATTAATTATATCTATGCTTTGTCATAGTGTATTAAACCTGCATGAAACAAAGTATGGAGTGGAGGCAACATAAGATATTTTGAGAAACAACATGGTACATGGCTTCGAAAGAATGTGCATTGTTTATGAAACAATCATTGCTATGGTACACTTTTTGATTTACGCAAACATGTATATTCTACTATATAAATGTTCATTTACTTTTACACTTTATTTCTATGATTGTATGTGGAACATGAAGAGAAAGAACATCGAAAAAAACAAGCCGAAGAACAAAACATTAGGCTAAATAACTCAACTACAATATCGCCTACAAGTGATGAAGAAATGAGGTTTGCATTGTTTAGGTAAAAGTATGTGTCTGTGATGCTTATTATCCAACATCACTTGATAGGCCTATATGTGTTCATAATAATTTTAAATGGAAGTATAAGATCTTTAACTACTTTTTCCCACTATATGTATCTAGTAGCTATTAATCTGGGAGTTACTATGCATCAGATGATCAAATCGAAGGTTGGTAGCATTAAATCTAGCTGGAAAAGTGTGTTTATGATATTTACAGCTACAATGAATGCAATGACTCTTCAGTGTACTCCACTCATGTATATTAACATTAACCGAGTCTATTGGGCAAAGCACATTGAGTAATTTGGACTCTTTGTTTGATGAGACTTGCCTGCATCCTCTCCAAAACTTGGAACTGCACAACATACAAATATCACATGTATCATTTCCTACTAGTGTTTTCCCCAACCACCAACATGTTGATATTAAGGAATGTAAAGATATGGTAGAGCTGGGAACATTTCCAAATGTACTCATAAAACTAGAATTGTGTAACTGTTCTAAATGGAGGAAAATAGAAGATCTTTGCGGTCTTGCAAAACTGCAAAAGATGAACATTAGTTGGTGCAAAGGATTGGAGGAGCTATAAAGTATTGAAACATTAGTCTCTTTGGGAAAAATTGCAAGGTGTTGGACGAAGAGCATATTTTTGTCTCTATGAGATGTATACTTATGTAGTACTATATTTTTGGATCCTGAATTATATTTGAATTTTTCTACTATGGTTTCTACTTGTCTAGTACACTTTTTTTGTTTTCTATAATTTTATATTTTAATTCACAATATACACTTATTATTATTAATTTTGGATTCAAAGTGACTTACATAACATTTTTTATTGTTACGATTATAGGGAATGCACTCATTGATCTTCAACTACTTTTACTTCGAAGTTTTGGCTATTTCTTCTTTTAATGTTCATATTTTAACATTTATATGATTTTGGAACATTAGCCAACAAAATTTATTATTCTTTTACAGGAATATCTATTTATATGATAGAAAACAACCACAATTTTCTCCCTCAACTAGGTGCCAAAATGATGATGAATGAGGACAAATACTCTAGAGGCCTAGGTTTGTATCATAGTAGCAAAATACGGCCGTATTGACAGTTGGTGTATGGAAATTCGAACAAGGTTAAAAATACGACGAACATTCGACATGATCCGGATTCAGTACAATCAACGCTTTATTCATTGAATTCATATTGATACAATAAAGTATAAAACTCCAAAGCATAGTCCACTCATAAAAAAATACTTTAAAATACTTTTTCAAATTCTTCTAAATTTATCATCAGCTAAACAAAAAAATAATAAGAATTTACCATCCCTCGAACAATCACATGTAATTTTTTTATTTAAGTTTTATTTATATGTAATTGTTATTTTAATTTTACTTTTTAGTATTTATTATTAATAAAAAAGTAAATTGATGTAATTTTTTTTTTTTTTTTTTTTAAGTCATTTTATATAAAAATAGATTTGTGTAGTTTTAAATTTTATTTTTAAAGTTTTCAATCCGTTTAGTTTTTTTTTCTTATTTTTTTAAGTCATTTTATATAAAAATAGATTTGTGTAGTTTTAAGTTTTATTTTTAAAGTTTTCAATGAATAATGAATGAGATGTTAAAATTTGGAAGGATTATGTATAATCTTATTTTTTTTAAATTAAAATTGCATTTTTTTATTTATTTATAAGATGTGTACTCTAGTATTTTAGTCGTACTTGATTTTTTTGTTACGTATTTTTTCCGTATTGTATCTAAATCGTACTCGAATCTTGCTACTATGGTTTGTATATGAATTTAAAAGTTCATGTTACTCTTAATCATCGAATCTTGTTACTTTAGAGCATAAATAATATTTGCAAGTATCATCTTTATATTACTTATGGAATTATTCCTTTCTAATTATTTGTGATTGTGTCCATTCCGGTTAGGTGAGTTTTAATATAAAGTTTGTAGATTCTTCCAGAGATGAGAATTATTCATTTTTAATTATTTGTAACTGTATCAATTTCAAGTTTTAATATAAAGTTTGTAGATTCTTCAAAGATGAAAATTATTCCTTTTTAATTATTTGTGATTGTATCCATTTCATGTAAGCTTTAATACAAAAGGAGTGTGTAAATTCTTCCAAGAATGATAATTATATTATATCATTCTTCACAAGTGGATAATGATTTTAGAATAGTTTTTCTTCTTCTTATGCTTAGGGGAAAAAGACAAATAAAACCACTGGGTTTTTTACACCACTATGATCAAGTCCCATTCTCTTTTATTTTATAAGAGTCAACCAAGTTCCAATTTAACGTTGGGAACAATGTCTAACATGGTATATTTCTAACGGTTTTCTATTACACAACATGATATGATGATATTTGAGGGCCCTGTTTTCAAACCATAAACTGGGTAGAACTTAGTATGAAATATTGTTGAGAATGGAACTTGGGCATCTTATCCGCCCAAGTGGAAGTCTTTATCAAGTGCCATTGCATTCAAAAGAAAAATGGCTTCTTTTATAATGGTTACATAGTATCAAGATTCAAAACCTTTATTAAATGAATGTGAGATTAGTTTGTCAAAACATTTATGCTTTTTAGGTTTATCGAGAGGGATTTTTGTTAGAGATAATGACACGTCCATTTTACAAGAGGGCCAAACCAAGAACTTGTAGAACTTGTAGTGGAGGCTAGTTTAATTAATTCATTTCTCATTGTGTTAAAATTTGTAGTTCCATGCAGGTTTTTGGCATTCGTGTAAGCCTTGCATTTGGCATCGACTCATGCCTTTTCACCTGTTGGGCATGATTGACAATAAACCAGCCTAGATCCAAATCTTAGGCTCTATCAAGCGTTGAGAGGGATCAAATCTCCCGAGGTGCAGACCTCTCCTTAAGTGCAATACCTGAGCCGAGGTTTGCACCTCGGGAGATTTGATCCCTCTCGGCGGTTGATATAGCCTAGGATTTGGATCTAGCCTGGTTCCAATCGTGGCCAGTGACACAAAACTGGAGTTTGATCAACACTGTAAGGAACAGGTTAAGTTGAAAACTCAGATAGACTACTAAGAATTATCATAATGTAAGTAATAAGTATGAGTAATTGGAACTACTTGAAATTGGACCATGTCATCAACATGTAGATCTCTGAACATTACACGTTGAGCATCTCTCACAGTTGGTTCTACTGGTATATGGGTTGAATATTCGCCTTGTCGATCTACATATTCGCCTTGTCATTCTACAATTTGATTTCTTTGTTCTTCCAATTGCTTCAACTTTCTCTCTCGATATGCTCTTTGTCGTTCAATGTTTCGTTTTCTTTGTTCTTCTCGTTCTTCTGCTGTCAATCTGTCTAACTTTCTTTTTCGATATTCTTTTTGTCGATCTGCGATTTGATTTCTTTGTTCTTCTTGTCGATCTGTTGTTTGTCTCATAGCATCTTCTGCATGCACATCTCCATTTCTAGTTCAAAATCTATATAAAAAATATCAAGCATTAACATATACCCTGAAATTAATGCATCTATGAAATCCACACTGAAATCTATGCAAGTATAAAAAACCATACACTGAAATCTATGCAAGTAGAATATTCAATATATTATACTGGAATCCATACATTGAAATCTATGCAAGTATAAAAAACCATACACTGAAATCTATGCAAGTATAAAAAACCATACACTGAAATCTTCCATCTTCCGCATGCACATCTTCCATTTCTAGTTCTACATTTTGATTTCTTTGTTCTTCCAATTGCTTCAACGTTACATGTTGAGCATTTTGATCCCTATGAGCCTAGATCCAAATCCTCTCCTTGTTCTTTCTCTCTTGATATTCTTTTTGTCGATCTGCGATTCGCTTTCTTTGTTCTTCTCATTGATCTGTTGTTTGTCTCATAGCATCTTCCGCATTCACATCTTCCATTTCTAGTTTAGAATCTATATAAAAAATATCCAGCATTAACATATACTCTGAAATTAATGCATCTATGAAATCCACACTGAAATCTATGCAAGTATAAACAACCATACACTGAAATCTATGCAAGTATAAAAAACCATACACTGAAATCTATGCAAGTATAATATTCAATATATTATACTGAAATCTATGCAAGTATATTATTCTATATATTTTCAAAATTCAATATATTTTGAAAAACAATTAAGGTAGGGAGGATATAACCTTGGACCTCACACCCATTATCCCAACACCCTTACCACTATACGATAGGTAGTTCTTATTATAAATAGTAAAGAACTTATATATCAACCTTTGACTTCTCCTTTTGAGCACCTAAGTGGGCCTAATGGTTAAGAACATGTGTTATCTCCGAGGAGGTCACAGGTTCAAAACCGGCGGGGGGTAGGGTTGCTCATTGGCCCGTTGTGACAAGGCTCGAAGGGTAGGCGACCCCTGGGATAGAGGCTCTCCCCTGGGATAAAAAGGGTCTCGGGACATCTCGGCTTCTGGTATATCTGGCTTGCGGGATGTTGGATATACCCTTGGGAGGTTGCTGTTCCCAGGTTAAAAAAAAAAAAAACTTATGTATCAACCTGAACCATTTTACATTTGTCGAAAAAGGGAGAAGGGTGAATCCACAGGATTTGACCCTGTGACCTACCTATGACCACCACAATGTGGTACCAATGGGATACACCCAATTGTTTTGGAGTTAAACAATATAATATATTTATATCTTTGAATCTGGAGTTAAATTTATATTTATAGTTAAATAACTTTTTTTTTTTTTTTTTTTTATATTTAAATTTAAAATTAAATTTAAATTAAATATAAATATGAAACTATATTAAAATTTATATTTAATTATATATTTAAATATAAATTTGATTTATGTTTTAAATTTAATTTTAAATATAAAGTTAAATTAGGTTTAAATATAAATTTATTTTAATTTAAGTTTTAAATATCAAATTAAAATTTAATTTTAAATATAAATATAAATTTATATTTAAATTAAATTATAATATAAATATAAACTTATATTATATTTTAATTTAAATATAAATATAAATTTATATTATATTTTAATTGAAATATAAATTTATATTTATATTTATATTTGTTTAAATTTTGCATGGTGCAGGCGGCGTCGGAGGAGGGTGCAGGCGGTGGCGGAGTAGGGTGCAGGTTGGAGGGGATGAGGGGTGCAGGCGATAGTGGAGTAGGGTGCAGGCGGAGGAGGAGGGTGCAGGCAACAGGAGGGGAGGAGGAGGGTGTAGGCGGGAGGCGAGGAGGACGCGGGAGATAGGAGGGGAGGCGGGAGGAGGGCTGCGAAGTGGGAGGACGCGGTGCTGTGGGGAGGGATGCGCAGTGGGGAGGATGTGGTGCAGTGGGGAGGATGCGGTGCAGTGGGGAGGACGCAGTGCAGGAGGCAGTGGGAGGGGAGGGCTGCGCAGTGGGGAGGAGGTGTAGTGGGGAGGACGCGGTGCAGGAGGCGGCGAGAGGGGAGGAGTGGAGGGAGGGGAGGGCTGCGCAGTGGGGAGGAGGTGCAGTGAGCGGAGAGCTCGAGCAGTGGGAGGTGGAGGTGCAGTGGGAGGAGAGCTAGAGCAGTGGGAGGAGGGATGCGCAGTGCGGAGGTGGAGGTGCAGCTCCTGCGAGATGTAATCCTGGAGTTGTGAGATTTAATAGTAGCGAGATTTACTGATCAGATTTAATGCTGGAGCTACGAGATTTAATAGTAGCGAGATTTACTCCTGGAGATGCGAGATTTATTCCTCTTTTGTCGAGCTACTACATTTAAAAAAATTAGATTACTTGATCAGATTCGTCGTCTCGCTCCTTGAGAATAATTTTTTTTTCTATAATATTTTTGTTGTTTTGGTGTATTATATAGCGAGTGTATTTCAAACGAAATGTTACAACCTTGCATTACTAGGCCGACATAATATTTACTACTTTTTACTTTAATTACTTCAATATTACATGTTACAAACGTTAAGCGTTACTAATGTTACATCACGTTACAAGATCTCTCATAATATTCACTATATCACTATTCACTATTATTTTTTGCCAACATGTTACTAACGTTATAACGTTACATCCGTTACATCATGTTACAAGATCTCCCCCATACTAAATTTTACTAACGTTATAACGTTACATCCGTTACAAGATCTCCCCCATACTGGGCTGTAGAGCGCCTCTCGGTGCAATCAAGAATTCAACTGTGAAATTGGAGCCTTAAGCAATGGAAGAGTGTGATGCTGTAATTGAAGTGATAACATGTCGGAGATTCTTATAAGACATGTCTAAATAGTAAGAGTTGTAGCCTGTAGGTACTTGAGGAAATGTACTTTTTTGCTTTCCTTTTTTAAATATAGGATTTGAGTTCATTCAAATGATCCACAAGAAACAGGATAATGTTTGATATGCTACTATTGAAGGAACAATTTTAGATGGCACATAAAGTTAGCAATTTTATTACATAATGTTTGATTGGTAATAAGAAACTCGATACACAACCATAAGTAAAGTGGCTAGTGAACGTTGATAGGTGCAACCAACCACTTAGTTTTATGGAGATGGTTGGTTATTAAATAAAGGCTAAACATTAAACTAATTACAAGTTTGTTATAGTTATCTATTTATGGTATAACATAAACATTAAACTAAATAATATAAACATAAAACAAAAAATTCAACCTCTGCCATTATTGTTACCCCTTTCTTAAATCCTTATTTAAATCTTAATCAAGATGCATTTAAGTATAACAAGATACGACGACCATGAAATGAATCTCGATTGTACACTTGTTACACTCAAGTTAATCTTGTTGATCAGCTCAAGGAAGCCCAAAATTTGAGATGATATCTAAATTATATGCCTATCAACATAAATATCTTTATATCATAAATATAAAATATTATTTAATAAAAAAATAACATAAATTAATAATCACATAATAAAAACCATAAATCAAAATAAATAGTGGTATTGGATCATAATATGTTCATATTATAAATGTTGGATCTTAAATCTATAAACAATTTAAGAATATTAACATTAAGTTATAATGGTAAATGAATATGATTTTTTAATGTAACATATTATTAGTCCATACCAAGAGGATTATAGTGATTAGTTGGTCATAAACAAGTTTGTCTTTTATATTAATACAAACAAATTATAATTTTTTTCAAAGTTTTGTAATATTTATATATTAAATTTAATATTTTGAAAATATAAATTATTTTGTAGAATTTTTGAAAATAAAAAGTCATTATTAAAAAAATAAAAATAAACTAATTTTAAAATTTAAACAACTAGAACTGATTATAACAAAAAATATTATTGGGACTCTCGGTTTATTGGGCATTTTTGGCAAAAATTCCTCAAACGGTTCTGCACAAACTGAAGAGTTTAATGTTTCAATTCCTTTGGTCTGGTAACATGGATGGGGGACATTACCATTTGACAAGCTGGTATTCACTGTCTTTGCCAAAAAGTATGGGGAATGGAACATTAAAAACTTATTTTGGTTCAATATCGCCATGTCTATGAAAATCATGCGACGTGGCTTGATGGGGAGTAACCTCTAGTCCAAGGTTCTTCATAAGAAATACGTTAAAATAAACATTTATAAATGGATAAGGAACCCTCTTGTAGCAGTCGGTAATGCTTCATTTGTTTGGAAAGATTTTTTAAAAATATTCCCCTCAATTAGTTCTCAGCTGGCATGGAGAGTTGGAGGTGGCTCATAAATTATTGCGGGAGTTGATCCCATAATGGGTGTCAACAAAATTTTTGCATTTTATCTCGAGATCTGCATACTTTATTTTCAGAGTATGGACTGTTGATCTTGAATCAATTTATGAGATCAAAAAATCTGGTTCCAGATTGTTCTTACTGGTTAACCCCGACTGACCTTTGGCTTGCTGGAAGATGGGAAGATGAGTGGAAATGTTATGTTCAAAATCTCAATCTTGCAGGGATCCGTATCTCCAAAGAAAAAGACAAATGGTGGTTCTTAGTTTTATGGAAGTGGAAGCTTCCACTTAAAATCAAATGCTTTCTCTGGTTAGTTTTCAACAAAAAAGTTTTGACATGGGATAATTTGCTTCGGCGTGGAAAACATGGCCCAAGCATATGTTATCTATGCAGAAATGGTGTGGACTCCAGGAATCATCTATTTTTCGAATGTGAATATGCTTTGAATATTTGGAACCATATATGTTTGAAGCTAAAGGTTATTAATGATTGGACTGACCAAGAATTTGAATCTGCTTACTTGAGTTAGAAAAAGAAATACAAGAATCTCATCACAGTTCCAGGTATATTGGCATGGGTCATCTGGAAAACTAGGAATCTAACTATATTTCAGGATTTTGGTCCATCAATGAAACATACCATATTCTCTTTCTGGAAAATCTTCCATTTATATGCAAATGCGAATATTGATAAATGAAATTACAATAGAATTTGCAATCCCATTAACGAAGACAATGATAATATTATTGGTTTTTTTTACGGAGCATCCTCAGCTTATAAATGTGGAGCAGGTTTCTTTATCAGATGTGGATCGACTCTCTCCCTCAAATTTAGACTGTCTGGTGGCATGGGTACAAATACAAAGGTGGAACTTTTGGGTCTTTAGGGTATTCTTAAAGTGGTTCTACTATGTGGTTTGGACCATCTTCGAGTCTATGGAGACTCCATAGTGATTGTAAAATGGGCAAATAAACTTGTCAAAATTGAGAACATATCCCTCCATCTTTGGTGTCATAGAACTTGTGAAATGGTCAACATGTTTCCACCATGTTTCAACACCTTTCTATTGAACATGTCTACAGATAAAACAATGCAGTGGCTGATGCATTATCAAAGATTGCTATTGATGGAGATCCAAGCTCTCTCTTTTGGGAGGAATGGGTGAATGATCAACTAGTTTCATCTGGTATTTGCGGATCCTTTTTTTCAGAAGTTTTTTAGATAGTTTCTTGGTTTTGAGGACTGGAAAGATCTTTTTTTTTTTTAATGTAATAAGATGTATGCAAATGATACTATGTCCCCCACTAGTTGTGCTACTGGTTATGTTTTGGGAGAAACAAACTTGTATAGTTTATGTTTTGGTTATTGACGTCATATTGGTCCATCCTATATGGGCCATTTTTGCTATGTACTTTTTGATTTCATAGAAATAACAAAAGTACCTTTTTTTTTTCACTGAAAAAACCATTATTAAAAAATAAAAATAAAACTAATTTTAAAATTTAAACAACTAAAACCAAAGCAATTATTAATTATTAAAACTATTAAAAAAACTAAAAACTAAAAACTAAAAACTTATTTTTAAAACTTAAAAAACGAGTAAACAATTATTAATTAATTATTAAAAAATCTTAATTTTTTTATTAATAAAAAATTAATTATTAATTATTAAAAATAAAAAACTTTAAAAACTAGGAAAATGATTAAAAAAATAAAATATAATATTTTAAATATAATATCATTATCAATTATACATAATAATTTATATAATATCATACATCAATTACACAAATACAAAAGATAACAGGATCAATTTTACAAAATATAACATAATCTTATTTGTACAAAATATAACATAATTTTATGGCAAAAACTAGCTCCTTTGCAATTTTTTGTAACTATTATTTTTGCAAATCTCTTCTCCATAATTTTTGTTTTTTTAGTTTTAAAATCAAGTCAAACTTGGTCCTATTTCGTGCTATTTTCTCCTCCTCCGCAAACTTGAAAACCCTCATCTTCCAATTGTTCCTTAATTAATAATTTAATTAAATTGATTGTAATCCGGCCCATCGTAAATTTGATTAAATGGGTTTTGTCTTTAAATTCACCTCGTATATTAAAATTGCAATCTAAGCAAAGATCGATGTATTTCAAATTTAATGAAATGATTTATTATGTTTTTTTTAAATAGTGAAATTTAAATATACTTTCAAGTTTTTAAAGAAATAATTTGAATGATCACGTATTAAAATATAGTGTGCAATCTGAACTTTGAGACGGTTTCAATAAGTTTAAAAATGAAACTTTTAGTTTCAAAATTGTAAAAGTTGAATATATTTAAAAATTTGAATGCTTTATGAGTCCCTCTTTTCCAAGCATGCCAAAAAGCGTGAAGAAGGAGAAGCAGTTAAAATTGTTATTATTATATGTGAACTCTAAAAAGCTGCATTCACTATAACAATAAAGATAGTTGGAAGGAGACCCTCGTCCTTTTGAGAGACCCTCCCAATGCATCTCATGCAACCAACTAATGGAGTAATAGGGCTATGAGGCACATCAGTAATCCATATAGTCACCCAACTCCGTATGGATGGATCTAATTACTATGGGAATCATTATTGTGGAGTCAATATATTACAAGGTAATGACAATATTTTATTTTAATGTAGTTTTGTTTGTATTTTAAGGTAATAATATGTAGTGAGAGACATTTCATAAATATGTCGAGTTTGTTGTGTATTATGGAACAAAAGAGAAAGGAAGAACCATGTCCAATGCCAACGTCCTTCTCTATAATTACTCTTTATACATGCTATCATAAAAGTCAACATGTGCATTTGATGTATATGCAAAACTAAAATCGTGAAAAACAAATTGTGAGATGCCATTATCAACAAAAAAATGTCATTCTTTAAATTTGCATATGTCTAGTGGGATTTTGAACATTTTTGGATATGTATTCATTTACGTAAACCTCAAACAATATATAAATGCATACAATTCATGTAACAAAGTAGTAATTAAGCATATAATTCATGTGAAAAAATACTTAATTAAAACTTGGTGATTGGAACTCAAATTAAAAATAAAGATTAGAATGAATAAAAATTAAATTAAATTAAAAGTTTCCATATACCAAATCTAAAATTAAGATAGATCTACCCTTGTTTATTCACAATTTCTTTCTCTCCCTATATATGATGCTTACTTAAAACCCAACTCATTTTGATATATATATATATAAGATGGACATTAACATATTTAACATGTATTTTTATTTTTTCTAATAAGATGGACATTAACCTATCTTTTTGTTATTGATATGTTATTTTATTTTAAAATGTTTTTATAAATGATACATTAAATACAAAATTACACATTTAAAAAAACAATTTAAAACTTTAATATGATTTAAAAACAATTCTCTTTACACTTATAAATTAAAATAAAGCTAATTTAATATATATAATAACTTTTGATTATAATATAATATATATTAACATAATAATTATTGCAAGAAAACTAAAAACAGTAAAATATTCTTATCTTTTATCCAACAAAATCTTCAATAATTTTCTTCTTAACCTAAATGTTCTCTACAATATTGAAGAAGTAAGTCTCCGCAAACTCCATCCAAGGAAGATCGTAAACTCCATCCAAGGAAGATCGTGAGTCATTTTTCTTCTTGTGAATGTTGTATTGCATTAAGTGCTGCAATATTTTTTTGGATATATATATAAATACATATAAAAGTAAGTGTATGAATAATGTATTGCATTCTCTGCTGCAATATTTTTCATATACAAGTGTATAACACAAAACGATGCGTTGTTTTCATCAAATTTTACTTACGACAAATTGAATCCTATTGTATTAGCGAGGGGTAGTTTTTAAAAGGCTCAAAGGAGAGCAAAATCCTTTTAATCTTTGAACAGCTCGTCTAATAATGACAAAGAATTCATCCAAATATATGATATTTCTGTACATGCCTAATACCATCAAGACACAGTCCATGCAGTTGAAAGATGAATTGCGAGAAAGGCCAAGAAGAATATATAACTTTCAGTGGCAAATGACAGAATTCAGTGAATATGTTATAATCTCAAAAGTCCAACATAAGTAGAAAACATAATTCAGTGAATATGTTATAATCTCAAAAATCCAACATACGTGGAAAACACATGGAGGATACAGTGATTGGGTAATTCTTAAAACTGCTGAGAAATATCGAACAATATTGCCGAGCTTTAAAGGTAATAAAAGATAAATATTAAATATTTATTTGTACATAGTAGTATGTATTCTACAGTTTAGTTTGGGATGCTTAACCTGCCCAATGAAGCCTTGGAGTTTGCAAGCCACATGAACGCCGATCTCAATGCCAAGCAAGCCAACGCTGTGCATGTGGTTCACATAAACACATAGATGTTACTTTAACACACCAAATTCCCTTTTAGTCCCTGTCCCTCGGTGAGAAAATTGAATGGAATTGATACGAGGCTCGCGGCCCCACAAATTGGGGGTAATAAGGGTCAGCACACCCTTACACAAATTTTCCTTCACCTCATACATCTTAGCATTCTCATGAAGCTTGAAACGACCCCAGAAACTCCCCTGCAATATCTTCGAATTAAGATACATTTATATTTTGTGATTTATTTCTTGTTTATTTCCAATTCTTGCTTTCCCTCTTCTAGTACTTGAATTTTAGCATCCTCCTTCGTCAGACCTACATATGACAGATGCTACATTAATCACAACAAACCATTGAAGCATGTACCTGAATGTATGAGTATGTGTATTATACCCAGAATATTGGTCTTGATCATATGAACCAACGAGGTTTCTTTCTAGTCGACTTGAATGTGCCCTCTGTAGCTAAGGTGTTGTTTTCCTAGAACTCTCACCTCTCACCTCTCGTCACATACTCCCAAGGGTATTCGTGGAGGCCAGGCATTTGAAATTTCAAAATTCAAATTATCTCTTGAAAATGGTGTAGAAGAGTGAAGCGACCATATATATGTCATGCATGCATTGTACTCATGAATAGCTCTTGGTATAGGTATATGCCATGCATGATATGGCTCACACGTGACGTGAGTCCTCGACGATGGACATGTAAACAAACCGGAAATCTCTTGCTGAGAAATAGGATGTGCACGAAAATTTCAAGTGTGTCAGAGCCCCTACAACAGTCTTAATTAGACTGATGCGGGGTGCATATTTGTTCCCAAACACTTAAACCACTGCATCACCAACATTAAAGCTCAAGAAGATGGCCACCGGGAAAATTGAACCCAACTACACATAGAACTTGAAACAACCTACCAAATCCACTACACTAGCACAACAACAACATAAATACGGCCAACAAACCACAAATGCGCACATCCACAGTACTCGATATCCATAAAAAATGAAACCAACCACCATTAATACTAGCAAACCTGGCTCACGTCACAGCCCCGTTGACAAAAAGCAAACCTGAAACCAAACTCGCGTCCACCGCAAAAACTGACCTCCGGCACAGATAAAACCTCGAAATACATCACATTGAAACCAACCCGGAGTGGAATATGGGATAACTAAAACGCCCCATTTTCCCACTCTGGGCTTTGTGCTGTCCAAACCCGATTGTTGTTGTCGTCAACCCCCGCAGCTCCGGTTGTTAGAAAAAATAGGATCGCAGAGCAATAACAATAAACAGAAATGCAAATATAATCACACATACACATTACAAGAGAGAAACCAATATAGCGTGGTTCACCCAAGATGGGCTACGTCCACACTGAAATTGCCAGTCCTTATTATTATACCATCCAACAAAGTGAAGGGATACAACCTGCAGCACAACTACTGCACTTCCTCTTCACTGTCTCACTGTCTCTCTTACGATCTCAGATATCTTTACAATGCATAATACCTAATACATCAACCCTAGCTGTGTTACAATGTCTTTCTTTTATTGGGGAAATAGAATGGGAAAATACCACGGGATACCCAAAACCATGGGCCCGAAATCTGTTGGAGAACGAGTGTACAGTAAGCTTGGGGTACAAACATGACTAAATAACATCTCTGAATCTGGAAGATCAGGCTCCACAACCAACACCAATGAATCTCCGGACTCCGATCCGCACTATCTCCGACATGTCTGACAACCTCGTCACGGTCCCCCTCCAATGTCCTGTTGCCACTGTGAGTCAACGTCTCCCATGACGAGAATTTACTCAACCAGGTTGCAGTTGGTGCAGGGGAAATTTCGAACGCCCTCCTCCCTCCCTCCTCCCTCCAAATCCTCCACTCTCCCATGCACCACCAGGAGCACGCGCAGGAAACCCGCGGACCCTCCCCTACACCAGGATGCTACTGCTGTGCATCTCTCGGACTCTCCTCTACACCTTGGACCCTCCTAGACGTTGTTGTTGCCTAGTACGTCTTCATTCTTGCTCCCACTCCCTTCGTTGCAAACTAAGTGTCTGGCATATCACTGATGATATTCAAAATAATATTTTTGATGCAAAAACATTTCGTTCATGAAACCAAAAACCTTGGCCCAGAGGTGCGGCCTTTCAAAGCTATTAGGACCGTGCGTGAAGTTGAGAGGAGAGACTTATACAATTATATTGAAGAGATATTAGAGTTATAACATTAATTTTCAGACACAACCAATATAGGAAATCAGTGCGTTGGTGATTAAAACCATTCCGTGCTGGGACGAATTAAGCAAAACCATATAATTTTCACAATATAAAAAACAAAAGTTGATAAACAACTAAATAGGTTCATGCTCCCTTATCATCAACTATCTTCTTCGAATCTCTAACTTGTGGGGCCTCTAAAAATAGGATTGGGATATGGGCTAACTCATTGTTTTGTATGATCGAAAGAAGGCATCAGTGTTTTTGTCCAATTTATCATCCACAGGGGCTTCAACATTTTTCTCTGTTTCAGGAAACATGTGAGGAATGAAGCCAGGCTCAAATAATGATCTCTGTTGGGCTGGAAAATTATAACTCAGAGGCATAGTTGCCCCTGAATTGTATCCATATATTTTATGGTTAGCTCCCATAAAGTTTCCACTTGTAAGCATTTGAACAACATGACCTAACTATAACATAACATAGTAAAACATGGATGATCGAAATAACACATCATTGTTTTTGTCCAATTTATCATCCATAGGGGCTTCAACATTTTTCTTTGTTTGAGGAGACATGTGAGGAATGAAACGAGGCTCAACTAGTGATCTCTGCTGGGATGGAAAATTAGAATTCATAGGCGTAGTTTCCCATGAATTGTATCCATATATTTGTTGATTAGGATAATGGATAGATACATGTTTCCCTATTGTTTGTCCCTAGACAAAAAAAGCAATGGGTGTCAATTGCAAAACAAAAATTGTGGGCATAAGCCATAAGAGAAGGGACGAGGAAAGTAACCAGCAATATTTTCTATCACAACCACAATATTGGTGCCTAGTGAGACAAAAATTCCAAATATAGAATGAAACCTGTTATGCATCTTACATGAATGAAATTCGGTAGTGGGATATACAAACTTGAAAAGTATCAAGCTTCATTTTATAACCAATCACATAGAATTGCAATATCAATTTTTTAAGGAAACATACAAAAAGGGGATGGAATATGGTGGTTGATGCATTGCCCACTCAACTGGAAAAATACAAGTTTGATATTTGCAAAAAATGTTTTTTGGATGAATTCTATTGGGACAAATTAGCATGGGCATCTTTTTGTTACATGTAAGATGAATGGGAGTGTCGAAATATTGCAACCCCACATATTGAAAAGAACATGGAGCATTTGGGAAAGTATGAATTAAACTTCTTTGTGAATTGTATTTTTTATGCTATATATATATATATATGTTTGTGTGTGTGTGTGTGTAAATCCATGTGTGTGTAAGAAAGGAGATTCTTGAAATTTACTTTTTATTTTTCCCTTGCTTGTACAATTTATGTTTATGTACTCATGCATTATCTGTATCAATTTTGTACTCATGTACTTACGAATGTGAAATGTCGTGAAGGATGACCCTGATAATAAAGATTCCACTTCCAATAAGTATTCAATGTAAGTAAGTCTAGTATTGTGATACATGTGTTGTATATTGCTTATTTTGTTTTATGAGTTTACTAAATCCTATGTTTGAAAAAATTGCAAATGTACATAGATATTGGTGTTCTTATGGACCAAAAGATAAGAAGACTACACCAAAACCTTCCCAGAGAATGCAACGCTGTGTTGATAAGAGAGGATGCCAATGCCACTTCATTATTAAGGAAACAATTGGTAGACCGGGGGATGCCATAATTACATACAATATGGATACACATGAGGATAAAAATGGTTGGTCATGCCATGGAAAGCTTGATAGATCAACTGATCCAAGGGCAATGTATGCACCTCATCTTTCAAGATAAATGGTGTAGTCAGTCGAGGCATTATATGACATGGGATTGTCCATTGACATGGTTTGTGAGTGACACATGTTGGAGGTTCGAGAAGGTAGATTCAACATGGATCCAAGAAGTGATCGAGACAACTTTTTGACACAAAGAGATGTCGTGAACATTTTCAATAGACTAGCTAAATCAAAATTTCAACTCAATAAGAATGATTCAATAAGTGTTAACTTATGGTATCAACAAGAGAAAAAGTCATTCTTTTTCTACCAAAGGCCCGAGGGTGATGATGTACCGTTTATAATTGGTATTCAAACATAGTGGATGTTGTGCAAGATGGTGAAATACTCACATAATAGTATCATTGCAATGGATTCAACGTTTAGCACAAACAAATATGGGGTGATTATTTATTTAAATATGGGCACATATGTATGCACACTTTATTTTTTATCTAATCATCTTTAATATTTATAATGTTGTGAATGTAGTATCAATTGTACACTCTACTCGCATTTGACAAACAAGAAAATGGAGTCCCAATTGCAGGGGTCATTTCATCGTGAAACAAGTCATCTGACATTTCATTGTGGTTGTCAAAACTCATGGATAGAAGTCGACAACTTAAACCTGAATGGACAGTGAATTCCTTCATGACATATGATGTATTAACTAAAATCAATGCAATAAGGTATTATGTTTAGAGAATAAGTAATCATATGTGCTCAATGTTTTGTACACTTTACTAATTTATTTATTTGCTACAATTTGTTTTTCTTGTTGCAGGTCCATTACAGGTTGTCGAGTTTTATTATGTGTATGGCATGTCAGAAGAGCTTGGTTAAAGAATGTTTACATATTGGCTACTTGTGAGGAAATTGGAAGGAAAATGTTTTAAGAATTAGGCGCAATCATGAATAATTGCCATGATCCAGAGTCTGTTATCCAAGATTTAAAACATTTTTATACTGAATTTTCAAATGAGAAGCGTTTCTTGGAGTACTTCTAAAGAAATTGGATGCAAGACCAAAAATTCCGTAAGAATTTATTCAATTTGTAGCAAAACAATTTCTTTCTTGAATATGGAAAATTTCATAATTGTATATTTTTCTCCCATATATGTGGGAAAAAGGTTACATGAACTTTCGTCATGCCAACCAAGAGACAAACAATGCTATTGAAAGTTATCATTGCTTTTTAAAAACGAGATTCTTAAATGACAATAGAAGAAAGTGTGCATGGTGGATGGATTGGTTTATCTACACTCTCTTGAAAAGGGTTGAATTGTATTACTGGAACATTGCTCGTCAAAAGAAAGTTGATTTTCTAAACAACTACAAGTTGCAGCATATCATAGAAACATCTATGGAGAAATCCAAAAGGATTCCTCACCATCATTGTACTTTAAATGTTGATATTCAAAATGCCTATTGGGTGCAAATTCAACCGTCTTTGAAAAGATATCTTGTGGTTTATTTAGATCAAGGATTTAGTTATTGTGATTGCCTATGGGTTATGAAAGGTAATTTTTGTAAACATGTCATTAAAATAGGCATGTTGCGTGGAGACTTTAATGATTCTATGGACATTAACCGATTAGCTAAGTTTGATGTTGATATTGATATCACAAATAGTGGGTCTCCAATCATGCAACATGATTATGACATTGTTGATGATCAAAACATTTCAAATGCAAGAAATGAAAATTTTGAGCCAATCGTCAATGAAATTAATGACTATGATCTTGGGAGATGCCAAGATATTTTTGATAGATGCAACAAGAAGATCCAAGAAACAATGGTGCAACCTCCACATTCTATTTCAAAGGCATTATTGATGGAATTTCTAGTGGACAAGTTTGTTGTTGAAATGAATAATCAATGCATAAATGATTTTGATTTTAAGTGTAATGATAATGAGGCCACATTGAAGCGAAGAAAAATCTTTCCAAGTCCCAAAAAGAGGTATTTCCAATGACAAAAAAAGCGTCAGTTGCTACAAGAATTGAACCCTACACCCATTCAAGGTCATGACAATGCTTCCAGAATTATTTCCAATGTTGATGCAACACAATATAATTTTCCAATAGCAAATGGAGCTCGTTCGAAGAAGAAATCTCTTGAAGAGGAACTAGAACAATGTATGCAAAGAAGATGTCAACAACAACTTCTCTAGGTATTATTTGTGGTATTATTTGAACTAAAATGTCTCTAATGGAGTGAGACAACATAAAGAATCTTATAATTGTAATATATTGACAGGTGGAGAACGTGTTTTGCGAGCCACACCACAAAGGGTTGCAAGGCATAGGCATTGCATTCAAAAAATTTCAAATTCAGCTCAACCATCACCGATCAATCTTGTGCAATCACCATTAGAGTCACTTCCAACCATGAATCTATTAATAGGTCTTTTTTTTCATGAAGTTAATGTTTTGTTGGATTACTCGAGAAACATTATAATATTTAATTGTTTGGTATGTGTTTGTATGTGTATATTTTTAGGTGATGTCTCTCATGTTGCACAAACACCACCAGCAAGGAGAACAACGTTGATATTATTCCTTGAATTGGATTGACAAAATCAAAGTGCACTACTAGAAATGAAAATTCTACCAGACAATAGTTTTGTAGCATGGACACTCTGCAATTTTTGGTAATTTTTTTATTGTTGTAAATTTATTGCAAAGTCTGCCATTTTTTGTTGCAAGCTTTGTCACTATATAATGTATACTTTAATTAAATCAATATTCTTTTATAGAATGTGTAGTATTGCCTACATTATCAGTCCTTTTTGAAAGCAATCAGATAGAAACTTTTATGTAGCCCAATTGTTTTGAAATTCAACTTTTTGCATTCTATCTCCTGGTATTTATGTATCTATGTAATTGTGATAATAAGTGGTTGCATGCAGTTTCTTCTTTGAAAGAAATATGCAATGAAAATTATTTCAACAACAGGCGACCCCTATTTTTTCCAAGGTGATTTTTGTCTAGAAAAATATAGCTTGGACAGGAACTACGACACAGATACAGTGTAAACCTGCTGGACGTGGTTCGAAATGTTTCAGAAAGTAATTATTTTTTGTAATATTTTGTAATTCAATCGTATAGTTAGTTGTTGAAATCTATATAGGATTCTCGCACATATTAAGTACCTATTGGAAATATGTTATGATTGAGAGAATCCAATTTTATTCTCTTAGACTTTCATTCCCTTTCAGGCTTGTATGTTGAGTTCCAGTGAAGAGTGAGTTGGGATGGTTAAGGGCGAAGAATAATGTGAACTTGAGAGGTCTAATGTTTTAATGGATTACATAGAGTTCAAGATGATTTTTCTAATTATTTTTTTTTGTCAAAGGGAATTATCCAATACTTGATTGTAGAGGGCAGGGCATTATTCCATAGATTAAAATGATTTTTTATAAAAATACATGAAATGTAAATGTAATTATGCAGGTTGGGATATTTTATAACTTGTGTGTCAAATGAAATTTATGGAATGATTCTTGACTAAGAATACAAGAAGTGTATCATGGGTGTTCTTATTAAACTTATAGATGCATTGGTGTGTACAATATCATTGTACTGGAGATGCCATTTTAAAAAGAATAATGTAGATGTTGTTGGCTCTTTTAAATACCCGGGGTTCACTAAAAGTGTCCAACAAAAATCCACAATAATTCAATATGTTGGCATATTCAACCTTCTAATGAGTTTAGCTTGGCTCTTATTTATATAAATCTCTTCTATGGTCTCCTATTATTAGATTGTATATGCTTATTAACCTTACTTTATAAAGGTTTGCTAACATTTTGCCAAGAAATGTGAATTGATACATTCCAGCAGCGAAATTTAAGGAAGTTGTGTTAGGAGGCACCATTGGAATGTCACATCATGAGATTTCAAGGCCTGATGCCCGATTGAATAATAATGTGGTTGAATGATGGTTCAAAATGGGGCATTTCTTCATAATTAATGTTTAAGACTTCTGCCCGTTCACTAAAATCATAGTTCAAGCTCGATTCAGTGTGAATGATGTACCTACAGGTCATCATTTAACTACACTCACAATATTTGATTATTTTGTTAATCAGTTCATGACATATGGGTTTAACGCCTTGCTGAGCTTGTTTCAGAGGATAGTATTTTAGTAGGTGTCCACCCCACTCGTTAGTTGTTAAGATGAATAAAACCAGTGGAAATTTGTGCAGGTTTGAACCTGTCAACATGTAGAGGCCTGAATGGTTCCCCTGATGCGCTAAGATGTTGATAGAAGCCGGCTGGTATCCCTTATTTGAGAGAATAAGAGGCTACAATGTGGAGGTTACTCACTATTTTTCCCGCAACTACACAGGTTCGACCATTGATTTTTAGACTTTGAGCTTTGAAGTGTCCGAGGGTTTGATCGCAGAAGCAACAATGATACCTCTTGAAGGAGATAGGTGGTTTAAGAAACAACCTTTCGAAGTTGATATAGACTAGTACCTCCTGCCTGGACATGAAACTCTTGATTGGAACAAAGGGATACACCTAGACAATATCAAGGAACATTGGAGGGATGTGCTAAGTATTATCCATCGCTATGTTACCTGCGAGGGAAGGTTTGCTACTGTCTACAAATATCATCTCAGGTTCCTTCTCCATGTGTCAGGGCAATCTAAACTAAACCTCCCTTATTATTTGTTCAAAATTCTTTCCAAGATGGCAACTAGGGTAAGAAATCATCTTGAAGTGACACCAGTCACTCCATCTTCCACCATGGGTTAGTGAAATTGTTACTATTGATTGAACTAAGGAAACAAGGTCGCTCCTGGTAACACTTTCTCTTCTGGGCAGGATTTGGATCAGAGAAATCAGAGGCACTAAGCAATCTAGAAGTCAAAGCAAGTAAAGAAGAGATATAATTCTCAGTTAAAAAGAGCAGGGCTTCTCATTCCAAATGCATACATCAAGAGGGATAGGGAACTTCCAAGCCACACAAAAGTCACAAAAGGAAGGTGGAGCAGAAGTTTGAACAAATAATGGAAGAATACATCCCTAAAGGAGAGGCTATTACACAACCAGTTGAAGACAATGTCTAGTATGAAGAAGCTCCTGCACCTAAAAACAAGTCTGTGTTTGTCCCTAAGACACCTAAAGTTACAGAAGAGAAGGAAGGCTCCAGAATGCCTGAGAATCCATCTTCCAATCCAAAATTTCTATCCACTTTTTCCTCTCTAAAATTTGAAGGAAGTAGATGGAGACCTAAGACTAGGCCTACTAACAAATTGAGAATGAATATGAAGGATACCATAAAACCTGAGTTCAAGAAAAACACAGTGATCAACATCAAAGATTCCTCAAGTGAGGAATATCCCAGAATTAAGGAAATGGAAGAAACATTATCCCAAACCCTAATCAATATTGAAAAGAGTATCAAGAATTGTCCAGAGCTACCCGAGAGAAGTCACAAGCGAAAGGAAAAGTACAGAGTTCAGAATTTTGAAGTTGGAATGAGCTCAAATACTGCAAACATGGAAATTCAAACAGAGACTGTTAATACACAAAATATGGAACAATCTTCTAAGATCCAGGAAGCTCGGGATGTTGAAAATTCAGTTGAATTCGCTACAAATTTGTGTATGAAACACCCTGCAGATCAATCACAAGTTGAAACAGAGTCAGGAATAGAAGGTCTCAAAAAAGCACTTCAATATTACAAATCATAGAATGAGCATCTAAATACCTCTAATGATCAACTCATTGAGGTTAATCGAATATTAAGGGAGGATTTAGTGGAAATCAATGCCATTTATGAAGACTTAGTGGTGACTACAAAAGAAGTTGCAAAGAGGAGGAAGTTAGCGCAGCAGAGGAATGAAGAGTTGACCAATCAAAATAGAGATATTCTAGAAAGAAATCAAGCACTAGAACCAAAGAATGCTCGGTTACAAAAGAGATATCAAGCACTAGATGGATTGACTATGTTGGATGATGCAACTCGACATATTTGACAAGTCACCCTAGGACAGCCTCCATTTCCAGTTCTCTACGTGGCATAATGGTTAACAAAGGAATGGAATCGAAGACTCAAGACAACTCTTCATTTTCGATCTATCAAATAAGCAGGTGGCATATAGATGTAACTGGCATATTTTTCATATGTAAATATAGATAAACATAAAATGTAGTTATCAAATGTAATATTCATTTTTGTAACACCCCGTTTTGACATTTCCACTTGAACTACTATTATATGTTGTATTTGCTTGATTGTGAGACTTCATCGATTGACAACATTGTGGACATGTGGTTCTACTATTTTGCCGATATATATGTGTGAGTGTGTGATGTTAGTATTATGATATGTAGTCATGTTAGATATGTATCATGTGTTAGTTACGTCTCAGATATGAAAGTTAATGAATGATGGGTACATGGATACCATTAAAGTTATTTGTTGAACGAATGAATGTTATACCAGGTGCATGGTGAATATAATGAATTGATTATTGTTGTTATGTTAAGACGAAATGTATGTGTACATGTGGAGGATTTGTGCATGATATTCTAGATTGTATGTCAAGGATTGACTTACATGTTAAAATGGCTAAGTGATAGCTGGATCCTACGAGGTGGGAGAGCCTCGGGGACATGGAATCCGAAAGATAAATGGTATGCAAGTGATACATTATTTACTTTCGCATGATTATTATGATGTATGCGTGGGGTAGGGTTTCAGGAAACTCAACCGCCCAGATTGGTTATACGATGACAAACTGAGTACAAGCGCAACGCAGTTATTATGTCGGGTAGACATAGTCCCTTGTTCCATTAGGGGGGTGGAGGCTTTACCCACCGTTTATCCCCGAAACCCAGTCATGGGAGGGTTGTGCTATGCCGTGCTCCCAGAGGTGCGTGATGATGACTGGTGGTTTCCTACTGGGGAAGCTTGGTCGATGTAGTCGACACTTCCGCTTACGGGTTCTAACTAGAGCCGGTCATGGATTGACACTTCAGGGTAGTCCAACAGAGGAAATGATAGGATGTGGAAGTTAGTGGTGATGTAGGTAGATAGGTGTAGCTTGAAGTCGGGAAGAAACGTGATCTAACTGTGTTTGTTGGAAAATCTTTGATTGATTAAGTGTCATAACTCAGTAATGTATGAATTGACGTAACTTAATAAGATTGCAGTTAGGTAGAAGATTGTACCTTGCAAACTATGTCTAAATCTGTGTCAGTAAACAATAAGTTTCGTGATTATGATTGATGTGTGCGATTTATTATTGTTAGTGTACTTACGCGAGGTATGTAAGCAGTAGCTACACTTACATAACTCACCTACATATTTAGAAATTGCGTGAAATAAAACTGAACTATAATGTTTAGGCATTAATTACATTATTACTACTTATCTAACTAGGAGATTAAGTTAATACGTCAAGTTAGTAAATTTTGGTTTAATAACTGAGTAGGATAATAGAGTAAATTAGGTGGTAATGAAAGACAATTTAGTAATAATGTTAATTATTGTCGATTAATGTTAATAACATTGATTAATGTTAGTCATTGTTGATTAATGGTTGATAATGTTGATTAATGTTAAATATTGTTGATTAATGTTAGTCATTGTTGATTGATGTTAATAATATTTATTAATGTTAATTATTGTCGATTAATATTAATAATATTGATTAATGTAATTATCATTGATTAATGTTAATAATACTGAACAATAATGTTAATTATTATCAATTAATGATTAATAGTGTTAATTAATAAACGAACTATGGTTAACCTAAGTAGTAATTAATGTAATTGATTAGTAATGTTTGATTGATTGTTAATAAATTGAAATAGTCAAGGCTAAGGGTTAAAATGTTAAATGATTATTGTAATGTTAATTTAAGTAGTATTAATTTGATAAGTTAATATTAATTACAAGGTTAGTTAATTAATTAAAATGTATGGATAAGAATTAATTTATAAACCATTAGTTTTATTATGATCATGCTTAAGTTAATTAGAACATAAGGTACTTTATAAATAGATATTATATGAAATTGATGAACAAGTGTCGGGTATACATTTTGGAATTGTTAAAAAAAATGATAATTAATTATGAATTAATTATAAAACAATTAAGAAACATTTAATTGTGAAGTCACCGAGGTTGACTAATAATTAATAAGGTGAAATGTGTAAGTTTAAAACACTTACACATTGGTGAGAAAACCGACCCAAAACTTAAACTATCATAAATAACTTTTATTTTTGATTAAATAAATATTATATTTTGAAATAAGGAAAGAATATTAAAATAATGGAATTTAATGTTTGAGTCAAAGGTTAAGGGCTCGAGGACTGACTTGGAGGCTAAAATATTTATGTTAGAGATAGGGTATTAATGGCATAGGGAAAGAGTCGGCAAAGAAGATGGGAATAAGGTCGAGGAGAGGGGAGGAAGAAAGGGGGATCTTCACCCTTGGATATTTTGGGGAAATTTGAGCAGAGATAGAGATTTTTAGAGTAGAAGAGAAGGGGGTTCTTGTTGGAGAATTTGCAGAAGGGAAATGCTGGTTGGCTTGTACTCGGTTTGGGCTCGGGGGTCCAAAGGGGTACGTTTGGAGCTGGATGGTCGACGATACCTCACCAGTTGGCAAGGTGGCATACTTGTTTGATCGGTTGAGTTTCAAGGGTTTGGGAAGGATTTTGTTGCAGGGCTACAACAGGGCATAAAACAGAGCTGAAAGGGAGCATCAGAGGGATCTACTAGCTATTACGAGGTATTTTCTTACAGGTATAAAATCCATTTCTACCTTGTAAATTTTATTATTTCAGGTTATAATGTAAATGAAATATTGTAAAATTATTATAAATAGGCACATGTACATATATGTTGTTGAACCTGCAAAATAGTAAATGTTACGCACACTTGGCCCCATCTTATGGGATTTTGCTGAACTTTGGATGCAATTTTCAGTCAATGGGACACGCCACAAATATACGGGCTTACAACCAGGGTCTCTCCACATCATTAGTTCACATCGCCTGGAAAAGATCCTTAAGAAGAATTCACATGGTGTCATCTCTCAGCTCCATTCCATTTAGATGCACCCACCAACGGTCTCCACTACTTCTTTGGATAGATATGCAAGTGTCTTTGCTGCACCAGTGGGATTGTCGCCTTCAAGAGACCTTTCCAGTAATCATTTAGACGCATCTACATCTCAGTAGGAAACGATGGCTATTTTGCATGCAGTACAGAAGTGGAAGCCATCCCTATTAGGGACTTATTTCTGCATCAAGACTAATCTCCAGAGTTTGGAACATTTCCTGGAACAACAGGTCTCCTCCCTAGCACACCTGCAATGGGTTATCCAACTCACAAGTTATGACTATGCGATCACTTACAAGAAGGGTAAGGACAATATGGTGGTAGATGCTCCTTCTTGCACATTTGATGACCCAGTTTCTCTTACAACTATTTCTTTGCTTATTCCAAATTGGTTGCAATCTGTTCAACAGGGCTATCTCTTCTATGAACTCCATGCTTCTTCATCGCCAGGACAATCTGGGTTCCTCAAAACCGATGACTGGAAACAATGTAACTTCTTTTGGCAGGGATTGAAAATGAAAATTCAACAGATGGTGGTTGACTGTGATACTTTCCAGGTCAACAAGGGTGAAACGACATGCCTTTCAGGACTGCTCGAACCCTTTCCCATCCCTACACAGATTTGGACAACTATTTCTATGGATTTCCTAGAAGCGCTCCAGTGGTACAATACCACATCTAAAAGGACACCATATGAAGCAGTATATGGACAGGCACCGCCAGTTCTTCTTCCATACAGGCTCAACAACTCCCCAGTTCAGGAAATTGACTCGGTTATTCAAAACCGCGATCAGATTCTTCTCATTCTGCAAGACAATCTTCACATGGCAAGAATTCTACTGAAACAATAAGCCGATCAGCACCGTTCTTAGCGCACTTTTCACGTAGCTGGTATGGTTCTTCTTCGTCTACAACCTTCCAAGCAATCCTACCTGAAACTGAAAAGGCATCAGTGGGCCAGAATGCAGCCCGAGGATGCTACAGGGGAACCACTCCTTCAGATTCTGCATCAATTTCCACATCTAAATCTTTGAGGACAAAGATTTTTCTAAGGGAGAGGGGATGTTAGGAACCCATGTCAACCCTTCTATTTACCTTGTTAGTATATTGTTGTTGGACGCATATGATTTGCAAGTCGTCCCGTCGTATTTGTTGATCCATAGTTTGTATTATTGTTGTTGGACGCATATGCTCTGTAAGTCATCCCGTAGTAATTGTTGATCCATAGTTTGTATTGGCCCATGGTTTGTATTGACACATGGTATTTACCCATGGTATTGTCACCTAGACTTAGTATATAAGTTTGTGTTGAGACCAATGAAGGTACCGTGAAGTTATTTGTATTGAGCTTTCTCAAAGGAGGTTGCCCCCTCGAAGTGGCCTGTGATCAATAAACACAATTACGAGTTTTGTTATTTCTGTTATCTCTTGTATTTTCATTAATTAATTGTTGCAGGTTCTTCACATCTGGTATCAAAGCACTTTCTTGGGCTCGCTGGGTGAAATTTCTGCCAATTTTTTTTTCTCGCATCTATTGCACCTTCGGATCTGGGAATAATGCCTACCCGCTTAACTGTGGGAAGCACTTGGGCATAATCCCTAAAACTCATTGTGAGGAGTACCATAGGAACCCCGAAATAGCTGGCCCATTGAGAGGACCTGCCAGCGAAAAGGGCAACGACCCCTACCTGATTGACTAGTTCCCACTCGTGAGGTAAACCAAGAGCTGTCGTTTGTGGCAAAGCGGTTATCAGTTTTACTTGAGTCGTGGAGTGAGGGGTACTGCCCCAATACGCAAGCCGTCAGACAACATTGGTGGCCGAGTGAATCTCTTGAACCGATAGGAAGCCGAACATACCTGGGGTCCATATCTATTTTCAGCTGAACTGTTGCCGATCACTTCCACGCCATTGCAGATCCAGCCATATCAGATCCATTCTAAAAGTCGTTTCAGATCCATTCTAAAATTCATTTTAGATCCCACCGTTTTCGATCCATTTTGAACCGTTCTAGATCCTGCCGTTTCCGATCCATTCCGAAAGCCGTTTCAGATCCATTCTGGAAAAAAAAATAAAAAAATCGGCCTCCAACTATTCTTCTGCCATATCTCCCTTGTTTTAACTCTGTTTCCTTGAAACTTCACTGACACCCCTGCAATCCCATTCTGCATATTTCATTCCTGAGGACCTTATCCCAAATTCCACTTCCCAAAGCCAAAAATCCCACATTTGTTTATTTTTAGGGTTTGTCATAACTCCTTCGATTTTCACCCAATCACCCTCAAATTCTGCCACTGTGTCCATTCCCTATTTTTGCTTCTTTGTCCCTCTCTGAAAAATGTTCCCATTCTTTCACCCCGCTTTTGAAATCCTCCTTTTCTGCTTCCCTATCCATTCCAAAGTGTCCAAACCCTAGTCAAACCCCAATTACCCATCCGAGTTTTTCCCAAATCCAATTTTCCCTTTACTAAATAAGCTTTTGTTTGTGTTTTTCGATCCATTCCCCCCCCCCAAAAAAAAAACTCCTAGTTATGGTTGTCACCCACGCAGGAGCAAAAACCATGGAGGAAGCACTTGCAGCCATCCAAACCAAACTCCAAGATCTTGATGAAAAATTTCTCGTCCTCCATCTTGAGCATTCAGCCATGAATAACAAACGATAGTCTGAGTCTTCATCAGACAATGGGTTCTCTTCTTCCAGCAATTTCCGTGGTCCAAAGCTTGAATTTCCTCGTTTCAATGGTACTGATCCAACTGGATGGATCTATCGTGCATAACAGTATTTCAGTATGCATAATACTTTTGATATCCAAAAAGTTCCACTTTCATCCTTTCATTTGGAACAAGAAGCCCTTCAATGGTACCATTGGTACATCAAGGCTTATGACGAGCCAAAATGGATAGATTTTTCGCCAACTCCTTTTGCAACGATTTAGTCCTAGTGCTTTTGATGACTTCACCGGAGCACTCACTAAAATTTGTCAAAATGGCACTGTGAGAGAGTATCAGACATAATTTGAGAAACTAGCCAATCACACAGAAGGATTGTCTGATGACATCTACGGGAGTTGTTTTATTAGTGGTCTTAAGGATGAAATTCGCTCAGAGGTCAAAATGTTATTTCCCAGCACAATGATGGAATCCCTAGGGTTGGCTAAGTTGGCAGAAGACAAGATTGCATCCCAACAGCGCTCCAAACCCACTTTTGTTCCCTTCCAAAATATGGGTTCTCAACGACCTCCCATCCCGCCAGCTCCTCGACCAACTCCTATCAAGCATTTGTCTAAAACAGAGATGCAGGCACGCAGAGAAAAAGGGCTTTTTTATTGTTGATGTATTTGTAACTTCGGAAGATATTCACTTGTATATTGTATTTGTACTTTATTGTATCCACAACGAAGATGTATTATTACTCCGATTGGAAGTATCGTCAGTTGTACTTGCAAGTTTCACAAGTTATATTGTAAGTGTCGTAACTTATACTTGATGGGTTATTAGACCACCTTGATGGGGTCGGACCTGTATGATTCTTGTGGGTTAAAGGGTTATTAGACCACCCTAGTGGGGTCGACCCAGTTAAGTGGTTAAGTTGGGTCCGACCTAGTTAGAGTTAAAAGGCAAGTCAAGTTAGTGTATAAATAGAAAATGTGTCTCTCTCATTTTACACATTCTATTATTCACTCACTTTGCATTAGTGAGAGAAGAGGAGGAGTGCGCACAAGTGGAAGAGGAGAATGTTGTTGAAGATATCTATCTCTTGGGTTTGATCATGGTGATCCTTGTATTGATGCTTATTCTATCTATGAGGAAGTTGCGGGGTTTTTCACCTTCTTGGTTTTCCCGGGTGAAATGTTTTGTGTCTCTTGTCTCTTGTGTGTTATGCTCGATATGCTATACATGTTGTTCTTTCAGTTAAGATCCTAGATATATTGAATTAAATGATGAAAATTAACATAGTATCACAACTAGCCTGAAGGAAGGCATGATATGGCATTTATGAGACTTTTTGCACTTGCGACAAATTGGAGGCTAGGGCTTGATATAGCAAACACCAGTCATCATGGAACTTTCGCTATAAATCCATTTTGGAGAAGGTTCAGGATCTGAAACTTTTGCAGGTCATAGATAACATCCCCGTGTACCTTGTGTACAAAGCACAACATCTAATTCGTTGAACTTTGTCTTTTATGATCAGTACTTTCTAGGGTTTCTGCCTCTTCCAGATCTCAGTCATAAACATGTGACCTAGGAAAAAGGTCACAACTTGGGCTAGGAAGCTCTAAATGAAATTCTGTAAAAAGTTGCAGTAAGAGAACAGACTATAGTTTCTCAGGTAAGTTTTTTAGATTCCTAAATTGAACCAGTGACACATGGCACTCCGTACAAGTTCGCTCTCCTGTTTTATCCCATCAACAGGTCACGTTGCGACACTTGGCATAAATCTCTCTAAGAGAATCCAATCAAGGTTATACCCATGGGGTTGGAAAGACGACATGTTAGGATACCATAGGCCAAATTTTAAGATCCTGTGGATTCGTAATTTCATAGATGCACCAGAAAAAATCAGGTGCATATTTATGTCAAAAAAGATTTGGATTTTGAACACCTTCATTCTTGGCTTATCACTGCTGCGGGAATTTAGGGCTTCAGAGAAAATTGGAATTTTTGGAATCAGAGACCACGACTGAATGCTCCTCATCAAAATCAAAATTTAGAGACGAAGATCGAATTTTTTGGTTGGGCAGAAGGCCCGACTTGATCAAACCCTAGTTTGGGATTTTGATCGGAAAGATGGAAAATTAGGGCTTTTGCAAAAGTTGGAATTTTTGAAGTTTGTGACCACGGATGGAAGCTCCTTAGAAAAATCAAAGTTTAGAGCTTTGGATCGAACCTTTTGTTTGGGAAGAAGGGTGGGCTTTATCAAACCCTAGTTCAGGGTCTTGTCCAGTGAATCTAGAAGTTTCAAAGGCAATTTTGAGGGGTCAAATTTTGCAGTTTTCAAAATTGAAGTATACCAACTTCATCAGCTCAGCAAGCCACATCTTTCCATCCATTCAGAAGTTTGAAATTCAAAGTTTGAATTTTTAGGGTTTCTCTGACAAACCCTAAATCCAGCTCCAGATCCAGTTTCAGCAAATCAAAGTGGATTTGGTTAATCCTAGAAAATAATGAATTGGACACCTACATAAGTGAAAAAGTTCCAATTCCAAAGGGAGATGAGGTTGAGGCTTTACATGAGAAGGCTACAAGCAATCCTGTCAAGTATGACTTGAAGAGATACAGGTACATTTTGAAATTTTTTCATAATTGAGTTTATGATATGTTTGTCTTCATATTATTGAGGTTAGTACAATATTGATTAATCTTAGACTTGTCTCGTCACCCTAGTAAAAGTATGAATGCATGTGAATTATAGAAGACATTCATTGATTAGGGTTATGACACTTATGATTGTACTAATGCACTGTGGTGTCGTATGAGGTTGATGTTGTCTGCTAACATGAAAAGTACAAATCAAGTTCTAGATCAAGAACATATGACCATGGTGACATGAAGACAAAGACTCATAGATCACATAGAAGCTCCACTTACAAGGTATGTATAATTTGGTTCTACAATGGTTAACTTATGAGTTATGCAGGTTACTAAGCACAAGTCATTGAAGAGAACAAGAATACATTGTTTGGGTATGTTAGACATAACTAGCCAACATGATATTTCAGGTATGTTTTTCCTATATCAAGTTAGAATCCTACCTTGTGTTAGGATATTATACTTTTGTATGAATGACAATGTTTATTCTTGAAGTTAGAAGTTTAAGAAATCAACAGTTTATGCATATTATGTTTCTTACTTTGATTGATGATATGTCTAACCAGAAGAGTCCTACGGTCAATAAGTATATGCATAAGTAATAGAAGTCCTCCCTGAAACCTTGAATACTAATGCTTGTGATAAATTACCTGTGTGTGAAATAATCATGACCATACATGTTAAGTTTATTTAGGATCATAATGTTTTGATAGTATTGAGATTATACTAATGGATGTATGATCATGTATGAGATCTTGAGGATGACACTAGTGCACACTTAAGCATGCATAGTGGTCCAGTATGAATATAAGTTCAAGGACAGGTAATCCAGGAAGCAAAGATCAAGAGGGAGCACACTCCAGTAGTTCTTGCAAGGAAGCAAAGATTGAGAGGGAGTCCACCCAACAAGCAAACAAAGATAAGTATTTGAATTGTTATTTCCTATAGATATGATTACTTAAATGATGTTGTTCAATGATGTATACACTTATGTTCCTAGACTTAGTTTGTGTATTATGCATATTAGAATAATTGCATTAATGAATAGTATACTACTAATATGCATATGATGGGTAAGTGGCCTATGGCACTGTACAGCATTCCATTGCTACTTATCTAGAATGAAACCTCTTTGCTGACATGTTGGGAGTTGTGCACACTCTTAACAATGTTCTGGTAGAGATGGAAGGCATCTAGAAAGTTATAGAATATGGATAAATGTTGTATTGAAGCATTGGCTAAGATAATTGCATGACTGTATGAAATATGTATTTATGAGTAAGAATTTGTTATGAAATATAGAAGATGTTTCTAATCATGCAATTGAACTTGTCTTGTAGGAAAGACCGTGTACCTACAAAAGAAGGACTACAACATTTGTTCCAACAACAAATTTCAAAGAAAACTATCTATTGAAGATACTTAGAGGAAGAAGTGATGGGACACATTTGCAGGAGGTGTGCAAGAGCCATTCCAAGCATGGTGAGAGGAGGATCCTTTCCTTGGCTGTGGATGCAAGCGCTGTGTGATGAGCATTAGGACGATGCTCCAGTTACTGCTTTGGATATGCATCAGTTGGATGCTTTGTATGATCAGTTGGATCATGCATATTGATATGCATCAGTTGGATGCTTTGTATGATCAGTTGGATCATGTATATGTATATGCATCAGGACGATGCAGTGACGATGATCAGGTCATGTGTGATGAGTATCAGGACGATGCTCTAGATGACACGCATCAGGATGATGCAGTGACGATGATCAGGATGATCATGTGTGATGAGTATCAGGATGATACTCTGGATGATGATGATCAGGATGATGCATTACTTTCTAGGCATGGAGGTGTGGCAGAGTGCAGATGGAAACTTCCTTGGACAAGGAAGTATGCAGTAGAGATCCTGAAGCAGTTCGGGATGATGGACTGCATGGCCATGGCCACACCTATGGCATAGAACCTGAAGCTTCTGTGTGATGCTTCATCTGAGCCGGTTTATGTCATGGTGTATCATCAGATGATTGGGTCCTTGATGTACCTAACGAACACGAGACTAGATATTTGCTTTGCTGTGAACACCTTGAGCCAGTTCCTGACCGATCCGAGACATGTTCACCTGATTGCTGCAAAGCATATTCTGAGGTACCTGAAGGGTACAGTTGACTATGGGCTCAAGTATGATGTGAATCAAAAGTTTAACCTAGAGGGTTATGTTGATTTAGATTCAGTAGGCAGTGCCATTGATCGGAAGAGCACTTTGGGGTGCTTCTTCAGTATGGGATCAGGTGTGATCTTTTGGTTTAGTAGGAAACAATCATGTGTGGCACTAAGTACAGCCGAAGCAGAGTATGTTGCAGCTTGTTCGACTAGTTGTGAGGCAGTATGGCTTAGGAATCTACTGTCTGAGTTATTTGATCTCCCGTTGGATGCTACTGGTATCTTTTGTGACAACCAGAGTTGTGTGAAGCTGTCTGAGAACCCGGTGTTTCATGACAGGTTGAAGCACATTGAGATCAAATATCACTATATCAGGGAAATGGTGCAGAGAGGAGCAGTGAAGCTCCTGTATGTTGCGACTGATGAGCAGATAGCCGATGTGTTGACTAAGCCACTAGCCAGAGTGAATTTTGAGTACTCCAGACAGAGGCTTGGTGTACTTCAGATCGAGATTCCCTCTAAGGGGAAGTGATGAGTCCGGAGACACAAATGCACATGAGCCATTCTCACATGGTGGTAGGTGTGTCCTCCCATGGTGCAGATATAAGGGCTAGGGCCATTCCGACATGGTTGAATTGTGTCTTCCCATGGTCGTTGATGTAAAAGCTGTGCCATTTGAGTATGGTTGAAGTATGTCTTCCCATGGCTGCGATATAAGTGTTGTGCCATTCCTAGCATGGTTGAAGTGTTTCTTCCCATGGTTGCGATATAAGTGTTGTGCCATTCCTAGCATGGTTGAAGTGTGTCTTCCCATGGATATGGATATAATTGCGATGCCATTCTCGCATGGTTGAAGTGTGTATTACCATGGCGTAGATATAAGTGTTGAGACTTTCACGGATGGTTGAGGTGTGTCTTCCCATGCCGGTGATTGTAAGTGTTGTGTGATGTGCATCTGGGTTGTGCTTCGTGGACTATGAGGTCATCTGAAGACGATGAGGTGACAATATGGTACACAAGTTTTTGCAGAGGCATGTAAACAGTCCTGAGATGCTCTTGTAGGCTTTGCAGAGGCAGTGTAATCAGTTCAGGGAGATCTTGCAGGTTTTGCAGAGGCAGTGTAATCAGTCCTGAGGTGTACCTACTTGATGGCTTGCTCGCAGAGATGATGAAGACCTACATGGAGGCAAGGCCTACATCCAGCATGAAAAAGGGCTGGCTCTGTAGAACTTCCTATGACAAGTAGATTGGAGATTGATTGAGCTAGAAGCAGCAGTGACGATAACGATGATGATTCTCCGTGATCCAGTGATGATGATCCAGCTCCATAATTGAATACTTGTGCCTATATGTATTGGTGACTTGTGTTAAGAGAATACCTTCCTAGTTAAGAGGGAGTGTTGATGTATTTGTAACTTCAGAAGATATTCACTTGTATATTGTATTTGTACTTTATTGTATCCACAACGGAGATGTATTATTCTTTCGATTGGAAGTGTCGTCAGTTGTACTTGCAAGTGTCGCAAGTTATATTGTAAGTGTCATAACTTATACTCGATGGGTTATTAGACCACCATGATGGGGTCGGCCATGTATGAGTCTTGTGGGTTAAGTGTTATTAGACCACCCTAGTGGGGTCGGCCCAGTTAGTATTATGTTAAGTTGTTAAGTTGGGGACGACCTAGTTAGAGTTAAAAGGCAAGTCAAGTTAGTGTATAAATAGAGAGTGTGTCTCTCTCATTTTACACATTCTATTATTCACTCACTTCACATTAGTGAGAGAAGAGGAGGAGTGCGCACAAGTGGAGGAGGAGCATGCTTCTGAAGATATCTATCTCTTGGGTTTGATCATGGTGATCCTTGTATTGATGTTTATTCTATCTCTGAGGAAGTTGTGGGGTTCTTAACCTTCTTGGTTTTCCCCGGTGAAATGTTTTGTGTCTCTTGTGTCTTATCTCTTATGCTTGATATGTTGTACATGTTATTTCAGTTAAGATCCTAGATCTATTGAATTAAATGATGAAAATTAACAATTATAATTGTGATGAGAAATTCACTGGGGGACATAGATGTGTTTAGCAAAAGCTCTATCTGTTGGATGTGGATTCTCCGCCCACCTCTGCAGTTGGTGAAGAAGCTCCAGATACACCGGATGATCAGGTCGACATTCATGAGCCGCCTATTGACCCCCCATCTCAGGACGACCATTGACCAACCATAGATATCTCTCCATGCTTTATCCGGTGTCACCACCCCCCAAACAATGCGGGTCAGGGGTTACTTCAAGAAGCTTCCTCTTACAATACTCATCGATTCTGGTAACACTGGTAACTTCATTGACCCTCAGATCGTCAAACAGGTTGATTGTTTTGTCCATCCTTGCTCCAACTTTGAAGTCATGGTTTCCAATGGGGGCACCTTACCTTGCAAGGGAAAGTGTCACAATGTGCGTATCTCTCTGGAAGATTATAACCTGCGCTCTGACATGTTTTCCTTGTCCTTAGGCATATTGATGTGGTTTTGAGTGTTCAATGGTTATGCACACTTGTCCCCATATTATGGGATTTTGCTAAACTTTGGATGCAATTTTCAGTCAATAAGACACAACACAAATTTACGGGCTTACAACTAGGGTCTCTCCGCATCATCAGTTCACATCGCCTGGAAAAGATCCTTAAGAATAATTCACATGGTGTCATCGCTCAGCTCCATTCCATTCAGATGCACCCACCAATGGTCTCCACTACTTCCTTGGATAGATATGCAGGTGTCTTTATTGCACCAGTGGGCTTGCCGCCTTCAAGAGACCTTTTCGGTAATCATTTAGACGCATCTACATCTCAGCAGTAAATGATGGCTATTTTGCATGCAGTACAGAAGTGGAATCCATCCCTATTAGGGACTTATTTCTACATCAAGACTAATCTCCAGAGTCTCGAACATTTCCTGGAACAATGAGTCTCCTCCCCAACACACCTGCAATGGGTTATCTAACTCATGGGTTATGACTATGCAATCACTTACAAGAAGGGTAAGGACAATATGGTGGAAGATGCTCCTTCTCACACATTTGATGACCCAATTTCTCTTACAACTATTTCTCTGCTTGTTCCAAATTGGTTTCAATATGTTCAACAGGGCTATCTCTTCTATGAACTCCATGCTTCTTCATCGGCAGGACACTCTGGGTTCCTCAAAACTGATGACTGGGAACAATGTAACTTCTTTTGGAAGGGATTGAAAATGAAAATTCAACAGATGGTGGTTGACTGTGATACTTGCCAGGTCAACAAGGGTGAAATAACATGCCTTTTAGGACTGCTCGAACCCTTGCCCATCCCTACACAGATTTGGAAAACTATTTCTATGGATTTCCTAGAAGCGCTCCAGTGGTACAATACCAAATCTAAAAGGACACCATATGAAGCAGTATATGGACAGGCACCGCCAGTTCTTCTTCCATACAGGCTCAGCAGCTCCCAGTTCAAGCAATTGATTCAGTTCTTCAAAACCGCGATCAGATTCTTCTCATTCTGCAGGACAATATTCACATGGCAAGAATTCTACTGAAACAATAAGCCGATCAGCACCGTTCTGAGCGCACTTTTCACACAACTAGTATGGTTCTTCTTCATCTACATCCTTCCAAGCAATCCTCCCTGAAACTCAAAAGGTGTCAGTGGGCCAGAATGCAACCCGAGGATGCTACAAGGGAACCACTCCTTCATATTATGCATCAATTTCCACATCTAAAGCTTTGAGGACAAAGATTTTTCTAAGGGAGAGGGGATGTTAGGAACCCATGTCAACCCTTCTATTTATCTTGTTAGTATATTGTTGTTGGATGCATATGCTTTGTAAGTCATCTCGTAGTATTTGTTGATCCATAGTTTGTATTATTGTTGTTGGACGCATATGCTTTGTAAGTCGTCCCGTAGTAATTGTTGATCCATAGTTTGTATTATTGTTGTTGGACGCATATGCTTTGTAAGTCGTCCCGTAGTAATTGTTGATCCATAGTTTGTATTGGCCCATGGTTTGTATTGACACATGGTATTTACCCATGGTATTGTCTCCTAGACTTAGTATGTAATTTTGTGTTGAGACCAATGAAGGTATCGTGAATTTATTTGTATTGAGCTTTCTCAAAGGAGGTTGCCCCCTCGAAGTGGCCTGCGATCAATAAACGCAATTCTGAGTTCTGTTATTTCTGCTATCTCATGTATTTTCATTAATTAATTGTTGCAGGTTCTTCATAGTATGGTAGCACCCAGGGAGGAGTTGATACTAGCAATTTTGTACGTCGTCATGATACCGAAAGCAGTGATATATAGAGAATTTCCAGTAGGTTGGTTTGGTGAAGAGGTCAAGGAGTTTTATCCTTTAATGTTAGAGACATGAACGAAAACCATGAGGGTTCTAGTCATAATCCTTGTATGGTATGTGTGGGAGGGATCGACAATTTTATAAGGAAAGCTTAAGTCCTTAGTAGTAGAGGGGTTGATGACACGTTATTGTTGGCCATTGCGACCCTATAGAAATGGAGGAGGAATTGTGTTAGTATTTTGGGTGGTGTGATGACCCTGGCATCGTATCACCAAGAGATCGATTATGTCGTATAGTTGTTCATATAAACTAAAGCGATTGATTATGCCCTGTACTGTACTTTATGAGTGTTCGATAGGAATTCCTGTGAGAGGGTTGCGTTATGATCCTTTATCCTGAGTTCAGGAAGACGTTAAGATATCATGACAGTATGTCTTATTATTTTTTGCTCTAAGATATGACATGTTGACTAGGCTTTACCCATAGGCGAGACGATTTAGTTGACTTGCACTTGACTATGAAGTGGGCGTATAGATTAATTCATGTATATTAATGATCATGTTGAGGAATGATGGTAAATTTCGTAACGAGAAGATTAGTTAGTGTTACCTCCTTATGAGTAGACGAGCCTATGGTTAAGATAAATAGTTAATGGAATCAATCCATACATCTAATAGAGTGGTCACCTAGGGAAATTTCATTTATAATTAAGCCGAGGGAAGTCATTTTTAATAACTAAAGTTAGATTTAAATCTTGTGACAAGAAGGGGGCATGGTCACCCCATTGTTAAAACTTCTTTTGTGGAAAGAAGGATTAGTAAGGGCAGTGAATCTCAAGGGAGTTAGGGTATGTTAAAGAGGTTAGAGGCCATTATGGTTAATATGACGATAGCATAATGCATAACTAAATCATTACAAGGCATAGTATCACAAGAGTGAGAGCAGGGTATTGATGTGTAACATCAAGATAACTCAAGGCGATTAAATAATATGTATAATGCAAAAATGAATGAGAATATGTGATGTTGATAAGGATGGGGAAGATAAGAGAATACTTGTTAAGGCACACAATTATGAAAGTATCGAATATGATACACACGATAAGGTTGAAGGAAATAAATATTAAGGAAGAATTTCAAGTAATTGGTGCAATTTAAAAACTTATGTTGCGAATGTAGTAAATGCAAGTGTTAACATAGTTGGTGTAGGTCGATGATAATAGGTGTGTATAGTAAGATGAGCACCATTATGATAGTCATTCAGATAGTAAGAGGGGAATAATGATTAACTTGAGTAAAGACAAAGGAAGGGAGTAGTCAATGAAGCAGGAAGACTAAAATGAGTAAGTGCATTGAATAAAATATTCCTGATATGGGAGCAATCCATAAACAATGTACAAATGGGCTAGGTGGCGATAAATGCAACCATTAATATAATACACGTAGATATAATGTAGTTTTAAAACTGTGACGTGAGTCAGTACAATGTAAGATGTCTCAATGCATTAGATGGTAATGTGCTTATGTATTTAGTATGAGGGACACCTATGAAGTGGATGTATTGATAAATAATATTTATGAATGTGCACGAAATAACTCATATTAATATATGATAGATTAGGGTCGTAATGAAGGAAGAAAGGGAACTATCGCCACATAGTCAGATAGGGTTATGCAAAGAGAGTAAACAAATGATGAATGCAAGAGTTAGTAATTATACTATAATGATGGGGTGAAGTAATACAAAATTTTCGTAAAAGTGTACATATAAACAATGAAATATAAGTGGTTGATTCATAAATTATGGAATGCACTATCCATAGTGGTATCAAGGAAGCAAAAGATTAAGGTGGCATAAATGAAATTTGGACATTTAACTTAGTCCCTAACTGGAAGAGTATAATGACATGTGATATTTTGGACCTAATTGTTAGCCTTAAGTATGGGTATATAGTGTTTTTGAAGGACATTGTTGAGTCTGCCTAGTTTGGAATTACTTAAGGTACCTCACATTAGCATATGTTGTTGATGATGAGTTAGTTTCGAGCTTTCTCCTATTCATGTATGAGTAATAAAAGGTATCACACATCAAATAATATTGGACATTGAATGAATTTATGTATGTTTAAAAACAACAACACAATTGCAGCATATCAATTATAGGCATGTCAATGACAAATGGCCGTTAAGATAAGTAAAGGGGTTAAACAACATGAGCAACAACCATAGTATTTGGTATGGTGTGATAATAATGGATGAGCTCATTTGCATATTGTGATGACAGTAGTGTTAATGCTGTATAAGTAATGATGAGTAAGGACTATAATGTTAGTGTGCACAAATAAGTAAGAGTCATCATCTTGTGGAATTAATGGGTTATAAATAAAAAGAACTAATAAGTGTAACTTAGATACTGAAAGTAATAGAGTAGATTGGATTAGTGGATTGACATAGATATGTGAATGAAGGAAATGGGTATGTCAAGGTAAGGGATAGTTAGAGAATTAGTACCAAACATAGGACAATGATGTGAGGATTGCAAGATAAATGGAAATGCGGTAGAAGACAAGTTCTGGTTGAACTTGGAAAGTTGTTAATGATGATATGGAAATTTTTCCATAATGTTTAAACTGCAGTCTCAATGGGTGTATCATTTAAACCAACAACCTTTAAATAAAGAGCATGATGGCATCATAATTTATCACTAATAATAAATCTTGATACAAAGAAATGGCGTAAGTCAAGTGAAATTAACTAAAGATGAGATCTGATTAAAAGTCATTACAATGACTTAGAATCAAATTAAAAGTTATATATAAGACAAGGTATTCTTATGAATCACATTATAGAATGTACAAATTAATTTAATTGAACAGGGATGTTGACTATTCTATGGATTAAGGTGGTAATGAACCTTGAGTAGTCAAACCAATAACCTATGCAGATGTTAAACAAAATATAAGAACACATCCAATAAGATTGAATGAGTAAATTTTGTAGATGGCGTTATGTGTAATTAGGAGGTGGCCCAATAGGGCAAGTATATCCTAGGTTCAGCCACCTAGGAGGACGCACAGATCATGCATCGTGATTATCCCACACTATTTTGACCATAACTTCGGGACGAAGTTTCCTGAAGGGTGGGTGTATGTAACGCCCCGTTTTGACATTTCCACTTGAACTACTATTATATGTTGCATTTGCTTGATTGTGAGACTTCGTCGATTGATGACACTATGGACATGTGGTTCTATTATTTTGCCGATATATATGTGTGTGAGTGTGTGATGTCAGTATTATGATATTTAGTCATGTTAGATATGTATCATGTGTTAGTTACGTCTCAGATATGCAAGTTAATGAATGATGGGTACGTGGATACCATTAAAGTTATTTGTTGAACGAATGAATGTTATACCAGGTGCATGGTGAATATAATGAATTGATTATTGTTGTTATGTTAAGACGAAATGTATGTGTACATGTAGAGGATTTTTGCACGATATTCTAGATTGTATGTCAAGGACTAACTTATAGGTTAAAATGGCTAAGTGATAGTTGGATCCTACGAGGTGGGAGAGCCTCGGGGACATGAAATCCGAAAGATAAATGGTATGCAAGTGATACATTATTTACTTTCGCATGATTATTATGTTGTTTATTATGATGTATGGGTGGGGTAGGGTTTCAGGAAACTCAACTGCCCAGATTGTTTATACGATGACAAACTGAGTACAAGTGCAACGCAGTTATAATGTCGGGTATACATAGTCCCGTATTCCATTAGGGGGATGGAGGATTTACCCACTGTTTATCCCCGAAACCCAGAGTCATGGAAGAGCTGTGCTACGGCGCGCTCCCAAGGTGTCTGATGATGACTGGTGGTTTCCTGTTGAGGAATCTTGGTCGATGTAGTCGACACTTCCGCTTACGGGTTCTAGCTAGAGCCGGTCATGGATTGACACTTTAGGGTAGTCCAACATAGGAAAGGATAGGATGTGGAAGTTAGTGGTGATTAGGTAGATGATGTAGGTAGATAGGTGTAGCTTGAATTCGAGAAGAAAACATGATCTAATTGTGTTTGTTGGAAAACCTTTGATTGATTAAGTGTCGTAACTCAATAATGTATGAATTGACGTAACTTAATAAGATTGCAGTTAGGTAGAAGATTGTACCTTGTAAACTATGTGTAAATCTGTGTTAGTAAACAATAAGTTTCGTGATTATGATTGATGTGTGTGATTTTTTACTGTTAGTGTACTTACGCGAGGTATGTAAGCAGTAGCTACGCTTACATAACTTGCCTACATATTTATAAATTGCGTGAAATAAAATTGAACTATAATGTTTAGGCATTAATTACATTATTACTACTTATCTAACTAGGAGATTAAATTAATACGTCGAGTTAGTAAATTTTGGTTTAATAACTGAATAGGATAATAGAGTAAATTAGGTGGTAATGAAAGACGATTTAGTAATAACGTTAATTATTGTCGATTAATGTTAGTCATTGTTGATTAATGTTAATAATATTTATTAATGTTAATTATTGTCGATTAATGTTAATAATATTGATTAATGTAATTATCGTTGATTAATGTTAATAATACTGAATAATAATGTTAATTATTATCAGTTAATGATTAATAGTGTTGATTAATAAACGAACTATGGTTAACCTAAGTAGTAACTAATGTAATTGATTAGTAATGTTTGATTGATTGTTAATCAATTTAAATAGTCAAGACTAAGGGTTAAAATGTTAAATGATGATTGTAATGTTAATTTACGTATTATTAATTTGATAAGTTAATATTAATTACAAGGTTAGTTAATTAATTAAAATGTATGGATAAGAATTAATTTATAAACCATTAGTTTTATTATGATCATGCTTAAGTTAATTAGAACATTAGGTAATTTATAAATAGATATACTATGAAATTGATGAACAAGTGTCGGGTATACATTTTGGAACTATTCAAAAAAAAATGATAATTAATTATGAATTAATTATAAAACAATTAAGAAACATTTAATTATGAGGTCACCGAGGTTGACTAATAATTAATAAGGTGAAATGTGTAAGTTTAAAACACTTACACATTGGTGAGAAAACCGACCCAAAACTTAAACTACCATAAATAACTTTTATTATTGATTAAATAAATATTATATTTTGAAATAAGGAAAGAATATTAAAATAATGGAATTTAATGTTTGAGTCAAGGGTTAAGGGCTCGAGGACTGACTTGGAGGCTAAAATATTTATGTTAGAGATAGGGTATTAATGGCATAGGGAAAGAGTCGGCAAAGAAGATGGAAATAAGGTCGAGGAGAGGGGAGGAAGAAAAGGGGATCTTCACCCTTGGATATTTTGGGGAAATTGGAGCAGAGATAGAGATTTTCATAGCATAAGAGAAGGGGGTTCTTGTTGGAGAATTTGCAGAAGGGAAATGCTGGTTGGCTTGTACTCGGTTTGGGATCGAGGGTCCAAAGGGGTACCTTTGGAGCTGGGTGGTCGGCAAGACCTCACCAGCTGGCAGGGTGGCATACTTGTCTGGTCGGTTGAGTTTCAAGGGTTTGGGAATGATTTTGTTGCAGAAATACATCGGGGCATACAACAGAGCTGAAAGGGAGCATCAAAGGGATCTACTAGCTATTACGAGGTATTTTCCTATAGGTATAAAATCCATTTCTACCCTGTAAATTTTATTATTTCAGGTTATGATGTAAATGAAATTATTGTAAAATTATTATAAATAGGAACATGTACATATATGTTGTTGAACCTGCAAAATAGTAAATGTTAGAAACGGATAATTAGTAAATATATATTTATTTCAACCTGTAAATGTAAATGACTTGCATTTTACAGGCATGGAAATTTAAACATAAGCTAGAAAATAAAAACAAAACAAAGATTTGAACAGTATGGAAATAAATGAAAGAATGATCTTTATTTATAAACTTAGATGAACTATGACCGTGGTCCTACAATTTTACTATTTTGAGTGTATTTGATCCCCAAAGTTTGGATCTTAAAAACTGGTTTAGTTCTCTATTGGGTTATAAATGTATAGAATAGAATAGAGAAAGGGGTTGGTTTTTTGAATGATCAAGCGAAATGATGTTGAATCTACAACATGAAAACTTTGATATTCAGTAAGCATGTTTTGGATATCTTTTTGAAGATGATTTGTAATACATAATATGATCCATATTAATCATTAATGATTGTGAATGCATGTGTGATCAATATGATTCCTGTCTACTTATGAAATCATTCTTGATAAAGTGTTTATCATTGATGCTCATAAATAGTTTTTCCTTCACTGTTATTTCTTGTCAAAAAGTATTTATGTCTTAAAATACTACATCATCATATATGGTTACAATGTGTGCTTTATGTATCTGAGTCTTAATCTGGTTTATTTTATGCTTGTAGTTCATATTTACATGCTCTCTGAAACTGTTTCCTTTTTATATCAATACTCGTTGCATAATACTTGTTATGATACTTTATTCCTTGATCCTTATTATTTCCCACACTTTATACAAAATGCAACCACTTCTGAAATCTAAATCCTTCCAACTCAGATGTAGTCTAGTACAAACTCCAGTGCAAACACATTCTATCATTCATTTTCATTAACGTGGTGTCTAATTAACACGCCACAGATCGAGTTGATATAAGTTTCATATATGGAAAGATAAGCATAGGTCAAGGAAACAGAGGCATAGGGCGCAGATCCTATTTCATTTAAATAGCCTTTTGAGGGATATAGAGTCTATTCTGTGCCTATTTCCTGAGCAATCCATAGCTAAGAAGGCCTATCCTAAATATCGATTATCCGAAATTCATTCAAATATGCATGCCCATTCAAGAGCGACGATGCATATTTAATGAGCCCCAAATCAACGAGTAGTATGCAATTCGGAGTTGAGAAGTAAACGGAGGTTAAATCCAAACAATGAAGCGAATTTTCAAACAATGGTTTTGTTGATAAAACGTGGCAATCCGTTGTTCATTTCGCTGGGAAAGGGTATCGGGAACAAAACCACCTTTTTGAGCTACGAAAACCCTTTTCCGTTTGTTTATCAAATCGGGATAGTAGGGTTCAAAAGGGAAAAGGTTTCAAAGTGACTTATGCATATTTAGTAATGTTGAATATTAAGGACGCTTTCTAGAGCTAGCATGTTGTCAAAGTGTACAAAGGGCGCCCATAAAGTCAACAAGAAAAGATCGACGATGCAGATTTAATGAGCCCCAGATCAACGGGTGATATGCATTTCAGAGCTGAGAAGTGCACGGATTTTAAAGCCAAAAAGTGGTGCGAATTTCCAAACCATGGTTTTGTTGATGCAACGTGGCAATCCCTTGTTCATTTTGCTAGGAAAGGGATTCGCGAACAAAACCACTTTTTTTAGAGGCAAAAACTGTTTCCCATTTGTTTATAAGTAGGGATAGTAGGGTTGAAAATGGAAAACGAATATTTTATTCTCCCTAGCAAGGGACAGCTGACATGAAGACAACAGTGCACTAGACCCACTCCCGCCGAGGCAAATTCAAAGCTATATCTAGCCTTGGTCTATCCAAGGTATTTCAAAAATTGTTCTTGCTTGAAATTCCGTCACCATGGAGTCCATTTTTGTTGTGTTTTGCAAAATCCTAAATGTGAAAGAGCAATTGATAGTCTACAAGGAGGGAGATATTTTTTATGTTGTTTTATTTGTTAGCACTGTTTCTCAAACCAAGCAGAAGATAGATACCTGCAGGTCTCAAGGAGGGGATGTTTTAAATGTTTATGAGTCTTTCTTGTATCATTTTTTTTCCATGGAAAACCCTGCATTTTCCTGAGTTTTTGAGTTGGTGTTCAACTAACTATTCTTAGTCTGAAAGAGTCATTATTAGTGCAGATGGGTCTAAAATTATGTGTCGAGTCAATTCTCAGGCTGTTAGAGAGTCCCTAGGTCTACCCGATTCATTTCCTAGTAACCCTTAGCCTTTTAAAGAAGGGGAATTGATCAAATTGTACAGAGAGTTGGTTGCGGAAAAGAAGGAAAGGTTTTTGTCCAGAATCTTAAAAATTGGTTAGTTGATTGAGAGTCTATCTTTCCCTTTTGAAATCAGTATTTTCTAGGAAAACGCATAGTTAATATTTTCCCTCCTGAGTCAAGTTTTAGGTCATGATAGTGATCAGCTGGTTGATGAGGTCATGTTGAGTATTGTCTTGAAAATCAATCAGTCAGAGTCATGCCATGTTTCTTGTCTTAATTTTGATGTATTCCTAGCCAAGGTAATTCACGCCTAGCTAGTGAATTTCCAAACCTTAAAGCACTTGAGATATCGGTCTTACTTGTTTAGCATGTTTGTGCTCTCAAATGAAGCATAGTTAAGATTCTTGGACTTGATTTCCACTCCATCTCCTCCCAAGAGAATCAATATGTTTACCTTCATGAGCATCATTATGTCAGACGTCTATGAGATCATTTTCAATGCATATTCCCCCAGAGTAATAGAAGATATGAAAACTTTCATGCAGTTGGCTTCTAAGAGTATAACTGGGGATTGGTTTTTGTATAAATACTGTTGTAAGGGTTTATGGTTTCACAGGGACATCATATATTTTTCCATCATTATTAACTCCAAGGGTGTTTGCCCTCGAATTTTCCAGGCAGAGATTACATTCAGAAGAGGAACATTTTTTCAGTCATAAGAAGTTGTCTAATCTTAAATTTCCCTTCAAGGTTGGTCCTTTTGTTATCAAGAATAAAGCAGCCTTACCTACAGTTGAAAATGTGCTAGAAAGCATGGATTTCCAAACTACTAAAAGCATAAACTATGACCCCCATCAGATAATTTAACAGAGGAGACAGGAGAATTGAAACAAAGATTTTGAACATCAAGTAATAGAAGGATTGGATAGAGAGGCAAATGTGTTAAGTTTTGATCAGAGTCAACAACAGGTCAAAGATATTAGTACTAAGCAAGGCCAACAAATGACAATCCAAACTGATGCAGGACAATCCACTTCTCTTGCACTAGAAACTCAAACTCCAGTTAAATCATAGTTTCTTCATAAAAGGACTCCATCAAAGGTGAGTGACATGGATATTGATGAAGAGGTCTCAAGTAAAAGAGTCAAGTTAGATCAACAAAAAAAGAAAAAGATGTGATTATGTTAGAAGGGAAAAGTCTCACTACTTCAGAAGGAAATACTGTATCTAAACAACCAACAGTTCAGTTGCAGCAATACTCATTCATAAATGCTCAAAATGATGGATCCATCTCCCAATATCAGTTAAGGAGTGAAGTAGTTTCAAAATATGCAGAGAAAGAAAAGAAGTCCTTTGAAGAAACCTGGGATTTAGTTCCTTAGGTGCAATAGTTACTAAAACAAAAGGTCTCATTTGTCACAGCTAGAGATATAAAGAAAAACACTTTGAAAATTGCATTGGTCACTGATGGGGAGTTTTAAAAAATGGAGGTTTGTTTGGATCAAATAAATACCCCTGACATAATTCAATTTCACAGACATACAGGTGAGATCTTGTATTCCAATATTTTACAGTCTACTTTAAAGATTTCAAAGTTACAATCAACAATAGAGAAGTTGGAAGGCCAATTGAGGCAAGAAAAATCAAAGAACAAGGCACATCAAATGCATATTAAAAGTTTGCAGACATATATTGTGACCCTGGGGGCAGGACCAGAGGATGTGAAAATTACTAAGAAATTGTTAGACGAAAAAGAAAATACCATTCATATGTTGAAGACGAAAATTAAAGTACCAAGTACTCAACACGTTGAAAGCACAGAGTTGAAAACCCTACAAAAAAAAGGATTCAACTCACCAGGAAATGATGGATTATAAGGCCAGATTTCTAAAGCTACTGTATGAAAAACAAATGTGGGAAAAAGAGAGATCAGAAATACTGGCACAAGTATCGGTTGCAAGTTCATAGTTAGTCATTGAGAAGCAAAGGATTGATGATCCTCTTAGAGATCCGGCTTCGTTAAAGGAAAATCAAGTGGATGAGCCCAGCATTGAAGAACCTCTTGCAATGAACATAGATCAAGTGACCGAACTGCCTACAGCAAATGAGGAAACAACAAGTGATCCTCTCACAGAAAAAATCACTCAAGCTATGTCAATGATCTCCTTGAAAGATGAATAAATCAAGGTACTAATAGAAGAGAATAAAAAATTGGAGGAAATGGCTCAGGAATTGTAGGAAGGAAATAAAGTCAGGAGTGAAAAGACGCAGCTACAAAAGAAGATAAGTGAGCTCAAAACCAAAGTAATAGGTAAGACACCTTTACAAGGAGCCAAGCACCTAATATGAGATTCATTATCAGTTCAAATCACCAAGTTCATGCCATATCTGGATAATTTCGAAGATAAAAGTACCATAGAAAACTCACCCCTTGAAAGGTGCAAAGTCATCAATGAAACCTTGAGCAGAAGGCCACTAGAAACAACCCAAAATGCAACCAATTTTCTTAATTCATTAACTAAAGCGGAGTTGCAATCACTTGGAATTAATGACAGAATTGTTATCATCATATGGGAAAGAAAGATTATGGGAAAGCATCATCAGATGAAAAATGTCCAGACTAAAGCAGAGCAAATGTTGCAGCAAGTTTAGAGTTTTAAAAATATTTTCAGTAAATTGATTGAGAAAGGGATTCCTTTTTTGGGGGATGAAAATGGAAAGTTAATACCCCAACAGCGGTATCATAATTCATATGGATCACTCTAAATTTGAAGAGATAACCAAGGTATTAGATGGAAAAACCTTTGTTGAAACATTGACAAATGATTTTGAAGTATTTTCTCGTTTTCAATTGATTAAAGCAGATTTGCATCCTATATTTGTTTCAACCTGTGTGGAATTATAAGTAGTAATCAAAGAGATGGTTGAGTATGAAATTCCCAACCTTGAGCAGTGTAAAATCATTGAGAGATTTGGTAAAATGAAGTATACTCTTCATCTAGGAAGTCATTAATCCAGCTAGTATGAAGATTAAGGTTCTTTTAGGAAATTCACCTAAGCACTACTTGGCGAGCTTCATTCAATTTGCATTCAAATGAGCAGTACGTGAAGAAGAATGTTGGTGACAAAGAGAATCTCGATCCCTTTTTTCAGGATTTTGTTTATCGGGAACAAGAGTTGTTTATTTTGAAAGATATTTTTAGAATATGTTGTTAAGATTTGCTCTAATAGATATTAGTATATGTAAGTCATTTTGCGACGTATTAAGGGTTGGAATTTTGAGAGAAAAATTGTTGTGTACTGTAATTTTCCTTTGACATTAATGAAAATTGTCGAGAGCAGAAGTACTGATTTTCTTTGATCTTCAAGCTTGGTTACTCGATGGATCTCCAAACTAGGTTACAACACTCATTTTTATTTTAACAAATCCAAATTCATCAACTATTTAACTAAAGATACAACATATGTTCTATGGTGTTTGATCACTATGTATTTTTTGGAACTAAATGGAGAGGACATGCAAATTTTAGCATTGTATGCACATGTCAAGAAGTGTCTACTATATTTATTATTACGAGTTCGGGTGCTTTGAACCAAATTTAGCCTTATCACTTCCTAAGAGATATAAATATCTTGTACTTTTATTTCACTGAAGAATGGGTTTGATAAACATCGATATATCAGTATGTGGCTTGAATTATGGATTTATATATTATTTTATACCTTTTAATGTTTTAACATGTTATAAACAAGCCTATTTTTCTTAGAGAGATCCGCTTAGACATATCTTCTATCTAAAATTTATGTTGCAAACATCTTGATTGTACTTATATAAGAGGGATATACCCACACTTGGGATTTTCCTACCCACCCTTTAATGATGGGCATTTTTACCATTTTGATATTAAGGTGTGAATTGGCACCTCCAACATTCGACTGGGTTGATGTCAGATGGTGTAGTAACACATAGGCATCTTTTGCATTGATGTTTTCAGGGAGTAGTTGAAATTTTGTTGATGGTTCATTGTCTTATGCTAAATAAAAGTGTGTTCTAGGTATGGTGACATCAAGGTTGAGTTGATTTTCTTATTGTAATAACTTTTCTTTTTCTAGACTAGACTAGCGTTTTGTTGAAATGCAGCAGGTGCATTTGTTGTTATGATGAATGGGAAAGATCAAGGTTTGGGTTTTGCTAAGAGTTCTTTGAATGTTTAATATCATGTATGTGACTCTGATTAGAGTTTCTTCTTGATTACTTATTTCAGTGGGTGGATATAAGTTGGTGGAGATAAGATTTTATATCACTTTGTGGCTTACTTCAAAATTTATTTCATATTTCCATACAACATTGCCTACAATTCCATAGTGGAAGATGCATAGACTCTAGACTATTCCTTGTTCAATTATATAAGGACATTTCCTAATATCATGCTCTATGCCATGTCCCAAAGTTCACTTGTATTATGTTGAAATTCAACTCAAGAATATGTGGCAATATGGTCATATGTTTACTATGTATTTTAATTTTCAGTTTTGGTCTTCCAATTAACCAATCATGTACCAGATATTTTTTGAGATACTTTTTTTAAACAAAATTAGATTATGCATGCAATATATGGTATGTATTTAACACTTGCAATGAGGATCTTTCAAAGGGTGTGAAGTTAATTTCATTGTGATTTTAATAAATTAAAAAGATCCATACCCTACGTACTAGCACAAATAAGTTTATCCTAGGATTTCATGTAGAGTTTCATCAATAGTGTGACTAATAAACAATGGATATCCTCTTGCAAGATTTAATTTCATTGAGGCATCCATGTGTGGGGAAATCCACGAACAACCAATATAAGATCGAGGAATCTTAATCAATGACCCAAGTCACATTGCAAGTAAATAAGGTTTTTCCAAAAGCAAAAAAAGGAAAAGCCACAAAGAACTTAGATCATCCCCACCCACCAGATCTGCGATGGAGATTTGAACTATAGGATGCCTTTTAACCAATGATAAAAATTGCAGCATTGCCTCTATGAATATTCCCTACAAAGAATCTCTAAGGGCCATGCCAACATGGAAAGCATAGATAGAAGAGGATAGTAGTTTTCCCCAAAGTTTCTAAGTCTATAGAGAGTGCAAAAGGACAAAGTTGCCAATTCCAAAATTATGTACAAATTGATTGGAGCATTGGATCACTGATCTAAATGTTTTTGAGTGATCACGAACATAAGTGTTATTAGCACTCGATACAAAAGTTATAAGGGTTAGGTTCTCATTGGATCTTCTTCTACAACTTGATGAAGTAGGTCTCCGAGTTTGATTGCACAAAGGAGAAAAGTGCAGAAAGTGCACAAAAATGGTAATTTTAGAGCTGTAACTTTTAGCTTGGAACTCAGAATTAAGCACAAGTACAACCCTTGTAAAGGTAATATTGAGGAGGATATAAAAAAGGTTCTGATTTTTAAAAATATGTTTATGATTGTTTTAGAAGGGGAGAAAACAAAGTGTCAAGGCTTGATTAGACAAGGCAGCTACCCATATGGATAACCTTCAAAGTTTCAAGCTTCTTTAAGTGGACTCACACCTTCTCTATGCATGGCAGAACATAGTCCTATTTTCCACGCACCATATATAACTAACTGGAAATAATTGTTATCCCGGCCACTCTCAGGAACTTGACTTGCCATTTTTTTATTTCCTTTTCTCCAACCCATTAATTTGGACTGAATTTGAGAAACTGTCAACCACACAACTTCTTGTTGATCGAGTGTTTTGATTTTTTGTTCATATGCACATCAAAGTAATTATATAAAGGCCTTATTTTGCCATGTAATCATAACAGTCACATGATAAAACATAAATCCATCACACTGGAGTTGTGGATCTCTTTTTTGCAATGAAGGGTAAATGGCATGCCATATTCAAGTCGCGGAGATTTTACAATTTATAAGTCGCATTGTCTTATAAACTGAGCAAATTGGAAGTTGGCATTAGTATTTGAACTATGGCCATCCTTTGTTTAAACCAGATTTCAGATATCTTTGGATGACTAGCACTCTCTAAAGTAGTAAGAAAATCCTTTGTTTAAACCGGATTTCAGATATCTTTGGATGACTAGCACTCTCTAAAGTAGTAAGAAAAAAAATGACATATTTTTAGCAATATTTTCCCATAACTATTTCCCTATTGTAATACCTACATATTATTTAAAAAATGGAAATACAAGATTGCAATCACTTCAATAACAACTAAAGAACCAACAATAATGCATTTAAAAATGCTCTTTTTCATAAAAAATACAGAATTTGTCACTCTCATTCACATTATATTTCATGCAGCTAGTCATCTACAAAGACATATCAATATTACTTTGGATTAGATAAATAACAGTATACATATTGTCTTATGTAATGTCCCATTGCCTTGTATTAGATAAATAACAATAACACAAAATATACAGACTCGGGACTGAGATTCATAAGAACATGTATTTATCATTGGGTTTTCCAATTGAAGGAGCCAAAAAGAACTCCATAATCAAAAAATTGCTATTTTGTACAATACAACGTTATTACATGGTGGCAAAGTTGAAGTACACTATTGGCTTCTTCCTTATTGAAATAGACACGCCATGGAAGACACCAACAAAATTATACCAAACGAATATAATGGAGAGGTATAACAATGCCCATTAGTGAAATTTAATGGAATAGATGTTGACACCGATTCATCTTTCACACCCTCCCCTAGAGTAGACATCGCCCTGGATAGCAGATCATTGGACATCCTCTAAATGTTTGAGTGGTGGTTTATCATGAATGAATCAAATGGTCTTTTCCAACTTGATACACCCCTTTCATCTAGTTACACAGAAGTTCAAAGTTGGTGAAGATAGAAATGTCATTTGCACCATACTTTTTTTGCTTCCTTCAGCCCTTCAATAAGGGAAATGTAATACACCTCGTTGTTCGTTGTTGGCCCACATATATCCATCTTTCTTTGGAAAACAGTATGTGAAGCAGCATTGTATAGAACATAAGCTATGAGTGCTTGCCCTGGGTTTAGATAACAAGACACCTCAATGCATAAAATCCATTTATGTACCATCATGTATGTTTTGAATGACCTGAACAAAAAAAAACATAAACAATTTTTTATGAGATGCCAATGGAACAATGAAATCACATGATTACAGCGGTGATAACAAAGCAAGAAATGTTGAGGCTAAAAGACACAAATGAAATAGAGGCAAAGATGGAAATATTGTTAATGGAACCCAAAGGATTAAATTATTTAATTAATGACCATTGTCTAAGGATTTAATTACTGATCTCCCATAGCACTGAATCATTCTAAATTCTTGAATGCAATACAGGTATTGACACACTATAAAGATCAGAAAAAAGCAAAAAAGGAATTTGAAAACTCATAGGGACCTAATGGGATGACTGCTACTTTCTCTGGACCCTTTATTCAGACTTATCAATTCATAAATAACTAAGGCAGAAGAATGTCTAGCAAGTAAAACAGTTAGGGAGAATCTTACAGGGTCTAAATTGATGGAATAAACTAAAGGATTGCAGTACAGTACAAATATATCACCGTGATGTTTCAGCAAATTCAAACATAAGTTTAAATTGCCCAAAGTTGGAATGAATGATAATAGTATGACAATATTTGGAATAGGCCATGGACATTGGCATAGTGTCTTGGGAAATTTTACAAACCTATACAATAATTAGTCCTCCCTCCATTTTCTGAATTTGTTAGAGGAATTTTGCACTGTGATCTTTGATCTAGTGGAGTGGAGTAGAGTCATTTATGATTCAATAAGCTTTGGTTCCATAAAGGACTTGGCTGGGGTGTTTGATAAGTGAATATGACAGAGATAATAATAATAAAATGTTAAAATACAAAACGAAGTTAGGTTATGAAAAATCACAGCCAATGAAAGGCCATAGATCAATTACAAACAATACCATGAGGCTGAAGTCAATTCATTAGAAAAAGGTGATTATAAATAACTCAAGTAATTTATAAGACACGCATAGCAGGATCACATTTCACATTTAACCATGGATCACAGTTTTACATTTCACTGTGGCTTAGAAGGTTATCACAGTTTCACTAGATACTTATTAAGCACCCATAGTTTGACTCTAGGTAGCCACTTTTCACCTTAGAAGAATTGATGAAGGCGGTATCTTAGCCAAAACCAAATAAACCTATACCCGAACAGATCTCACCCAGATTTATGTCATTTCAATTGCTAAAACTCCTTTCTATCTCGTCTGCAAATAGATTGCCCCATTCTTGCTCTATAAGATGGTATAGCAATCATAGTTCTAAAGAAGGATAAGGATTAGATAATTTGGGGTTGGTGTCTAGCCATATACATCAAGGAGAGCATATGAACTACCATGCATGCCAAGAAAAGATAAACCAGCTTCATGGAAAAACATTTGTTAGAGCCTCTAAGTCTCCCTCAGATCTACAAGCAAATTTGATGATGTTGTTTTTTTCCTAGGGAAGGATTAGGTGCTACAACAAAACATCCCTCAAGAGAAAAATATCTCATCCACTCATTTCAGACAATACTTAGAAGACCTTAGGACAAAACGACAATATTTGCTAGTCAAATCATCTGCAGTTTTTGGGTCTGTCAGTGATGAATGTAATCTAATGAATTATGGTAGTCTCCAAGCACAACTTATAGGGATGAATATTGATGATCTACACATATCTATGCTCGAACTCAAAAATAGAGTACAATAAGGAAAAAATGAGATCTTTAAGATATCAAACAAATTAGAAATAGTTTCTCATGTGCTCCATGATACAACTGCTTTAAAGGCTTCTATAGAAAAATTAAATGCAAGTATGAATGATCTAGATCAATTTTTTGTGAATATCATTGATATCCAAAAATATTTTAGAAAGCCAAACATAAATCCTGCAGTTTTTTAGAAGCTAAGATAATGAATGACAGAATCCAGTAAGAAAAGTCATAGAATAAACAAATCTTTAGATCTAATGGAAATTTAAGACTGGAGACCTGTTTGGGATTTTGGGTCTTCTGAAGACCTCTGGAAATAAGTTCAAGAACATGTAGGAAAAATGATGGATTGGAAGCATGCTCTAAAACAAGAGTACAAATAGAAATACTTACAGATGAAGGAAATCAAGTCTGAACCTAAATTTGATACCCTAATGCTAGATGCTTTGAGCACAGATCTGTGTACATCCCAGAATCCAGGTATTTCATCTCTTGGAATAAATGGACTCACTAAAATCATAAGTTGGATTCCTAAGCATACAATTATAAATTTATCATGTCGTGGTCTAGAAGTTCGAGATGTAATTCAACTACTAGGAAATTGTGTTACTGATAAAAAAAGTAGGAGATGAAACCCTAACACCAAAATATAAGACTAGTTTTCTTATGTTGGGATTAGCATGGGAATGGTGGAAGTGGCTCCCACAAAATGCTAAAGATGAAATACTTAATTCTCCTAGAGCAGACCAGAATCTCTTGCAAGCCTTAAGAATGAAGTTTTATGGATCAAAGGCCAATATTGATGTTGAGCACCAAGCATCAATATTCATGAGCCAGAGATTAGGAAATCTAGCTCTCCAACGACAATTTTTTTGCTATGTGCAAAAAATTCTCTTTGAAGCAAGGAAGATGGATGATACTGCTTATATTAAGTATTATATTTGGAGCTTCCCACGAGATTTACTATATGACATAGAGAAATATTTTAAATATAAGAATATTTCACTCCAGGGAATGCCATTGACCATGGCAAATCAACATATCAAGCAAGTGATACACGAACATCGTCTCGAAAAACGAGTCAGTAAATATTTGATAATATGTTTACTCCAACCTTATGTAGGGATGTTGGTGATATGATAGAATGGGTTTATGGTGCCTACAATATAGCACATTAGAATGTCAGATCTCCCTACTATTGTAAGAATAAAAATAAAGTTTACAAGTTCAAATCCATATTTTCCCTAGATAAGCCAAACTATACTCAGTATATAAGAAGAAATATAGATACTCCAAGAATATCCCCTATTTGAAAGAGCAGTCTTGTCCTTCTAAAAAGAGTATATGTTATAATTGCAAGAAGCTTGGCCATTGGGTTAGTAATTGCCCATAGAAGCAGAAAAATCCAAGACTCATAGCACTCTTTGCAAAAGAGCTTGAACATGAATCCTGAAGATAAGATTAAGGATATTGATAGTTTATTAGAGACAGTCCCATTATGGCAAATTGTATTGAGGAATTATTTGAGAACAGGAAAATATGAGCTACTTAAACAATTAGTAAGACCAAGAGTAGATCTAGTAGCATTAAAAACCCCTATTCCATCTCCATACAAATCCAAACCTAGTTATTATTCTCGAGTTGAACTGTACAAGGCATATCCAAATCTACATGAAGACCACCAACAGTTTAGAAAAGACAAAGAAGCATTGTTATTACTTCAAATCAAAGAGAAGCAAGCAATTATGAGACAAGTTGTTAGAAAAATCAAAGAATTTAAAGGTTTTCCTGAAGCTGTGAGAATTGAAAAAGATAATACTTCAAATGAAGAAATGTTAAAGCCTTATGTAGAAGCACATCAAATTCCCAAATCCAGGAGAGGATACAAGATAAAGATTGAAGAAAAATATCCTAAAGATTATGAACAAGAAAGTGAAGAAGAACCAACAATAGAAGAACTTCAAAAGGCTTTGTTAGCAATGCCTGGTATTAAGTTATTCATTACTATTTGATTTCCCCCCCCCTGCAACTGCACCATATCAATTTGACTCTATGATTGATTCTGGTTGTCAATTGAACTTACTTAGAAAAAAGGTTATCCATTCTTTCTATTGGCAGCCTACTTTATGTTCAGGAAGATTAATAATTGGTGCGGGAATTGACATTTTTGGAGAAACTAATGAAATCCCTCTCCAAATAGCAAATAAATCTATTTACTTTAAAATTTTATTGTTTAGATGGAATAAAAGATGATTTTATTCTTGGATCTCCATTTGTGGACTTTGTCAATCCAATGACTATCAATTCCAAGGATAGAAAAAATATTTTCAATTTAATGGAAATAACGTTAAAGTCCCTCTTCTTCTAGAAGGAAGATGTAAAAGTAGAGAAGCATAATTTAAAAGAAAGGTTAAGGAAGAAAACAAGATGACAATTTATGAGTTAAACAAAATGGAAAGAAGCATATGTTATGTAGCATTGCATTCTGAGCAAATCCTTGCTCCTATCAAGGAGATATTGATTAATGATTGCACTTCATAAGCCCCTAATGCATTCTAGTATAGGGAACAATATTTTGGGTCTCTTCCTTACAATCCTTTGGTGTAGGTTACTACACAAAAGGCTTTGGAATCCTTGATGAGTCCTTCATAAATAAAGACTTGCCAAGACGAGATAACATATTTGTTGAACAATTAGCTAATTGAACCTTCAAAAAGATCATGGGCATGCCGAGGATTTTATGTGAACAAGCATTTGGAACAGAAGAGAGGAAAACCAATGCTGCTTATCAATTATAAGCCTCTTAATAAAGGTTTGCATCCTATTAGATATCCATTGCCTAATAAAGCATCTTTGCTGCAAAGAATTAGAGGAAAGACGATTTTCAACAAATTTGATCTTAGATCTGGTTTTTATCATATTGGAATAATTCTAGAAGATTGACATAAGACTACTTTTGTTGTTCCACGCGGTCATTATCAGTCAAAAGTGATGTCATTTAGTCTGAAGAATGCGCTAGGAGAATCACAAAAACAAATGGAGGATATATTCAGAGACTATCCTTGGCTAATCATCTACATAGATGATATTCTAGTATGTTCGAATAATATCCAAGAACATCTCAAACATATCCAACATTTCTATGAGTTAATTTATCACATTGATTTGATTCTTTCCAAATCGAAGATGGAAATTGGTCAAGTAGGAGATATTTTTGTTTTTCAGGAAAGGTTAAAGAAGTCCCCTTCAACTTGAAATAATAAAATGGCTGAAGTTGTACAAAGAATCAAGCAAAAAGTGAAAGAGACCCCCCCTCTGTCACTGCCAACTAAAAAAGGTAGTTATATTATTGAAACCGATGCTTCATATGTTGCATGGGGAGGAGTACTTCTTGAGAAAATAGATGGCGGAGAAGGAATATGTGCTTTTGCATTCAGATCATTCCATGGTGCAAAGTTAAACTACCCCTGCAACCAAAAGAACTCCTTGTTGTAAAGAAAACCATACAGCATTTTAGGCTATATCTTAAGCCTAATATATGTCTCCTTAGAACTAACTTAAAAAATTTGCTAGGAATGCTTAAAGGAGAACAATTGATTACTAATGGCCACACTAGAATTAAAAAATGGCCTATGTGGTTAGAAAATTTTGATTTTGACATTGAATATAAACCTGGCTACTTAAATTGCTAGGCTGATATGTTGACCAAGGAAAAGAAATCCGCAATCCTATGACTGTTTTCAACTTATTCAGCAGGAGGCTCAAGTTCCATAAAGCGAAAAGACCAAGAAGCCAAAGACGGATACAAGCTTGGAATGCCACCTGCATGAGTACCATACCACTGCACATTAAATCTCCAATGATGAAACTCCAAGTTGAAGCCCTTGAAGAAACAAGGATCAATAATATGATTTATATGGGTGTCAAGAGAAGAATCAGAAGAGACACTTAAGAATTCGATTATTTCTACAATAAGATCTTCTCCCATGAAGATCGAGATATTGGAAAGATGGGCTAGGAAAATATTCTTCATAAATGATTAGGCATTTGCATAATTAGAAAGAGGAGTTTATGGATTCCACATTGATTTTTATGATGATGTTTGCTAATGTGATTTAGGCTATGGAACACTGTCATGCAATACATACAAATTGGTTACGTAAATTCTCTGAGAACAAGGAGAAATTATTATTTGTGTGGACCCTAATCTATGTTATAGCATGTTTGGATAGGATGGACAAATATCTTCTTAGAAAAGTTTGGACAAAGAGAAAACCGGGTAAACCAAAGAACCAATTTTATCCAACACTTATTTGTAGATATGATGGTTACAAATCATCACAATATTTGGTTTAAATTTAAACTAAAATGTGAAGGGTGATAGCTATGAACTATCAATCCTCCTCGGGAATTCATATATAAAAGATATGTCCAAAACTCTTAGGAATTTCTTGAAGTCTTCATTGATGAAAATGAATTTAACTTAAAGTTCATTCTGATTTTCTAGAAAATTCTATTGTGAACCACATCCTAGTATGGAAGGTTCTAATATCTAAAAATGTTTTTATGACTAATTGTACCCTTTCTCTCCTCTACTTGAAGGAATTGAAGAAGACTAACTGTGCTCAATCACAAGCGTGGTGGGCAGGTAAATTTTAGTCTGTGTCATGGGTCGCCACTTATCAAATATCTCCACTTTGTATAGTCGTATCTGTCAAATTCATTAGATTAGATTGTGCGTCATGGGTCGTGTTTGTCAAATAGCTCCACTTTGTATGGGTGTGTCAATTGAACACTCTCCCTTTGTGTCATATGCAATATGCTCGGATCAAAAGCACTTTTCATTTCTAAGTAGTATGTGATGATCTTCTCACTTCGAAGACGACCAGATATATGAGATTTATGTAATCAATCCTATAATAAATATATATTGACAAAGAGGTGTAGTAATTTCTTTAACAAATTGTGAAATCAAATTTGTAATTTGATGAGTAATTTTTAAACATTCAAATGGTTATTTTCCTAAATAATTTAATTTAGAAAATAGAATATTGAATATTTTTAAGTACTTTTTTAAATATGACAAAATATAATACACAAAAATCATTAATCACACTAAACATCAAATTTGTAATATTAATTTCCTAAACTAAATAGTGTTACAATTATACTAGTTGTATCAAGTGTTTTTATTCCAAAAAGTATGTTAGCATAAATATTAATATTATAAAAATTTAGAATTATTTAATTTTGACATCCTAATCTTATGCAATTGCATCTAGCCTCTCTTTAGAAGTACTAGGAAGTTTATAATCAATTTCATCTTCTTGTCATTTTCTTGACCTTTTGTAACTCATAGTTAGAGTAAGATCATCTTCATCCTCTTCTCTTTTATATCTTCCTTTATCATTCCTTTATATCTTCCTCTATCATTTTGTTCAAGAACATTTTACTTCCTTTTATGTAGCCATTGTACCAAAGAATCTTTTTGATCCTCCTCTTTAATTTATTCCCTTTTAGTTAGTCATGATTTCAAAGTATCTTCTGCATCTTCCCCATCCTTCCATTTTTCGATGTCATCATTAGGTACTTGCGTGTCTGTGAAGGTTGCAATGAACTCCTATTCAAAATACAAACTATTTTTGCAATTCCATCTCACCATCTTGTTAATTTGGTGTAGATGGAGTAGTTGAGATGAAAAGTTGTTTTCTCTCCCATCCATGTTCAAATCGCACTTGGTGACATGTTGATTGTTATTGAGATGTTGACCTAGTCTTAAGCATTAAAGAATATGGTTTATCCTAGGTATCATCCTCTAAATGAAGGGAAGTGTCTAGTGGGTTTTTAGAGAAATGCATTACTCCAATAATAATAATAATAATAATAATCTCACCATCTTCTTATGTGGACTTTGTGCATCTCTTTTTATTTCAATCACTAGATTTTAATAACAATTAATTACTTTAATGTAATTTTATTTAACAACATTAAAATAAAAATAAAGAGAAATATATGATAAATAGTAGCTTGCAAATTTTGATAACATTGGCAAATCAACACTGAGACAGTTTGACCTCCTTATTTTTAATGAATTTTTTTATCACATGTATACTTTTACTTTTACTTTTTTTTTTGTTAATTTTCAAAACAAAAACAGTACACATTTATAATCAACCATTGAAGATATCTTAAATTGATTTCAATTTGTCTTTTATCTCATTTTCTAGATAAGTGAAGATTAGAATTTTATAACACATTCGAAGATATATTTTTTTAGGTGTATGATTGAATTAATTTATCTTAAATTGATTTCAATTCGCCAAACTATCTAAGACTTTTGAAGATATGCATTGGATCTAAAGCACAAGGATTTAAAAAAAAAAGATTTCAAACAAAAGTGATTCATATCATATAATGTAGAATGTCAACTCATTCCCTTAGGCATTTCAATACTCTCTTTTCTTAAGTATTTGTCTGAGTTTTAATGCAGATTAATTTTGTAATATATTTAAATAAATATATTATTATTATTAAATTATTAATTATTGTGTTGAGAGTAATACTTGAAGTAAAAAATAATAAATATTATGTCGACCATAATAAAAATAAATAAATACAAAGTAAAAAGTAAATATGAGACTTAAACTAGAGACTTTAGAGCTTAGGATTAGGTGGTAAATATGTCGGCCATAAACAAAAAAGAATAATACAAAGTAAAAAGTAAATATGAGACTTCAACTAAAGACTTTACTTTTTACTTTTAATACAAAGTAAAAAGTAAATATGAGACTTTGGAGTGTTTGTCCAATGCTTATCCACTAACAAAATAATAAAAAGTAAACAAAAAATAATAATACAAAGTAAAAAGTAATAAAATATTGTGAGCCATGAACAAAAAAGAATAATACAAAGTAAAAAGTAAATATGAGACTTAAACTAGAGACTTTAGAGCTTAGGATTAGGTGGCTCAGGTATTGCACTCAAGGACTACTCAATGAGAGGTTTGCACCTCAAGAGATTTGATCCCTCTCGACGCTTAATAGAGTCTAAGATTTGGATCTAAGCTAGTTATTTTATTAGTCTAGATGATTTATTATTAAAATGTTGTATCTCTTAATAAGAAGACACGACTATCTATCCTATGGTCATATTAAATATTGACCATTGCATTGTAATATTATCAATTCAATTATATATATATATATATATATATATATATTACCAATTATGATAATCATATAAAATGATTCCTTACGAATAGTATGAGAGTTTAGGCTCTTCTCATTTCTGGTGAGACAATCATTCTCACTCTTTCATTCTCCACTCTCATTTCCACTCTCACTCCAGTGTCACTTCTTCCCTTATATCCCAATTTCCATCCACGATTTACCTCCTCACAGTCCATTCACTAGCACTCCATTCTCCCTCAACGCTACCACCTACTCCTCTATACGCTCTCTTCCAACGAACTCCCTTCCACACGAGCTCCACTCTGTACGCTCTCTTCCCACGCACTCCTCTCTCTAACTGCACTCCTTTCCACGCACTCTATCTCGTGTTGCTCTCAACACTCCTGCCATCCTCCATTCCACGCACTCTAACTCGTGTTGCTCTCAACACTCCTGCCATCCTCCATTCCACGCCCTCCCCACACTCCTCCACACGCACTCCCAACTTCCCCGCCTGCTCACCTCTCCTTCCAAGCTCGAGCTACAATCCTCTCCAAATACTTGCCGTCTTTCTCCACTCTGCGCAACCCACGACACCAGCATTCTCCTGCCACGTTTGTCCCCTAAACTCTCACTTCCATCACTCTGCTCCAGATCTGCCCCTGCGCACCACTACCCCTTTCCATCTCCCATCTCTCTATTCCAGACGCCCTTTTCCATTGCACTCGCCCTCCCTCCACACTCGGGCCACCACATGCAGCACCTCCACCTGTGCTTCCCCTCTCAGTTCCTTCCTCACTACATTCTGCCAGCCCACTCTCTTTTCCCACGCCCTCCCTTCCTCTTGCATTGCATCCTCCCTTGCCTCACCTCCAGCGCAATCATACTCACGCTCTCCCTGCTCCACTCCAATTCGTATCCCTTCTCTCCACTTCCCCCACAACTTCACCCCAACGCTCCATTCCTCCAACCCCATGCCCCTTCGCACCTCTCTCCATCTCTAGCCAACTCGCGCTTCATCCAGCACCTTCATTGTTTCCCTTAAGCTACAATCCCTCCTACCTCCACACCACGCCTGTCCATCTCTTCCCTTACACCCCTACCCCACCATCTTCCTCGTGCGCCCTTCCACACCACGATCCAACCAATACATCGCCATTCTTTGTTGCCATCTCCCTTCAACTGTTCCAACGCATTCTGCCTCTTAGCATCCTTCTACACGGATACTCCCATCGTTGCTTCTATTAGTGCCATTCTACACGCAGTTTCTCCAACAAAGCTGCCCGTCTACATCTGCCCTTACACTCTCCATCCTTCAAAAACCCTCATTTCATTCACTTCAAAAAAAAAAATTATAACAATATTGTTATTGAAAAATAATTATTATTATTATAATATCTAAATTTTGAAAAAAAAATTATATAAAAAATTATATATAGATTTTATACATATTATTATTATTTTAATAAAATTTATTATTATAAAAATTCAAAAAAAAAATCGAATTCTTTTTGAATTTTTTTACAAATTAGAATCAATATGTTCCTATCATTCAACAACAAGATCATTATTAGCCTATTCCAAAGACTTAAAAGAGATGAAAAAATTGAAGTCGAAGATATAAAAATGATCCAGGCTAAAGAAATAAAAAGAAACCAACATGAAGAAATAAAAAGTGGTTATGTAGACATTATCAAATTAGTTGAAGAATTGAAGTTGATGATAACAAAACGTCAAGACGACGCTACAGTGACTCTCAAATTCCCAGGTCAAAAAGAGTTGGTGATGCAGGAGCATTTAGGTTAAGCCAGCAATGTGATTGAGTGTTCACATGTTGTGGATAGCCTAGGGACAAGCTGTCTTGAAGCTTTGTAGAGAATTAGTTTTCTAAATATGTTATTAATACCAGAAATGCAAAATTAGTTTGTAGTGTTGTCAGTTTTGCTAGAAGATAGGAATAAATGACAAGTTGATGCTGCGAGGAGATCAAGCCAAGTAGTTAGACTATTGAGTGACTATAGGATTTTGTTTTCCAAATATAGTAACTCCTTCGTTTGTGGAGGGGCGTAGCTAGTTTTGTTTTATGATTCTAGGAGAGAAAAGAGGCAGAACGAGAGCTCGAGGGCAGAGTCTCGGGTCTTTTTTTTGTATTTTCTTGAACACCAGAGGAGATTCGACCGTCTCTGTAATTTTCTTGCTAATAGTTAATGAAACTGGAAATTACTGTGTATCTATGAGTATTGTTGTGTGATTAAATCGATACAGGTCGAAACTCGGTTAGGTTGAGCTGTGTGAAAAAGGATAACTTAACTTCTGTGTGAAACGAGTCTTCATCTTACGCCTGTAGATTTTCTGTGCATAAAGAGTAACCTTATGGTTATTGATACACCGTGTCTCATACAGAGTGGCTGTCAAAACTATTAGACTTCAGTGTTTATTGTTAAATGTGTTTGCCCAAGTTTGTTATTCTATAGAATACATAGAGAGGAGAATCTTGACGAGATTATTTCTTTACTGGTAGCAAGGGCATCGAAAGCACCTGCAATCTGAAGAAAAACCATTGATCGCCTGTTGATCGCATTTTTTCATTGACTAGCGTCATAGAGCTCTGTCAAATGTGATTCCGGTTGTTTTCTCAGCCTGGTCGACAGCTAGAAAGAATAGCGTAGGGTTTAACCAACTGTTGGAAGGCCACGAAAATACCAGAGTGGTATTCGAGAGGATAGATGTCACTCCTTTGTTGACTGTGCATCGATTCAATGGTTTTGACAAAAACCATTTTGAAGGTATGCGATGAGCGCTGAAATTTAAGTTGTTTATACATTACTGCTCAATCCCAGGTTGGGATATATTTAGTGGAAAACCGATAGTTTGGAGAGGGAAGTCAACTTTGGTTAAGACTTCCAGACTTAGCGAGACTAGCTAAGTGTAGTTTTGAAGGCTTACTTACCAACCTACCACCAATTTTGGTATCAGAGCAAGTTTTTTCCCAGCACATCAGAAGTAAAGCATGGCCATTTGTGTAGGCAGGGAAAGAAGTCGTGGAAGAGGGCGACCAGCAGCGAATGCAAAAGTCATGGAGGAAATGAGAGAACTACGGGCACATATGGAAGCTATGGAGATGGGCAGACGAAGAGATCCAGAGGCAGGGGACGTGAGTGAACCTGAAGAAGAGGAACAAGGAGAAGAAGTAGCACCCATGCAAGAGACACCTGAGCTAAGATACTTTCGGTCAATTCTACGGGCAACTTCAAGACCAAAACCTAAATTGCCTACCTACGATGGAAGTATTACAGCTGAACATCTCATTGATTGGATCAGTGAGTTAGAAAAGACTTTGAATATGATGAAGTTGAAGAGAATAAGAAGGTCAGATTGGTAGTGACAAGGTTGAAGGGGCCTGCATCCCTATGGTGGGATAGTGTGCAAGATGAAAGGAGAAAAAAGAACAAGCCATTGATAAAGAGATAGGATAGGATGGTGGCTAAGATGAGAGCCAAATTCTTGCCCAAAGATTATCAGTTGATGTTGTACCTACAAATGCAGAACCTTAGGCAAAAATTATTGATTGTAAGAGAGTATATTACTGAAGAATTCTACAAAGTGAACCTAAGGGCATGCTATGTAGAGGAATCGACAGAGAAGGCTGCTAGATATGTCAATGGTTTGAGGATGGAGATTAAGGATGAGATCAGTATAATATCTCCTAAAGCAATGGAAGAGGCATACCAATGTGCCTTAAGAGCAGAAGAAAAATTATTGAGGAAGCAGAACTTCAACAGAGGTAGAGGTTCAGCCAAAGGAAGAGGACAAGCTATTGGGAGAGGAACTTTTGCAGCCCAAAAAGGAGAGTCCAGCAGTTCAAACCAGCAGGAACAACATGACAGAGGTAATGACTCAAGAGGGAAAAGACCCTGCCAAGGAGGTAGAGGTAGGGGAAGAGGCAGAGAAACTATCTTTAGATGTTACAAATGCAACAAATTGGGTCATAGATCCTTTGAATGTCCAGAGAAGGAAGACATAGGATAGAGAGGAGCCTATGTAACTCAGAATGAGCAGCAGCAAGAGCAGATGCCAATGGTTGAAAATTTTCCAGAGACTAGAGAGGCTTTGATGATGAACAAAGTCTTACTGAAGCCTGAGAAGGAGAATGTGGAACTTTCTCAAAGAAAGGATTTATTCAGGACCATGTGTAAAGTCAAAGGGAAGTGTTGGAAGATGATGATAGACAGTGGGAGCACTGACAATCTTGTTTCCACAGAGATGGTGGAGACGCTGAGTTTGAAGAAGAACAAACACCTCGTTCCATACAAAGTATCATGGTTGCATAAAGGACATGAAATCCTGATAAGTGAACAATGTGAAATTGATTTGCAAGCAGGCACATATAAGGATAAAATTATATGTGATATTATGCCCATGGATGTTTTCCATATCCTTCTAGGGAGACCATGGAAATTTTACAAAAGGTAGTACATGATGGTAGAAGAAATTGTTATAGTTTTGAGAAAGATGGGATGAAACATATTCTTCTTCCTTTGCAAGAAGGAAATACAGTAGGGCAGCAAGCAGCCAAGGTCCTAATGCTGACTGGTAAAGAGTATTTGCAGCAAATTTATGAGAAAGAGCTGAACAATGTTGTGATATGTAATCCTAGAATGGTAATGATGAAGAATAGTATTGCAGATCTGCCTGAGGAGATTCAGGAGATGTTAGGTGAGTTTAGTGACATTGTGGTAGATGATTTTCCCAATGAGTTTCCACCGAAGAGGGACATTAGTCATCGCATTGAATTCATCCCTGGAGCAAGTTTTCCAAACAAAGCATCATATAGATTAACGCCTCAAGAGAATGAAGAAGTTAGAAGGCAAGTACAAGGACTGTTAGATAAGGGGATGATTCAGAAAAGTCTGAGTCCATGTGAAGTACCGGCAGTACTCACCCAAAAGAAGGATGGTGAATGGAGGATGTGTACTGACTCTAGGGCCATCAACAAGATTACCATCAGGTACAGGTTTCCATTACCCAGGATGGATGACATGATGGATTGCATGAGTGGGGAAACATGTTTTTCAAAGCTAGATATGAAGAGTGTATACCATCATATCAGAATTCGAGAATGAGATGAGTGGAAGAAAACCTTTAAGACCAATGATGGGTTGTATGAGTGGATGGTTATTCCATTCGGATTGTCCAATGCACCAAACACATTTATGAGGTTAATGAATGAAGTATTGAGAGATTTCATAGGTAAGTTTGTAATAGTTTACCTTGATGAAATTATGATTTTCAATCAAACAGAAAAAGAGCACTTGAAACATTTGAGATGTGTTTTAGAGACGTTGCAAAAAGAGAAACTGTTAGTTAATGTGAAGAAATGCTCATTTCTGAAATCAGAATTAGTATATCTGGGATTTCTTATTTCAAGAGATGGTTTGAAAATGGACCCATAGAAAGTGAAAGCAATCATTGATTTGCCTTCACCTCGGAGCATATTTGAGGTGAGAATTTTCCACGGATTGGAAATTTTTTATAGGAAGTTTATAAAGAATTTCAGTGGTATTTGTTCATCTATCATTGAAACAATTAGGAAGGATAAACAGTCATTTCAATGGACAGCAGAGGCTAAAAAGAGATTTCAGTTTTTGAAGAAGAAGATTGTTGAGCAACCAGTATTGAGGTTACCATATTTCAAGCACCCTTTCCAAGTAAAGTGTGATGCCAGTGGAGTAGCAATTGGAGCTGTACTCAGTCAGGAAGACAAACCTATATCATATTTCAGCGAGAAGTTGAATGACTCAAAACATAAATACTCATCATATGACAAGGAATTTTATGCTATTGTCCAAGCATTGAAGCATTGGAGACATTATCTGATGCCTAGGGAGTTTGTTTTGTTTTCTGATAATCATGCATTGCAGTACATATGCAGCAACCTAAATTGAATCAGAAGCATGTCAAATGGGTTGAGTTCTTGCAAAGTTTTACCTTTGTGTTGAAGCACATAAGTGGGCAATCAAATCGGGTAGTTGATGCCTTAAGTAGGAGACAATTGATTGTGCAAGAGAATCAAATCCAAGTTTTAGGATTTGAATACTTAAGAGATTTATATGAGACTGACATTGATTTTCAGAATGCAAACAAGGCTTCTAGGAATCCTGTGGAGGTAGATAGAGAGCCATGGATCGATTATATGTTGCAGGATGGCTTGTTGTTTAATAACAATAAACTTTGTATACCTAAGTGCTCCATGAGAGAGAATTTGATACATGAAAAACATAATGGAGGAATGGAAGGTCACTTTGGAAGTGATAAAACTTTTCGACAGCTAAGCCATTTCTATTTTTTTCCAAATATGAGGTCTGAGGTTGAGAAGTTCGTGAGCAGATGTAGGGTATGCCAGCATGCCAAGGGGATAAGCCAAAACACAGGCGTGTACACACCATTTCCTGTTCCAACTAGTCCTTGGGATTCTGTGAGTATGGATTTCATTTTGGGTTTGCCAAAAACTCAGAAGGGAAATGATTCTATCTTTGTAGTTGTTGATAGATTTACTAATATGGCACATTTCATTCCATGCTATAAGACAAGCGATGCCACACACATTGCTAATTTGTTCTTTAATGAAGTTGTGAAGCTGCATGGTTTACCTAGGAGCATTGTATCTAACAGAGATGTGAGATTCACAGGTCATTTCTGGAGGACATTGTGGAAGAAGTTGGGTACTAAACTGAACTTTAGTTCAGCATATCATCCATAGTCCGATGGATAGACTGAGGTGGTAAACAGAACTCTGGGTAACATATTGAGAATTCTGGTTGACGAAAATCCAAAACAATGGGACAAGGTGCTATCTCAAGCCGAGTTTGCATATAATGATTCACCAAATAGAAGTACAGGAATGAGTCCATTCCAAATTTTGTATGGTATGCACCTGAGAGGAGTATATGAGCTTCGAGACTTGGGTCAATTGGAAAAGAGAAGTGCAAATGGAGCAGAGTTTGTAGCAAGGATTAGTGAGCTACAAGAGCAAGTTAAAGAAAGGTTACAACATAGTAATACCAGTTACAAAACAAGAGCATATTTAAGAAGGGAAAAAAACTATGAAGTTGGAGATCTCGTGCTAGCTCACCTAAGGAAAGAGAGATTTTCAAAGGGAGAGTATAACAAGCTGAAGATGAAAAAGATTGGGCCTTGCCGAATACTCAAAAAAAATTCAGCAAATGCCTACGAGCTGGAAATGCCAACGAGGATTGGTATCTCACCTATTTTTAATGTTGCGGACCTGTATACCTATGTGGTAGATGATACAGGACAGATGACAGAAGACAGGGATCCTATGGAAGAGCTTCAGTGGCTGAAGCAGATGCCTACGGCATAGCCATCAGAAGCTGAGTCTATCTTAGATACTAGAGTGGCCCGGAGTACCATGCACAGAGATTACCTGGAATACTTGATCAAATGGAAAGGACATCATGTAGAAGATTCTACATGGATGAATGCTAATGGGTTGGAAACAAAAGGTTACTTGATAGTTGATTTACTGAATAGGGGTTCAAAGCTTTTACCCTTGGGAGTCTGATGCTGGAGCATCAAGGCTAAGCCAACAATGTGATTGAGTGTTCACATGTTGTGGCTAGCCTAGGGACAAGCTGTCCTTAAGCTTTTTAGAGAATTAGTTTTCTAAATATGTTATTAATACCATAAATGCAAAATTAGTTTGTAGTGTTGTCCGTTTTGCTAGAAGATAGGAATAAATGGCAAGTTGATGCTCCCTGCGAGGAGATCAGGCCAAGTAGTTAGACTGTTGAGTGACTATAGGATTTTGTTTTCCAAATATAGTAACTCCTTCGTTTGTGGAGGGGGGTAGTTAGTTTTGTTTTATGATTCTAGGAGAGAAAAGAGGCAGGGGAGAATGAGAGCTCGGGGGCAGAGTCTCGGGCCTTTTTTTGTATTTTCTTGAACACTAGAGGAGATTCGATTGTCTGTGTAATTTTCTTGCTAATAGTTAATGAAACTGGAAATTACTGTGTATCTATGAATATTGTTGTGCGATTAAATCGATACAGGTTGAAACTCGATTAGGTTGAGTTGTGTGCAAAAGGATAACTTAAATTCTGTGTGTTGATGTATATGTAACTTCGGAATGTATTTCATCTATGTATTTTATTGTACTCCTATAGAGATGTATTATTCCTCTATACGAAAGTGTCGTCATATGTATTGACAAGTGTCGCAAGTGTCGTAACTTGCCGATGGGTTATTAGACCACCATGTGTGGGGTCGGTCCTGATTAAGTTAACCTGGAGTTATTAAGCTGAGTTAGACAAGTCGGCCCCATAGGTTTATTAGGCTGCTCAGAACAAGTATAAATAGAGAGCGGGATCTCTCTATTTGATCATCTCATTATTCACTTGTATATCACTTGGAAAGTGGCGCACTAGTTGAGGAGGAGGAGGAGCTACTAGTAGAAGACTATCTCTTGTACTTTGGTTGTATCATTTCTCTTTCTATCTCTGAGGAAGTTGTGGGGTTTTTCACCTTTATGGTTTTCCCCAGTGAAACTCTGTGTGTCTATTGTCTCATGTGATTGCTTGATGTGATTGATATGCATTGTTATACTTGATATGTTGTACATGTTATTCTCTCAGTAAAGTTCCTAGAGTATATTGAATTAATGCTCAAAAATTAACATGGTATCAGAGGTTCCCTAAGAAGAAGACATTATGTAGTGGCGGGAACTAGGGTTTCTTGTTTATTGGGTTTCTCTCCACAGATTTTGGAAAAGCAGTAAGGTAGATTGACTCTACTCATCAAGGAGAATCTTTCTGTCCAATCAGAATTCAATTCTGAGCACTTTCAGTTTTGGCCGTAAACTTTAGGGTTTCCTAAAAAATATGACTTTCTGAAATCTGAAGACATAGCTGTAAGCTCCTTGGAAAAATTGAAGTTTAGAGCTTTTGATCGATATTTTTGTTTGGGTGAAGCTCTGGGAAACTCAAACCCTAATTCAGGGTCCTCCCTAGTGAATCTGGGACATTAAAAAGCATTTCTGAAGGGTGAATCTTTGCAGTTTTCAAATTCTGAATATACCAGGTTGATCAGCTCATCAAGGCGCATCTTTCTATCCTTCCAGAATTTTGAAATTCACACTTTGAATTTTTAGGGTTTCTCTGACAAACCCTAATCCAGGACCAGATCCAATTTTCAGCAAATCAAGTGGTAAGACCTATATCTTTTCTATTTCCATTTGAAGTACTCTTTAAAGATGTCTCACCACACCAAGCTTGAAGATAAGCTTGAAGGGACTGATAACTTTCGAGCATGGAAGTATAGGATTGGATTAATCCTGGAAGAAAATGAATTGGATACTTACATAAGGGAAGAGGTCCCTCTCCCAAAGGAAGAAGAGGCTAAAGCCCTCCACAAGAAGAACTTGGTCAAGGCAAAGAGGATCATTGTTGATTCTATCAAGGACCATCTCATCCCACATGTGTCATCTCTAAAGACACCCAAAGAGATGTTTGATTCCCTGACCAAGCTATTTGAAGGGAAGAACATAAATCGGAAGATGACCCTGCGAAACCAATTGAAAGGGGTAAAGCTTCAGAATGGAGAAACCATTCAATCTTATTTTTCTAGGGTCTCTTAGATCAAGGAACAACTTGAAGTGGTGGATGAAATGGTGGAGAATGGTGAAATTGTCATGACCACTCTGAATGGCCTACCTAGGTCATGGGATTCCTTTATTCAAGGAATTTGTGCAAGAAGGAAATTGATCTCCTTCAGCAGACTGCGGGAGGAATGCTCTCAAGAAGAAGCAAGGCTTGTGGCACGAGAAGAAAAGATGGGGAATGAATATCAAGCTCTCACATCTCACACCAAGAAAGGGAATCCCAAGAGAGAGCCATCTCACTTCAAGAAATCTCCACACCACCACAAAGAAAGGAGAATATGTTTCACCTGCAATGAGAAGGGACACATTGCTATAAATTGTCCCAAGAACAAAAAGGACAACAACAAATTAAACAAGAAAAATAAGAACAACAAAAGGAGATATCATGCTCATGCTGCTGAGGATGATGAACCTCCTAAGAAGAAGGCTAGAGAAGAAAGTGATGATTCATCAAGTGAAGATGAATATGTTCTAATATCCGCTCTCACAGGTACTATCTCTCCTGGATGTAATGATTGGTTAATTGACAGTGGGGCTTCTAAACACATGACTGGGTTTAAAGAATCTTTTGTAAATCTATCTGAACATGAATCACCCCATAAGGTGAAACTTGGAGACGATTATCAATACCCTATCAAAGGAAGTGGGGAAGCCTCCTACAATCTAGACTCTGGGAAGTCTTTGAAGATGAAAGAAGTTCTATAAGTACCTGGGCTCAAGAAGAATATACTCTCCATATCTGCATTGGATGCAAAAGGTATGAGGGTTGCATTTATAGATGGCCAAGTACTTATGTGGCCAAAAGGTAAAACTATAGATGATGCAGTGGTGATTGGAGAGCAAGAGAAAGGATTATATAAATTGAAGGGACAACCTGAACATGCCATGGTACATGAATCCATGGAGCCAAGTGAACTTTGGCATAGAAGGCTTGCACATGTACACTACAGAGCACTACCAATTGAAAGCAAAGCTGTAGAAGGTCTTCATGAAATCAAGACCAAGCATAAAGGTGTCAACAATAAAATTAACACCCTTAGTCAAGTGACGGAAGAAGCACATTTTTACCATGCACCTGTAGCAGGAACACATGACACAAGTTCATGCGGAGATGAATCCTCTCAAAAAAATGCATTTAAGTGCATTAATTGTGCTTAAATCATTCTAAATGGTGCAAAAAGCCTAAAAACTATGAAAAGTGGGTTTTCAAGCTAAAATAATCTAAATGGATTATCCCACACTCAAAAGAGAAACCTAAGGCACATTTCCCAATGCTATATAAGAAAGGCTTTGGGGCATGGTAAGGACACACATAGGAAGAGCAAAGGAATGCTGGAAAGATTCTGAAGGAGGAGAAAGAGCTCAAATTCTTCAAAAGCAAGGGTGAAGGAAGGGAAGCTCATGTCAATAGAGGAAGGATTCATATCTAATGCCATGGTAAGGATGTACTTCTCCATTGTTCTACTATGAATAGATTCAAGTTTCTGCCATTATAATGTTTGAATGTTGCTTGTATTGTGTGATTTAAACATTATAATGGCAGAAACTTGAATCTATTCATAGTAGAACAATGGAGAAGTACATCCTTACCATGGCATTAGATATGAATCCTTCCTCCATTGACATGAGCTTCCCTTCCTTCACCCTTGCTTTTGAAGAATTTGAGTTCTTTCTCCTCCTTCAGAATCTTTCCAGCATTCATTTTCTCGTCTTTTGTGTGTCCTTACCATGCCCCAAAGCCTTTCTTATATAGCATTGGGAAATGTGCCTTAAGTTTCTCTTTTGAGTGTGGGATAATCCATTTAGATTATTTTAGCTTGAAAACCCACTTTTCATAGTTTTTAGGCTTTTTGCACCATTTAGAATGATTTAAGCACAATTAATGCATTTAAATGCATTTTTTAGAGAGGATTCATCTCTACATGAATTTGTGTCATGTCTTACTGCTGCAGGTGCATGGTAAAAATGCGCTTCTTCCGTCACTTGACTAAGGGTGTTAATTTTATTGTTGATCCTCTTGCTCCGATTTCAATTGAAACAGTAGAAGACAACACAGCAAATCCCGCAAATCCACCTCTGACAAATCTTTCAGACCCAGTGGTACTCCACATCAGTGAACCTTTGAACACCATCAATCCTCTTGTGGCACACTTGGTACACATGCTAAATTCAACATCTAATCCCATGGCTTCATTGGGAGCACAAGGGACCACATCAACACCATCTCAAACAAGTGTTGGAGGTAGCAATACTCCCAACATCCATATAGCTTCATCAGGAGCACAAGGAACCACATCCTCACAACCTCAAACGGTTGCCGGAGGTAGTAATATTTCCAACTTGACCTCTACCACAACTCCACCAGTTAGTTTACTTGCTTCTACCATAAGTTCAATTAGCCACTTCAGTGCCAGTTGGTATAGTTTCGGGTCCTAATCCCGGAAGTACATCCACTTTACCTGCAGGGATACCTACTGGAGGGAATGCCTTACCAAACTTGGGTTTCCCATATGGTTTGGCTACTCAAGGTCAAAACAATCTAGGAGTAAATCAAAATCCTATTGGCATACCAAACAGTCTTCCAAGTTCTACACCTGGGGGGAGTCCTTCATTTTGGAACCTCAATATCCCTAGTGGACTTAAGGCACCATGGAACACTAATGCTAATTGGGGTAATACTCCACAAGCTGGTGGAAGTACCTCACGAAACCTTTATCCAAACTTTCCTAGCACAAATCTTGGGGGCAATCCCATTCCCCCAACAGGTAGCACACTAGGAGGTAACCCATCCATCAACCCCATTCCACCATGGAGTGGGAAGATTCCATGAAATACCCCATCTTCTTGGGCACCACCCCCGCAAGGGGGAAATCAACCTTGGAACGCATATCCAAACCAAGGAAATAATCAATGGAGTGGTAATGTTCCACCAAGTAACCAATCTCAATGGAACATAACCCCCGCAAGGGGGCAATCCACCCATGAATCCCAACCAGCAATGGAGTGGTAATGTTCCATCGAGTAACCAATCTCAATGGAACATACCCCCGCAAGGGGGCAATCCACCCATTAACCCTATGCCACAATGGAGTGGCAATGTTCCACCAAGTCACCAACCTCAATGGAACATACCTCCGCAAGGGGGCAATCCGTACATGCAGCCTATCCCACAATGGAGTGGGCAATATTCAGGAAATAACCCATCTTTTTGGATGCAATATCCGCAAGGAGGTAATCCGGATTGGAATACTTTTCAAGCCCAAGGACCACAACAATGGAGCCATCAAACTTCACTCGGATATCAAACGTTTGCTTCGGCATCATCCAAGTCACCATTTCTAGCCACATTGAATCTATCGGATTTATCCCGGCTGACCAATGACCCTATTCTTCATTTGAATGGGTGGCCAACCATACCAACCAAACTACCCTCAGACATACCCAAGTTTGACGGAAAACCAAGGGAAGATCCATCAAATCATGTGATGACATTCCATTTGTGGTGTTCATCCAATTCCCTAGTTGATGATAGTATTAGGTTGAGGTTGTTTCAGCGGACCCTAATGGGAAATGCTGCGAAATGGTACATTGAGTTGCCCCGCAATACATTTACTGAATTTTCATCTTTAGCTATGGCATTTTTGACACATTTTCAATTACCTATCCGCTATGAGACATGAACCGAACTTTTAACTTCACTTAGGCAATCCACCGCTACTCACATCTCGGATCATATCCACGAGTGGAGGAGATGTCGAAGGCTTATAAAAGCTGAAATCCCTGATCAATTCTTAGCATATTGGTTCATTAAATCACTATTTCCTACTCTTGCTAAAGATGTAGCCATGTCAGGAGCCATGACTGAAGAACAACTCATTCAAAGTGCCCACCATATGGATTTAGTATATTCCCAATCGGGCACACTTTATGACTTAATACCCCATGCTGTAAGACCTACATGTGATCCATCTAGGCCTCCAAAAGGACCTCATACTGATGGTGTGATTGGATCCATTAACCAAGTTGAACAGATTACCCAGCAATTGGGACAAATGTCAGTTCAAAACCCGCAACCCACAGCTGGCCAGGCAAATCGGCAAGTTGCAACTCCTGCCCAAAATTCCGAATTCCTTACGGTTCAAACTGTGGACCCAAAAGGAAAAAAGAAAAAGCAAAAGAAGAAACCTAATGCAAACCCTGGGACAAGAGAGGCACCTAAGGTGAATAACCCCACTGGAGGCAATCAGGAAAATAGGAAAAACAAATATCCTTGCAAAATTTGCAAAGAAGATCATCCTACTCATCTTTGTCCTCATATGGATGATATTCATCACATGTTGGCACAACGAGGAGGGAAACAACCACAACCTCCTGTCCTAACTCAACCCTTCCCCCAGCAACAACAAATGGTTGTTGCAGCGCTAGCACCTCCAGCGGGAGGAAACCAAGCAAACCCCCCACCAGGGGGCAATCCACCCAATGCAAATATCTTCACAATTGGTGAACATAACATTCATATCCAAACTAGGGCCCGTTCTTACAACATACCATCAAAAGATGCTGAAACAACTGGATCTCAGCCTAGTGGTTTTCTAAATATTGAAAAACCAACCATAGACATAGTGCCTCGACCTCCAAAAGGGGTCCTCCGCAAAACAACACACAATCCCAATGCGTGAGCTGCTCAAAACTACAATGTGGTTGAAGATTTAGCTCAAGCCCCTTGTGCAATGTCTACCTTGGAGGTGTTGCAAAGTTGTCCCACTCAGCGGAAAGCACTATTGTCTGCCATCGGTGCCATTGATCCATCAGATACCAATTTAATCACATTTGACTTAGAACAGCCCACAGGTAGGCTTCCCTCACAAATTGATTTCCAAATTAAAGTAACTCCACATGGGAAGAATATTTTTCGAACCATTGTGGATGAAGGAGCCTCCACTTGCGTCATGTCCCTAGCTTGTTGGAAAGCTTTGGGATCACCCACCTTAGTACCATCCCAAACAATACTCAAGGCATTTGATGGACATTCGTTACCACCTCATGGACTCATCTTGGCTTGCCCAGTTGAACTGGGGGGGAAAACAGTTCAAGTAGATGTTGAGATAGTGGATGCACCCATAGACTACAATTTTCTATTGGGACGCAGTTGGATACACAAGATGACGGTGATAGTGTCTTTCGTATTCTGAGTCATTCGGTTCCCCCACCAAGGGAAGATTGTTACAATCGATCAACTAGATTATTGCTCACCTGAAACTGGTATCCATTCGAATGTACCTTATGTAGGGGATGGAATGACGGTTATTCAAGATGTTGGTGTAGGAATGTTTAAAGACTCATCCCTCTTGGGAACTTTCCCACTTCCACCACCAATATTGACCCCTAACATTGCTCCAATTTTCACCATAACTTCAAAGGTATACTTTCCGTTAAGAGTTTTCTCTAATTCCGTTTCGGAGGTCGGTTCCACCTCGTCAGTTGGAACCTCCAAAGAAAACAACTTAGATGAAAATAATGATGGAAAGATACATACTCCTGCACACCATGAGGAAATGGAGAGTAATGTCCCCTTTTCTACTGTAGAGCTCGCTTATCAAGCTATTCAAATGGCCTCGGTAGAACCGGATCAAAATCCTCCCAAGATGGAGGAATATGATCCCTATACTTCACCTATTTGGGCCTTGAACTCTCAAAGTAACCATGATATCCTAGATCAAACTTTCTCTTCGGATGAAGCCATCCTAGAGGTTATGAACATCTCAGAAAGACCCTAGGAGGATATGCATCACAAGTCCTCGTTTCTTCCTAAGATCGACTCATTAGAAGTTAAACCTGAAAATTTTTACTTCAATAATGACAACAACAAGTACCAATGCCCTGTCCGTATCTACGATGTGAATTTCGAAGGCAATTTGGCGAACATTTTGAAAACCATCCAAATTGATATATCTATCAAACCTGGCATCGTTGAGTACATCAACATAGGTGCAGATTGTTCTCCTGAGGAAATAAAATTTTACACTGCCTTATTCAAAAAGTTTCATGATGTATTTGCATGGTCTTACGAAGAAATGTCAGGAATCGATCCCAGTATCGTAGAACATGAGATTAAAACCTACCCTAATGCCAAACCTGTGCGGCAAAAACTACATCCAGTGAACCTTAAAAAGTTTGCTGCCATTAAAGCCGAGGTTGAAAAGCTTTTAAAAGTTGGATTCATCTATCTTGTTCCTTTGACCAATTGGGTATCTAATCCAGTTCCCTTCAATAAAAAACAAGGAACTATCCGGGTTTGTACCGATTTCAGAGATCTGAACTTAGCCTGTCCCAAAGATAACTATCCCACACCCTTCATTGATCAGATCATCGATGAATGCGCCGGGAATGAAATCTTTTCATTTATGGACGGCTTCTTCGGTTACAACCAAATCCAGGTAAAAAAGGAAGACCAACATAAAACATCTTTTATATGCCCTTGGGGGACCTTCGCTTATAGGAAAATGCCATTTGGCCTTAAAAACGCCAGGGCTACCTTTCAAAGAGCAATGTCATACGCATTTCACGATATTAAAGATATCGTCGAGGTTTACCTTGATGATTTGGCAGCTAAATCTAAAAAGAGAGTTGAACATGGTGCACATTTACAAGCCATATTTGAGCGTTGTCGCAAGTACAACATTAGGTTAAATCCACATAAATGCATGTTTTGTGTGGACTCTGGGAGGTTACTTGGGTTCGTAGTGTCCCAAAAATGGATCATGGTTGATCCCATCAAGGTTGAGGCAATACTTTAGTTTCCTTCCCCAAAAACAATCACTCAACTTCAAAGCCTTCAAGGAAAAGCCAACTACTTGAGAAGATTTATCGAAAATTTTGTTGAAAAAGCTAAAGGGTTCATGCATCTCTTAAAACAAGATGCGATATTCATATGGGATGACCAAGCTCAACGTTCATTTGATGAAATAAAGAAAGCTTTGGTCTCTGCCCTGGTGCTTAGTCCACCGAACTATAATAGAGACTTTATGCTATATTTGGTTGCCTCTCCTACCACAATTAGAATGGTCTTAGCACAAGAAGATGAATCCTCTCAAGAACATGTTATTTACTATCTTAGTAAGGGCCTTGCAGGTCCCGAATTGAGATATTCCCAGGTCGAGAAGTTTGCCTTGGCAGCGGTCCATGTTGTCCAACGAATTAGACATTACATACTTCCAAGGAAAACAACCATAGTGGCTTAAATGAACCCCATGAGACACATTTTGTCTCGCCATGTCATTGGTGGCAAATACTCAAAATGGATAGTAATTTTACAAGAATTTGACCTCGAATTCAAAAACGCTAAAGCCAAGAAGTTGTTGGCATTTGTTGAATTAATGTCTGAGTTACCCATAGAGAAGGAGGGTACTATATCTGTTGAAACTTGGGCAGATGAACATGTATTCCTCATTGCACCTTCTGATCCATGGTATGGAGCATTCATTATATAACTTCAAACCCAAAGGATCGATCCTCAACTTTCTAGTATTGAACGACGTCGCATTCGACATCAAGCTCGAAGATACCTCATCATCGGGGATACTTTGTACCGTCAGGGAATCGATATGATATTAAGACGTTGTTTAGTACATGAAGAAGCTGAACAAGTTTTGAATGATTGCCATGTTGGAGCATGTGGTGGTCATCTTTCTGGGTTAGCAACTGCTCAAAAAATCTTGCGTGCAGGATACTTTTGGCCTACAAATTTCAAAGATTGCATTAATGCTGTCAAAAAGTGTCACCCTTGCCAAATTTACACAAGAAAAATGCGCGCACATCCTGCTCCTTTACACCCTGTAGTAACCGTGGGTCCATTTTCAAAATTGGCAATCGATTATATGACAGTCAACCCACCTTCAGCCGATGACCACCACTACATCATTGTAGCAGTGGACTACTTCACCAAGTGGGCTGAGGCGATGCCTACATTCAATTGCACGGGTAAAACTGCAGCATACTTTCTATTCAATCATGTGATAGCAAGGTTTGGTGTACCCAAAGAAATCACTACAGACAACGGAAGTCATTTTAGGAATTCCTGTATGGATGAACTTACAAACCCGTTAGGATTGCAGCAGGACTTCTCCTCACCATATTATCCTCAAGCTAACGGACAAGTAGAAGCCATAAACAAGGTTTTGAAAACCATGTTACAAAGGATGATTAATAAAAACAAGAATAACTGGCACTTGATGTTGTTTATTGCTCTTTGGGCCTACCGAACAACTACTAAAACTACAACCGGATTCACTCCTTTCCAACTGGTTTACGGAGAAGAAACCGTATTACCGATTAAATGTGAAATCCCATCATTAAAGATAGTTGTCGAACTCCTACCTAACACTTATGTGGAAGAGGAAAGGCTTCTCCATCTCCATGCTTTGGATGAAACTAGAAGAGAAGCCTCTCTAAACATAGAAGTACACAAGGAGAGGGTCAAAACACAATATGACAAGTCCATTCGTCCTCGAGTCTTCTCTGAAGGCGATCTGGTTTTAGTTTATGACCAAGACCAAGATAAAATTGGAGAAGAAAAATTTATACCTAAATGGTTTGGCCCACTTATTGTCAAAACTGTGTTAAAAAATGGAGCTTGTGAATTGGTCAATTTTGATGGGGAACCCATGTCGGAGATCAGAAATGGTCTCTATCTGAAGAAATACTTCGCGTAGGCATTGATGCCTCGCACCATTTGTTGTATTATGTTGTATTTTTGTATAAACTTTTGTACATTAGTTATATCGGGAACACACTTATCTTGCTTGGAATTGTCACTTTGGCAGATGGCAGAAGAGTCTTTCACATATTTGGGATATGCGGACGGCACCAGCCGTAGTTCTCGGAACGTTGCTTCCGTCGCATGGGTCATTTTTACACCTAATAACGAAGTTCTTAGTTCAGGAGGCACTTTTCTCAAATTTGCAACCAACAATGTTGCAGAATATAGCGCAGTCATTGAGCTTCTTGTCGAGGCTATCACCCTTGGCATCCGACGAATAATCGTCAAACTGGACTCAGAATTAGTTGTATCCCAGTTAAATGGTCAGTATCAGGTTCGACATCCTACACTGTTTAGAAAGTTTCTATGAGTACGTCTTTTAGAGCGTCAATTTGAATTTATTGAGTGTATACACGTTCCTAGAAGTCTGAATAGTTTGGTTGATTCTTTGGCCAACTATGTACTTGATTGGCATCTAAGTCATTAACATCATACCAAAAAGAAAGCATGTGCATTGTTTCATGGCCAATTTAATTGAACATATCATGTAAGGACATAAGTGAAACCGAAATAATCTAGCTTACATCATAACCCAAAAAGTGTGTAACTTTGCAGACACCAAAAAGAATAGTGTAAATACTATTTCCCTTTTTTATTCTTTTTCTTACAAATAAGACCCAAAAAATGTTCATACACACAAAAAAATGAAAAATTTGGAAAAACTCAAAAACATGGGAAACTGTTTCAAAATTTTCTAGTTCAACATTGAAACTAAACCGCTACTGGCAAATCAAAGACTAAAGGTTCATAGGAATTCAAGTTGAAAGGAGATGCATCCTCTCATACATCGACTGCATCAAGAACACATATGGTAAATCATGAGTATTTTTTACTTATCTTTTACTCATACATATACAAACCGTATCCTTTTGAATGATAGAAAGGTGCATAATTCCTCATTTTTTGCTATCTTTTTAGATATTAAAGGCACATTTGAACCAGTTTCTAACTAAACTGTTGGCTAGTGAAATGGTTTTGATTTCAGGACTTGAAGACTTTGACGATTCGAACTATTTGACTCAGGTAGTTGAGACAAACCATGATTCATGATGATCTATGATTTTGACATTTTTCAAAAGATTCAAGCTGAAGTAAACCTCATTGAACCATTCCGACTTGGCCATTTCACCAAATTGGATAACCTCAGTCACATGGTATTACTTCACCGTCCGTCGACACATAATCCTGCTTCAGATAGCCTACCTTGGGAAGGAACAGCTGTAAGAGTGTGCACAACTAGCTTAGCCCTTATTTGCAATATGGATCTTTGCCTTGGCCTAACCCGTGCCCTTGAGAAATAGGCGTACTCCCATGCAACACTCGTTCCCTCCTATGTATCATAACATTCTTTATTCTTTTTTACAAAAAATAAAAAAGCATAAAAATTAAAAAACACAAATCCAAAAAGGTAGAGACTTGAATCACTTCATAGTATAATCCTTGGAGAAAACGGCAACAGTCAGTCCTTGTAACCCTTGAAAACGGCACATAATTTGGTCTTCGTTATCAGTACACCATCTACATTTTCCTTAGGAAACTATACCAGTATTTTGAACAGATCTCCACCGATGGGTTATCCTTCCCGTAAACAATGCAGCTTCTGTTAATGCATCTGGCATTAGTGGTTTTCATTAAAAGTCGGTTACTCAAAGTCCTATGTTGCCAAGTGTCCATTCTGCGTCGTGTTATGTGTTCAAGGGAAGTCTAAACCGAGTCGGCCATTCCTCAAATATTCCTGACCAATCATGTTGGCCTTCCTTGTGTCAGTTTACAGTGTTGGATCTCGCAGTTCTACCAAATTATATCAGACTATTGATCTTTGTTTCGTATCGGTTGATGTGGGATGCATTAATGCCCTCCTTCCGATGGATCTATTCCTATCGACATCAAATCATCATCTAGGACGTGGATCTAGAAACCCGGGAGTACCTTGGATCTTGCAGTCATTAGTGGCAGGTTTCCTCGCAAATAACAGTGGGTATACATCAATGACCCCTGATTGTTTGACTCTACAAGTATTCGACTTCAGATCATTTATTCACACTTGTTAGTTTGTACTCAGTACCTTAGAGTCCATCATCATTATCGGTGGGTCTCTTTGCATCTGTTAACAGTATACATCAATGACCGATAATCAAATGGTGTTTTATTCTGCTCAACATCAGATCACTTATTCGCATGATGTAAACTCGTACTATCGTCAGTTTGTATTGAAGACCTTGGGAAAAAACAACTGTATCACTCATCGATGCACTACCCGAGCTGCGCAAGATTAGACTGCCATGTCAGAAGCCCAAAAAGACTTTGTCATCGCACTCATCAAAGTGCACATTTACATTTTCAGAAAAATTTGCTTTTGACATGGATCCACTGTGTATTGTTCGTGGCCATGCTTGTTTACTACTGAGCATGGGTATGCCCGCCTCAGGAAGATATTATATATTTGAGAAATTGCTATGTTTTACAGGTGTGATCCTCAATCCATCGCATGTGAGCTTTCCTTCCCTTATCCTTGCTTCGAACGATAAAGAGTATCATTATACAGAGTATAAATTTCAGTAATGTATTTCGGCCCTTAGCTCTGCTTCGGACCTCACACATTAGGGGGCATCTGTTAACAATAAAATTAACACCCTTAGTCAAGTGACGGAAGAAGCGTATTTTTACCATGCACCTGCAACAGGAAGACATGACACAAGTTCATGCAGAGATGAATCCTATATAAAAAATGCATTTAAATGCATTAATTGTGCTTAAATCATTCTAAATGGTGCAAAAAGTCTAAAAACTATGAAAAGTAGGTTTTCAAGCTAAAATAATCTAAATGGATTATCCCACACTCAAAAGAGAAACCTAAGGCACATTTCCCAATGCTATATAAGAAAGGCTTTGGGGCATGGTAAGGACACACAAAGGAAGAGCAAAGGAATGCTAGAAATATTCTGAAGGAGGAGAAAGAGCTCAAATTCTTCAAAAGCAAGGGTGAAGGAAGGGAAGCTCATGTCAATGGAGGAATGATTTATATCTAATGCCATGGTAAGGATGTACTTCTCCATTGTTCTACTATGAATAGATTCAAGTTTCTGCCATTATAATGTTCGAATGTTGCTTGTATTGTGTGATTTAAACTTTTAAATGGATGTAGATCTTAAATTTGTTTGTCTTAAATGGATGAATGGATCTAGATTTAAAATAACTTGTGATAATTTTTTCATAATGTTGACGTAGAGACTCACCAGCTCTTAGAATAATAGTCAAATTAGTGTAGACATGTCCCTGCACTAAAGATTGTTATCAGAAGGTGTTTGCAAAGGCTGTGCAAAAGGAAAGAACATAAAGAAGGCATTTCCAAGCAGTGAAAGCAAATCAAAAGGAGTCTTGGAAATTATCCACTCCGATGTATGCGGTCCGATGTCATCCAGTTCTATGAGTGGGTATGTTTACTATGTCTTTTTCATTGATGACTTCTCCAGGAAGACTTGGGTTTATTTCTTGAAGAACAAAGATGAAGTGTTTGATAAGTTCAAGGAATTCAAAGCCTTGATGGAAAATCAAACTGATAAGAAAATAAAAACATTCAGATCAAACAATGGCGGAGAATTCACTTCAGGTGACTTCAAAAAACTATGCAATGATTCAGGGATTAAGAGGGAGTTGACTGCTCCCTACAATCCACAACAGAATGAAGTTGCAGAAAGGAAGAATAGAACAATCATGGAAGCAGCACAGGCAATGCTGCATGACCAGGATCTTCCTATGCATCTATGGGAAGAAGCAGCTAGGACAGTTGTTTATGTGCAGAACAAAACACCTCACAAGATATTGGACAACAAGACACCAGAAGAAGTCTTCACCGGTAAGAAACCTGAAGTCAGCCATCTCAGGATATTTGGTTGTCTAGTATACACTCATGTTCCAAAGGAAAAGAGGACAAAGCTAGATCCTTCAGGAAAGAATGGCATCTTTGTGGGGTACAGTGAAAGCTCGAAGGCTTACAGAATATACTTTCTAGGGTTCAAGAAGATTGATGTCAGCAGGGATGTAACATTTGATGAAAACTCAGCCTTCATCAAATCAAGAAAGACACCTGTTGAAGATCATGAAGAACCAAAGAAAAATAGATTTCAAGACACTACCATGACTGAATCAATTCCAAAAGCAGATCGTGAAGTTGAAGATCCACAAATACCTGTAGATCCACCTCGTGAGAATAACTCACACGAGAGGAAACTTGCATGGGCTAGAGAGCTCATTCAAGATGCAGAAAGATATGGCATTCCAGAAGAAGAACACAGAGCAAAGAAGAGAACTGGATCACATACCAGCGATGTTGCTTTACTCTGTGATATTATGAACAAAGAACCTTCCAGTTATGAAGAAGCAGTGGAAAAGAAAGAATGGAAGGATGCCATGGTCGAAGAATACCAGTTGATCATGAAGAATGATGTTTGGGATGTAGTCCCAAGACCTGAAGGGAAGTCAGTGGTGACTTCCAAGTGGATCTACAAGATAAAGCATGCTGCAGATGGCAGCATAGAGAAATACAAAGCGAGATTTGTGGCTCGTGGCTTCTCCCAAAAAGAAGGGATTGACTATGAAGAGACTTTTGCTCCTGTGGACAGATACACTTCCATTAGATCAGTACTTGCTCTGGCTGCAGTGATGAAATGGAAGATACACCAAATGGATGTCAAAACAGCCTTCTTGAATGGTGTAGTCAAGGAGCAAGTGTATGTGGAGCAGCCACTTGGTTTTGAAACACATGACAGGGAATCATATGCGTGCAGACTGAAGAAAGCCTTGTATGGCTTGAAGCAAGCTCCTAGGACTTGGTATGGTAGGATGGACAGTTTTCTATCCAGTTTGGGCTTTACCAAGAGTAAAGCAGATTCCAACCTTTACTACAAGGTTCAGGAAGACAATCCTGTGATACTACTTCTGTATCTAGATGACCTGTTTGTTACAGGAGAAGATAGTTTGATTGCTAATACCAAGAGAAAGCTTGCTGTCGAGTTCGAGATGAAGGACTTGGGGATGATGCGCTATTTTCTAGGCATGGAGGTGTGGTAGAGTGCAGATGGGATCTTCCTTGGACAAGGGAAGTATGCAGTAGAGATCCTAAAGAGGTTCGAGATGATGGACTGGAAGGCCATGGCCACACCTATGGCATCAAACCTGAAGCTTCTATGTGATGCTTCATCTGAGCCGATTGATGTCATTATGTATCGTCAAATGATTGGGTCATTGATGTACCTAACGAACACAAGACCAGATATTTGCTTTGCGGTGAACACATTGAGCCAGTTCCTGACGGATCCGAGAGGTGTTCACCTGGTTGTTGTAAAGCATATTCTAAGGTACCTGAAGGGTACGGTTGATTCAGATTGAGCAGGCAGTGCTGCAGACAGGAAGAGCACATCTGGGTGTTGCTTCAGTATGGGATCAGGTGTGATCTCTTGGTTTAGCAGGAAGCAGTCCTGCGTAGCACTGAGTACAGCCGAAGTAGATTATGTTGCAGCTTGTTCGGCCAGTTGTGAGGCAGTATGGCTCCGGAAGCTAATATATGAGTTATTTGATCTCCCGTTGGAGGCTACTGGTATCTTTTGTGACAACCAGACCTGTGTGAAGCTGTCTAAGAACCGGGTGTTCCACGACAGGTCGAAGCACATCGAGATTAAATATCACTATATCAGGGATATGGTGCAAAGAGGAGCAGTGAAGCTCCTGTATGTTGCGACGGATGAACAGGTTGCATATGTGTTGACGAAGCCACTAGCCAAAGTGAAGTTCGAGTACTTCAGAGAGACGCTTGGTGTTCTTCAGATTGATGACACTTCAAGGAAGAAGTGATAGACACATTTGTTGAATCCATTCCAAGCATGGTGAGAGGAGGATCCTTCACATGGCTGTGGATGTAAGCGTTGGATGATGAGCATCAGGACAATGCTCCAGTTACTGCTCTGTATATGCATCGTGTTGGATGCTTGGTATGATCAGTTGGATCATGTATATGTATATGCATCGTGTTGGATGCTTTGTATGATCGGTTGGATCATGTATATGTATATGCATCATCTTTGATGCTTGGACCATGTATTTGTATATGTATCAGGTGGATACATTGTATGATCAGGTAGATCATGTATGATATGTATCAAGTATGCATCAGGTGGATGCAATGGATAATCAGGATGATCATGGATGACAAGCTTCAGGATGTTGCTCCAGATGATATGTATCAGGATGATGCTATGATGATGATCAAGATGATCATGTGTTGATGTACATTAGGATGATGTATGGAGAGTATCAGGATGATACCCTATGGCCGTGGACAGGTTGTGCAAATAAGCATATAATCCAGCCCTGGGAGGTTTGCAGATAGTCTTTCGAAGTTTTGCCTATGGCATGTAATGTGGCCATGGGATATCTGGCAAACGCTCTTTTGAGTTTTTGCTTTGGGAGGAAATATAATCCATCCCTGGGAGATCCGACAGGTAGAGTTGTGTGCTCGTAATAGCCTGGGATGCTCTTTCGAGGTTTTGTCCTACGGCATGTAATGTGCTCCTAGGAGATCCGACAGGTAGAGCTAAGTGCTTGTAATAGCCTGGGATGCTACAACCAAGTTTTTCCATGACCACATGTGACATGCTCCTGGGAGATCCGACAAGTAGAGCTGAGTGCTCGTAACAGCCTGGGATGCTACAGCCAGGTTTTGTGGTGAGATCACATGTAATGTGCTCCTAGGAGATCCGACAGGTAGAGTTGTGTGCTCGTAACAGCTTGGGATGCTACAGCCAGGTTTTGTGATGGGGTCACATGTAATGTGCTCCTGGGAGATCCGACAGGTAGAGTTGTGTGCTCGTAACAACCTGGGATGCTGCAGCCAAGTTTTGTGACGCACGTAATAAGTCCTGAGGATTCCACAGTATGTCCAGTAATGATGAAGACCTGCAGGTGGTGGGCCTACATCCAGTATGAAAAATGATTGGCTCTATAGAACTTCCTATGACGAGTAGATTGGAGATTGATTGAGATAGCAACAGCAGTGACGATGACGATGATTCGAGGATGATGATTCACTGATGATGATCCAGAGAAGAAGACTTGCGCTAGCAGATCTGTGTCGAGAAATACTTTCCTAGTTAAGAGGGAGTGTTGATGTATATGTAATTTCGGAATGTATTTCATCTATGTATTTTATGGTACTCCTATAGAGATGTATTATTCCTCTATACGGAAGTGTCGTCATTTGTATTGACAAGTGTCGCAAGTGTCGTAACTTGCCGATGGGTTATTAGACCACCATGTGTGGGGTCGGCCCTGATTAAGTTAACCTGGGGTTATTAGGCTGAGTTAGACAAGTCGGCCCCATAGGTTTATTAGGCTGCTCATAACAAGTATAAATAGAGAGTGGAATCTCTCTATTTGATCATCTCATTATTCACTTGTATATCACTCGGAAAGTGGCGCACTAGTTGAGAAGGAGGAGGAGCTGCTAGTAGAAGACTATCTCTTGTACTTTGGTTGGACTTTGGTTGTATCATTGCTCTTTCTATCTCTGAGAAAGTTGTGGGGTTTTTCACCTTTATGGTTTTCCCCAGTGAAACTCTGTGTGTCTCTTGTCTCATGTGATTGCTTGATGTGATTGATATGCATTGTTATACTTGATATGTTGTACATGTTATTCTCTCAGTAAAGATTCTAGAGTATATTGAATTAATGCTCAAAAATTAACACTATGTGAAACGAATCTTCATCTTATGCTTGTAGATTTTCTGTGCATAAAGAGTAACCGTATGGTTATCGATACACCGTTTATCATACAGAGTGACTGTCGAAACTATTAGACTTCAGTGTTTATTGTTAAATGTATTTTCCCAAGTTTGTTATTCTACAGAATACACAGAGAGGAGAATCTTGACGAGGTTATTTCTTTACTGGTAGCAATGGCATCGAAAGCACCTGCAATCTGAAGAAAAACCATTGATCGCCTGTCGATTGCATTTTTTCATTGACTAGCGTCATAGAGCTCTGTTGAATGTGATTCCAGTTGTTTTCTCAGCCTGGTCGACGACTAGAAAGAATAGCGTAGGGTTTAACCAATTGTTGGAAGACCACGAAAATATCATAGGGGTATTCGAGAGGACAAATGTCACTCCTTTGTTGACTCCACACCGGTTGAATGGTTTTGACAAAACCATTTTGAAGGTATGCGATGAGCGCTAAAAGTTAATTTGTTTATACACTACTGCTCAATCCCAGGTTGGGATATATTTAGTGGAAAGCCAATAGTTTGGAGAGGGAATTCAACTTTAGTTAAGACTTCCAGACTTAGCGAGTCTAGCTAAGTGTAGTTTTGAAGGCTAACTTACCAACCTGCCACCCGCTGAAAACTGCATTTGCACCCACGATAGAGAAAGCGACTGAAATCACAATGGAAGGAGCAACTGCGTCTCCTAGGTTCCCAAGTAAAGAAGAACTGGGAACTGTTGCGACTCCTGGTTGTTTAAATAGAAAAGAGCTTGAAGTCGCTACTACCCCCAGAAAAGAAGGAAAGCCACGCCAACTGTCTCCTTATATTCCTCCTTGCAAAAGATCCAGGCCCCCAGATTCCAAGAGGGATAACCAAAAGACATCCCAACTACAAACCTCAAAATGCGATACTCAATCAAAAATATGCACATCTTCCGCAATTTCGTTGCAGTTTCTTACAAGGTAGGGAAGTAAGTCGCATTAATGCACGAGTTGAAAAGTCTATAAAGATGTCCAGTGGTACTCAAGGACAAACCAGAGACCATGTTGGGATTCCCAGTCAAAGCAAAGTACATGATAAGGAAGATGATGACAAAGACGATGAAACAGAAGCTGTAGAGGACAAGGATATGAAAGATCAAGATGATATTGACAATCATGATGTCAATATCAATTGTAAAGATAATGACGATATCATAGCTTGTAATAATAAAAATAGCGTTGAAAGGGAAGTCAATGTTAGTAACAGTTATGAAAGAATTGAAGTTGTAGAAGGATACAATGATGGAAATAAAAGCACTGGAGATGATTCTGATCATGATAAAGTAGAAGAAGGAAACCGAGAAGTTGTTGTAACAAAGGATGAGATGAACATTCTATCAATAATCGCAACTCAAGATGTTCTAGAATCTCAAATGGTTCCCAAAGAACAAATAAAGACAAGCTCGTCAGACAAGGAAGTAAGTACACTATTAGTAGTTGTCGCTACAAATAAGAAAACCATATCAAGGCATGCAGAAATATTAGAAATCTACATCAAATTAGAAGGTCAAAAGAACACCATCAAATTACAAGCTCAGAAGAATACTCCATATAGTTGTTATGTGTTTATCTACAGAATCATATGCATGAAAAGATTTGAATGGAAATGCAACCAAATATTTCAAGAACTACTAAACCGTGGCACCATTATTCGTAGAAGAAATCGAGTTGCAGCACACTCATAAGAAAGATTCGTGGATGAATCTTTTAAGAGCAGGCTGACTTGTAATATACCTAAATAAATATATTACTATTATTAAATTATTAATTATTATTTTATTAGTCTAGGTTATCAATTATTAAGATGCCGTGCCTCCTACTGAGAAAACATGACTATCCATCCTATGATCATATAAAACATTGACCATTACATTATAATATTATCAATTCAATTATAAATATATATATATATATATATATATATTATGATAATCATGTAAAAATAATTCCTTACAAATTTGCTACTAAAATTTTTCTATGAACTTAATAGTCTTTCATAGATGATTTGAATATCTTGAACATAGTCCATCACCCAACTTAAACATGCAAATTCTCCATTTGCACAAAACCTTGAATATATATATATATATAAAGTAATCTATTCATCACAAAAGTTTTATATTCATGTAATTTGTTTGTTTTTCTTTTTTCCTTAAGAGTTACCCTATTCCTTTAGGGTGCTCTGCTTGTTTCTCACATATCAATGTAAACCGATATGTCTTTCATGACAAAGGGATCCCGAATCTTGTGGCGGCATACATGCAACCTGACATTTGTATGTGGTGGAGCGGAAATGATGGAAAAGATAAATTGTCCCTCATTTGTGGGTTGTTGTATCTCTTGAGAAATTTCGAGGGATGCCACATATGGATCGTAAGGTTAGCTTAGAGTGTGCAACTCAACATGGTTCCCCTATTTGGATTGAAATTAACCCGAGCTAATGTACTATCAATGATGTTCTTTGAGTGTTGGAGTGGAAAGGATGGAAATCATTTGAAGTCTCCATTGTGCAATTTCTCATATGTGGTGGTGCATTGCCAGGAGTAACGTTGCATGTCCGAAAAAAACCCTACCCCTTATGGTTCTAATACAAATTTTACTCTCTTCATTTATTTTAATTAATAAAATCGTAAATCATTTATTTTAGTTATGTTTGAAATTATGTTTCTTTGATTAGATTTAACGGTACGCCAGCTGATTTTATCTTTTGTTTTTTAGAATCTTAATTTAGTTTCAATGTTTGGTTTAAAGTTACCAAAGGGTCTTTAGATGCTCGAGCAAATGGCCGCCAACAAGAGGAAACTTTAGTTGATAATGTATTATATGTATTCATGCTTTGCACCGTCTGACTGATTTCCCTCAAAACAATCTGCATTTATACCACATAATTCAGTGATTTTCTCTTGTGCCACTTACCCGAGGTTTCCCTTGTCCTGGTCTTGGAAAACAAAATAGATTAATTATTTATTTAAGACAATGTCTTTGCCCATCCACCGGCTTTGGCCATTTCTACAGTTGACGAAATTGCGGTATCTGAACTAGGGGCATCCTGGCCAAATCTGCTCAAAGGAAGGTGCAAAAAGCCTCTACAGTTGCCAACTTGGGGCATTAAAGAAAAAGTTTCATAACAGTTAAGATTTTTTATCTACTCTAAAAATTCGCAAGGAAGGAGAATGAAATGGAACTCCTCAAATCCACACCATTGGGTTTGCTGTAACTATAAGCAGACCAAGAAATGGCCCATAACCAACACTGCACCGAGGCACATACAAAACAACAACAATAATAACATAATTTAAAGTCACAGCATAGCCAGATGTCAAATTGACATTCAACAAATCACTGATATTTCAAGTACTTGGCCAAAATCCAGACCTGAGCCACTGTTGAACAAGCCAAACTCGTTACAAATACATTCTGAAAAGGTCTTTATGAAAAGTTTCATCCAAAATTCAAAACAATTTTCACATCATCACTTGGTCAAAATCATCGACTCCTTAATATGTTGAATCTACAAAATGCAGCTCCAAAATGGACACAACCAAGACAACGAATACATCAAAAACTTCATCAGATAAAAAAAAACTGATATAGAACTGAGATTGAAATATACGCTCAAGACCAAATTGTCCAAACTAACAAATCTTCAATCTCAAAACGAGAAGACCAACTGCAGGTGGAGGGCTCCATATTTCAGCAAAATGAACAAAACTGAATAACAGAAATGCATAATTGAAAGTTCATGTCTTGGCAAGATGTGACCATGATGATAGATCTGCAGAACAAGCTCATGTCTTGGCAGGGGGTGACCCTGATGATGATGTAGGTGCAGAGCAAGGAGACTAGGGCAAGAGTATGAAGGACTCTCTGTAGTTCCCCTCCTTGTGCTATTCTGCTATATCATTTGCTGATTTTCTACAAATGTGTGCTTAAGCCATCCAACAATTTTGGAATGCTTTGGAGGTTTGATCCAGGAGAGTAATCAAACAATGCATCTGTCCAAACTCGTGTTGAACATACTGTGGCTGAAACTTTGGGGGGGCTGTATGCGACCTAAATCTAATCTCGGTTCTCAAATGATTTGTCTACCTCTATTTCCCGTTTCCATTGTGTCATCCAATCATCAATCGCATTTCACTTCCTCTTCACTACTTGATGCTCTAATCCTATCTACTGGTCATAACCTCTGGATTTTGATTATTTTTGGAGTTGTCAAATGCCTATTTTGATTCAAGCAATGCTGCATGTCCTAGGTGCCATGGGATTGGAGGTGTGAATTGTACTGTGCAATGGTTTTTGTTTTGCAGCAGCGTGAATGGCATCACAGACTTTAGAAATTGGTGCTTACATGTTCTGCAGTTGTGCCTGAAGCTATTGGAATTCATCTGCAACAACAATGGGCAACTATTCCTTCAATCACATTCTCTACCAGGATTTCCATGTTTCCAGCAACTCTCCTTCAGCTGTGACTACATCTTTTCACTGTGCTCTGAGTTTGTTTGATCAATTCGTCTGCTTGGGCGTTTTCAGTATATCCATTTTTGGATTTCTCTGTGGTTTAGAACACTGTTATGGAGCATTGATATATGCATCCTTAGCCTCAGAGTATCTCTTGCATTGCTTGGAGGAGCTTACCACTGGTGTATGCAAGCAACTCTGTATGCATCTTTCGAACCTGTGGACTTATAGAAGAGGAGCCAATGTTTGTGCACCCATTATTACTGGTGCACAAGAACACCTAAGATGCAAGGTTAGACCTGCTCTAAGTATCAATGAAAAGTTGTTAGTATGTTGATAAAGCTAACAGTATGTTGATTCGTATTGCCACCAGTGCTTCCAAAGAGAGTGTCTGCATTAAATACCAATGAACACTTGCATTGACCATGATCAATATTCCAGCGGATGCCCCACTGTAACCCATTGAGGCACCATTCATGATGCCAACATTACAACCTTTGTGGTACTGGTATTCAAGCATGCCAACACTGGTGCAGTGGGCACCTTCCATCAAAAATTGTAATCTAGATCAGTACAGCACTCTGGTCAAGCAATCTAAGCACTTGCCCTTTTTTAAACTCGCTATGGGTGAGACAAACTTAGTGATTTCCTCTCCACCAAAGAATCAGTACAGACATACCTCTTCTCGGGTTGAGACTTGTCACATTTTTTGCTTTGCAGGGTTGTTGCCCACATGAAACAATTCAGCTTTATGGTATAAGGATTTATGGTTCAGCACTTGTTCAGTTTTGGCTTCTTAAAACATTACAGGTACAGAGATTTGGATTTTGTATTGGGCTGATTCTTAATTGGTGATTTACTATTTCATTCAGTCCACCCCTTTCCCTATGACACCAGTAGCCAGCTAAAGCACATTTTTCCTTCTGTAGCACTTCATTGACCAGCTCTACAGGAGAAAGTGTAATAGCTAGTCAACAGGGCCTACACCACTCTTAAAAATCCCCAATCCTAGGCTCAGGATTCCTGAAGTATGAAGGTGGTCTTAGGGTTTGTATTGTGTGTCGAATGTAAGTCGCAAGACACAATTTAGAGACCTGATGCTCAGAGAGACCATTTTTCCTCAAGTCATACTCACCACTGCTTCCTTCAATATGGATCCAGTTCATATCTGATCCACTTTCCTCTTCGACATTAAATGCTTACATTCTAATTTTAACTGTCTTGATGATACTAAGGGAAATGCATAGGATTGTTGCATGTACATTTTATTTTAAAATGTTCATAACTCATCAATATATCAATAACAATGAATGTATTGGTTTGTATCTTGTGCAGTTATAAGCAATACAGTTTTGAACTGTCATTCACTGATAAAGAATGAATTGGCTTGCAGCATGCCAAGAGTTTTTGCTTGTGCCCACCCAAAAAAAACATAAAACAGCTGGAAGCATATTCACATCCATTGCAGTTAATCTGATCCCAAACTCTGTGTACTATTAGATTTCTGTCTATTCTTTCAGAAATGATTTACAGGGACACATTCTATCATAAATCAATTACAAGGTGTCAATCAAACACTATACTTGAATGTTTTCTTTAATCTATTTAATATCTTTAATTTTTGCCAGCCATTAGTCCTTGGTGAGACTTCAGTAGTACAAAAGATCAACTTGGAGAGATTGTCAAAAATGTTACCTTCTCAAATTTATGTTGTAATTCATGGGCTTGTGTAATGTTTCGGTCTATACACCATTTTAGTTGCAGATTCTTGGGAAATGGAACCCTAACAAGTGACTGAGTCAAGGGAATGAATCCTAGTTACAAGGATTGAAAAATTCCAATCGAGAATAATATGACAGAAATAACATAAAACACTCCAAATTCAACAGCTTGATTTATATATTCAAAGTAGAAATAGGATCATGAAACCTACTTTATTGAATTAATAAATGCCGAGTAAGAAAATGTTCAAATGCATCAAAATAAAACAACCCAGGTGGTGAAGATAGTGAGCAAAACAGTGTTCAGAATATACCAGGGGGTGAGAGGCTAACAAGGAAATCAGATTTTTTGACTCCCCCGACACTCTAGTTCTAATCTAGTCATGTATCTTCACTTACTGAATAAAATGTAGAGATGGATCACCCTAGCAGAGCATAGAAGAACTTGCACAATGGCTCTTGAAAAAATGCAGAAACAAGGGCTTACTCTTTGAACTAATGCAAAATGCTGCACTCGTATATCCAACAGAGAACAAGCATAAGGATAACCCTCTTGTTCTAATATAGTCATGTATCTTCACTTACTGAACAAAACATAGAGATGGATAACCCTAGCAGAGCATAGAAGAACTTGCGCAATGGCTCTTGAAAAATTACACAAACAAGGGTTTACTCTTTGAACCGATGCAAAATGCTGCACTCATATATCCAGCATAGAACAAGCATAAGCATACCAACAAACAAGGTATCACAAATGGAAAAGGCAAAAGGTGAAGTGAGAATACCAGCTGATGGAAATGGATAAAGACAAGCCTGTACTTGAGGGTTCCAGAACTTGCTTGATGGCTCTAAAGATTTTGCAAAAACAAGGGTTTATTGTTAAGTGATGCAGAGAACAATTGCAGAAGGATACCAACAAAAGAGAGTGCAAATGAATGCAAAATCCAGACTGTGAATACCAACTGAAGGAGCACAAGGGATGATGCCTAGCTAGAGCAAGAGGATGGTTGACAGCTCTCACACATACAAGTCCCCTTCCAGCTACAGGAGGGAGGGGCTATCAAAAATATGAATCCATTAATTTTGCCATGACAATTAATATAGCAAAGGGGGCCTCTCGGAGGGATACCACAGACAATGCATGCCAGAGAAAGTAAGGGACTATCATCTAATTAGTAATCATATTGGGATTTCTGATATAGAAAATAGGAATAGCAAGGGGCCATCATCATATTGAAATCACAGATAACCTGGTTTGGGAGGTGGAAGTTGTCTTCAAAAGGCCAAAGGCAAAAAACAGCAGGCATGACACTTAATCCCACACAGCTAATTAGAGATACTGATAAGAGCTACAATGTGAGATTTAACACATTCTATTTCAAAACCTTGCACTCAAATAGAAAGGCACTAAAGAGTCCTTAGAGATTTGCAAGCAACTGAACAACTGTTAGGAAAGTTCCCACCAGCAAACTGGGAGGTCTAGTTCCCCTGTATAGATTATAGATAGAGACTGATTTTCACTCAAGCCAGTAAAGAGTGAATGCCAATGACCAATGCGCATCACACTGCTAGCAAAACAAATAAAGAATAACCTCTGGCGCTCAGATGGACACAAATATTCAACAACAAAACAAAACTGAAATGATAGGAAGTCCTCCAATATTCACTTAACATTAGAACTAACTTACACTGCACCACAGTGTGATAACAAGTGATGGAAAATATTATAGTGGCATCTGCTTGCAGGTAAACATCAACACTTACCACTAAGTGAAAATTTACATTAAAATTGATTGAACAATTAGGGCTGGTGCAGTTTGTCATTTCTAATCATCAGTCATCTTAGGATATTGTACGTTCTAAAAAACCAGATTGTCTGCCTTAGGTTTAGATCCACATACGTTTTGTGTGCATCAATTTGTTTAACTAGCAACCACTTTCACTCAGTAGAATACACAACTTTGTAAAGTGCCAGAATTGATGGAAACACCTCATTTCAACCCATTTTTATTTGTTTACCTGAATATTTGTATCTGCAAGTATCATTTCCTTGTGAAGAATACATTTTGGCGAAAACATATACTATGGAGAGAGAAAGATATGCGAGGAAGAGCAAGAGAGGCCCATATTTGATAGCCTTAGCTTTGATACAAATTGAAGATGAACAGAAATACAACAAATTAAAGACTGAAAGGCAGGGAAAGAACAAAAAGAACAGGCCACTTTTACCTTCATTTAATTTAGTTGTGTAAGCTGAAAATAATCATAAAATAGCTTTTTAAAAAATTAACAAGGGCCGAAGTATAAAAATACCAATACCATAAAAGCATTCATTTTAATGCAATGCATCTTACGGCCTCTAAAGAAAGTCCCTATAGTTGTTGTCCTGAGTATTCTATGCAGCAGAAACTGCAATTCTCATCTAAAGATGAAAAAAAGCAAAAATAGAGGTTCAAATGAACCACTTCAGAAATATATCTCCCTCTGACACAGTTTCCACAACAGACATCTACTTTTTCTCGTCTTTTTCTGCCTCCGCAGCCTTCTTCATCCGAACTCCAACCAACCGCTTATTCATTCTTTCCATGCGCAATTTACCATATGCTTTAAAGTTTTTCATTTCATCTGTAACCTTGATAATTTCCACTGACGGTTTTTCTTGAGTAATCGGCATATATGTTCCTTGAACTTGAGTAGCTGTAGCCAGCTCCTCTGCACTAGAATCACCCGCCTGCACACATATATTGAATAATTATTATGCCCAACCTAAAGATAACACCATCATAAAAGACTCCTAGTTTTTCAGAATAAAAATTACTTCAATACATTCACAGAAAGAATCTTACCTTAAGCTTGCGAGCACTCCTTGGGAAAACAACCAACTTCGCTTTGTATGTTTTCAGCCGCTGAACATTGGTTTGAAGACCCTCTAGGGAGCGATTTCTCCGGCGATGATCCACTGCAATACCTATCGTAGGTGCATATTTCTTAGGAATGCCTGCGGCCTGTAGAACAAGTCCAGTGTGTTAGCATTGGAATATAATAGTTGTAATGACCATTCCTAAGAATAATGTGGATCAAATGAAAAAAATACCTATCAATATATCTCTTTAGCCAATAGAGGACTATATTTCTTGGGAGTAATTCTATGTCCAGGTAACTCAACTACATCACATCAAATCACAGCCCTAAAAATTCTACCAGAATTGTGTTGAATTAAGCTCTTACCAGCAAAATTTTCCCACTTCTTCTCACAAAAGTTTTAAGAATTAAATATAATTCACATCACAATTATATAGTTCTTACTTGACTAGCTTAATGCAATTGTTCTAAGTTTATCTGTACAAGTTGTATTTCAAAATAGAACAAATTAACAGATAGTTGCTAGTGTGTATTGTAAAGAACTTGTCAGAAAAATAAAATGTGCACCTTCCATGGCCCTCCTAACAGGCCTGAACCAATTGAGCCATATGCAAGGATAAATTAACTTATGCAAATCTCACCTTGAGCTCTTCAAGCGAAAATCCCCTCCCCGCACGAACCTTCATGTTGTATTTTTTAGTTTGGCCATGTACAATTGGTCGCAGAGGGCCAGATGTGGGGCGGGGAAAGATCTTCACAGCCTTTTTTTGACGAGCTGCACAAACATGGTCAAACATAGGAGAGAGCATTATTGAAGAGATAATGAGCATGTTTGACATGCAAAGTTCATCTTCAACAAAGAAAAAAATTAAACAAACAAGCATGTTTTATGGCATTACCAATGCGTCTCCTCGTCTTGCGGGCAGGCTGATTGAACCATGTTTTTACATAATTCTGCCAGTGTTTCTTAAAATGCCCATTAGGCACAACATTGTTGTGCTTCACCATCACTTAACTGAAGCACCAAACAAATGAAATCAAAATACTATTTGCATTGAATTAAAAACTAAATTTCACAATAAATGAGCTTCAATTGATTCTGACAATGATTTTTCACATGTTTAAATGTGTCAACACAAGTAGGGCAGATAATCATGAGCCCATTCTATAGTTAATCTCAGACACAAGGAAATAATGTAAATTGAAACTGTGCTGATATAACCATTAAAGAGAGAGCTCCTGTACTCATAAAACATTAGCTTTGATATTTAGTATTTCCCGTGTAAAAGAGAACTTGAAACCATCAGTATGCCATTGACCAATAATTGTGACAAAAATAGTATCTTCTGCCTAGCCCTTCATGAAAAAGAACTCCTCCATAAAACATACATGATGGCACGTGGCTTTATATTGCTGCAGGGGCATATTCTATATTGCTACAATCACTAACCACCTTTAAAAGCTATGTTGCATGAATTTCCAGAACAGGGGAATGGGTGTCCAGAACTGTTAGATAAGATAAGATAATTTTATTAAAGTCCAACAAATGATAACAAAAGTAATCTAATGGGACTGCTGAGTATATATGCTCTGATACATAGTGGGAGCCCAGAGGGCAGCTCCTAAATAAAGCAAGATGCAGAAAGTAAAATAAACCGAGGAACTAGTTTCCTATATAAATATCAACTTATACTATTTCTTGAATTGTTTTGTTTTAACTTACCTGCCTTTCCAAAATTCAATCTCCCAATCCCCCCTATCACAGGCACCAAGATGTTTTCCATTTCAGTATCATATCATTTCTGTCAGTTTCTCCCATATCCTCCCTTCTCTTCATTGGTTGGTGATTCACTCTGAGGTGACATCTATTAGTTCCATTACTGTTTGGCATTTTAACTCTCAATTATTTGCTGATCTCTTGGACTAAACAGGATGTCTTATTTTCATCCATCTGTCTTGGCATGGTCTTTACTCTCACACCATTTATATGATCTTTTTTACGTATTGTGTTTGTGGCAGAAGAATGTTGCAGGGTCTTTGCAGTACCATGAAATTCCAGTTAGTCCAAAATTATGTTCAAAAATGGTTGCTTCATTAGCATCACATGGGCCTTTTGTAGATAGGAGGCAAATCTACTCATCCCATCCACTTGGCCTTGCTATTTTAAGAGAGATTTCATTATGCTTTGTAGTCTTTCCAAGCCTTTGGCTCTCTGCTGCAGGGGAGCACCCCCCCTCACTCCCGCTCCTGAAGCTCGCTCAGTTCTGGAGTCACTCCCAAAATACTCCCAGTTTTGGGAGAGCCCTCCTGAGTCACTCCCTACCTCTCCTTTACTAGGTTGATCATTTGATGACAATGTTATGGTACCTCCCTTCTTTGCCAAGTTCCTATAAAAGGAGTTATGGTTGATCATTTGATGACAATGTTACAAGTAATAACTACTAGATGATTGATGTTATATGGTTTAATCCATGTTTTCTATAGCTAATTCAACATCCTACATGTTTTTTAGATATGAATCCATCAAAATATATTAAAATATATACTATATAAAAAACACTCCCGAAATGGGAGCTTTTGAAAATCTCGCTTTTTGCTCCCGCTCCGCATTCCCAACAGCCTTGCTTTGGCCACACTCCACACAATCCATTGTAGCAAGTACATCTCTGAATAAGAACACCATTAGAACTAAATCAAGTCAAACCCAAATATGCCAATATGTACCAAACCATTATTCAAATTGAAAAATAATGGTTATATTTTCCCATGTTTAACATAACTGTAAATAGTGTAGACTGGGGACAGCTGGGAGTTCCCTAAAACAAAATTCCCAAAAAGTCTCATGATTTAGCAGGGAAGGTGGTGGGTATGTTTGGAAAGTTCCAGAGATCTCAATGAAGTTCCCACTCATTTTGGGAAGTTACAACAGAGTACCAAAGTCCCCAACATGTCAGAACACTGGGAACATCCATTTTAAAGGCAAGGATTGGTCTCCATGCAACATAACTTTAAAGTTTAAAGCCTATATGACATATCAATTATCATAGATAATCACATCACCATTTATGAAAATGGAAAATTATAGGGGCAAAATTTTGGGCTAAATAATGATCATTAAGACGAGACATGTTTTTTTAATAATACAAAGTTTACATGGCTTAGCCCATATATATATATATATATATATAATTTGTGTTGCGCATTAGCCAACCTAAAAAACAAAATATGGCAATAGATAGTAATCGATAAATCAATTGGAGTTTGAAATTCACTCCAGTTCATCAATTCTCTACAATGGAGACCGAAACTCACCAAGGGTTCTTGGATTTTTTTCAACGAAGGGCTAGAATAAACTTGGGTTCTTCAATTATTTGCAATGGAGGGGGGACATCACCTTGGATTCTTCATTGCAATAGAAGGCAAAGTCCACCTTGGTTTTCTTCCATTGCCTGCAAACCAAATCCACCTTGGGTTCTTTAAATCTTCACAATGAAGACCCAATTTTTAACTCAAAATTTCAAATCAGGAATTTGTTGGTGATGAAAAAAATGTTTGAAGGCCAAAATTTTGCCCTAATATGGAGTTACTATCTGATATCTATGTGACCTAAAATATGAAGAATAAACTATAAAGAGTTCAACTATATTAATTGAGTAATATTATTTTTCAATGTTCTACTGCAAATTAAGTTGAACATAGGTAGTGTTGTAGCATCCTAACTTTATAGGTTATCTCCATTGTGGGAGCATACAAGAGAATGATATTTGCTAATTCTGGAGGCCTTTGGTTCAAGGAATTTTTATGTCATGTCTTGTTGGGTAGAGGTGCTTCCAAATTCACTCCTCTCTAAGCTTTGTGCTAAAGTATGGTCAATGACATACTCAAAGTTATTAAAGGAGCTTTACATGTCTATGAGAATTGTTGGATAACTTCCTTGTCAATAGGGTAATATGTTCGATGATTTTTATGATACCATGCTTGAATAATGAAAAACCAAGGTGCATATTTTTAGTACCTACACGCAATTTGGATGTTGCAAAGAGGCACAATTGCTGTGGGTGTTAAATCAGTGTTTGTCACATGAGAACTAAATATTATGATCTTCGGCATTGAAAGGCCTTGTTGGGTGGGCTAATTGCTAGCTTTCAAGGTTACTCTAAAAGTGTTTACACCATGTTAGGGGGTGCTTCATGAGACTTGGGGTACATGGTGTACGATTAGCCCCTAGATGGTCCATAATAGATTTCATATCGGAGGTGGCTTACTCAATGGTTGTTTGACCTTAGTTGGATGCTTGCATGACAGTCTTCCTTGGATGTTGTAAATCTTCAAACATGGGGAATTCTTCATGCTGGCCAATTGCTTGCTTGAGAGGATATCATACATTGGAAGAGGAGCATTTGGCATTCTGAAAGAGACTGTTGAGTCCTAGACAACATAAGGTAGCCTAAATGCTTGCATGAAAGCATGGAGTTAACTCAAGGACACATAGGTTAAGATAGTGTTCATGCAAGTGAAGTGGACCTAGTGGAGCACAAAGGAGCGTTGGAATCCTTGGAGGCTTGTAGGAGGAGCATTAGACAAATCTAATGTGTGAGGCCATTGCAGCTTTATAGGTTGCGTGTAAGTGTTTCGGCGATCTAGAAATCATTAGAGGCTTGTAGGAGGAGCATTAAACACATCTAATGTGTGAGGCCGATGTGGCTTTGTCGGTTTCTTGTAAGGGTTTAGGCCCACCTATGTATTGTTGGCCTTTGTTACCTCATATATATAGAGTAAGGAGAGAGCCCTTTCAAAATTCAAATAAAATCATCACTTCATTATCTTGTGTTCGAGATGTAAGGAGAAGAGAGCACTTGTTCCTCTCACTCTCATTATACTTCATCTTTGTGCTTTATCTCTCTTGTCTTGGAGGTGCTAGAGTTTCTTGGAGCTTTTAGAGCATCTTAAATGTAAGTTCAAGATTCATCCCTTGGAGACACTAGAGGTATGTTTTTGTGATTAAACCCCAAGTTGTACTTATTGAAGGGGGGAGAAGAGGAGACATCTTGCCAAGGATGTTTGCTAGTGTTGATGCTAGCTTGTGGAGAATCTTTGGTGGAGCTAGAGTTTTCTTGGTTTACCCTTTTTAGGGTTTTGGATAGCTAGAGGTTGAAATAGCCTTGGGATGAGACTATGATATGCACATGAATTTCATTTTTAAACATATATATGAAGTTTTATGCAATCGAAAATTGTCTTATTACAATTTTGATCTCCAACTATCATTTGCTTCATGATTTGAAAATTTCCAACACTTGTATGTCTTATTGATTTGACATAAGTTTAACTCTGAAATTGTTAAGAGATCTAACATTAATCTTGAATAACATAGGGCAATAAAGTCATGAAATGATTTTGAGATATGGTTTAAGAATGATAAGATTGCCCTTAAGGGTTGAAACTTGTTAGCACACAACACGTATTCTTTCTCTTGGATTACCTTTTTCATGGGGTTGTTAAGAGGTGAAATATTGTTCGTTGATTTTGTTGCTCTATCATATTTCATAACAGGCATAAGGCTGAAAATTCACAAGGGTAAGATCCTAGAAACCTCTAGAAAAGAGGTGAATTTTTTGTAACTTATGGGTTCCAAAATTTCTACAATAATTACTTCATTACACAAAGGTTTATGACCTTTAAGTTCTCTTTTTGTTTACCATTATGCTCTATAGAATATTTCTAGCCAAATGTTTTGTTGTTCCTCCTATTTGAACTATGTCATTGTTGTGATAAATAGTAGCTATGCAAACCAATTGTTCGAGGAAACATTGTGTTTGTAATAGTAGCATTTCAAACACTAGCTTATTTACTCGAGGTAGTCCTAACCACAAACTTTGGCTTGTTTATTCATTTCCTCGACCAATGCCTTTCCTTGTCTCTTGGCATCTCAATAGACTGCATCCCTTTGTTTGGGTACACCTCTTGTCGAACAAACCAAAAATGAACAAGATTATCAAAGATGACATTTACAAGCAATATGTTCTAGTCCGACAAAAAAATGAAAAAGATCATCAAAGATGACATTTACAAGCAATATGTTCTAGTCACTTGCCTTGACCCCCTAGGGAGTCTAACACTATAACAATACATGCACATGCTCAAGATCCCCTTGAGCAAATTTCAAGTGGGATTGCATAGGCTCCAAGTCAAGTTCAAGCATAAGATACCAAATTGGGAAGTGCCCTTAACATATCTCAAAATCCTTTTTGTTGGAAACTTGGAAGCCAATGGCTTTCCTTTAGCTATGGAAAAAATAAAGACAATAGAGGTGATATCATGTTTGCTATGAGTCAAATACAATGCCAATAAGTTGTTGACACAGAGTAACATCCAATAAGTTGTAGGGCATGGCTCTCAATCCTCTATGTGAAACCTTTTAAGTTTTAACAAGGTTAAGAGCATACTTAACCTGTAAAATCACAACGCTATCATCTAATTGCAAAACTTGAATTCCAAGAAAGTAATGCAAAAGACCTAAATCAATCATTTTGTGTGCTCGTGAGCTTCTTCTTCATGTCAAAAATCATGTTGGTATTGTTGCTTGTAAGTATTAAATCATCAACACAAAGGGAAAGGATCAAAATATTAATACTGACATGTTTGACATAAAGGTTAGGATCAAAATAGCAACCACTAAAACCACTAGAGATAGAGGTCATCAGTCTTTTCATACCATGCCTGGGGGCTTATTTCAGCCCATACAAAGACTTCTTCAAACTGCAGATTTTTAAAAACGTGATTTTAATATGCTTATGACATTATTTTTTCACAACTAAACCTATATTTTTAAGAAAGAAGTTTATATTTATATCCATAAAAGACCAATAAGTCCCATAGGGACTAATTATAGATACACCACCTCAAGGGATTGGCTAAGGCATGTTTGAGCTTTAAAAAGTACAAGGGTTATAAACAAAGGGTAAAATAAACATGCAATTTGTTGTTGGATAGCAATGGTGATTGATATGCAACTTTTTGTGAAATAAAATAGCATTTTCATGTATCAACATCAATGTCTAAGGAGGTGACTTGAGCACGGTGTCTTGTACGCTTGATAAGTATTGTGATCAATCTGTCAATAACTTCCATTTCTAGTTTTGTTTGTTGTTTATTAGTAAAATTCATATGTTAGTCTTGTTGCTTGTAAGTATTAAATCATCAACACAAAGGGCAAGGATCAAAATATTAATATTGGCATGTTTGACATAAAGGTTAGGATCAAAATAGCAACCACTAAAACCACTAGAGATAGAGGTCATCAATCTTTTCATACCACGCCTTGGGGGCTTGTTTCAGCACGTAAAAAGAGTTCTTCAAACTGCAGATTTTTAATACGTGGTGTTAATATGCTTCGACATTATTTTTTCAACAACTAAACCTCTATTTTTAAGAAAGAAGTTAAATTTATATCCATAAACGACCAATAAATCCCATAGGGACTAATTATTGCACCGAGAATAGCGAGATGCTCTACAGCCATTCTCGGTGCTGTACAGCCGAGAGATGTTGTCATATTCCTAATGTTATGCTACCAAAAATAAAATTAAAAATTAAAAAAATTCATGTTGCCTCATAAAATAAATAAAAAAACAAATAAAAAGTACGCTCATAAAATAAAAAATTAAAAGCAAATAAAAGGTTATTAAAAAATTCCATGTTGACATAAAATAAAATAAATAAAAAGCATATATCAATCTTAAACACAAACCTGCCAAGCAATTACACCTCAATAAATTGGATCCCTCTCGGTACTTGATAGATACAGGTTTAAGATGGATCTGTGCTGGTATATACAGTACCTCAAGGGATTTCCATGCATCTTTGAGCTTTAAAAAGTACAAGGGTTATAAACAAACGGTAAAATAAACCAATGTTCCCTCAAGGTTCCAAGACAACGAGACACGGGTGTGGGGAGACGCACATTTGAGACGTGTGGAGACCACCCCCAACTTTTAGAGAAATTCAGGGGGGTCGAGGAGACGCAAGAGTCGTAAAAAATTTTAAAATATGCAAAATATAAATCCCAACAATAACAAACCATCCCATGCAAATTAGTGAATTACTAAACCCTACATTCATCATTGTGCAATCATGCAATGTAAATGCAAAGTTCAAACACATTAACACGATTCATCATGATTATATTAATACATGAATCTATGATTAACATGAACATAATATTTCATGTTTGTCACTTCTGAGTCTTTGTCATTTGATATTTGATATTTGATATTTCAGTTTTGAGTCTCGTTGGAGTCTTGAAGTTTCAGGCAAGACACCCACAAGTTTCGTCAGAGTTTTGGAGTTTCAAGTGGGACGCCAAGAAGTCCCCCCAAGTTTCGTCGAGTTTCGCCGCCCACTGAAACATTTTGTTGTGCGTTTCGCCAAGTTTTGCCCAAAGCGAAACATCCCAAAACGTTTCACATGGAGTTTCGGAGTCCCCACGCTGAAACATGTACCCGACCCTTCAGGACGCATCCCCTTGGAACACTGAAATAAACATGCAGTTTGTTGCTGGATAGCAATGGTGATTGATATGCAACTTTTTGAGAAAAAAAATAGCACTTTCATGTACCAACATCAATGTCTAAGGAGGTTACTTGAGCATGGTGTCTTGTATAATTGATAAGCATTGTGAACAACCTGTCAAGAATTGCCATTTCTAGTTTTTGTTTGCCCTTTATTGGTAAAATTCATATGCCAAATTGTTTCCTTCAAAATGAAAATATATGATCTTGTAAGGGAATCCAAACTAGATAGCCATTTCTAGTTCATATGCTAAAAAAATGGCCCAATCATAGTTTATGGAAAGCTTCACCAAGATTTTCTATGGTTGTATAATATTGTGGAAGATTCATCAAATCTATGTATCCTAAAATATTAATAAATAACCCTTTGGAATTTTGAACATATTATGAAGATTCGCCCAATTATCATACTTGGAGGCATCTCTTAAAAATCTCTGATTATGAAGCAGCAGGTGGCTCAGTCCTAGAAAAGTTATATTCTGTGTAGAAAGCATGAAGAGAAAAACCATACAAGTAGCGAAGCCTGACTGATTACACATTTTATAGAGAGATCATGCAACATACTTATCCACTTTGATATTAACTAAAACTCAGCATCACCATCCAAAATAGTTATCCACTTTCATAATAACTAAATCTCAGCAGCTTTCCAAGGAAGCAAGCAGAGTTTTAATCCTGACTTTGATTTTAAGCAGGTAAGTCGTAGGTTACAGCAACCATTTATTATTTTACAACGTTTTAGCATGGCTAGTGCAATGGCTTACACAATACACACTGGGACGAAGAAGATTGCCTGGGGATATTGAAAACTGGACAGGCTAAAAATCAAATCCGGAACTTAGCGCATGTCCACAGGTTACAGCAAGCATCTATTAGTTTACAGCATTTTAACATAGCAGAGTAATATGTCACATAAAACGCACAGGTACCCACAGGCCACAGCCAAAGCTGCTCTACCAGGAGGCTGTCTGCCCCTTCATGACGAACAAGTCTACTAAAGGTGTGTATTGCTACATCAAGCACAACATTTAAGGAGGCTTGGGTAATAGCTTGCATAGAAATCATCGAGAGTCTAACAGCCATTGGACTGCTCTGCCAGTAAGCTGCATGCCCTTTCATGACGAACAAATCAACTAAAGGTGTTTATTGCTACATCAAGCTCAGCATTTTAGGAGGGCCTGGGTTATAACTTACATAGTAGACATCGAAAGTCTAGCACCACCAAGAAATGTCAAAAACTGGAGACTAAGAACTGAACCCGGAACTCTTTGGCTCGGACCTCTGAGTCATCTCAATATATACCATGTTGCAAACAGATCAAATGTTGAAAACTGAACAAACTAACACTCTAACCCAGTTCAAAGCCAACTTATAGGACATCTCGAATTGAACTACATGTGATATCATAAAACCTTTTAGGAAACAAAACGCTAACAGCTAACAGCCCTCCACAATCTGACCATCGGCCATCATCTACAAATTCCAAAACCCAAAATAATGTGGATCGCACTATGGAGTAGAGACATGAGTTTCTATTTTTTGCCACTGCATATTCTTATTTGATCATCGGACATCTATGTTACCAGAAACGGAATTACAAATCAAAAAGAAAAGCGGGTTCAGAACGGAGATTTGGGAATCCCAGGTTTTGCAATAAGAAACGTTTCAAGGAGTTATTTTAATACATATGCAAAAACAAATGTATCAACGATCGTCAAACGATCATCAAACGTTACCTTGTAATCTCCGCTCCTCCTCTCCCCGCTGCCTGCAAACGCTCGCCCTTCCCTTCCTTCCGCTCTACTGTGGTTCACACGAAGAAAAGAATGCTTGTTAAGGCCCTTACCTATTCTTGTACAAAACCCTAACCCTAGAAACCCTATAAAATTATAAGCTTTTTATGATTTTTTTCTTTGTCGGCGGTTTTGTTTTAAATCAATGTAAATATTTTGTTGACCTATAGTTATAGGTATATATTTTGGTAATGTATGTTGATGTGCATCGTTTTGTTGTTTAGATATAGAACCAATGGTGTTTTTTTTTTTATAGCTCGAGGGGAATTGGTAATCGATTGTTGCCATTATAAACTTAGGGTTAGGTGCAACACTCTACAACCCACACCTAACAGGAAATTCGAGCCAAGATGTCCCACTTAGCGATGCCTACTCTTTCATTCAAGACACAACAAAGTAGGGTTTTTATTACAACTTACTTCATTTTATGTCTAGTGGGTTAAGTCAATTGGTTCAAATGAATTGTTTTAAGTTGGAGGTCGTTGTGAAGTCCTTGGTTCTAGTTTTACTAGGTTCTTCGAGGTTACCAACCACTATTGTAGGGTTAAGCCACCTTCCATCAAGATATTATGGGGAAGGTGGAGGGGATCCTGCAAGGTTTTCATATGGAGAAAAAAAACTAACTTGTGTTTGATTCTAGTGGAACCTTCAAGGATGATACTAAAAGGCAAAGTCACAAGGAGTATGTGGAGAATAATTACTATCACAGATTCATCTATTTTCAACATATATTTCACATTTTGAAAAAGAGTGTTATTGTAACAGTGGAATATCACAAGGTCATTGGGATGAGTATTGGCATTAACTTTGCTCATAATCATATTGAAACTAACAATGAAATCATTCAAAAGTTTCATTCTTGTCCATGTCAATAGTAATGCATTGGGAGATAAGTGTGTAATGATCAACTGGTTAGTAATAATTATTATGAAATCTTCAACGTGGCCTACCTAGTGATGGTTCTAGGAAATAATAAGAAAATCTAGGGAAATAATACCAATAGAGTTGAAAGGGGAAATAAACTTATAGAATCGAAAGATTCACCAATAGATGCACTACCATGTTCAAGAGAACCTTCACCTAAGGTTTCAAGATGCCTCCTCTAAGTAGGAGTAAGAACTCCTTTGTGATCTTTAAGATGTTGGATATTCAGCTACTCAATTTAATTCAATACGTCTGTAATACTATTGTCATTTTGTTGATATTGTTTTGTTCACTGTGAGGACTAACAAAAGAGGCTAGACCTAAGGGTTTTGATGAGGTATGGAAGTCCCTTAAATTTTTAGTAAGTATTATCTACTTGTTATAATATCCATAGCCTCTCAAACAACTATTAAAAGTTACATTTTAGGCAAGATATGCATTCCATGCCCTTGTTATTATTTATACTGGACTTAGACAATACTTCCAACGATGAAGTGAAATATAAGCACCATCCATCATCATCGAAGTTTTCTCTTCATACATGCAAATTTGTCCCATGATCAAGTAGAGGAACATGCTCACATTAACATGAATACTAAGCTTGTAAACACCACAATAATCATAATGGAAGTGATGTAATAACCCTAGTTTTGACCCTTGGAACATATTAAATCGGATTATGTAAAATGATGCAAATACGCTAGTATGGATTCCAAGTGCGGAGCTTAAGGCCAGGGCCCAATTAGTGAATGGATAGGCATGTATAATGTAAATATTTCCATATGGGCGATGTGGTTAGCTTGTCATGAAGACTCAAAAGCTATGTAAATATTATGTTGGAAAATAATAAAATTGTCCAAGATGGTTGTGTAAAGAGCACCATAGGGCTTGTGATTCCACTAGAGGGGAAGAGGAAAAGGGGCCTATGGGAGATTAAATCATCTTTTTCCAAGTGTCAGCCTTAGAACTCATTCATTTGTTTCCATGTGCCTTAAATGAGCCAATTACTTCATTTTGAATTATTAAATCCAATCACCGAATGCATGTGTGAGGTTGGTGGGAAAGTCTTCACATGTAGTGAGGGAAGCATGGGATGAATATACTTCTATGACAATTGTAAGAGTCTTTCCTTTTATTGTCATAAGTGATGTCAATTGTATTTTCACCAATCCTCTCATCTCTTTGGGGTCTATCACTCATGCTCCATGCTTAATTCTTACGCTAAGTAGAACCTTAATGTTTTTTTCTCCATAACCAAAAGCTAGACTGTGAAATCAACTAGAAATTAACATTGTGAAGAGGAAATCGCAGATATTAGAGTGAAGAGGATGGTTGTGGGTGAGCATAGAGGTTGGGCAATATAGGAACCTTAACCCACTGTGTATTTGCTACTTGTGGATGCTTGAGAAGCCATGAATTGATGTTACAAGAGGTTCTCTAAAAGCATACAATAGGTTGGACTCTTTCTACACACACTAAAGAGAACTGTAAGGGTTGGGTACTCTAAGGCACTATTGAGCAGAGAAAGAGTAAGCCTTCCTCGTGTTGTGTGGGGTAGTGGAAGAGAGTTCCATGGCTAGGTTGGACTCATACTCTTTTGCAACTTCTTCCTTTATTCTCAAAACAAGGGGATTAGAATAATTTTTATTAAGTAATTGGCCCCCATTCTTCCATGATGGGCCTTTCATATGTTACACGATTTTGTCAAGATCAATCATTATATTGGTTCTCTTTTTCTCAAGATGGGTCACAATTGGTTACTAGTTTCGACAACGACTTTATTCTATAACTAGTCCAACCCTTTTGCATTTCAATTAATTACATATTAATGGATACTTATTATGCTTTCTTGGTTGGTGCTCCAATTATAATCATGGCTTATACATGTAGTTTAACATAATATTCTTCAAAAGTGGTATCACCTCGAAGTGCCTATGTCAATTGTTTCCTTATTATTCAATACTTATGCTCAAGTAATGAGATTGGTGATTTAATTGTCAAACATATTTAATTATCTTCTCTTAATTATCTAGGTTATCCATGCTTACTTTACTCATGATCTTCAAGGTTGTTCTATCCATTTCTAGTTTATTATTGCTTTCCTTTTCAACTAGTCATGTAGCAGGTTTTGTATGGAATGTAGTAGGTTTTATGTGAAGGCTATATGAAGTGAGACATATGCATAGAGCCTATGAAAATAATGCATTCCTAACTTATTGGAATAAATCTTTATGAAGTTTAACTTATCTTTTCAAATTTTCAACTAGTGAAACATAATCTTCTTTTCAACTAATGCATCATATTCTTCCACGTTTGACTCGACAATCTATCTAGTTGCCTTATTTTGGCCACATTTGTGGTAACCATTTCATAAATTTTTATAATAGCATATGTCATTTCTATCTTCTTATTACACCGTAAGGTGTTTTCCACTGTCCGATCGTAGTATCCAACGATTGAAATGATTTCTACCTGTGATTCATTCCTGCACGATGAGAGCCATGTGCTTTTTCCATCCATACTGATTTCATGAATTCCTCCTTCTACAATGCATCCCGTCATGGATTTCATGAATTTGCATGTCCGATGATTGAAAAGAGGTCGTCCGTCGATTTGAACACCTGTTTCCTGCCATTGAATGCCTATTTCCTACAATTGAATGCCCGTCGAATTGAATGCATGTTGCCTGCCATATTTGAACGCGTGCTTTCTGTATCGTCATTTAATCCTCGCACAAGAAATAGAAAAGACTGGTGTTAGTGGCTCGACGTGAGCGCCGTAGAAACCAAGCATATGAAGATTACTGCAGTTGTATGGATTGGAGCTTGTACACCTTACACAAACAATACAACGTTCTTTTATTGCACCCCAAGGTGCAATTGCTAGTTGTATGTTCCTTTATATCACGTTGATCTCATTACTAATGACTTATTCTTATCGTCATATTTAAAATCATGAAGGCAAAGCAACTCATCCTCAAGTATTAGTTATGGGCTTTCTTGAAATCTTTTCATTATCTCGTATCTATCTTCTTTATACAAGGTTCACTTATGTCCTTATCATAACTTAGGTCTATCACTTATCCTTTGGCTTGAGTGGAAGATGTTGTAGCAATTTGTTTTATATTTTAAAGTGAATAAATTAGAATAGTGATAGGGTTCTTACCATCAAGAGTGAACTAGAAGAGTGAAAGGGTTCTTACTATCAAGAGTGAGCGTGAATCTGTATTCGAAATATTTCTCCTTCTCAATAACATTTATCCTCTTCTTTCTCTCCCATATTGTTATTTTATGTTCTTTATGTTAAATTAGGAAAATGAAATAATAAATACCAAGGATCTAACCTATCTAAACTCTTATGATAAGCTTTAAATAAACATTAAATCAAACAAGAACAAAGAGAGAGACAAAGGTAATAAGTTTCCATGGCAAAACCCCATGATGGGGAAACATCCACGAAAGTTGAAATGCGTTCCTCAAGGAAACTCTCTGATCTTATAAGCTTGGGCTCCACACATATATCACATTACATTGCATTCCCTTAGGCATCCTTCACCTCTATTATATACCTTATAGGGTTAGGAGATTATATCCTGCGATGCATGTGGGATAATACATTTTATAAGATAGGTATATATTGAAGAATAATTTTTCCTAATAATCTAAGTTTACAAAATGCCTTAGGCATATACACTAGAACACTAGGCAATCATTAACACATTCCAACATTCCCCCTGAATGATGACTAGAGGGCTAGAACACAGTTTGGAGAAAGATGCCATTACACTAACATCCCCCCTCGATGATAGCTTCCCGCATCTCTAATAAGTTACAAAGATGGATAAACTTCGCCTCTATCATGGCTTTGGTGAAGATATCAATAACTTGGTGTTCAATAGGACAATACTCTAAATAAATAACACTATTAGCAACCAGGTCTTGAATGTAACAAGTATCAAGCTCAATGTGTTTGATTTTCGAGTGGTATATTGGATTGTAAGCAAGCTTGATTTCACTCGGATTGTCACATCTTAGCTCAGCAAGAGCATTCTGAACAAGACCAAGCTTATTAAGGACATGCCAGATCCACACTACTTCTTAGTTGTTTCCTTAGCTACCTTATACTCTACTTCACAAGAAGAAAGAGAAAGTGTTCTCAACTTCTTACTAGACCATGAAATTAGATATGAACCCAGCTCAAAGATATATCCCACAGTAAGCCTCATGTTAGTAGTATCTCCTTCCCACTAGGAATCGATGTAACCAAGAAGTGAAACAAAATCCTTATTATAATAGAAAACACCATAATGTAGAATTCCTTGAAGATATCTAAGAATCCTTTCAGTTGCTTTCCAATGGATGTCATGAGGCTTTTGTATAAACCGAAAGACCATGCTAAGAACAAAGGAGATATCGAGCATGCTATGTGTTAGATAGATCAAACTTCCAACAAGTTGGCCATAAAGTATCGCATCAACAAGGGGAATGCCAGATTCAACAACTAATTTTACCCCTAACTGAAATGGTGTTGGTGAAGGCTTACAATCACTCATATGAAACCAAGCTAGCAAATCCACAACATACTTAGGTTGATAAAGGAAGATTCCATCAACCATGTTCCACATTTGAATACCTAGAAAATAATGCAATGGGCCTAAGTCTATAATTTCAAAATGTTGCTTAACATCATTCATCAATTCTCATATTAAGGATATCGCTCTACAACTAAACCCTTGATTTGTGCAGTCAAGAAACCTTGTGTTTGTGAAACTTTGCATCTAACGACTTAGGTTGTGCTGCTGCAGTAGCCATGGATCCCCCAGACCCTTCGGACTCAGATCCAAACATCTTATTGGATGAAGCTTTTCATCGATTGGAAAATGTAGAGAAGGTCACTAATTCTTCGTTGATTACGTCTATCCGATTTGTAATGAGGGTGACTGCTCCAAAAATCAGGATCACCTCTGCCTCAACGAAAATGAAAGCCCTATAATTATTAGAAAAAGGAATGGTGGGATTATTTACTCGGATTTGGCCCTCTCCAAGGGCCATGGAAGCATAGTTGAACAAGAATTGGTAGTCGCTATAGTCAGGAAGGATGCAGTGTCATTTTTGTGGAAGGGGATATTATGCAGTCCTTTTTTAGTTTAAAGTTGATCAAGATCTAATTTTCAAAAATGGGCCATACTTCATGGGCCCTCAAGGTATGTATCTAAATATGTGGAATGTGTCATTTGATTTTGAAAATGATATCCCTTATGTTTGTCCCAATTTGGGTAAAATTACCACATTAGTTATATGAAACTCATTAAGAAGATATATTCTCCCATGTTCTCTTGTGCACGAATTGTCATGAATATGGCCACTTTGCAAGAGATTTTTTGCGAAATGTTGTGAAGGAGTAAGAAACTAAGCAAGAAAAGGAATGACGGTGGATTGCAAAAAAGGGAAAAACTTACATCAACCCTGTCAATGTGAATCTACAGAGCCCTCAAACTCAAATCAATTCCAATCCTTAACTTATGCTAGAGATATTGAAGGACATGCAGAACAAATAGAGAAAAAAGAACAATAAGATATACAACCTATTATCCAAACAATTGTGGAAGAGTTAGGGGTGAAAGACTATATCTCTGCCATACCATCATAACCAATAATATAAATTAATACTCATTTGAATAGTGAGCAAATATATTCTACAGATGTGGAGGTAGGGCAATATTCAGAACAAATTCATGATGAATCCTCAAAAGAAACGAAAGAAGACAGATCGATGTGCAAAAAATCAGGGAGAAGATCTCGAAAGAAACTAAAAGAAGACGAAGAAGACAAAGAAAAGCAGTTGGGTAAGCATGCCTCTATTGACATGCTTATAAAAGGCACAATTCAAATTAAAAGGGAAAAAAGCGTAGGTAGGAAGTAAATATGGTCCGCATACAAAAAAATAATGAACATTGTCTCTTGGAAGTATAGAGGTTTGGGAGGAATACAGAAAGTGAAAGCAATTCAAAATATGACCCATAAAGAATGACTCTCCATACTTTTACTCTAGGAGAGAAAAATGGCAGCAAATGAAGTAATTAAAGTATTTCAAAGAATTTAGAAAAATGGTGAAGGAATTGTTGTGATCTTTTTAGGGGACTCGGGAGGCTTGGAAATCTATTGGGACATGAACAAATTCACCCTTTGACATTAAACAGAAGATAGTAATTCGGTCATGGTCAAATTGGAAGTTACTGGTACTCAAGAAATCTTAAAAATCTATAATGTTTATGGGCTAGTGCAGTATAATCTTAAGCAGGGATTTTGGAGATCAATAAATACACTTAGAGACAATCAATGTAGTATTTTAGTTGGAGATTTCAATGCGACTATCTTGCACAAAGAGAGAAGAGGAGGCTCTTTAGTAAGAGATCCCTTTGGAGAAAACCTTGAAGAGTTGATTGGATATTTTGATTTGGTGGATATAAAGCTAAAGAGAGGTACCTATACTTGGACCAATAGGAGAATAGGCCCAAAGCACATTGTGTCTAGATTGGACAGATTTCTTGTTCATAGCACTCTTTTACAAACAAGGTATTTGATGCATGCACAAATTCTTCTGAATGCAACTTCAGATCATAAACCAATTATGTTGTCTCTCGAGGAAATGGAAAATCAAGGCCCTATACCTTTTTGATTCAATCCTTTTGTGGTTGAAACAAGAATAAGTTTATCATATCATTGAAAGCTTTTGGAATATGTATGTGGAGTGCTCTCCATCATTTGTATGGGATTCAAAGCTTTGAGCTATAAAAATAGAATTAAAATCTTGGGCTAAAAAATATTATCGATCACCACAAAAAGAAAGAGAGACACTACAACAAAATCTAAGTTCTTTACAAGTGCAGATGTAAACAGTGGAAGTAACTCATGAACAACTTCAGAAAGAACAACATCTTAACACAAAACTTAAACTTAATGAAGCGTATAGGAAAGAAGAAGAGAAATTCACAATGGTGGTTAAAATATCGTGCTCTTTGGCTAAAGGCGGGTGATATAAATACCTCCTTTTTTCACAATCAAGCAAAAATAAGATTAAATAAGAATAATATTCGAGAAATTCAAAATGAAGATGGTGTAGAAGTCTTCGACTATGTTGATATTCAACATGAAGCATTTCACCATTTTAAAAACTTGTATATAGAGTAAGGGGTAGAAAATGCAATATCAAAGGAAGAAATGTTGGAAAAATGTGACGCCTCTGGTCTCTAAATTAGAGAATCAAATGTTGAACAATTATATTAGTGAAGCAGAAGCGTTAGCAGCTATAAAAGGGCTAGGCCCAAATAAGTTTCTTGGACTTGACGGGTTTACTATCCACTTTTATCAAGCCCAATGGCCTCTCATTAAAAAAGATCTTTGCAAAATGTTGAATTGGACTAGAGGAAGAGAGAAGATAGGAGGTTCCACGAACTCCTCCTTCCTTGCCTTCATTCCAAAAGAATCTCAGCCTATATCTCTATCTAGGTTCAGGCCAATTTCCTTATGTAATTCATCCTATAAGATATTAACTAAAATCCTAGCTAATTGATTGAAGTCTTTGATGCCTAGGATTATTTTAGAAGGGCGGTGTGTCTTTGTTGAAAAAAGGCAGATAGTCGACAACATAGTATTAGTGCAAGAAGCAATGCACTCCAGTGTAGCTTGAAATGAACAGGGAATGGAAATCGAGTTAGATATGGCAAACACCTTTGATAGGGTGCAACACAGTTTCTTTTTTTACGTTCTTGCAAGATTTGGATTTTCTCCCACATTTATTAAGTGGATAAAGGCTTTCATAAACTATCTATGGATTGCTCCTTTCGTTAATGGTTGACCAATAGATTTAGGCTTCAAGTGGACATCAACAAGGCCGTCCTTTATCCCCATTTTTATATATTCATATGACTGAAACTCTGGGAAGAAAAATCATTAAGGAAAGGGATGAAGGAAAGCTTCTTGGTATTAGTATAGCTAAGGGTGTCAAAGTTGTAAATAATGCACAGTTTGTAGATGACACAATTGTTTTAGGTGGAGCTTCGATGATAAATGCTAGTATATTTAAACAAACGCTAGATCATTTCTTGGATGCTTTAGGAGGAGAGGTAAATAAGAAAAAAAGTAATATAATTGGATGGAATGTTTCCCCTAAACTCATGCAAAGCATCTCCAAGTGCTAGGATTTGTTGGTAATACTCATTGGACTACTTTCAAATACCTTGGTATCCCTATTGCAAATTAAATGACTAAATCTGCTGATTGGGAGATAATTCTACAAAAAATCAAGGATAAAATTCAAAGTTGGGGCATGCACTAGATCAACCCAGCTGGAAAAGTCGTTTTAATTAGGTTGGTTCTTTCCTCACATCCTCTCTTTCAATGCTCTTCTTTACTTGATCCAATTGGTATTTTGCAAAAGCTTTGTAAATATATAAGGAATTTTCTCTGGCATGGAGGAAAATTCAATACGCAAAAATTCCATCTGGTAAATTGGGATACATTAAAATCCACTAAAGGAAATGGAGGACTTGGAATTTGTGATCCAAAGCTTATGAACATGACCATGGGAGCCAATTTAATTTGGAAAATGGTCTCTAGTTAAGAAACTTGGTGGAAAGAAATTCTCAGAAGAAAAAAAGTACTTCACCCAGTCCATACTTCAATGCATGGATAATTGTAATTGGGAAGGAGAGGGATCAAATCTTTGGAGATTATGTAAGGTTGCAGGCCGAATTATCCAAGATGGTATTTATTGGCTACATGGCAATGGAAAAAGGATAAATCTATGGAAAGATCATATACAAGGAGCAACTCCCCTAGATCAGAATGTTGCTCTGTTAATAATAAAGGAATGGGTTAGTGAATGTGGAATCAAGACCTTGTTTCATTTATCTAGATGGGATGTAGCAAGAAATTGGGTCAGTTGAAAAGAATTTGCTATCCCAACCCACTTGAAATTGCTATATGATGCTCTTCTTCAACTACTTCATGGAGTAGCTCTGATTATCCTTGACAGTAAACAGAGTAGAGGATGGGGTAAAAGAGGATTTTACTCGATGAAAGAGGGATATGAAAAACTTTATTTGGAGCAGTCGCACCCTCCCTTCTCCAAACTTTGGGCAAAAATTTGGCAAGAGGATGGTATTCCAAAAATAAATATTTTTTGTTGGGTTTTGTTACAGGGGAAAATTCTTACTTCATAAAATCTTAAAAAGTGTCAGATTCATGGTCCTTCTAGATGTGTTTCGTGTAAGGAGTCATAAGAGTCAATACCTCACCTTTTCTTCAATTGTACTTACATTAAACAAGTATGGAATAGTTCATGAAGGATCTAGAAAATATCTTAGATCTCCCAGAAAACTGGAGTGGTTACTTTTTGAATTGGAAAGCTAAATTTCCAGGACATTTAATTGGAAAGCCTATATTGACTCATGTTTGGATGGCTATTCTGAAATATGTTTTCCAAAAGGTTTGGATTGCAAGAAATCATGAAATTTTTTACAACAAGTATATCATAGTGGTCGATATAGCTATTTATGTTAAGACTCTTTTGACGAAAGTCATCCAAATGAGAATCACCTAAAAGCTTATTACTAAAATCTGGACAATGACAGAGGAGCAATGGATAAAAATAAAATTGCCACAAAATTGGAAGCCGTGTCAGAGTGTGTAGAAGCAAGGGAAAACCTCTCCTAGGAATTTGGAAATGAAACATGAAGAATTTCAAAAATGGTTACATAGTATTCAGTACCATACCCTTTTCTTCGATGGATCCTCGAAAGGTAATCCCGGGGAGGTAGGTGCAAGGGGGTAATATTTGACCCAGTGGAAATGCAATATCAACCTTTGCTTGTGGCATAGGGAATAGCACTAATAACCAAGCAGAGCACTATGCTCTATACCTAGGATTGAAAGAATCAACCACTCTCGAAATTTGAGCACCAATGGTGATAGGAGATTCTCTTCTTATCATCTACCAGACTAGGCATTGACAGGAAATTTCAGATCAAATAACAAGGAGACTTCATAAATGTATTATTGTCCTTCTTCACCAAATTCCGAACATCCAATTCTACCATGATCACCAAGAGCATAATGCTACAGTGGATAAATTAGCAATTGAGGCCTCGTGTATACCTCAAAGGGGTATAAAAAATGGGGGTCAAATATTATCATGTTGGATCCCCTAGTGGTCTTTATGCAAATCTTGATTCTCCCCGATATCAAGAAACAATCCCTCCATGCATTAAGTATTTCAATCTACGACAAGTTTCTTTAATGTTCACATTATTACACCTGACCATGTAGAGGGATCAAGGCACTTGGGATAATGAAACTTCTCGTGCATTCTTAGTTCACACATATGGTATTTTACTATGGGAATTTGGAGGTACTACCAGGAAACTTTGCCAAGAAGATTTACATTGTTTGGGGTATAGTCTATCTCAACTTCGTCATTCGGTGAACAATGTTGGAGGAAGGAAGTCAGGTGTGAGGGTTAATTCCATAATGGTGGTGTGGAACCCTGTGGACTTTGATGACTTCTCCTATGCACTGGGAGATCAACTTGCTGATATAATCAGTGCTAGCTGCGAGGAGCTTCATTTACAGGTAATTTTTTGTTGGTTATGTTTGGATTCAACTCTCTTACTTGTTTGGAAGGTTTGGGATACCGGGGTGGAAATAGTAATTTCTTTATACACCTCGGGGGATCAGTTTCTTGGTGCTGGTCAGTTTTAGTGTAGTTTGTTTTTTCTGTTGGTTATTGGTAGTGGCTTGGACATCGGGTCTGCCTACATACCAATTGGGTTAACAAAAGAATATATTTTTCAGAGGAGATTTGGGACTGTGTTGCAACAATGGATTTTGAAAAAAAGATTGAGGATCTTTCTAAGAGAATTCGAGACACTCAATCTGATATTCATGATATGCGTTGTTAATTGAGATGGATGAAAACACAAATGGAAGGTTTGATTGATATTGTTTAACAAATAACTGCTCATGTGCCTATTTTGGATGCTCGCCTTGATGAAATAGAGCAAACCACTCAACAAATTTCAAATTTTACTTTGGGCTAAATAAATGCCCGTCTTAATGATGTTGAAGGGACTGTTCGTGCCTGTGATGCACAAGTGGAAGGAATTTCAAAAACCCTGGCAAAGCAGGAATATCTTATTGGAGGAAAATACACTAGAATTGATGAGAATTTGCAGAGCAAGAATACTGATGGTCATTATGTTATGCAACCCACTTGTGTTGATGTGAATATTTCAAGTTCAAGCGAGCGTGCAGAAGAAGATCCTGGAGAAGATGGGAATACTTTCGATTGAGATGGGCATGAAGAAGATGAATTAGCATACCAAGTTATGGAAAGGGGTAACAACTCCACTTAATTACCAGTATCTATGTTTTTTTTTGTCAAAAACTACTAGGATAATTCGTCAAAATATATAGTAGTTTAGTAATAGCTAGTTATTTTGAAATCATTTTCAGACTCCGGATGGCAGTATATGGTGTTGACACCTCTGTTGAAAAATCTATTAGATATATTTTGAACTATTACAATGTATATTTTGAAGTTGATCTCTATTTATAATACAAATTGCCCATTTCAGTTAACAAAAAAACCTCATAATAAGAAGGGTTGTCTACCTATGAGGATTAGATCATCCATATAAAGAACAATAATGAGGGCATCATCTTCAAAGAATTTAACATACATAATTTAACATACATATTTGGATTAGATCGACACCGCCCGAAACCACTCTTTAAGAAATGAGTATCAATTTTTTCATACCCAACCCTAGGTTCCTGTTAAGATCATACAAGGACTTGTGCAATTTGCATACCAAACTTGAATTTTTAGAGGCGATAAAACCTGCTAGTTGTTGCATATAAATTTCTTCACAAAGATCACCATTTAAAAAATCACTCTTGACATCCATTTGGTGAACTTCCCATTGAAAGGATGCACCAACATAAATGATAGTTTTGTTGGTTTCCATTTTAGAAACAAGAGCAAAGGTTTCACTATACTCTATGCCTTATTTATGAAGAAAACCTTATGTGACCAATTGATCCTTATGCTTTTTAATATGTCCTTCTGCAGTGAACTTTGTTTTATAAATCCATTTTCAACCAACAAGATTCTTACCGGGAGGAAGGGGGACGAGAGTCCAAGTATTGTTCTTCATCAAAAATTCATATTCAACAGCCATTGCTTTCCCCCATTTTGGCTTGCCATTAGCTTTTGCATATGTGGAAGAATCATTTGTGTCTAATACTTTTGCCATGAGAGAAAAATTAGATCTAGTCCTTCAAGAGTCAGATGGAACACAAAACTCAAAATCTGCAGATTCAAGTGTCTTTTGTGACCAAACTTGAAGAGTGTGTGTAGTGGTGGGAACTACACTAGTATATTTAGGAAGTTCGGGTGGATCACTAGAACCAATATGGGAAATAAGATCTAGGTCTTTCATAGTAATTGGGGAAGGAATGATAGAGACTGGCCCAAGTGAAGATGTAGGTAAGTTCAAGGTAACATGAAGTTTAGTAAACTCAAGTGGTGGAGACTTCATTAAACTGTACATATTGCCAAATGATGACATCTGGAATGGATGGATCAAACAACATGTATGCTTTCAAATCCTTACTATAACCAATAAATATGCATTTATGAGATTTGGGATCCAACTTCTTTTGTTTTTCATCAAGGACATGGGCCCCGCAATCACAACCAAATACCTTGAAATGGCTAATGTCTGGTGTCCTTCCACTCCACTTTTCTTCAGGAGTAGCCGACAAAACTACTTAGGAACCTTGTTCAAAATATGATTAGCACAATAGATAGCTTCAACCCAAAATATTTTTTGCAATCCTTTTGAATATAGCATACATAGAGTGATTTCAACCAAGGTTCTATTTTACCTTTTTGCAACCCCATTCTGTTGGGGTGTGATGTAAGGAACTGTCCTTTGATGCTAAATGCCTCGCTTGGAAAATTATGCTGCAAATTCATTTTTTGTCTACTCCCCCGCATTATCAGTTCTAAGAGTCTTGATATATTTCCCATACTCTTTTTCAACTAGGGATTTAAATTCGTGAAATACAACAAATGCTTCACTTTTTATATTTCAAGAAAAAACCCCAAGTCTTCCTACTATAATCATCAATAAAAATCAATGAAATAAACAACACCTAATAACAAAGGAGACACTAAAGGACCACAAATGTCGATGTGAACCAGCTGCAACTGCTCTTGGGCACACCAGGCTTTATCCTTGTTAGAATTTTCTATGTGATGTTTAGCAAGGACACAACCTTCACAAACACCCTTAGTGCAAGAGATTGGAGGTAAGCCAAGTACCATTTTAGATCAAAATTGCATTTTCTCATAGTTCAAATGACCTAATATTCCATGCCATAGCTTACTGTGCTCATCAACATGTGCAAAATAGGAATAGACTGGTTGTGTGCTGGGTGAATTAAAATCAGTGAACTTAAACAAACCTACTTCATGATCAACCGATCCAAAGGAAACAATTTGAAGTTTGTGTTCATGTCCTTTAGGACATATCTTTTAGGCCATGGTTCAAATTTATATCATTTTTTACCAGCACAATAAACATAAAGGAAGTTGATGGGCATGCCTTCAACATGAAAAACATTAGTATACCATTAGGAACCTAGATATTACCAAATCCAACTACTGAAAGTTGCTTACCATCACTTATTGAAACTTTATGAGCTTTGTTCTTCTGTTTGTCATAAGAGGTAAATAGTGAAGCAATACTAGTCATATGATTTGTGGCACCTAAATATATAATCCATTCCGTAGAAGAAGAGGAGTTACTTGGTTGAACATAATAGGCACAAAGAGCTACCCGTTGTTCCTTAGAAGTTTTCTTCTTAGCTTTTGCAAGTTCATTTCATCTCTTAAATCAATTCTTCTCAATGTGATTGGTTTTGCCACAATGCTTGCAAGGTTTCCATACTTTCTTCTTTGAATCCTCTATATGAGCATCATTAGAAGTTTGATGGGAGGTACTAACATCATGAGGTTTGGCATTCTTGAACTCACAAATGGATTCTACTTACTGTGTGCCAAATGAGCTTTCCCAAATACCAATTGACCTGATGAGAGCAACCTATCCAACTCATAAATCAACCCTTTGCAAAAATCTTCAAAATTAGGTTTCATGGATCCATTAGACATTTCACTGGTTATATTCCTAGTTTGTATGTACAAATCATAGGCTGAAGGCAATTTTTTTTCCATAAGAATATTGAGGGTTGTATCGTTTTTCTTATAATCTTTTCCAAAGTTGTTAAGTTTCTCATTACAGGTTTTCAATTCAACTATAAATTGTTTGATTCAATCAAATCCTTAGGATCTAGTTCATGAATTTTATTTTTGAGGTAGTAGGCGGAAACATATGAGACTTATTATATAGATATGCTAAGGTTTTCCATGCCTCGTGGCGCAAGGTCAGTCCCGACAAGGGACCTCTTGCTTAACTATGACACACAACAACACACAGGATGCTCACAATGGCTAGATGTGAACTGAATACTAGAAGTTGGCTTCTATTAAACTGAATCAAATTACAATGTGAAATACAAAGCAAATGAACTAGTCGGACTTAGCCTGTTACAGTATACATAAATGAAACTCTGTCTCTCTCAGTGTGTTCTCGGCTGTGTGTGATCTTTCTCCCTCTCACGGTCTCTACTGAATGAAAGAACTCGATGAGCTATGGATGAATGATATGTCGATCCTCCCTGACCTATTGATCCCCTCTTTTATGCCTTTGCACTTCTCTTCTACTTTGTTGCTGGTCTTCCCGAGGGTCACTCCGTTCCTCGAGACACTCTTCCTCTGTCCGCCGAATCCTTCAGATCCTGCAGACCTGCAGTTGTCAGCGCCCTCTGGTCATGTTACACAACCTATGCATGTGGTGACATCTGTCATGATCCCAACTACCTTCATAATTGCCTTTAACTTCCTCAACAACCATGAACAGCTGCTAAGTACGTTGCCTTGACTTATGCACTTCTATGACTCTTCTACAGTTGTCGGTTACATCTCTTGTCTCGACCATAATGTACTTCGTCATCCCTCGACCTTACTTCTCGGCTTCACTTAGTATCTACGACTGCCAGTCAATCTGCCCCATCCTCCACGCTTGGATTTTGCCGCAATCCGTCGGTGTCATTGTTCGACAACTCGTCGACTTTCGACCTCTTTTGCATATGTTCCCTGTCGTCTGTCGACATCAGACTTGTCAACTCTCAACTTTTCTCCTCTCGTCGACCGCACTTTGATAGCTTCTACTCGACTACTTGGCTTTGACAGCTAATCTTCCTTCGCACCAGTGGTTGTCGACAATCCCCCTGATTGACTTCTCCTATCGATCATCTACGACTGTTTCGCCTAGGCTGTGAAGCTCCTACATCAGACTCCCCAGGTGAAAAATAACTTGACTGCTCTGTCAGTATCCTGTATTCTTCTTTGAAAATCCATGTCGCTTGCTGCAACTCATCATTCCTCCATCGGACTAAGTACTCTTTCTTTCACGAACTTCGCGTAATTCCGAATTCACGTTCCTCTAATACTTTGACGATTTCCTCCTTGTCGTGTCGACCTGGAATTTGCACTGTCCAATCGATATTCGACACTTTTGTGTTGTTGCTTGTTGAACCTTCCTCATACTTGTATAGATATGATATGAGACATTGAACGTAGGAGATATGTTCAAGTCCTTCGGCAGCTCCAACACATAAGCATTGTCCAAAATCTTCTTCAAGATATTACATGGTCCAATCTTCTTCAACTTCAACTTGTTATACGTTCCTGTCGAAAATATCTCCTTCCACAAGTGTGCATAAACTAAGTCTCCTTCGCTGAACGACTGTAGCCTCTTCTTCCTGTCGGCTCTCAACTTATATGTCGCGTTGCTCTTTTCAATGCGCTTTCGCACATCTTCATGCACTTCTTTCATATGCTCCGCGAATGTTTCTGCATTCGCATTCTTCCTGATTTCTGTTAGTGTCTCGACCAAATCCACCACTCCATGTGGGTTTTGTCCTTGAACAATCTGGAATGGGTTCATATCTGTCGACCAATTCACAAAGTTGTTATATGTGAATTCTGCTTACGCAAACACATTCTCCAACTGCTTGGGTCTGTCGGTCATCAAACATCTTAGAAGGTTATCCAAAATTTTGTTCACCACCTCGATCTGTCCATCTTTCTACGGATGATATGTCGAGCTAAACTGCAACTTCGTGTCCAGTTTCTTCCATAGGGTTCTCCAGAAATGCCCCATAAACTTGGTATCTCCGTTCGACGTTATACTCTTTGGAAACCCATGCAATCTGACTATCTTCTTGAAGAATAGTACATCAATGCTTGTGGCGTCACTTGTCTTCCGACACAGAATAAAGTGTGCCATCTTCGAAAATCTATCGACTACAACAAAGATCGATTCATTTCCTTGTTGCGTCTTCGGCAATCCTAGCACAAAATCCATGCTCAAGTGCTCCTATGGGGTATTCGGCATTGGTAATGGTGCATACAGCCCCGTATGATGACTTCTTCCCTTTGCCAACTAGCAAACTCGACATTGTAGTACCCACTTTCCGACATCTGTCATCATTCCTAGCCAACAATATTTTTCTTCGACCGACGCCTTAGTATTATCGATGCCAAAATGACCTGCTAATCCGCCACTATGCAGCTCTCGGATTAGGTTCTCTATTACGGATCCTCTAGGAATACACAACTATTGTCCCTTGAATATGTATCCCTCTTGGATGAAATAATCCAAGTATGGCATCCTGTCGAAACTCCATGGTTCGCGACTTGCCTTCCATGCTTTCGCAAAATCCACGTCGGTCTCATACTCTGTCTTCATCGACTCTATTCATGTTGCCTGAACTATCATCATGTTCAGCAATGCAACTCTTCGACTCAGTGCGTCGACAACCTTGTTCGACTTGCCCGACTTATGTCGCAACATGAAGGTATATCCTTGTAGGAATTCGACCCACTTCATGTGCCGTTGGTTCAACTTCAACTGAGTATTCAAGTACCTCAGTTCTTGGTGATCTGTGTACAACACAAATTCCTTGGGCAGCAAATAATGCCTCCAGTTCTTCAACGCTTGGACAATAACATAGAAATATCGATTGTAGACCGAATATTTCTGCTTTGCTTCATCCATCTTCTCGCTGAAGAATGCAATTGGTTGGCCCTCTTGTCTCAACATTGCTCCAATTTCCATTCCACTCGCATCCCAGTCGACTTGGAAAACTTTGTTGAAATCTGGGAGCGCTAACACTGGGCTCTCAGTCAACTTTTGCTTCAACTTGTCGAAATCTTTCTGGGCAGCTTCTGTCCACTTAAACTCCCCTTTCTTCATGCACTCTGTCAATGTTGCACATATATGATTGAATCCTCTGATGAATGCCCTGTAGAAACTAGCAAGTCCATGAAAACTACGCACTCTTGTCATGCTGGTTGGTTCTGGACACTCCAATATAGCCTTCACCTTCTCCAGGTCCATCACCAACCCTTTACCTGAGATTACAAATCCCAAGTACACCAGTTCTTCCTTCATGAAGAAACATTTTTGCAAGTTCACCATCAGCTTCTCTTCCTGCAGCTTCTGCAATACTTGTTGAATGTGCTCCAAGTGTTCGACCTTGGTTCGACTAAATATCAGGATGTCGTCTAGATACACTACGATGAACTTTCCGAAGAAGGGTTTAAGTAATTCATTCATCAACCGCATGAATGTACTGGGTGCATTAGTCAATCTGGATGACATGACTAACCACTCATACAGTTCTTCCTTCATCTTGAAGTTGTATTCCATTCATTGCCCTCTCTGACCTTGATCTGGTGATAACCACTTTTCAGGTCGATCTTGGTGAAGTATTCCGCTCCACTCAAGCAATCCATCAAGTCGTCCATTCTCAGCAATGGAAACCTATACTTGATCATGATTTTGTTGATAGCTTTGGAGTCTATACACATCATCCATTCTCCACCTTTCTTCAATGCTAATACCGTTGGTACCGCACACGGGCTCAGACTCTCTTTGATCAATCCTCTATCCAACAACTCTCGGACTTGTCGATTGAGTTCCTGACCCTCTATCGGAGTCATTCTGTGGGGTGCCTTGTTTGGAAAACTCGATCTTGGAATTAAGTCGATCTGATGGGATATGCTTCTCGTTGGTGGCAATCCCGTTAGTGCCTCGTCGACTACTATGCTCTGAAACTCGTCGAGCATCTCTTCGACTTCGACTAGAATTCTCTCCATTGTCAACCTTTCAACACATGGTCCCTTCAGAATGATGGCGAAACATCCCAACTATTTTTCCTCTTCTGCGAGGAATTCCTTAGCTGAGCACATCGACACTCGCTTCTCTCAATAGTTGCTCTCGCCCTGCTTACAGTCGGCCTGGTCCTCCTGCTTCGGCTTCAGCATCCTCCGCGTGCCATTTTTTCACATTGTGACTGTGTTGGCTCGACCATCATAGATCATCTTCCGATCATATTTCCATGGTCTCCCTAACAACAGATGACATGCGTCCATTGGGATTAAGTCGCATAGTACACTGTTTTCAAGTTTCCCAACCTTAAAAGTTGATCATGCACTGTCTGGTTACTTTGACATGATGTCCTTTCTGTAACCAGGATATCTTGTATGGATGTGGGTGTTCTCAACATCTCAAACCCAACTTGTCGATGACCTCCATCGACATAAGATTCTCTGTACTACCACCATCGACTATGGTCTTGCAATACCTGTTGTTGATCAACACTCTAGTTCAAAAGATATCCTTTCGTTGTGCCAAATCCTTCTCATCGCGTCAGTCGTCCTGAACCAATGTTCTCCTGGCCGTCATATTTCGACCTTTTCCTCTACCCTCTTCGCCACTGTCGGATGCCGATTCCGCCCTCTCGTCGACTCGCTCATCTCTTCGACGTCTGGGTTTCGACTCATCTACCACGTGTAGATTATCTGGACATTCATAGGATTTGTGTCCTACTCTGCAACACTTATAGCAGACTATAGTTGGTATGTCAACTCCTTTTCTGTCGATTGGACCACTTCGACCAAATGCACACCGACCCCGGGTCTCTCGACCATCCCGTCAATTTTCTTGCGCTTTCTCTCTAGTCTTTGTCCCTTCTACACGTTGGTTGTCTTCGACGACTTCTCTCCTGGTTCCGCTACTTTGGCCAGTCGCAAAAACAATATTGTTGTGAATATTTAATCAATATTATTATTTATAAATTAATAGATTATTAGGTTACTAGTGAAAGGGCGTAACCCTTCACTATGCTTGTTGAAGCCCTATAAAGGCGATCTTATTGTAATTTTATCAGCATCATCTAATATATTATTCTTATTTATCATTCAATATGAAAGTTGGATACGACTATTAAAAGTCCAACCGGATACAGTTGCTGCATTTGGTATCAGAGCGGATTCTCTCCTTCGGCCTAAGCTCAGATTCGGCTCATCCTCCCTCTCTCATCTCCACGCTGTTGTTTCCGCCATCCTTCTTCCTCTTCGTTGCCACTTCCATCCTCCTGCTCACACGCCTCCCTCCTCCAAACGCGCCGCTTGATCGCTGTTCATTTTCTCCCTGCCCATCCGCGCTCCCCCACCCACACTCCCCCATTCTTCATCCACCAGTCTCTCACCCAGCATCCATCTGTGCACCCCATCCACACTCGGCGCCTCTTCTCTCACTCCCACGCAGCTCTCCCTACACCCTTGCACTTCTTATCAGCTCGACCCTCCTCTTCCTCGGCCTCTCCTCTTCCTGCCCACGCGCCTCCTGCGCGCTCCACCCCCATCCGCCTTCCCCACTCCATTCCATCTCCACTCGCCACCTGCCCCGCACCTTACCCTCTTCTGTGTTGCTTCCCTTCCATCCTGCGAGCCACCAGTCTCACGCTCCTCCCATCTTGCACTCCGCCTGCTCCTGGCTGCTCCATCATTCCCATCCTCCCCACCGCCCGACTCTCTCAGCTCCTCTCATAACCACGCGCGCCCACTTCCACGCAGCCTCCTACACATTTCCACGCGCCGCCCTCATCACGTCCGCCTGCTCACCATCCAGCCCTCAGTTCCATTTCCTCAACGCACCGTCATTCTCACCTCCATGACCTGCAAAAAAAAACAAAAAAATAAATATTATAATATTATAATATAATATATTTATAATATTTCAATTTGTTTTATTAAAACAAAATAATAAAATAAAGATTTTATTATATAATAATTAATATAATAAATAATTATTATCCTTGAAATCTCACCATCCTTAGTAAAAAAGATTTTTCCCCACAAGCCAAAATAGCGTCGAAGTACACACCTCCGCCGACAAGGTCCAAGACCATGGCGGAACTAGAAGAGCAAATCGAAAAACTGGAGAAGGACATCAAATCCCTTGTCGCTAACCAAAAAAACTTAAAGGAAGAGATGAAAAATAACAATACAGTGCTTAAAAAAGAAATCAAAGACGAAGTTGTTCTAGTACTATAAAGAAGGCTGGATGAAAAATTTGACACCCTGAATGAAAAACAAAAAGACTTGGATGACAAAATGAGTACTATGACTCAAAACATAAAAACACTAACCTAGAACTTGAGCACCATGATGCAGAACCATAATACATTAATGGAGGTGTTACAATTAAGACTAATGCCTAAGACATACCAAGTCAGCAATCCAGACATGCTAGATGCCTCATTTCATATTTTCACACAGGAAGCACTTGCTAAGAATCAAGAAGAATTGCAAAAATAAATAAAGATTAACAATGCGACGCTTAAGCAAGAGATAGAAACAAAAGTACTTCCAGATATGGAGGCATGATTAAACAACAAATTAGAAGCTATCAGTAAGATAGTAGAGAATAAAAAAGCTAAAAATCACCGCCAACAACGAAGTAGTTCAAATATGTCACTTGCATCGTCCAGTAGTTCCAATCCACCATCAAACCATAAATCAAAAGGCAATCAATATCACCCTTACATAGTGTACCCACCTAAGGCAAAAATAGAGTTGTCGAAATACAATAGAAGTGAAGACCAATGCGTTGCTTGGCTAAACAAAGCGGAAGAATACTTCGACATTTACAATATTCAATCTAACCAGGAGAAGGTGAAATATGTGTCAATGCATATGGAAGGGTATGCCTATAATTGGTACTTATGGTGGAAGAGAGACAATTTTTCCTACACCTGGAACTTGTTCAAAAATGATTTTTTTAATAGGTTTCAAGGAATCAAAGAAGATGAATTTTTCAGTAAACTTACCAGATTACAACAGGTTGGAAGCGTGGAGGAATTCACACATTAGTGGGAATCCTTATCGACACGAGTATTTGGGTTGTCTGACAAGAAAGACTTGAAACCTATTTAGGAGGTCTTAAACCATACCTCCAAAAAGAGTTAAAGTTACATGACATACCTAACGTAGAAGTAGAAAGACATAAAGCAAAAGCCGCAGAATGCAAACTGGAAGGAATAAAAACAAGAGGCGATAACCATTATCGACAAGAAAAAGAGACACAATGTAGGTACTGTGCAGATACTTGGTCATCCGACCATCAATGCCACAAACCTCAATCATATGCCTATGAAATGGAAAATAGATCAAAGTCATCTAACAGTTACTCTGATAATAGAAAAAAGAAGAAAAACATATGTCATCGATGCGGTGATGACTGGACCCCAGGCCATAAATGTAGGAACAATCAGACAATACAATGCAGAATCACCAATGGAGAGGAAGTGCAAGTCTCTGCACAAGAAATCTCATTCGATTCTAATACCGACACCGAATCTGAATGAAGGACAACATTAGGAAAATACTCAAGCTTTGAGGACAAAGCTTTCCTAAGGGGAAGGCAATGTTGTGAATATTTAATTAATATTATTATTTATAAATTAATAGATTATTAGGTTACTAGTGAAAGGGCGTAACCCTTCACTATGCTTGTTGAAGCCCTATAAAGGAGATCTTATTGTAATTTTATCAGCATCATCTAATATATTATTCTTATTTATCATTCAATATGAAAGTTGGATACGACTATTAAAAGCCCAACCGGATACGGTTGCTGCAAGTATTCGCACCCCGACCAATCATCCTCCCTTGGTCGATGCAGCTTTCCTTGATAGTTTCTCTTTTGCCTTCAGATCTAGTTGGTAGGCTTCACCGACCGCTCTTAACCTCGACAGGCTCAACTTGTCCTGTATGGCATACTTCAAGCCATTTACATATCTCACGACAGCTTCTTCGCCTTCGTCGGTTTGACCCGACCGAATCGACAGTCTTTATAACTCTTCCGTGTACTCCTTCACGGTCATCCATTTCTGTCAAAAGTTTTGCAACTTCCTGAATAAGGAAATCACATAGTCACTAGGCAAGAACTTTCCCTTCAGCTTTGAAACCATCCTATCCCAAGACTTGATTTTCTCCTTGACTTTATTGACTCTGTCAGCCTACACATTGTCCCACAATGAGGCATGGCACTTCAACCTCAGACATGCAGTTTTAACCCTTTTACGATTCTCTATCTGCTTTATGTCGAAGTATTTCTCCATCTCTCTGAACCAGTCTATCAAGTCTTCTGAATCCAGACTTCTTGAATAGGTAGGTACATATGTCTTTGTTCTACCTCTCATCTCTGACAGTAGCTCGATCACTTTATCTTCTGGTTCCTCTTCGACTGCTTCCCGTGATTCCACTTCCTCGACTTCCTCGTCGCTGTGGTCAAGTGCATCAAGAATAAAACCACGTCTCTGGCTCTCTTTGATCGCTACGACTTCACTCATCAAGCTTCGCATTGTTCGCATGCACTCGCCGAACATTTCACGATCAACTGTGGTTGCAACGCCACACACTCTTCGTGCTACACCTCAGACATTAACGCCTCTTTGAGCCATCTTTCAACCTTAGCTAAAATCTTCACTCGTCCAATCGCAACTGGACTTCAAAACTCGTGCACAACTCTACCCAACCATAGCTGGATCTGTCTACGCACTCGTAGACTCTATCGATTCTCCAGATTCGATTGCTCAACCGGATTCTGCTCCGAGATCTGATATGAAAATGGCGCAAGGTCGGTCCCGATAAGGGGACTCTTGCTTAACTATGACACACAACAACACACATGGTGCTCACAACGGCTATATGTGAACTAAATACCAGAAGCTGGCTTCTATTAAACTGAATCAAATTACAATGTGAAATACAAAGCAAATGAACTAGTTGGCCTTATCCTGTTACAGTATACAAAAATGAAAATCTGTCCCCTCTCATTGTGTTCTCAATTGTGTGTGATCTTTCTCCCTCTCACGGTCTCTACTGAATGAAATAAATCGATGAGCTATGGATGAACGATCTGTCGATCCTCCCTGACCGATTGATACCCTCTTCTGTGCCTTCGCAATGCTCTTCTACTCTCCTGCTTCTCTTCTCTAGGCTCAATTCGTTCCCCGAGACACTCTTCCTCTGTCCACCGAATCCTTCATATCCTACAGACCTGCAGTTGTTATCGCCCTCTAGTCGTGCTACATAACCTATGCCTTTGGTGACATCTGTCATGATCCCAACCACCGTCATAACTGCCTTTAACTTCCTCAAAAACCATGAACGATTGCTAAGTACGTCGCCTTGAATTATGCACTTCTCTGACTCTACTACAATTGTCGGTTCCATCTCCTATCTCGACCATACTGCACTTTGTCCTCCCTCGACCTTACTTGTCGGCCTCACTTAGTCTCTAGAGCTGCCAGTCAATCCGCCCCATCCTCCATGCTTAGCTTTCGCTGCAATCCGTCGGTGTCGTTGTTCGACAACACGTCGACCTCTGACCTCTTTCGCATCTGTTCCCCGTCGTCTGTTGACATCAGACTTTTCGAATCTTGAATTTTCTCCTCCTATCAACCACACTTCGATAGCTTTTGCTCGACTACTTGGATTTGACAACCATTCTTCCTTCGCACCAGTGGTCGTCGGCAATCCCCCTGGTTGACTTCTCCCGTCGATCATCTACAACTATTTTTCCTAGGCCCCGATACTCCTTCATCACCTCGATAGGGTCATCTTCAACTTCTATATGTACCTATAGGCTGCCTGAGACATTTTTCCCAATGAGACCTCTTCCTTGTTCACAACACTCCTCCCATACAACTGATTCTTTGGCATTGGTTGGCTTGTTGTTGTCACCATTAACGATACACCATATATTCTTTCCCTTGAGAATGTCAATCATTGCTATCTTCCAAAAAATATAGTTAGTGCCAATTAACTTAGGAACATAAACAACCTCAAAGTCATGATGATAAAAATGAAGAAATTCATAAACTAATGCAAAAGAATTCACTCAAAAATGAGTAAATATGCATGAGATATGAGATTCTGAGATGAGGATTGCCACCTGTTCATCAAAACTGAAAATTCAAATACTTTGAAGGCATAATGGCAAAACATACCTGGACCAATGTATATCAGGTTGAAAAACAAATTCAACAAAAATATTGCTCTGCAAATGACAACCTGGATTAGGAGATATTACGATCACAAAGGAACCTATGATTTCTATATGTAAATCCCCCACAAGTTAGACCACGTGAAGGAGGAAAAGAAAGGCTGGAAATAGTAAAAAAAATTGCCCAACTTTTACATAGAGTATATGCCTGCATACAACCATGAAGAGAGAAAAAAAAGCTCACTCAAACAACCTATTTAGTGGGTTTTCAAGCAACTTGAGTAACACATACATGAAAAGACAGTTCCTCACCAGGGAATTGTCTTTGATATCTCCCCTCATCCTAGAAACGTCTCTCTCCCTCCAATTAACCCTCATCCCACTTCAAATTTCGGCGTGAGTTAGCATTTTTTCCACCAAAAAGTTAAGACTCGGTCGCACCTAGTTAGCCTAAAAGCATGACCCAATCATGCTTTTCCCCTAGCCAATCATGACTATAGGTTGCACCTTTCCCTCAAATAGGCATGATTCATGGTCGATACCCTCTGGGGTTCCCCACAGCACCGCGAGGCGCTAATCTAAAAAACCAAAATGGATGAAATTGATGAGTATGTAGAGACCACCAACTTGTAAGTTACATAATCCAAATCTAACGAATGAAAGGGAGAAATAAGCACTTGAAGATATGGACCCTACAAGCCCTCCAATGGTGAATAGTGAAAATGACACTTAGGGTTGTGGGTCCCACCCCTTTTATAGTTATTTAGGCCCATTTTTCTTTCGACCCATACGTGCACATACGACCTCCCTTTAACACGCCGTTTGCACCAGTGGAATCATGGTTTCATGCTCTTCTTCATTAGGTCATTAATTTCGTATGATTGGTAACTTTTTTGGGAATCCCTTGTTTCCCTCATTTTTCATTCATGTGTGTAATTTAGTCCTTTTTGTTATGTTATATGTTGCTTGTACATTTGGTTTTTATTCCAAACACACTTGTTTCCAATTGTGTAGGTCTAGGTTGCATCGAGAACTGATTATCTTAGCATGCAACTTCTTCTTACAAGTATATTTCTTCAAACTAGCATATAGGTGATTTTCCTTTGTAAAAGATCATATGCATTGATATGGTTTGATCCCATTTCTACTTGTAGAACCCCCTATATCTAGGTAAGTGGCCCAAGCCAACCACCTTTTCATTTTCCCTTGATTGACAATAGAGCCTCCCTTACATGGGTGCCATCCATTAGTACCCCTATGTTGTTGGGTTCCCATGTCGATCTAATCCCCCTAGGATTAGGAGTATATCTAGTGTGTGATCTTGAATTTAGCCGCATATGATTCTTCATTATCAGTGATTGGTCTATCCCAGGACTCCCACATTTATTGCATTTTGATGTTTCATATTACATTTTCGTAAGCCCCCTACTTCATCCATACTATGAAAGTTACATTATTTTTCCACCATTCATATTACCTCAAGGAGATTACCATCAATGTCCTACCCTTCATTGCTTATATATGTTATCACTTGATCTATTGATTCACTTGCTTGTACATTCGACACTTATCTCCTTGCATTCTACTTTTCTCTCACCATGTACTTGGGAAACCATTTAAAATAGTGCTCCTTAGTATTACTACAGATTTTATATGATCTCATATGGAAGCGTCACTTGCCGCCTTTGTTCAAATCATTCCGTGATGTGTTACCCATGGAGTCTTACTGATATTATCCTCTCTCAAAGTGAACCTCAGAGCCTTCATTTCCCCTCTATGAGTATCCCCATTGTAATCATGTCCCCTGGTCATCCACAATTGTGTCCCTCCCATAATATCTTCATGGGCTTCACACATGCTTCCAACTCATCCATGCCTTCATGCTCCGAATAAAGGAAGTTTGAGTCCCCCACTCAATGACCCCTTATCCTCCTTTAATGTATCAGTTCCACTTCTCTTTATTATCCAGTTCCATCCCTCATGTTGCTAGCGAGGACACCTCATTGATTTGTTGTTGGTGGGTCTCACTCTGTCAACATCAACACCTCTATTCTAGAGGATAGAACTAGAGGAATTATGTGCTTTCGCCCCATAACCATCATTGATGGGTTCAATTGGACACAATATGGAGGTTCCCTTATCCAATTTAGTCAAATACCCCATACATCCTTGACTCCCTCATGTTCTTGAGTCTATTCTAGAATCCCTCAGTAATATGCTTCCTGTGGTGTCTGAGCTGCATTGGTGACAATGATCCAATTTCAGTTGCAGTTCCCCATACCTGTTTGGATCAGAATTTTGGAAGTTTGAGCCATGTATGAGGAGTTACATCACTCTTTAATCCTTCAAGGTCTTGGGTCCCTCTCGTTTCAGTAGTGCTTCAATTACCATGATTCAACATTTTGTTAGGGATGCCATTGTTCCTACTCATGTACTTCATACCATCCATGGCTGGATCATGAGCTTGTACTTGGATTGGGTCCCTATTTAACCCTCATGATGCATTGTACTCAATATATATTCATGTATCGATTAGACCCCTCTTGGTTTGGATCCCAAATTATATTGATACATTGATACAAGCATGGGAATGCTTGCCTCGTCTATATTTGAGATTATCCACACCTCACCTCTTTGAGTCTTTCATCTGCAAGTATGGACCTATGTATTCCCCTAGGAGGAGGATTCCTTTTCGGCTTAGTATTGGTCTCTTTTCATTGGTTTCATCCCATTCCCTATTGAAAGTATGAAAGACTTATGATGTATTTCGGCCATATGATGATCTCGTAACCTCACACATTAGGTGGCAATCTATTAACAAGCAAAATTTACTAACATGTTTGTCATTAGTTTCATCACAATTATTTATCATAAATGATAGTAATAACACCATTTTCCATCCCATCTCATCCATGTGACCCAAGGAAATGACCAAATGACCAAAAAAGTGAAAGTCAAATTCCAAGTTGAGCATAACTAAAGGGTCACACTTTTTCCTTCAAAAAGCACGACCGTGGTCACACATTTTGCCCAAAATCTCGTGACTTGGTCCCAAAGCATAGTTTCGATTAGTGTTAATCATTTCGCACTTCCCCAAGGGAAGTAGTGGCTAAAAGTGGACACATACAATTGACATGGTTGAAAACAACAATAGATATAATCTCCAAAACCCTAACCTCTCCATCAACCAATCAATGGAATGAAGAGCATACACATTGGATCAAGATATTATTTTTTACCACTCTCGTGCATTTAAAAGAAGTCCTCACGATCACCATTTCACATCCATTCCTCCTTTTGTAAAAGCATCATCATGTTACCGAATTCTCACTGAAAGAGAAATAAACCATAATTTTCTATCAACTTTCACCACGAAGGGAATTCTCACTTGACACTTGGCTAGAAATTGGGGCTACAAGGATACAAATGAACCTTCCCTTGGATTGGATGCGAAGACCCACTACTCTCAACAGACGGTACCAATGTGTGTATGTATTAGATTCTTTATATAATAATAAAACCATATTCTTTTACACGACACACTTTTTTTTAATGGCTACTTTTTATTATCTATGTTTGCATGCATGTTTGAGAGTGAATATTGTTAGTTTAGATTGGATTTATTTTACTTTTCACCATGATCTGCTACCAAGGATTGCACAACCCCTTGGTAGGTGTTTTTTTCATTTGTGAGTAAGAATCATACATTATAATTATTGTAAGTATAGTGCTCGAAAGGGGCCAAAAATGGTTTCATTTTAAGACAATATATTGGTGATAAATGTTCATGTGAATGTTTAGATAGCTATGAATCACAACAAATCCATTGGACCATGTATTAATGCTCTAAAAGTTAATGCTTTGGGATTTATTAGTTAATTCATTAATTCCCGCATAGGCAAATACATGGAGAGTTGAAAAAAAGTGAAACAAAATATGGTTGAAACAAGAGACACCCGGAATACAAACCAAAACATGGACCCCCTTTATTCTTATATATTCCCTCTCTATTCTTACAGGGGAAAATTCTTTAACCTGAATCTATGCTATGTGGTATACGGTAACACTGGGTACTTAGTAGCAACTTGACTGGTGGTTGTTTTTCTTCATAGTGACCTTATGATTCTTCACATCAGGTTCTGTAGACACCACTCTTATCAATTATTAATAGGAACTTCTTGGAAGAATGACATCAAAAGTGTGTGTAAATGCGATAACATTTCCAAAAATGTAAATTGTTTATAAAAAATCGATAATGATGTTAATACACCGTTATATATTTATGAACACGATGCTATATTGACACAATACAAAAGAAAAAAGATGCAAGTGGTGCATGAACGATGCCATAATGACACAGGTGTGATGCAATACTACGCAAAACAAAATAGAAAAAACATTAACTCTCTTAGATTCCTATTAGCATATATGTGTTATGGGAAAGCCTAAATATTTGAGGAATTGAGAGGTTGTGGTTTGAGGATGTGAATATATTATCAAGCCCGCCGAAATTGAATATATTAATATGGAAAAATCCTTTAGCATGAAACTAGGCTAGGTGGTATATCACAACACTAGATACTTAGAAACAACTTGAATGGTGGTTGTTTGTATTCTTCAACGTAGGTACTTTGAAGAGAAGAGATGGGTTACAAGGAGGATGTATGTTTTCTTAATTGCACTCTTAACTGCAATTTTATTTCATGGAGTAGTAACATAGAAAATTTTCATATAAATGCATGTATTATCCCCTCCTAAAATACACTTGGTGAATTGAGTGTGATGTGCTTTGAATATAACAAATTGTACAAGATATGATATTATTTCATTTGAATCTTCCTTTCCCTAGGTTATTTGTTTTATATCCTCCCCCCCACCCCTTTCACAATGACCTTATGATTCTTCATATTGAGTTGTATCATTCCCTTCACAATTACCTCTTGATCCTTCATATCAAGTTTTGCAGATTATATTATTGTCAATGATTAATAAGATCTCTCTAGAAGAATGGTGTTAAAATTGTGAACAAATATGACAATAATTTCATAAAATGTAAAAAAATTATCGCAAAATTCATATTGACATCAATTTGATGATATATGGCTACGAATAAGATGCTAGTTCAATGCTAGGTGATGCATAAATGATGCAATAGATGCACCATTGATTCATATGACAAACAAGAAAATCCAATACAATGCAAAAATGATGCAACATGACACAGAAGAGACGTAAACGTAATAGTATTTTTTTTCTTTTAATATTTTGAGTCATAAGTACGATGCTAAAATTCGACATGTGCCATAAAAAACCCAACCAAAGGGGTCAGGGACTCTAGCAATGCTACAACCTTGTATTGTAGTAGTGTATCTACTTGGTTGGATGGAAAGGAAAACCACCTACCTAAGTCAAATGGTTGTCCCAATCAAATTTTGAGCAGTGATTTCCCCACCTACAATAGAAACTGAGGACAATTTCCTCTAATTAGAGAGGAATTTATGAGACTTGTGTACATTAATTGAGGAATTGTACTTTCTATGTCCACCTACTAAACTAAAAATAACACACACTAATACATAAAATAATATATATATAGCATTCCTCATATTTGACTTGATCCATGCTTGGCATCTCATAGTTTCAGAGAGCCATAATTTTGTAGAGTAGGTTCTTTGTAACCCTAAGCTTGTTTTAAAGCATGGAATGTTGAGAACAAACATGTAGAGTTCCATCACTTCTCTTGTATCCCATTTTCCAATTGCTTTCATTTGTTAGTTTTCTCTTAACTCCCTTAATTTCCACAACCCATGAATTTCATTATGGACAGTGGGAGCCAAAAGTACTTAATCACATATAACAATCAATATGATTAATTTGGATACCATGCCATACCTACAGCCATATATTATTGGTCACCTAAATCAACCATGCATTTGTTTAACACAAAAAGGTAGATTTCAATATGATAAATCCCATCAAGGAGGAAGTGCTATATGAAGTGGTGTCCCTTAACATTTTTGATGTTATTTGACAAGCCATTTGTGTGGGGGTGACAAGGCATCTATGAGTTGAAAGTGCATAACACAATCCTCAATATTGGAGAACAATGATATTAGGTGTTAAGATGTAATTTTGAATGTTAAGATCTTCCCCATTCTAATTAAGCAATGTCACAAACTCATCAGTCATGCATGCAAGTTTTTACTTATGATGATACAACAACAAGTTGGGCACAAGTTTATGGTGTAAACTCAATCATCTATTGTCATACATCCCACATAGCAAAAGCAACTTGACACACTTTTAAAGGACTACAATGATGTTTTCAATGACGCAATCGGGGTACCTCTACACTATTAGGTTCAATGACTCATTAACTTGGTTCAAGTTGCACCACTTACGAATTGATCCCATTATTGCATATTCATCTTAGAGAATGATGAAATCGAGTCATATATGTAGAAAATAATAGAAAAAGAGCATAAATTTTTTAAATATTCCCATATGGAATTCCCATAGAGCATGCATATTGTTGGAATCGGTTTAATACTGAGAGGGGGGTGAATCAGTATTAGCGCAGTTATTAGCAGTTTATACCTTCTTTAACATATTAGTCTTTAACTTAATCTTGATCTTTAATTATGCATCCAACATAAATAAAACATTCATCCACATATGCACCAAGACAAAGAACAAAGAACACACATGATTTTGACATGGAAACACAAATGGGAGAAAACCACAGAATGCTCTTTTGTAATGAAAAGAATATATTCAAGGAAGCACTAACTTCCTGTGTTTACCAACACTAACTGGAAGGAGGCACCGACCCCCTAGTTTTATAGGCACCAACCTGAAGGAAGCACCAACTCTCTGTGTTCTCCAGCGCTAACTGGAAGGAGGATACAACCTCTTGCTCCTTGCCCCGTCCTGTCACCCAGATACCCAAAATAATATTCTGCCTTGCTGATCTTTCAACTCGCATACACTTCTGATCTTCTATAGTTCATTTTACTGTGCACCACCTTCGTATGCAGACGATTCACTGTGCTTCATACATCACTTGACTTCTCATTCCACTTAGTTCTCCACTTCTAATGATGACTTGCTTCACGTACTGTGTGCTTCTGATATTGCAGTTTGCGCCAAGGTACACTCTGTCTTTCTGCTACTGCGCAACTGCACTTACCAAATAATATTGTGCTTTCAATTGATAGTTTGTTGTTATGAGATTATGCGTCAGTATCATATGGAACTATGCACTAACTTAGATGTGTCCGTTCAGTTTAAGTGCTACAATCTTTTAGACAATCTGTGACATGCTGTGCATCATATGATTCATCATTTCTGTTTAATGCACTTGCCTCAGATAATCCCCATCATGATGTGCCTACAAGATTCTGCTATTGTTCTGTTGTTGTGCATTTGATGGACTTCTTTACTTCGCACACTTCACTTCAACATTCATGCATCAGCCAAACATCTGGGCATCTTCTGATATACTTCGGTTCTGCCTCTGTGCTTCTGTCTTACATCATCTGTGACTATCTGCGTGCTTCCAACAATACTGTCATTCGGTCACGCACTTGCGCATGCTTCTATAATTCTTCTTTTCAATATTTGTGCATTCGTCACAGATCTACAACATCATTGTGTGCACCATCAGTAAATCATTATGTTGTATGTGCACACTCGTCTCCTCGCTAGATCATGTTGTTCTTTCCTCGAGCCCTTGATGCCCCAAATATAAATCTGTATTTTCCACTTGAATCTCTATAGCCTCGCCATCAAGCTTACATCAAATATCCAGCTTGCATCTCTATTTATACATGTCCCGCATGGATTGTATGTCCACAAGTTGGATGTGGCATTCCTTCTTCCTTACTCCACAGATTAAGCCTATGCCACATGTCATGCTCTATGCTGTTGATGTGTCATCCTTTGTGGGTCTTGCGAATCCATGGTCCACGAATTAGTAGAAATTTCACCTCAACGTTGTAGTCTTGCGCTCTCGATGTACCATTTATTTGTAGAACTTATGCAACTATGGTCCTCAACTTGGTGGGACTTTGACCTCATCTTGCGCTTTTGTCATGCCATCTCTTGTAGAACTTGTGCATACCCGGTCCTTGACTTAGTGGGACTTTAACCCTTGTGGTACCATCACTTGTGGGACTTGCGTAATTGGTGTATCAATGCTTTGCGAAACTTGTGCATACATGATCTTCGACTTGGTGGGAATTTGACCCTTGCGGTACCATCACTTGTGGGACTTGTGCACTTGTTGACTCTTTAGCTGTGGAAGCATATACTAACTTCAACCGTTGCACCCTTCTTGGCACTTGTGCACAATTCTGTTGGCTTCTTTTTAGACAGACCCGGGTTTTCAGGAGGCGCAGCAACAAACACCCCTTGGCGCACTGGCCCTTTCGGCAACGGGCTGCGCAGCAGCCCGAGGTCTCACCCGAAGTGGCTATGGGGGGGCTAAGGAATCAGGTTTCCTTAACCGAGGTGGTGTGGAGTCCACAGTCTTCTCTCTTCCCTTCTTACGCAGTAACTTCTGAACAGAGCGTCTTACTCTTTCACAGGTCATACAGCGCGACAACGTTGGAACTTACTCGTCTCAGTCTAGCTGCGCGATAGTCCTGCACCTGCGCACAAGGCCTTTACCCGCTACGCCCGATACACTATGTATCGCCTCTGGCCTCGCGCCACAGCGCAGTAACACACTCGTCAAGCGCTGTGGCGATAGTGTTCTTACAGACTCCTTCACACTGCACGAGTATAACTTCTAAGGGAGCTTCAAGGATTTACTTTACATACTCATTCATAAGATAGCGAAACATCCATGTAAACATAGACAGGAAAACATAGACATGCAATCACGTAAAGCATCACCATAACAAGAAGAATTATGTGGTTCGTCTCCACGGGAATTGTATCTTATATTATCTTGAGATGGGAATTACACGGTTCCGCTGCGCACACAGCTGCAGCCTTAGATCTTTCTGGGAAACTCCACGCAAACAGCTGGGAGCCCGTCTCTTAGATCTACTCTCTTCTTCTACAGAGATTACAATGACTCAGACATCAACTTAGACTGTCTGTAAACTCCGTGACTAGCTCTACAGCTATCCAACTCTCTAACTCCCTAGCCTTCTAACCCTTTTCCCTTTACAATTACACATATATATAGGTGGCCCTGAGGGTCGCACCTTTACAAAACTGTGTGCCTTTCCCCAACAGTGATCCCCAAAAACCCTAACCACTGACACGGCTAGGTGTACTTTAGACGCCTCTTGCAGTCGCGTCGCAGCTTCTTGCAGGCTCCGTGATTTCCGGCGTAGATCACGGGTATGGGCGCCACTTCATCGTTCTTTGCTCCTTGTCCTTCGCCTTCAATGCTTCGTCTCGTTGCTCTTCCTTGGTCCGAGCAACCATAACTTCTGTACTTTGCCTTAAATGAGGGTAGCTGAGCCCTCTATTCCACCGCTTCATTTATTGTGGTGGTTGAGATTTCTACTCGGCCACATTTACTCTTCTTTGGCTTGTGCGCGCGAGCTCCGCGATTTCCGGCCCGCGCTCTGCGGTGAGCTCGTCCATCTGGCGCTGTACCGCGCACTGTTCACTTCTGCCAAAAGTGGTGCTTTTCCTCAAAATTAGCACTTTTCCTTCAAAACTTAGTGCTTTTTCCCCAAAATTGGCAGCTTTGCCATAGCTGCAGCCTATGCTCCAACAAGCCCCTAACACTTACTTGTGGCTCGTCCTCGAGCCACTCGCACTAGTTTGCGGTCATTTTAGTTGTGCATCTGACTTTGCTTGGGTCGCAGCGAAGTCTTGCTTCCACTGCCCAATAGCGGAGTCCATGTCTTGAACACATTCGGTGGCTGTCTGCACCAGGTCTGCAGTAGCTTCTTCTCCTTCTATGTCATCGACCAACTCTTGAGACTCAGCAAATGCTTTGACCTTGGCCTCTGCTTGGGCAGCAAGTTCAGCATATTCATCCATAAACGACTGAATGATGTTGGCGAGAGTAGCATCTTTATTTCTGAGCCTGTGCAGTTCTTGGTGGACTTTACGGACTTCGCTCATCTTTCTCATTTTGGCTAAGCCTTCCAAGGACTTAGCTTCTTCATTCAGAACAGTTAGGGACTGTTCTGCTGCTTCCACTTGTTCCGCAAGGGCAACTTTAGAAGGGAGCTTCTCGAGCTCAGCCCAAGCCTCCATAGATTGCGTCATTAACTGCTGGGCTTCATCTATTTTGTGTTGCATTTGGATAGAAGCTATGCGCAGTGCTTCCAGTCGTTCTTGTGTCTCATCTACAGGAGGCACTATGACACGAGCTTCCAACTCGGTGAGCTGCTTTCTATGGTCCTCAGCCATAGCAACTACTTGTTGTTCTAGGGCTTGCGCCCTTCTGCCGATGCGTTGCACTTTCTCAACTAACGGAAGGTCTGGTTGAATCTGGCAGCTCCTGGGCGATTTCATCAATAGCATTCCGTAACCCAGTATCTTGCGCTTCGTGAAGTTCAAGCTACGCAGAGATCTCCTTGTAGCCTGCCCTTAGCTCTATTTCCTGCGTCTGCAGTCTTTGATTGGCATGGAATGTGGAGAGATCCCTATCTCTCAGCTCAGTAGAAACCTGCTCCTGAACCAAATGGAGAGTTTCCAACGGAATAAGCGACAAATTTATTTCAACAGGGCCAACCGCGCTTAACTGCAGTGCAGCCAAAGGATCCGGGAGTGTCATGCTTGCAGGCGGGATGTGGACAACAGTGTGCCTCTCTGTAAGTGCTTCAACCCGCTCAGTGCTTGTAGTTGCTTGCGGCACCTGCGATCCGGATGCTGGCGCATGGGTCTGCGCAACTCGTCCTGCGAGACCTTTCAACTCCACGAGCTGCAGGTCCAAAGCACTTCTGATATTGGCCTGAGAGGCACGCAGCTCGCGAAATTTCTCCTTCAAGTACTGATTGAGCCCCGCAGCAAGGGTCTCAGAGGGGTCTCCAGTCACTTCTGCGGGGTGCGACAGCTTCTGCTTCTTGGGAGGCGGTCCTGACGGACCTTCATCATTCTTCTGCGCGGCCTTTTCCTTTCCCTTATCTTTTTCTGGCGCCGCAAGGGGTGGCATCACGGCAGCGATGTCAGCGGCCTGCTTCCATTCATCTGGCCAGGACTTCATAGTGTCCTCCACATCCTGGGTAGTCATTCGGTAGAGCCCTACGGCCCATTCTTTCGACTGAATTCCGCGAGGGCGGAAATAGATTTCATGCAAGTTGGTAGAAAAGATCAACTTCGCTCCATACATTTTTGCTGTCTCCTCAGTAAGCCTCAGCATCTGCAGGATGGTATCCCTGAGGAGATTGTAGTACTCAAAGAATACGGCGCGGTTCATCTTGCGCTTCACGGGATTATTAGAATCCCAGAGGTTGACATAACGCATCCCTGTAACCTCTCCTGAACGGCGCGGAAGAAACTGAGTGTTGGGCGGTTCCTTCCACCCGACAAAGGCACACAAGATCAGGAGCCAGGAGAAATGGAACAGCTGATTGGCGATCTCGTCCTTCATTTAAGACTCAGACGTGGCTACAGAACTACCGCAATTCAAATTTTCGGTGGGTAACTTCAGCATGGGTAATTGTGCATATGGAGGGCTCCACGGCGAGGATAACTCCTCAAGCAACAACTAGACAACAGGGAACTCCACAAGAGCGAGAGTTCGACAACCCGGGGGACTTCGCAAGAGCGAAAACAGGCTCGCTCAGAATAGGCTTTATTGACTGCGCGGATGCTTCGAGGAACTGCGCGGGAAGCCAGAGACTGAAACATGTCTCATGACTTCCGTGTAGACTGTGATAAGTGCGATGCCTCTTTCAACTACATTGGACATCTACACGACTTTAGCAACTGATCAGGTCGACAGGGAGGAGTGGCCATCGCGATAAAGCTTGAGCCGACTCCCGTTGATCATTGTGGGCAGCAATTCTCCATTAAGCTTCGCAAGCTGACCTACTCCACCTTCGGTTATCTTCATCACTTGAAAAGGGCCTAACCAATGTACATGAAAATTGCCTGGAAACTTGATGAATTTACTATCGTAGAGGAGTACCAAGTCTCCTTCCTGAAAAACTTTATTCTTAATATGCCTGTCATGCCAAGCCTTCTGGCTCGCCTTCTGTACTTGTTGATGAAATCCAGCTAAAAGCCTATCTTCTTCTAAGGCAACCAATTGTGACAGCCTTTCACTCATAGTATCAGTATCTGCCATTTCTGTAATTTGAGCAATTCTGAGACTGGGAACAATGTATTCCATGGGCATAACTGCTTCTTGTCCATACACCAAACTGAAAGGTGTGTGACCTGTTAGTTTCTTGCATGTGGTTCTGTAAGCCCATAACACAGCTGTGACTCTAAGGTCCCAATCATCTCTTTGTTGGTTACAGACCTTGGTCAGGGCATTCTCCAGAATCTTATTGAATGCCTCCACCGTACCATTAGCTTGAGGGTGGTAGGGTGTACTCTTGTGGTGACTAATATGGAATTCTTCAGTAAGGGCCTCTATAGTCTCGTTCAGGAAATGTGTGCCCTGATCACTCATTAGAATTAGTGGACATCCAAATCTAGTGATAATATTCTCAAAAATGAACTGCGCGGCAGTGACAGCGTCGCAATTCTTAACTGGCTTCGCCTCAGCCCATCTGGTGAGGTATTCAGTAGCTGTGATGATGTATCTTGCGCCGGTTCTCTTTCCTGGTGGGTTGATAGGTCCCACGAAATCAATGGCCCACTTATCAAAAGAATGCATTGTTATCTGGGGTCTTAGCGGCATTTCATCTCTTCTTGAAGGTTTTCCTATTCGCTGGCACACATCGCAACACTTGTAGAATTCCTCAGTATCCTTGTGCAATGTTGGCCACCAAAGACCTGCGGCTAAGATCTTCTGCGCAGTCGGCTTTCCTGCGAAATGGCCTCCTGCGGTTCCTGAGTGCGCTTTTGCGATTATGGAGTTTTTCTCATGCGGTAAAATGCATCTGCGCAAAACTTCATTAGGGCCCAACTTATAGAGCTGGCCTGCTATCAAAGTGAAGTCTGCGACTTTGACAACAAGTTGTTTCTTCTGCTGTATTGTGAACTCAACTGGCGCTTTCCCTGTAGTGAGAAACTCAAGAATATCGGAATAATATTCGTCTGCTGCTTGAATAGAAAACAGCTGCGCATTAGGCAGATTGTCCTCCAAATTTGTAGGTTCCTCCCCTGACTCTATCCTAGATAAATGGTCAGGTCCTGCATTCAATCTACCTGGCTTCACAATAATCTCAAAATCATACTTCTGGAAGAGGAGTAGCCATCTGCAAATTCTTCCCTCTAACATTGGCTTATTGACCAAGTACTTCAAAGTAGAATGGTCAGTATACATTTTAAAATGAGCACCCAATAGATAGTGTCTGAACTTCTGTAAGGCATACACCATAGCTAGTCCTTCTCTTTCTGTAGTGGTGTAGTTCTTCTCAGCTGTGGACAACTTTCTGCTAGAGTAAGCAATGGGATGGTCAATACCTCCTTCTCCCGGTTGTGTCAGTACAACCCCCAATACTATGGAAGAAGCATGTACATGAACATGAAAGGGTTTTCTCCAGTCTGGGAAAACTAGAATAGGTGCTGTAACCATCTTTTCTTTAAGTGTGTCCAAGCTCTGTTGGCATTCTTCTGTCCATTGGAACTTCGAATCCTTTTTCAACAGTCTTTCCATAGGCGCAATAATCTTTGCATAACCCTTGATAAATTTCCTGTAGTATCTTGTATGTCCCAATGTCGTGCGCAATTGTTTGACTGAGTTGGGCGCAAGCAAGTTAGCAATGATGGCAACCTTCGCAGGATCCATCATGAGTCCTTGTCTGCACACAATGTGACCCAACAAAATACCAAAAGGAGCACAGAAGATACATTTTTTCAAGTTAAGGGAGATCTGATACTGTTTACATTTTTCTAGCATCATCCTTAGATTCCCTATATGGTTCTTTAGTAAACCAAACACAGTCCAGTCATCAAAATAGACTTCTAGAAACTTATGAATGAATTCTTTGAAAATAGCAACAACGACTCGAGAGAAAATAACAGGAGCGTTTTTAAGACCAAAGGGCATTACCGTATACTGGAATGAGCCCCATTCAGTCGCAAAAGTGGTCTTATGGCGGTCCTCTGGATGTATTCTGATCTGATGGTATCCTGAAAAGCCATCAGTGAAAGAGTAAGCCTCTTGTCCTCCAACATTGTCAAGCACTTCGTCTGTAAAGGGCGTAGGAAATGGATCAGGTGCTGATGCGTCATTGAGCTTGTGCAGGTCCACGCAGATTCTTATTTCACCTTTTGTCTTTTTCTATTGTACCACCGTAGGACTAATCCAATCACTTTCCTCTACTGGCTCAATGATACCAGCTGCAAGCATCTTATCAATTTCTTCTCTGACCTTTTCTTTATATCGCGGGTTCAACCTATACGGGCGTTGTTTTACTGGCTTAGCGTCTGCTTTCAAAGGTATGTGCATAACTCCTAAGTCTCCTAGGATGCCTTTCATTTCTGTAAACTTGGTAGGAAAGATATCCTGGTACTCATGTAGTAAATCTGCAATATGGCCAACAGTTTCATCATCCCAATAATCTCCTATAGAGGCAACCTTGGGTTCGGCTTCTGTACCAATGTTAATCTTCTTGAGCTTGATGTGTTCTATAATGGTAGGGATATCAAGCTGAGGGCCTTCAACTTTGCGCGTCCCTTCTGACTCTGGAATATTGATGTTGCGAGGATCATAATCCTCTTCTCCAACAACGAAATTATAGCATTCCAAGGCATGTTCCATCTGGACAACCCAATCTGGTTGAGAATACTCTGGTAAAGGACATTGTCCAAATACCTTCTTTCTAATACACTTTAAAGCCTGATCGATGCTTGGATGTTCTGACTCAAAGCTGAAAGTGAGTTGAAAACTTTCGATCATGAGAGGCCAAGTGATAGTGCCTCTGCGCAATTCTGGTTCAGTGTACCAGTTCCTTGGAACTATATCCAACCTGTGGATGAATAGGTGAATCCACTCGTCTTCCGAAATATTTGACCATTGCTGAATACATGCTTCAACATGTGACCTGGGGTCACTCTGTCCATCATATTTGCGCAAAGCTCCTGCTGTGGTCTCTTGAAATCTGCGACAGTCTTGCCATGTGTCGATATTTTCTTTATGCGCACCCCACCATCTTGCGAGTGTAGCGCGCAGTGCTACATCCAATGCTTGTATGCGCTGCTCATCTGGGATTTCTTGTTCATATGCATGTATGAATTCACTTACTCCAATTAAACCATCAAAGATTGGAGTGTTATTCAATTCTGTGCCAATCCATCGAATGGATTTAGTCATCATGGCGCAACGTCTTGCAGAAACCTCATGTAAGCGATTCTGCCAGTTTTCCAGTCCTGCTTCTGAATCTGATGCGCACGAGCTATCGCATCGCCAGCTGATATGGCAGTCCGATGTGGGATTGACATAATCATTATGACTAGCAGTCATCTGATACAAACTTTCCATGTGGCACACTTCTTCTTTTGCTCGAATGGGTTCAATATACCTTGGTCCTTGAAGGGGATCGAGCGGTGCAATGACCCTGGTCTGCTCATCCTCAAAGGTCATCTGTCTTTTCTTCAAATTAATGATAGCCAAATTATCAAATGCCCAGTCTATGCCTAAGAGTGCTGGGTAAGGTCTACTTTCATCCAGAATTTTGATTACTTCGAAGTCTGCAAAACTTCTTACTCCCTCAATATCAATGGGTACATTGGGTAATCTGCCCAATGGAGAAACTCGTTGCTGATTTGCAAGTCTTAGCTGGATATGAGATCTGGTAAGCTGAGGGCTACCCATCTGTTCCCATGTCTGCATGGTGAGAACATTAACTTCTGAGCCTAAATCCAAAATGACTTCGTCCATTTCAAATGCTCCAATCTGCGCTGTAAGTCTCATCTCTCTTCCAGTTCTAGTATGACTCCCAATCTGATGAATAGCACGCTGCGGTGTATTCATCGAAGCAGTTTGTTGATACTGATCCAACAGGTGTTGGAGTTCCATAGTTGCTTTTTCATTGCGCAACAACTTTAAGCAGCTTCTCAGGAAGGTATGAACACTGCCTAGTGTATCCTCCTCATCAGGCCTTCCAGATGTAGTGGCCTGCTCTTGTACCCAGTTTTCTTGATGTGGCACATGCGGTCTAATATCATTATGCGGAATTGCGATAGAACTTGAAGCTCGCGGATCTGAGAAATACTCTTGAGCTTGCTGGAATGCTTCTTTTTACTTCTGGAGGTCAAGCGGGGACGGTTTAATATTAGCGCGGCGCACCCATTGCGTCGCTGGCTTTCCAGTTCCCGACTCTGGCGCACTAGTGGTTGCTCCACTGCGCGTCACTATATTAACTGTAGGATCTGGTTCTCTTTTTTCTGCTCCAATCAACTGGATATTCTGGTTAACCTGTGGCTTCTTTTCTTGCATCTTGGCCATCAACTGAGGGCATTCTTCAATGACATGATCATAAGATTTACAGTATCTGCAGATGGTTGTAGGATTTTGGAAATCCCTTGCATAATGGCCTTGAGCTCCGCAGTTATAGCAAGTGATTTGTCCTCTTCCACGACCAAAACCTGCTGCGCGTCCTCGGCCTCTGTAATTTCCTCCTCTGCCTTCACGAGCTGGGTCATACTGCGGATCTGCTGTGGGTCCTTGTGGTTCTGACTGTACTCTATAAACATCATGTTTTATTTCTATCATAAGCTCATATGCTCTACAATTGTTCTCATCATGGCCTACTGATTTACAAAAATTGCAATATAGATTCTTTGGAGTTTGTACATATTTCTGTAATAAGTGACACTCCTACGGTCTGTGGCCTCTAGTTCTACAGATTTCACACCAAGGCCTCTGAGCCTGTGGTAAAGGGTTAGGTGCTCCAGTTGCAATATAATCTATGAAAACAGGACAATGGTCCTTTGAATGTCCTTGTGCTCTACACTTTGTACACCAAATTTCTTCTTTGACATCCTTTCCTTTCTTAATATCATGCACTTGCAAGGTTAGGTTTGCTATTTGGTTCTGCAACTGCGCAACATCATTGCTTGTTCCAACAATTGGTGAAGCTTCTAGTTTCATAGCCATCTCTAGAGCTTGTTCTTGAGTAGTGAGATTCTGTTGCATAAGAGGAAGTCTAATATGAGGAAGCAGCGCAGCAATAAACCATTCCTTATGCTGCTGCGGTGCAAACTCAAAGCTTACTTGATCTATCAAGGCTTTGAACTTCTGGTCAAAGTCCCATACTGATTCTGTAGGCAATTGTTTTATGTCTTTGAGTTCTGTTATGCAATGTGATTCTGATTTAGGCTTCTTGAATTCTTTAATCATAGCACTTCTTACATCAGCAAGCGTCCTATTCCGTGCTGCTGAGTATTTCATAAACCAAGTTAAGGCTCTCTCTCTTAATGTGGTTGCTAACTGAACCAGCTTAACATCATCATCATTAATTTGCTTAATCGTCCAAATGGCTTCACATAGAAACCGGTGCTGCTCAGGGTATTCTAGCCCTGTTCCTATAAAGGTTGGTAGCTTCATGTCATCACCCATCCTTCTTGCGCTAGGTTGTCGTGTAGGTGATGTGGCACTGCCTCCGGGATGGTTAAACAAAGGTGGAGCTGAGGTACTAGAAGTACCGTGCGGGCTACTAGAGGGTGTTACTGCGGAGTTATGCTGAGCCCCGTCTGGCTTTTGCGGTCTAAAAGGGTGATAAGGGATATGAACACTCCCTTGTCTCTCTATATGGCTCGCTCTACGAGCTCGACTATCTTCTAGGCTAGACTCAAAAGAATGTTGGTCGAGGCCTACTTTATACCGTTTTCCACTACGAGTGCAACCAATAGCTTCAAAATCACTATCAGAATCTGCGGACATTACTTGTCTATGCTATTCATCGGAAGCTATGCATAGTTTTCATTTTTCATATAAGAGCATTTTAATCGACAAGTTCAGGGAATTTAAGAACTTACCCCTGCATGCTTTGAAGAAGCTCCTCTCAGCCTCGCTAAAGCTCTTTCTCGTATCTACCGCAAACTCGGTGATGAAGCCTTCCAGCGGACTATTCAACCAAAAGTCTTACTGCGCGGGACACAGGATTATCTACCCGCTTCACAGTGCTAACTAGCTCAGGCGACCAAACGATAGGTTGATCAACATGCATAGTGGGTTGAGTATCTTCTAGCTTAGATACCCACTCATGCAACTCGAGTGAAAATGTTACAAAGAAGATTTCATGAAGGTCAGTATAAATATGCTTCTGCAACCAGTCTTCTGTTTGAAGCCTAGGGCTTCTATTTTCACGTTCAGGGAACTCTCTCGCCTTTGAATCAAACCACTCTTGAATTTCTTTAGCTGTAGGATTCCAGCACCACATTGCCTTCAAAATAATAGGGTTAAAGCCGGCGGCAGAACCATTTGTTGGCTCCCCTTTTCTCTAGGTTTCGCATCAATCTCGCACGTTGCCGGAATAACAAGTCTCAAGCCAACGAAACCATTTGTTGGCTGCTTTTTAGATAGACCCAGGTTTTCAGGAGGCGCAGCAACAAACACCCCTTGGCGCACTGGCCCTTTCGACAACGGGCTGCGCAGCAGCCCGAGGTCTCACCCGAAGTGGCTATGGGGGGGCTAAGGAATCAGGTTTCCTTAACCGAGGTGGTGTGGAGTCCACAGTCTTCTCTCTTCCCTTCTTACGCAGTAACTTCTGAACAGAGCGTCTTACTCTTTCACAGGTCATACAGCGCGACAACGCTGGAACTTACTCGTCTTAACCTAGCTGCGCGATAGTCCCGCACCTGCGCACAAAGCCTTTACCCGCTACGCCCGATACACTATGTATCGCCATTGGCCTCGCGCCACAGTGCAATAACACACTCCTCAAGCGCTGCGGCGATAGTGTTCTTACAGACTCCTTCACACTGCACGAGTATAACTTCTAAGGGAGCTTCAAGGATTTACTTTACATACTCATTCATAAGATAGCGAAACATCCATGTAAACATAGACAGGAAAACATAGACATGCAATCACATAAAGCATCACCATAACAAGAAGAATTATGTGGTTCGCCTCCACAGGGAAATCACGTCCACGGGAATTGTATCTTATATTATCTTGATATGGGAATTACACAGTTCCGCTGCGCACACAGCTGCAGCCTTAGATCTTTCTGGGAAACTCCACGCACACAGCTGGGAGCCCGTCTCTTAGATCTACTCTCTTCTTCTACAGAGATTACAATGACTCAGACATCAACTTAGACTGTCTGTAAACTCCGTGACTAGATCTACAACTATCCAACTCTCTAACTCCCTAGCCTTCGAACCCTTTTCCCTTTACAATTACACATATATATAGGTGGCCCTGAGGGTCGCACCTTTACAAAACCATGGGCCTTTCCCCAACAGTGATCCCCAAAAACCCTAACCACTGACACGACTAGGTGTACTTTAGACGCCTCTTGCAGTCGTGTCGCAGCTTCCTGCAGGCTCCGTGATTTCCAGCGCAGATCGCGGGTATGGGCGCCGCTTCATCGTTCTTTGTTCCTTGTCCTTCGCCTTCAATGCTTCGTCCTGTTGCTCTTCCTTGGTCTGAGCAACCATAACTTCTGTACTTTTCCTGAAATGAGGGTAGCTGAGCACTCTATTTCGCCGCTTCATTTATTGTGGTGGTTGAGCTTTCTACTCGGCCACATTTACTCTTCTTTGGCTTGTGCGCACGAGCTCCGCGATTTCCGGCCCGCACTCTGCGGTGAGCTCGTCCATCTGGCGTCGTACCGCGCATTGTTCACTTCTGCCAAAAGTGGTGCTTTTCCTCAAAATTAGCACTTTTCCTTCAAAACTTAATGCTTTTCCCCCAAAATTGGCAGCTTTGCCATAGCTGCGGCCTATGCTCCAACATATTCAATAACTAAAATAATCTTCTGATTGGTAAGACTTGGTGCTTTCAGGACTGTTCAACCATAAGCAGTTCCGTACTTCTTGTGCACTTCCAATCTTTGACTGCTTGGGCTTGCTTGCACATTCCAGAATCTTTCCTTGACATGCTTGCACACTTGTGCCTCTACTTGACCAACTCCTTAGCTGCTTATGCACATGTACCTTTGTCCTTCCAATTCTTTTCCTGCTACCTTGAGAGAGTATGACTTAGTGGACTTGATATCTGCGCATGTACCACATGCAGTTGGATATGTACTTATGTACTCATTTGAGCTAGATATGCATGATGCACCTTCCTTATGTACTTATTCATACTGATCATGCATGATGTATCCTTGGACACACATCTTCAGACTGGATGCAACTCTTAGATATACTTCTTCAGACTGACATCCATATCCTTCATCTATCTTGAGCATATAATTCTTCAAAGTGGCTTCCATATACTTCTTTAAGCTGGCATAAGAATGCCGTGTCCACTTTGACCTCAGTTGAAATCAATGACTCAAACTGAATCAAATGACATTCTCTTTGACATTAGTTGACATCAATGACAACCAAAGTTCAACGATCTCCCCCTTTGGCATCGATGTCAACACCTTTTGAATCCGTGTATACTTTTCTTGAACTATATGCTTCATCTCTACTTGTCGCAGTGTTCCCCTGTGTATATGCTCCCCTTGAGTTCTTTGGGATCCTGACTTCTGTGCATACTGCTGTCAATTCTTCTTCTGGTTTATGTTACATCTGCACATACAACTGATCTACTTCACACTCTTCCACGTCTGTTGCATCTGCATGTTGTCTCTTCATTAATCTACTTCACACTATTTCACGTCTGCCACATCTACATGTTGTCTCTTCATGCACTGTTTTCAGCATCATACTTTATTGCGTGTTGTTTCTGCTTTATGCTCTTTCACAACTTCTCATGCATCTTTTCTCCATGGCTACTTTAGTTCTTCTCAACCTCATGCATCGTATCCCCCTTTGACATCAATGGAAAAGAGGTGCCATTACTTGCGCAATTACTAGTTCTTCTTTCATTTTTTTTTGCACTAGCTTCATTCATTGTTCAGGGATGACTTCCCCTATCTTCATGCTTCATTTATTTGTTGTAATTTTGCACCGATATCCTGCAATTTGCATATTGCTTTCATAATTATCTTTGATTGCTTTTCCTGTATGGGTGTTATCTTTCTTTTGTATCTTGACCTACTATTCCTGTCACAACACTTCATCATCCTTTGTGAAGTGGTTCAAGTCTGCCTCATTTCATGCCAACTGCGCAGTGCCAAAAACTTTCTTGGTTTTGCATTGTCTTTTCATTTGCTTCCTTTCAGTGACTGACTGCTTCATATGTCGCATTTACTGCGTTGTCGCCTTGCCTCGTCGCATTTATTATTGTCACATCCCTTGCCATGGCAACCAAATATTTGGCACATTTATTCGCCAGTTCAACATTAAAGCAGATATGATACTTAAGTTAGTGTGGGAACAATTACGCGTCCTCATCGTACTTGAGCTTTTAGGGCAAGATCATTCCGTTGCATGAAGCAATGGATTGGATTCCTGCTTTTCGCACACCTTTCCAAAGCTTATTAGATCCGATATTCAATTTTGGCGACTCCACCACCTTCTTTGACTTGCGTGATATTGAATGCATATCTCATCAAATTATTTTCATGCGTGCGAATGTCTTCCATTCAATTCTATAAGAGTTCCATGAACAATGCCTGGTTCATCACCTTTTCCACTTATACATTTCCATGTCGCATTGCTATATGGTTCTTCTTCTTTCTTCCAATGGACTCCTTCTACCAAAGAAGGAATACCTCCCTTGAGAATGTGCGACTTGGAGTTCAGACACAATAGTCTGAATTCTCATGCCTGAGGTTTGACATGGGCATCTCGCAGAGGCAGATGGAGGAACTAGATTTTCATCATCAATATGCTCAGTCGCAGGTGTATCTCGGGCATTCCAAAAAATTGACTCATCTGACTTGTTGGGTTGACAATCTAGAGTGCTAGCACCAACATATTTTGAGTGAACTATCCTTGCTTCGGCCTCAACATACTACACCATCATCGTCTGCAACTCTACGACTCCTTCTTGTGTGTCCTTCTTCAGAGTGTACTGCACTTGTGCCGGTGGACTTGGATCTTTGTCTAGCAAACCAATCAGACACGGACATTGACCTCAAGCTATGTGTTGGAATATTTTATATTCCTTGGAAGGTAATAATGTCTTTGTATTATGTCGGAAGATATCCACAATCTTATGTAAAAGAGTAATACATTTATCCCATATTCATTATTGTAAAATATACTCTTGATATTCATTATTATATAAAGAGATGTTATTATGGAGAATTATATTATCCCACATGTAATATGTGAGAGTAATTCCTCTTCATCTCTTGGTATATAATAGAGTCAAGGGAGTCTCTCACATTCATCCTTGTGTGGATCATATTCATTCATTCGTGAATCATTCATCCATTGTGGATCATATTGTATTGGGGTTATTAACATTGCTTTCTGTAAGCTTGGAGGAGATATTCTGGAGATAATAGAAGACTACACTCCCTTGGACGTAGCCCAATTGGGTGAACCACGTATATCTGGTGTACTCTTTTCTCTTGTTCTCTTTATGTTCTTATTTAATGTGATATGTTATTGTTTACATAGATAGGTAAACTAGTTTAGTTAGATCCATATCGCTTCTATGGTATCAGAGCTTGTTGCTATGATCTAACACCTTCTATGGTATCAGAGCTTGTTGCTATGATCTAGCACCTTCTATGGTATCAGAGCTTGTTGCTATGATCTAGCACCTTGTTGCTATGATCATTTGGGTATTGTTTATTTCTTGTAGATTTTCTTTCTATCTTGTAGCCATTAGGTTTCTCTTTAGATCTGGGCATATTTATGTAGTTTTTTAATTTATAACCCTAACTTTGTTGTGTAGATTTTTGCAGAATTTTTTCAAGGGTTTCTTGATGTTGTTTTTGTAGATCTATATGATTTTCTGATTCTCCTCAAGGAGATCTATCTTCCGATTGTCAAAATGACAATTTTTGTCCAAGTTTGGTAGACTTTGTGCAGGTTTCCGTCTTCGGCAGATTCAACACTGTTTTCGGCCTCATAACTCGGTCAATTTTTATCGAAATTTTTATTATAACCTGTTTTTGGAACTGGAAAATCTGTTCTAGATCCGTTAATGCGAACACAATAGAATTCTGGGCCTTCCGATTGCCAAAACGACAATTTTCGTCCAAGTTTGGTAGACTTTGTGCAGGTTTCCGTCTTCGGCATATTCAACACTATTTTCGGCCTCATAACTCGGTCAATTTTTATCGTAATTTTTATTATAACCTGTTTCTGGAATTGGAAAAGTTGTTCGGGAACCACCTACATGGACAGAACATAATTATGGGCAAGTCTGGGCACTCAATCCAAGGGTTGTAAGTAAAAGTTTCTCTTTCCTTTATTGTTTTTCTAACTGTGTTTTTTGCAAATTCAAATCAGTACGGTAAAGTGTTTTTTTAGTTTTATGTTATTCATGTTTATTTTGGCATTTAGGTTTGTTTTTTATCATGTTTATTAAGAGATTATTTCTTTTTCTTGGTATATATTTGTCTCACATTTCTATATGGAAACATTGACATCTTTTAAGGGCATGTATCTCTAGTATTTTGTAATGATGATAGCTATAAACCATCTAATGCTTAATATGTGTGTTTTTTTTAACACAAATGGATAAGAGATTTTATATTATAAAAGAGAGGAGAAACGGAGATACACAGTGTAGGAGCAGGCCAGTTCCCCGACAATGGAGTGCTGCCTTAACTCTACAATCATCTTTGACATTTTTTACATCTTTCTCGACACAAAAACTCCTAGGAGAATTATAAAAACTTAATCTTCCCAAGAGACTGCGGACATAGACTTGTACATATATTTCCCAAGAAACTACAGACAGAGACTTAAACATATAGGCGACGATAGTGAATTGAAAGCTGGAATGACTGTGAAATACATAGCTCCAAAAAACTGAAGAAATACCCAACCTAACAAAAGGGAAGTTCCAAAAAACAAGCCTAAGAAGGCACCAATCCTGCAAACTAACAGTCAGCTCCTCCAGAATTGTCGCCCTGGTTCTGCATTTCTTGTTTCAGGTCCCTTATCTCAGTTCTCATACAATCAACTTTTCCCTCTATAATTCTGGCAGTGCAATGAACTACCCTGATTTGGGCATCCAAATTAATCGAGCAGGGGCATCCATTATCCAGAGCAACGACCAGACTGTCCACCTTCTCACTGAGTTTGCTACTGCTATCTCGGGCCTCCAGACGAGCTGCCTAATCCAAGGTTATCATATGCTGCAGGTCTTTTTTAAGTTCGTAATTCTCAGTTCTCAGCACGCGAACATGGGCATCCAGAATTGCCAAGTGTTCCTCGACCGCATTGTCCTGCTTCTCCTTAGTTCAACCACCACCAAAGTCCTGTTTCTCACCAGAGAAACCACCACCGAAAAAAGAACCCTGAGAACCACCATCCACCAGCTCCCTGCGCTGCACGCAGGTCATGCCTCCCTGACCCCCAAATGCTGAAGGGAATCCCTTCCTGAAATCCGACAAAGTTCCTCCATGGCAAGGAATAGTCTTCTTGCAAAGGAGACAATTGGAGGTATTGCCTAAGTCTGCCATCATCGCAGGTTCTGAATGACACCAACCTTCCTGGCACCCTGTCTTAAATAGCCATACGTCTTGAGAACCTCCCGGATTAATTATGTGCATGCCACCCATGTGAAGCAAGCAAGCGAACTTCCCTTTGATCGAGGCTCCAATGAGGGTTTAAAACATTAGCATAAAAATTAAAATTGCTCATTTGGTGCAAGTCATGAATTGTGATGAGAGTAGGAGTAGTAATTCCAGGACTTCAACCCGGGAGTAGTTGATTCTCAAAGTCTAAAAACATATTGATTCTTTCCCGAGTGTTGGGCTTAGATGAATCAAGGGATCCAAACCTTGCCTTTTTCCTTTTGATTGCTGACAAGAATTCCACGATAAAGTCTTGCTCCATTGTTCGCCATCACATCAGCCTCTTGATTGTTGGATCTCAAGATGTGAAGGAAATTAATAGTTTTAAATTCGCTAACAAGACACTTAAGGATATTGTGTACTTTAGTCTCAGGCTTCTTTCTATTAATGATTAGATTCCTAGCATCCCTGATAACCAACATAGAGTCGCCACACACAACTAAATCGGTGAGGCCTTCCTCCCTTGCAATCTCCAAACCTTTTGTTAAAGCTAACCATTCTGCACTGTTGTTTGACCTTCTTCCTATTCCCCAAGCGTAGTCTTTCATCTTGCTTCTGTTAGAGTCGAAGGGGAATCCACCCGCACTTGCCAGCCCAATATCTAATGCTTAATATGTTAACAAGATTCTTAATAACTAATTTGTTCTTTTTTATCATATTTAATCATGTTGATTTCTAATCATGTCATGTTTATAAGAACAATCTCATATGTGTTATCTTTTGACCATTATTTGTTTTATTTATATGTTATTGTTGACCTTTGTGTAAAAGCAAATTCATTATTTTATAAGTAATATCTTTATGATCATTATATGCTCTTGCTAATTAATTCCTTGAGTAAAATCAATTTTTTGAATCTATGTGATATCATAATTTTTTGGCTTGTCATAAGTTATTTAATTAGGATATAGTTTCTTTCTCATGTATTGCAGAGATTGTATATAGTTCTTGTGCCATTTGTCTCTAACATTCCTATACGGAAGCATTGACATGTGTTGTTTGTCTCTAACATTCCTATATGGAAGCATTGACATTTCCAGGGCATTTCATCTCTTGCATATTTACATAGTGTTAACAAGAAATGAACCCATAACTAAGACCATTAGTGACTTGTCATTTCATAATTTATAAGTGATATCATGAGTTGATCATAATTTGCTATATGTTGATCATATTAAACATTTTGATTTATTTTCATGTCATGTTTATTTTGATCATCTTTTACTCAATATTTATATGGCTTTGAGCAATCTTATAATCTTGAAATATTTATCATGAACACCTTGTTCTTGTTGCAATGAGATTTCTATTCTTATGATTGCAGAGGTTATCTTGTTCTTACTTGTCTCTAACGTTCCTATATGGAAGCATTGACATTTGTTTTTTGTCTCTAACATTCCTATATGGAAGCATTGACATTTTTAGGGCATTCATCTCTTGCATATTAACATCATACTAATAAGAAATGCACCTATGCTTAAGATTAGTTGCTTGATGACTAAATTTTCATATATTTAAGTGAAATCTTGGGCTCACTATTTATATGTTGTGGCTGACACTTAATGTGTAAAAGTAACTTCATTTTCCTTAAATGAGCAAGTTAATCTTTTATTTGATCATATTATGTTGCCATTCTTTTTCTATGATGTTTGCTTACCTTTGGTGTATAAGCATTTTCATTTATGTATGAGCACCTTTATTTTATGATCTTTATGTGCTTTAATCTTGAAAGTTCTTGTATAGATATGTTCTTTGTTTAGGATTTCATCTCATTCTAGGCATATTGAAGCACCATCTTCTACTGTTAAAGTCATGATGTTCATCTGTATGATATCATTTTCGCTATGTAGACCATTGGGGTCTTGTTCCTTTGATGTTTGAGGTCTTCTATAGATATTTCTATTTGCATATTGATTGGAAAAATGTCTACTATCCGCATGTGTATTGGCCATCTGGGTATTTTTGTACACTGTTGTGGTGTTCTTAGCCACATGTTCTATTGTATCAGCCGTCAAAAGGTATCTGTACACTGGTGTGGATGTTATATCAGAGTTCTTTAGCTATCAGTTATGGTTGTGATGATTCTTGTGGTGATCTAGGCATCTTGTGGATCTAGTAGCCATGTTGGCTTCTCTTTAGATCTGGGCACCTTGTTGTTGGATTGCGTCACATGTTCTCGACATCTTGTGGATCTAGTAGCCATGTTGGCTTCTCTTTAGATCCGGGCATCTTGTTGTTGGTATTTCATTGTACAACCTTGTTCGTGTGCAATTTCATAATTCAATGAGAAGCGGTTGTTCTTCATCAAATTTCATCAGCCGAAGTGTTCTTCTTTTTCAGCTTTGGTTCTTCTAGAAGTTGTCATCAAGGGGGAGCAGTAATGACTCCTTCCTTCCTTTGTTAGTAGGATTTTCTCCTAGCCATTATTAAGGGGGAGTGTTGGAATATTTTATATTCCTTGGAAGGTAATAATGTCTTTGTATTATGTCGGAAGATATCCACAATCTTATGTAAAAGAGTAATACATTTATCCCATATTCATTATGGTAAAATATATTCTTGATATTCATTATTATATAAAGAGATGTTATTATGGAGAATTATATTATCTCACATGTAATATGTGAGATTAATTCATCCTCATCTCTTGGTATATAATAGAGTCAAGGGAGTCTCTCACATTCATCCCTGTGTGGATCCTATTCATTCATTCATGAATCATTCATCCATTGGGGATCATATTGTATTGGGGTTATTGACATTGCTCTTTGTAAGCTTGGAGGAAATATTCTAGAGATAATAAAAGACTACCTTCCCGTGGACGTAGCTCAATTGGGTGAACCACATATATATGGTGTACTCTTTTCTCTTGTTCTCTTTATGTTCTTATTTACTGTGATATGTTATTGTTTGCATAGATAGGTAAACTAGTTTAGTTAGATCCATATATCTGACACTACGACTGTATATTGCTTCATCATTTTTCAATTTTGCCATCTTTACTCGTCTTCTTGTATATGCTCCTTTTTGGCATCGGCATGGAGTCCCAACTCATGCAATTTTGTAAATAGACTGATTTTGAATATAACAAAAGTTATATTTTGCATCGACTCATATCTATATTTCAACAATGTTTGCACCTTTTCTTCATTCACATATATGCAAGAATTCATATTCTGTGTCATAACACTTAATTCAACAATTAATCTGTTCTGCACTCTATCGTATGCAAGATAACTTAGCAAAAACTAAATGCGTGCCTGTATATGAAATTCCTTTTCTGTGACATTTCCAACTTAACAAATAACTATGATGAATACTGCGACAAACACTTTCTTAACCACACACCTAACTAGCATACCCCTTGAATTCCTAAGATGCATCATGTTGAACTCAAGTGTCTTATTCAATCCCTTTGAGATTAGTAAGAAAGGCAACAATTGCTTGCTGCATTAGATGCACCTGGATTGTCTGCATCTTCAACGCACTTCTGAGGAGATTTCCTTACCCAAGATTTATTATGCGCACTTATGTCTTGATTCTGCATTAGAGAGTTTTCACTATAGTCCCTTTGAATGTGATTGCCTTTGCGTACTAAATATTCATCTGGATAGTTCACTACTCTTCGACAGTACATAGCCTTATGTCCAAAACCATCACATGTATAGCATATCACTATTTGACAATATTTTGCAATATGACCAAAACGATTGCATCTTGTGCACTTCTTCCTATTGATCCTTCTTTGGTTAGTATATTGAACATAGTTATATTTGTTGAAGAAACCATCATACCTAAAAGAATTAACAAGATTGGGGCAATGTTCTTTGTCGCAGACCTTCTTTAATGCTTTTTCATAACCAAGGCATGTTTTGTCTTCTGGTGATCTTTGATCGTCCAAGATTTTGTTCAAGATTGATGTGCTAGGCTTTGAACTTGTCTTTTACCTCATCATCAATACTAGCCTTGTTGTTTTCTTGATGTGTGCAAATCACTGTGGGATCATAGACTTGTTTCTTACCCTTCATCTCAACCAATTTGTCTTCTAGATGAGATATATCTTCGTCCTTCTCCTCAAGCTTATTTGCCAACATCTTGATTTTCTACGCAAATTCTTCTAAATAAGCTTTCAATGCAGATTTCTCTTCCTAAAGAACTTTGACCTTGTCTTATGCACAAATCAGTTGTATCTCATAGTTGGTTACCTTTTCACACACTTCTGCGTCAAGAGATTCTTGAAATGGATTGTCCTGTTCCTCATACTTCGACAACTGTTCCTGCAATAATTTCTTCTTTTTTATTGACTTCTTCAAGTCATCCATGGCACTAATCAATTCTCCTTCCCAGTCAATATCTGCAGCATTTTCTTCTTCTTCATATTGACTATTAGTCTTGACCTCTGCAACAAGATTTGGAGATGTAACTGGCTTCAAAGGTGTTTCGAACAATCCACTAAAGAAGTATTCGTATAGTGATCCTGGTTTACTTTGAGCAACTGGAGTATTCTTTGAACCACTCTTGTTCTTTTCATCTCTGCTTTCTTCTTCCAAAAAGGTCATGAAAAGTACTTCTTTTGGTTCTTCGTCACAGTCACTCCCTTCAGATACATTGCTATCTTCCTCAGTGTACACACTTTTCTTTTGTTTTGGAATCCTCCTTTTAATTTTAGGTCTGTGCTGAGTGCGCACATTTCTACGTTCATGATAACTGGATTCTTCCTCGCTGTCGATGCCTTTATTTTTTCTGTAAGGACACTTAGAGGCATAATGGCCTACTCCTCTACATTTGAAACATTTGAAGGGCAGCTTGTTCTTGTACTTACCTCTTCCTCTTTTAAGCTTTCTAACAAAGTTTGATTCCTCATCATCTGACTCATCGCAACAGTCATTGTCGTGATCATGCTTGCCCTTCCCAGTAGCTTTAAAAGAAACATCCTTTCTGAAGGGAGTCTCTTTCTCAGTTCTCATCGCATATGCAGTCAGAATCCCCTGAAGCTCGTCCTTTATTAGATCTTCAAGATTAGCTATGTCTTCCAATACAGACACCTTTGCATCAAACTTTCAAGGAAGAGTTCTTAGTGTCTTCTGTACAATGGATTCTTCTTCCAAAGTGACCCCGAGACTTTTGATATCATTAAGTATCTCATCAAATCCTAAGAAATAAGAGGTAATGTTCTCTTCACATTTCATTTCCAGGGATTCAAATAAACCAGAGTATTTATGCAACTTTTCTTTCTTTACCTTCTCGTCACCTTCATAGACACCTCCGAGTTTGACCCAAACCTCCTTGGCTGATGCGCAGTGCATAACCTTGACGAACTCATTACCAGTGAAACCACAAAGTAGTGCGTTTCTGGCTCTTGCATTGCTTTCATAGATTCTACTCTGTACTGGATTAACTGGCACGACTACTGGGACATTGTAGCCATCAATAACGGACTTCCATACATATGATCATATTGATTGCAAATATACTTCCATCCTGACCTTCCAGAAGATAAAGTTGGTGCCATCAAACCTTGGTGCTCTGTTAGTTGAAAGACCTTCCTACTTGTCCATATCTGTGCAAGGATCTATCTTTCAGATGTAATCTGTGACTGAAGACATCTGCTTTGATACCAATTGTTGGAATCGGTTTAATACTAAAAGGGGGGTGAATCAGTATTAGCGCAGTTATCAACAGTTTTTACCTTCTTTAACAGATTAGTCTTTAACTTAAACTTGATCTTTAATTATGCATCCAACATAAATAAAACATTCATCCACATATGCACCAAGACAAAGAACAGAAAACACACAGGAATTTGATGTGTAAACCCAAATGGGAGAAAACCACAGAATTCTCTTTTGAAATGAAAAGAATACATTCAAGGAAGCATCGGCTTCCTTTGTTTACCAGCACCAACTGGAAGGAGGCACCGACCTGAAAGAAGCACCAACTCCCTGTGTTCTCCAACACCAACTGGAAGGAGGCTACAACCTCCTGCTCCTTTCCCTGTCCTGTCGCCCAAATATCCAAAATAATATTTTGTCTTACTGATATTTCAACTTGTGCACACTTATGATCTTCTGTAGTTCGTTTTGTTGTGCGCCACCTTCGTATGCAGATGATTCACTGTCACTGTGCTGCATACATCACTTGACTTCTCATTCCACTCAATTCTTCACTTCTGATGATGACTTGCTTTACGTATTTTGTGCTTCTAATCCCGCAGTCTGTGCCAAGGTTCACTCTGTCTTCCCGCTATTTCACAACTGCACTTACCAACTAATATTGTGCTTTCAATTGATAGTTTGATGTTATGATATTATGCATCAGTATTAGATGGAACTGCGCACTAACTTAAGATGTGTCCATTCGGTTTAAGTGTTATAGTCTTTTATAAAATCTGCGACATGTTGTGCATCATATGATTCATCATTTCGGTTTAATGCACTTGCATCAGATCATCCTTATCATGATGCGCCTACAAGATTCTACTGATGTTCTATTGTTGTGCATCTGATGGACTTCTTTAATTCGCACACTTCACTTCAACATTCATGCATCAACCAAAATTTTGTGCATCTTCTGATATACTTCGGTTATGTCTCTACGCTTTTGTCTTACATCATATGTGACTATTTGCGTGCTACTAGCAATACTTTCATTCGTTCCTCACGTACTTGCACATGCTTCTATAATTATCCCTTTCAGTATTTACACATCTTTCACAGATCTACAAGATCATTATGTGCACCATCAGTAAATCATTTTGTTGTATGTGCGTACTCGACTCCTCGCTAGATCACGATGATCTGTCCTTTAACGCTTGATGCCCCGAATATAAATCCGTATTTCCACTTGAAGCTCTATAGCATCACCATCAAGCTTACATCAAATCTCCAACTTGCATCTCTATTTATACATGTCCTGCATGGATTATATGTCCACAAGTTGGTTGTGGAATTCCTTCTTCCTTACTTCACAAATTAAGCCTATACCACATGTCATGTTCTGTGTTGCTAATGTGTCATCCTTTGTGGGTCTTGCACATCCATGGTTCACAACTTAGTGGAACTTTCACCTCAACGGTGTAGTCTTGCACTCTTTATGTACCATTGCTTTGTAGAACTTGTGCAACCATGATCCTCAACTTGGTGGGACTTTGACCTCATCTTGTGCTTTTTTCATGCCATCTCTTATAGAACTTGCGCATACCCGGTCCTTGACTTAGTGGGACTTTAACCCTTTCGGTACCATCACTTGTGGGACTTGTGCACTTGGTGTATCAATGCTTTGTGGAACTTGCGCATACGTGATCTTCGACTTGGTGGGAATCTGATCCTTCTGGTACCATCACTTGTGGGACTTGCGCACTTGCTGAGTCTTTAGGTGTGGAATTTTCACATATACTAACTTCAATTGCTACACCCTTCTTGGAACTTGTGTTGGATTCAATAAATGAAAGCATTTTTTGATTGGTAAGACTTGCACGCTTTCAGGACTATTCAACCATAAGTCGTTTCATACTTCTTGTGCACTTCCAATCTTTGACCATACGATGCTTGGGCTTGCTTGCACATTCCAGAATCTTTCATTGACATGCTTGCACACTTGCGCCTTTGCTTAACCAACTCCTTGGATGCTTGTGCACATGTATCTTTGTCCATCCAATTCTTTGGCTGCTACCTTGAGAGAGTATGACTTGGTGGACTTGATATCTGCGCAGGTACCACATGTAGTTGGATACATTACTTATGTACTTCTTTGAACTGGATCTGCATGATGCACCTTCCTTATGTACTTCTTCATACTGATCATGCATGATGTATCCTTGGACACACATCTTCAAACTGGATGCAACTTTTAGATATACTTCTTCAAACTGACATCCATATCCTTCATCTATCTTGTGCATATACTTCTTCAAAGTGGATTCCATATACTTCTTTAAGCTGGAATAAGAATGTTGTGTCCACTTTGACCTCAGTTTACATCAATGACTCAAACTGAATCAATTGACATCCTCTTTGACATTAGTTGGCATCAATGACAACCAAATTTCAAGACATATATCTCAATTACATGTGCATGTGCATCGAACAAATATGGAATATTACTATTAAGAACCACACTCAAATCTTGTGCGTTGATGACCTAAATAGCTTGAGAAACATGAAATATCTCACTAGGTTAGAGCTCAAATAACATTTAAATCCCATTGATCCTCAAGATGCTTGGAAGATAACTTTCAAATCCAAATATGTTTTATATGAGTATTTAGTGGTTTCCATTAGACTCACTAATGTAAAAGTGACCAACTTCATGTAGTTGTATATGGCGATGTACTACAACCCTTCATATATCACTTTGTTGTTGTGTACTTGAATGATGTGCTTATCTTCAACAAAGCATGGGATGAGAACCTTGATCACATGAAGCAAGTCTCAAATACTTTATGCAACCCTTCTTGTACGCTAACCTTACCAAGTGTTCCTTTGACATCAAGAGGATAAGATACCTTGGTTATGTCATTAATGAAGCATGAGTCCATGTTGATCTAGGGAAGGTACATGTTATTTGTCACTTGCCTACCCCAACAAATCTCATAGAGCACCACAACTTCTCGGGTTTAGCCAACTTCTACCATTAAATTATCTTGGGCTAACTTCTCACATGTCATGTAGCCCCTCAACCAAGTCCATGTGTTAGTGCAAAAGAAAATTTAAATGGACCCCAATACGACATGCAACACTTGAGGAACTTAAGCACATACTCTACTCAACATCAATTTTGATTTTACCAATTCTATGCCAACCCTTTGAAAGTGATAATGATGTGTCTAAATTTTCTTTGGGAATCATTCTAACTCGGTTTCATCATCATGTAGCTTGGCACTCATAAACTTTAATCAATGAGGTTGTCCATGGTTATTTAGTATACACCTCGGATCTATACACCATTCTACAAGCAATTCACTAATGGAAACATTGCTTCTTGTCTAAAGAGATTCATTTATTTAGAGCATAAAATTTTGAAGTTTGTTCAAACACAATGCAAAATGAAATGTGCATGCTAGCTTAAGTGGATAACAATTTGTAGCAATGCCACTCAATATTCAATAAATCAAGTAGTTCATGAAAATATTGGTCTACCAGTTAGCACACTTAAAAATATACGTGTTTCCACAACACAAGTAATTGGTCGTAATTATCCAAAGAATTTATGCACCTTGCACCCATATATTGAGATGTTTGCTTAGGGAATCTAGTCACAAGTCACTACTTGAAATCTTATCTAACTTTTCACCTTGAACATTTGTGGATTCGAGTTGGTGAGTTGCAATAGAAACTTTGCTGGGAGGAACATTACTCTAAATTTGGAGGTTGTTTTAGCACTCAGGAAGCTCTTGTCCTACAAAATTACTTCTACTAGTATTTTTGTATTGATGTGGAGTGTTACAGGCATACTTGTGTAGCTTGCACAACTGTTAAATTTGTGAATCGTGAGTGGGGATTCTAAATTCATTTGTTGATTCCATAATGACCTTGGGAGTTTCTCAATGGAATTATCACATGCATATCAACCTCAAGGTACAATTTTGATGGTATTTTTGTGGCAAACGATAGGTTCTCTAAGATGGAAGTACTTGAGCCCTCCCACAATATTGATTTCATGTAAGACACAACTAAAGTATTCTTTGTGCATGTTTGGGTGCACTTCAACCTCCCTTTGCCCATTTTTTAAACTAAGACACCAAATTTCTCAACACTTTCTAGATATCAATGTGGGGGTTGTTGGATATAAAGCTTGAATTGTCAACAACGTTCCATCTAGCCACCCATTAGTGGCCAAATGAAAGTGGTGATAAAAACAATTGTAAATTGATTATGCATGCAATCATATGCACTCTCACACTTGGTATGAAAGCATAACATTCATTATGCAAATTTATAATGGAGCTCAACATAGATCCATTGGGTGAAATCACTTCAAATTTCATCTCAACTTGCAATTTACATCACCAATTAATGTGGCTTACCCTCTGTGCCAACTATCCCATGCACTAAAACTTGAGTGCATGAGGATGTCAAAGGAGGTGAGTTTGTTGAATAAGTCTAGAATGTTCATTGATAAGATCAAGTGATTTTGGAGAAAGCATGCCTTGAGTATAGACAAAAGCACACTCAACATCATGTCCCTCACAATTACAAAGTTGGGGACTAAATTTGCCTAAAATTTAAGGATTGATTCGAAGGATCTCACAAGAAGCTCCATGTACTTCATTATGGTCCTTACTCATCATTACAGAAAGAATGCAATTGAGTTAGACATCCTACTATTCTTAGGATTAAATTAGGTTTCCAATGTGGAACTATTGTGGCCTCACAATGCACCTTTGTTGGAGCAATCCACTGTACAACCAAAGTGCTAAGCCTATCTATGACATAGTTCTTTGTTATGGCATAGTGCCCATCTCCAATGCAAAAATGAGATTTGGTTTAAACATGAGCTCTAGTGTAATTACAAACCCCATTGCAATGGAAAGAAATTATATATTTTATCATGTAAAAATCAATAGAAACCACAAATTCCTTTTTAGTGGTCCTTACACCCAAACACAATTTCTTAGTATATTGAACTCACAAACTTAGTGATGTGTAGTGTCAACTTGAACCTAGTGACAAATGGCACATAAGGAAGCACGTGTGACACCAACATCATCAAGCATAACTATTGAATCTTTCTTCTAATTGCCTTATAAATGTAACTAAATCTTGGATGTAATTGTCAATGCATATATAGTTGTGGAGCTCCTTGTACATTCTCTTAGTGACTCAAAAGATAGAGAGCTTAGATAGTTCAATGTGTTTACAAGACTCAATCTAACATTCCTTCTTAGGGATCTAAATATAGACTACTTACTACTATCACAATTTTATATTCTAATATACATTATGTTGCATTGAAGGCAATGCATGGCATACAATTTAGAGTAGCACATTTTGTTAACACTAAAGATATATAGTATTTGAGAATGATACATTGGCACATGATAATACAAAAAAAAACTTCAACCAAGCATATAGACTGATGCACAAGAGACACGAGAAAGGGAGAAGTTTGCACCTAATGCCACCCTACAATGACAAATCATGCTCAAAACTATCCATTTCTATTTATGAAGGGTGAGACCTTCAAGGGCCTCCCATTGATAGTTGTGAACCTATGCAATCGACAAATGGTGGTCCCCCAATGATTGGTTTGGACCCCACCCCAAATGATCATAACCAACCTCCTCTTGACGGTAGCATAATTAATTTTTAGTTTATTTATGTTCATAATGCATCCCTTTGTATATTGCTTCTTTGAATACTTGGGCTATGGACACTTAGTGGTGGTATGGCTACACAGGTTACTTAAGCCAAAACTCACATTTTTTTGTTTTTATAAGATTTTGCTCATGCATGTGGACGACACGTTGACAGCTTGCCCTTTTTGTATTTAAACATAGTATATTAATAATAAAATCAAACTTTAATTGAAAGAAATTTCCACTAAATTGGGCAACAGTACCCCCCAATTGTCACAAGATATATGTAAATGAATAATTTGATGTTGATGTCTAGGTATAAAACAAAAAAGAACAAAAAATCCATAGATCAATGTTATATTTTCCTGGAGTTGTATGCTATGAAGGCCATTTGGGCCAAAACTAGACCATTTACAACTATTTAACTTACATAAATCAAAATACCCTTAAATTTGATTTGGATAGCCATAATAAGCCAAGGTTGAATTGCTAGAGGAGGTTCACAGGGCATCACAGAAAGCACTAGGGTGATGAAGCTCCCTGTTGCATACGTGGCTTGTTTGATTGGACTGCATTAGTTTGCTTAATGATGCCATGTTGGCAAGGTGATCAACCATCCTATTATGCTTGTGTGGCACATGAGAGAAATGGAAGAAAATGAGTGAGCTTGTAGTCATACGAGTTAGAGGTAGGATTTGATAGCCCAATTAGGGCCCCTAGCCTCGTGGTTGGATTTTATTGCTCTAGTCAGTAAGGAGTCATCCTCAACCTCCCAAGCCACTACAAGCATGAGTACCCTAGAGAATCCCCTCTTCTTTAGTCATGTTGTTTGTGGCTTCCTTCGATGATTTTGCTAAGTTCGTAACCATTTTCCCTTCAATGTTGTAAATTACCCCCCCATTACCAATCAAGCCTAAGTTATGCTTGGCTGTGTGGGAAAATTTAATCTTCGCTTAAACAAAATCGGCCAAGGACCATTTGCAAGTATCTCAACCTCTATTTGTTGTATCCACCTCTAATGATAAATTCGAGGTTTTTGCTCTACTCATTGGAATACTTGTAATGTTTTGAAATTGCACTATGATGTCATTTTGTGATCTCTCCTCTGCTTCTGCCATACCTCAAGGGTTCTTAATTATGTGCTTGTTTAACCTGGATGACTATGAGTCAACAAGGCACAACATAATAAAATGTTTTGTTCCAGTACACAATAGAAAGGTTAGTGTCAAGACATAGAGATGGTAGAAAATGACATGAAGAAAAATAGTTTGTTGGTATATCATTCAACATATTAGCCCTCAATCCTTTTTAGTAGGAAATGTTTATGATAAGCTAACATAGACAATATTTTTAATACTGAAGGTGAATGAAGGTATTTGTTGTTGCCTATCCACAATTAAATAACACGATAGAAAGAATTATTGTCTTTGGATTCTAATTGTGCAGTTACAATGGATTTTTTCCTACAATCATAATAAAATCAAATATAAAATACCCAAATCCATTGCTAGGAGTTTAGGATCCTTTGAATTTTATTATATTAAAGTTCTTCCATAATTTAGTGAAAATTTAAATGTCTGAACTATAGAATAAACCTAATAGTAAAATTCAATATCCCTTTAAGCTCGTTCTATTGAACTAGTTGCAATGGTCATATGATGATCAAATCTGGATGATCCATAAAATCATATCATGTTTTTCTAATTTATGATTTCTCAACAATGTGAATATTGGGGAATACTACCACAATTTTGATCAAGATTCCTTCAACTTCCAATATGACCTATAAGCTTTATTAATTCATATTATGATTCTAACATAACAAACTAATGAGAGAGAAATGATAAAATTGTTGTTTAAAGTCAAATAAACCATTGCAACAATATATCATCTGCAAAATCAGCAATTACCCGAAAGTTTATTAGTCAAATAATTATGGAAGTGAAACTTTTCACATAAAATGGCCCAAAGAGTATTAAAAAGTTTTGCTAACTCATTCTTAAGAGTCACAAAACACAAATTATCGGGGCAATGAATTATTAGTTGCATACTATCGCTGGAAAATGAGAATTAATAGTTGCATATTGACACCAATGACCCATCTAGGGTCCATTACAACCTTCTTTTCATAAATAGTCCTATGTAGCTTCGGACTTAACTATTGCTTGACTTCTCCAAGATGGTCGAGAATTAGTCTTTCAAACATTTTTTAAATTTTACAAGGCATGGTTGCTTAATATATGGTTTTAAATAGTGAACATTTTGTGAGAGGCAGAAACTTGGACGATTTAGGTCCCCAGTCTTATCTATTCAGAGTTTTTATAGTAGTTAGCGTTTTTTGTTCAATTTTCTATCATGATATAGTTACGACCCTCTAGTTAATACAAAGTAGTGCCTGTTATAGGAATCACCTAGGCATGGTGTTGATACAGTACCCAGTATGGATCAGAATCTGAGAACCATACATCCGTTTCGAACTCGACATTTATTTTAGGTTTTTCAGTGGAAATCATTTAGGAAACTGGAAACGGTTCCGACAGCGACGCATCAGTACATATCAAAACATTTCGAAGGGTGCCTTACTGTCTGGCAACTCGACTGCAACCCACCACTTACTAGTCGTGCCCAGTGAGTAAATATTTGTGTACTCGCTAAAGCTCATTTGTTGATCTTCTACAGCGTGGGATGAAGGTGATAGCCTTTCCCATGGAACCAATGTTTCCTGTTTTCAAAGGCTTATTTGCCTATCTTTTGAGGATTGTGAGGTTCGTTCTTAAATCTCTGGATCATTTATTTTGGGGATTAAGAGGTTCGTTCTTAAATCTCTGGATGCCTTTGCCTCTCCAGTGGAATGAATAATAAGCCTTCAGCGTTTCAATCTTCATGCCATGGCTCCGTTAAGGAGTCACTTGGCCACAACGAATCCTGAGACATTTGTTAGGGTGGCCTTTATTAGAGAAGGGAATCAAAGTATAGCATAAGGAAACTAGCAGCAGTCAGAAATAAGAATACATTTGAAATTGTTTTGTTCTGTGGTAACAGGTTCAAAAGCTGTAAAGGACATATGCTTCATGTTATTATCCATCACTATCAGTAAAAGCCTGCTTTATGGATGAGATCATAATTGTTGCACGTTGACTGCAGCATTCTATGTACAAAATACCCTCTGCACCTCTCCACAAGGACGACATTCTTGTCGTAACTAGCATAAATGCACAAAAATAAATTCAAGGGATCAAAGAAGAATAGCAAGATCCACTAGAAGGCATGGAGAGTGAAGTCAGTTAGAGTAGAATAAATTTTCGTATTTCTGATTTTTAACTCTTGGAGCATTCTAGATAAGCTCATTTTTTCTGATTTTGAAATTTCTCATTGACATTATGATATTAATATGTGGAATGAAGAAACTTCTATGATGTAATTCCTCATTTTTACATTTATGGTTTATGGTTTTGTACAAAGTATAAATTTTGTTTACAATGTACATTTCTCACTGAAATAATGACATTAATATGTGGAATGATGAATCTGCTATGTAATTTCTCATTTTTACATTTATGATTTTGTAGAAAGCATAAATTTTGTTTACAATGTGGAAATCTGAAATTCTGAGTCGTTACATGCAAGATCTTGATCCTTCATGTATAATTTTGTTTCATGAAATATGTCTTATTAACAACGTAATTGTTACATTTATAATGTAGAAATCCGATATTCTGATTTTGTAGATTTTGTATGATCTTACAATCTAGAATTCCGACCTTTCTAACTTTTTTCGTAAAATTTCTGGGATTTTGCGTATAAATATATGTGTTTATATAAAAAATAGGGTGTCAATCCCTCAATTCCTAAATTCAGGATGGATGCGCAGCTGCATCTTCTACGGATTCTGATACACACCCACGAATTGTGTAACCTTGAAGGCATCACTTCTACAAATATATAGCATGTTGACCTGTATAAATAGGATCATTAAGTGATAAGTGAGAAATTATTATAAATAAGATATTATTAATCAATCTCACACACAAGATGTATATGATTATTTGACGGGTTTGTCCGGAGATATTCTCTCGTTCTGTAGTTGTAAAACAAATCATCACTCTTGTACTTGAGAGTGACATGGTCAACGTCTGTATTTGTTGTAATCGATGTTTCTCCAGTTATCTGTAGTAACTTGGGTCATAACATATATGGCTGGAGCCCGTAGACATTGAGGACCATTCTCTTAGCTTGCATCCATTGTCAAAGTGGCTTGAGAACATGGTGGAGGAACCTATTAGACTGAACAATATGTTGTTTTGATTGGCTCTTAGAGCCTATGAATTGGTCCGAATCAAGTAACTGTATATATTAAATTTCCCTTAACCTTACTACCTATTTTTCGGTGGTTCATACTATGTAGTAACAGTATATATTAAATTCCCCCTAACCTTACTACCTATTTTTTGGTGGTTCATACTATGTAGTACTATATTTGCAAACTAGCAAATCTATATACTTTTTCTGCCAAATTTTCTTTAGATTAAAATAGAGAAAACTATTAAAGCAAACATGACAACAAAACAGCTGCAAGCAACATAGCTATGAAACTGAAGGCTGATCAGAGTTCTTACATGTAGCCTTCTAACTAATATAAAAGGAAATGGTCAACGTGAGACAAATATTCACTAGTGTAAAGACTGCCTTCTTCAAAAACATACAAGACTCTGTGAAGCCACAACACAATGAACCCTGGGAAGACAGACTATTGTTAAACGGAATAGTTACTTGATAACTTGGTTCTCCTAGTTAAGGCCCTGCACCTGTGTTGAGCTTAGTTCCCAATAATCATTTTGAAGCTCAACAGAAATTGCAATCTGTAGCAAAGTTCAATATAAATCCTCATGAACTGGGATCTAGCAATATCCCTGGAACATCAACTAGTCATCCATCTCTTCTTATGTTGCACAAGTTCCCAAAACACGGGTACGATGGGAACATGGGTACAAGTATCCAATATGGCTAGAAGCTTCTCCCAAATTCACAGGAAAGGGTAGGTTGGGATCAGCAATAATATATATTATAAAAATATAAAAATAAAATAATCTTTCCTGCTATAGCCATTTACCCATAACTTTTATAATTTGAATCTTCTGAGATTTTTATTGATATGGTTGCTAGATGGAGGTTGGGCTGTCTATGAACAAACACAGAGACAAACTTGTAGATGAGCTTCTGAATACATATATATTAATTTTGAAGATTGTGAACTTATATTCTGAAATTAAGCTTTGCTTTTACTAATGAACTTGGATTTTCCTGACAGAGATATCTGAATGAACATTTGTAGTTTACATTTGTTGAATGATCAAAGCTCTGCTTTTATGAAATTCTAGTTCTGTCATCAATTCTGTTTTGCCTGTGGTTTAATGGTAGAATTCTGTGGTTTACAGAGTTTTAACCAATTTAGGCCAGCACTGACAAAACCTTGACTTCAGGTTCATAAAGAAAATTTGGTTGGTTCTAGTAAGGAATAACATTGTAAGACTCAGCAACTAATCTTCCAGTTAGTTTCTTGAAGCTCTAACTAGAATTAAATATTAATCGCACTGGTCACAACAAAATAAGTAACCACGGCATTTATTATGATGTTCCATGGTAAAACTGCAGCCATATGACTAATTAAGTCCTACCATGTAATATACTTTGACTTGCAACTGTACATTCGAAGTTTCAACACAACACTGCACCATGTCTGTTAAGGCATTAATATGGGTTACATACAATTTTCTCCATGATTGGGAAGAAGGCAATATAGTAAAATGCAATGACACAAGCAAAATAAAACCAAAAGACACATTGTTCTAGAGCGTCTGGCTACCACTGTACAGTGAATCTAATATGAATGCAATGCAGCAATAACATTAAAAGGACAATAATATGATAAAATCTGAATAACCATTCCTGCTATGTATTTTAGTGGCCATTAATTAGTATGAAACTTGTTTTGAAAATGAAAAATCGAGCATGTACAAGCGCTCACCCAAGGAAACGCCAAAAAATCATTCCCAAGCACACGGTTTCTGAGACTGGACATTCCCTTTTAGTTCCCACATTCCCGGAACCATTCTCATCTGATTTGGAACGTTTCCTACCTGTTCCCAAGTTCCCTGGAATGCCAGAATGTCGGGAACTAGTTTCTGAAAGGCCGGGAATTGTTCCCAAGCAACAGAGATGTCTTCCATCCATCTCCCAAGTATGATACAGTAATTTCCTGGATTGAATCTGCCTAGCCACATGTTGTAGACTCAAAATATCCCCTTCAGTGCACTTTTCTGTTATACTGAAGCATATGTCTCCTTTAAATCTTGGCTCCAGGCTATCATTTTCTTTGTTTTTTGTGTATGGCAACACTGCTGGGTGGGAAAATGCCTCCCTATCTACAGGAGAAATGCACCCAGCAGATGATATACTGACTGCTTTTCTGGTAAAGGGAAATACACAGTCAGCAAACACCCCAAATGGGCATATTTTGGGTGCAGGTTCCCTGCAATGATGCACCCCCAGTATGCACCTGGAGCAGGTACAAGGTTAGCGGGTTATGTGAATACAGTAATGCTGAATATTGCAATGAACAGCGATCAAATGGGGGAAGTTTACACAGTGCTTAGGAATGTTTTTGGGGCATATAGCATGGCGATTTGTGAATAATCAATAAAAACCATAGTAAAATCTGTAAATGCTAAATATTAATCAAATTTATGTTTTGTTTCTGTTCCAAAAAAGTACTCGAGTTATGTCTTTGAAGTTTGCATGAGTGTGCTCCAATGAAAACATGGAAGAGAAGACATTCCTATTCACCCTGCACACATCTCCCTGATCCTAGCTCGTATATGGTGTTAGAGCTAACTATGATAAATGAAGATGTAATGAATCATAATAAATTTTGCAGGGCGCATATGAATGTTTTAGAGGAGAAAGCTTGGCAAAGAATCAACACAAATAAATAGCCATAGTGCTCAAAGTTTGACCCAAGCCATGTACTAAAGCATTTTATTGGACTCAAAAATAGATATGCATAGCAATGTACATGGATGAGCCAGCAAAGATATATGCGTAACAAAATTTTACACATGGTGTTACGAAGGGCCTGACCAGCTTCCATAACCATGACCACCAAAATTTGGTCTCCCACCACCCCATCCATAATTAGCTGCAGCATCCATATGCACAGGCATATTCTGGTATGTTCTATGTTTCTGTAAAGGAGGTGGCATTTCTGGACCATGTGTAGGATCTTGGAAGTGTGAAGATTGATCATAGACCATTCCCATACCCTGTGGTAGCAATTGCATGGGCATGCCTGCTGGAACCTGCCCTAAATCACTCTGAAAGTGAGAAAATGGACCTGGCCCGTTTGCATGCATATACACTTCCTGTGGCCCTGAAATTACCGATGTGCCCTCATTGGGCAGAATTGTACTTCCTGCATGCTGGGTTATCTGGCAACTATCTTGCATCTGTGGAATAAATGGAGATTGCATTGGTAATCTTTGATTATTTTCTTGCACATTTTGCATACTAGCTTGAACGGCCACATCATCCACAGGAGGACCAGATATTGTTGGATCAAAGTGAGGAGTGCTCTGCTGAGGTTGCACTTCTGGTTGCAAAGGATAAGACAGGGGAAATGGGTAAGTTGGGAATGGTGGAGGTATGCCTGGTTGATTTGCAGACACGAGCATTGGCGGCCTCTGTGGTAACACCTGATATGCTGGGTTATGCTGATAAAGTCCATCCATTTGTTGTTTTTCTTGTTGCTGAGAATATTGTTGTCCTGCACGCGGGCTTTGATACATTTCAGAATTTGTATGATGTCTTTCTCCATGCAAATGTCTATGGTAGTAATGTTGAGGAGACTGGTTGGGCTGTTTTTCAGAAACTTGAGTCATCACCTGATTTTGCTGTAGTGGATTAGCACCTGTGTTTCCTTGATGATCAAACTGTTGCTGGTAACCTGACTGCTTTTGCTCTGACTTTTGTTGTTCTTGAAAATTTGCTGCAGAAGATGGCCCTATAGACTGATTCAATTGAAGCTGTTTTTCAGGTGGAGATGTTACTGGTGTCCCTATAAACCCTGTAGACTGATTCAGTTGAGGCTGCTTTTCAGGCGGAGATGTTACCTGTGACATTGACACACTATTTGGTTGAGATGGCAAAGATGAAGATTCTGCTGCATGTGGAACTTGTTGTGAAGGATGAAGAGAAGGGGCTGACACAGAGCGACTAAGTGCTTGAGATTCCACATGTAATGGCTGCTTATACTGAGTGTCTGACACACTTGGCTTAGCTGTTGAAACATCCTTCTGTTGCGCTTCTTTTTCGGATTCTGGCAGAAGCAAATCTAAATGCACATCCTTTAGATGTTGTTCAAAATCATATTTCTTCAAGAATGACCGCAAACAGTGTGGAGCTCCACAAATGAATATTCCATCAAGCATTTTTATTGTTTGTATCTTTTGAATCCTTTCATCACACCTGAAATAAGGTGAAAAAACAATTACATTGGTAGGCAGAAAAATGCTTTTGCAGGGTACTAATGTATCTTTCAAGAGTTGATTGATATGAAGCATAAATGTGTTAAATTGTAATGATTAAATTATTGCCTTATTTGTTAGGGGTAAAAAGCTGTAAGGATAACAAGAAATAGGCAAATTAGAGAGGCGATCAAAATGCCAATCCAGTATTCTGTAGAAGAGCAATTAAGAAATAGTATAATATAATCTGCTTCTCTTAAAGAAATGTAACTCCCTCCAAGGAAGTCAGACCCTTATCTTAACATGAATTTGGCATATATATCAGTTGATCAGAGTATTGCAAACATCTAAATTGGAAAGATCCATCACACGTGTTGTGATTTAGACATAATTTTGTAACAAATCTGAAATTACCATTTTGGAAAGATTCCAAACACAAACAAAACCAGCGAAATGTAAAACCCTATCAAAGCAACATTCAGAAATTTACTGTTACCAATTTCTTGTCTAATTTCAATAGATAATTGATCAAGAAGCATGGTTATTCAAGGCTACACCTATTTGTTATTCTGTTATTGAGCAATGATTTTCTTTGAATTTCATTTCCAATTTCCAGCAACAAAAAAGGTCATACTTCCATAAAGCAAGATAACTCTGACCTACCTATGTATTGGCCACACAACAAGAAAAAAGATATAAACTTACAGATAACAGCTTGGCTCACTCCTTGCACACATTAAGCAAAAGGCATGCTCACAGGGGCTCTGTCAAAGCACAAACAAAGACATTAATCCTCATATGCAAAATATATTTGGCAACAACGATCAGATACTAGCACTAAACATACACACCAACATGAATTGTTCTCTAAATGAATTCATAGCTCACAAACTGGTGAGACATACAAGCAAGCTGTTTATTTCTTCACTCAACACTGAATATATTTATTGTCTAATTTCCTGTCTTTGAGAAAAATGATCGTTATAGTTAATATTGTTCTACATGCCACCTAAATTGAGAAGAAGAAAAGTCAAAACTGAAGCATTTGATTAATCTTCTGATGTGTGCATAGTTATTACTTGTCTTCTCACATCGAACTCAGCCTGCCTGACCTATCAGGCCACGGCTGTTAACCATAAGTGGAGGGGCCATAGGCCTTTCAATCCCCTGATGATGCCATCATGCTGTCTGATGGAGCAAACGCTGTGAGCAACAATGGCACCTTCGAAAACACATTGCATGTTCGTGCCAAAGATGTACCACAAGGTAATATTCCTAAGCCTGAAGTTGATATCCTGATATTAAAATACATGATGCTGAATTTGACAATCTTTGTAGGCAGTTGCAACAAGGTTCCCTGCCAGGGTATATTTTGTAGGGGGAATCCCCCCCAACCGCGGAGTTGTTTCACACCTGGATTTGGAATAAATAGGAGTGCTATGGTTAGCATTGTACCAAGGCCCACAGCTTGACCAAAAGCGTTTTTCTTTTCCAATTTGTGGATACAAACAGTCCTGAGAATGTGCGGCATAATGGTCCCTGGATTAGCAAAAATACCCTCCTGGTTATGGAAGCCTAGACTTCGGACTTGTCAGCCAATAAGTAGGCTAAACTAGACTGTCCTGACTGGCTTGAGTTCCTCAACCACTCAATGCAATTTTGGCCCAAACTTCAGCATATTGCTGCCTCCCTAGGGGAAGTTGTCTGCCTGGAACCGGACAAATTCTTCAACCCTAGGCCACAACCCTGGGTTTGTGTTAGGGCTAACATATCCCAAGACCTCAAGGAGTTTGTCCTTATTCAGGCTGAAGGCAGAATGCTCAAGACAGCCTGTCCATTATGTCAATTTTCACAACACCTGCTTTTGTTGTCAAAGCCCTAACCACCACATCCGTGACTACTTGCTAATGCCCCTAGCCAACCCACTTGCAAATTCTGTTTCCCATGGGCCCCCTAGGCTAAGAATGTTGATGAAGGTGCATGGACCCAAATGCATAGAAAAAATAAGCCAGGCAATGCTCTGCCTATGGCCATAAGTTGACCCAAAGGGTATAGAGTGGGCTAGATCATCCAAACTGGATGCTTAGTCCATTAAAATTGACTTTGAGAAATCCTATGACAAGGTTGAGTGGCCTTTTATTTTGGTCATGCTAAAAGCACTGGGAGGTTTGGGCATTACTTTATTCATAGTGTGGAAACTCTTTTAGTTGATGCCTCTACTTGTCTTTCCATCAATCATGACAAAACTAAAGTATTCAACCTGTTCCACTCTATTAGGCAAGGTCTCCCAGAGTCCCATTAGCCCCAACCCTTTATGTGCTAGCCATTGAGGCTCTGGGCTATATGTTAAGTGATAAATTTAGTCTAGGTATGGTGAGAGGAATCCCCCAACCAAAGCTTGATGTTGGCCAATTGGTCAATGGGCACTTTTGTCACGGGTCTAAATGATTTGGCACGAAACCGAAGCTTCGTCCCTCTCTGTTGACCGTGCGGCACCGCCCGAGTTTCCTTGCCGGTGGTGAGACCAACCCAGTTTGGAAGCCCAGTAGACTACACCTTCAAAACACTTGCACTTATACTTGTTCAATTTTATACCTAGTCATTCTTATGTTTGCACTTATTAACAGTTACACTTAACCAAAGATGCACAAGAAAGATAAGAACAAGATGTGTTGACACCTCGGGCTGAGCATGCCCAAGAATTCATGTATATAGACAAAGGGTACAAGTTACATCAGAACGGGAGCGCCCACAAGTTGTTTCCCGTGAGCATGCCAATCGACAGCGTCTCAAGAAACCCCAAAGAATTACCCACTCCAAAGAATGTGTCCCATTCTGCCCAACGTTTTCCTCCTAAAGCACCCCCGCAGGTCTGCCGCCTGTGGCACCTAGTCACTCTTGCCCGAACTCACACAAGTTTGGTTGTCCATCACTTCGCACTGTCGTCTACCAAGACGTGCCCTCTACCTGAGGTGTGCTCGTCCTGACTGCGCCTGCTTGTCAACTATGCTCTCCGACTTAGCCCAAACTTGGTTGATGAATGAATGCCTTTGTTTGCCACCATCGTGCCTCATATATAATCACTCTCCCTTGCTAATGGATGCGACCAAGGGTCGCAACCCTCATGGTCGCACGCCTTCCAACTCAAGCTAGCTTGCCGAGGAGTAGTGCGGTGTCCATGTTTTGCAAACTAGGGGCTCCCCTCTAAGCTGCTTCACCAAGGTCTGCACCTCCTCATGCCACCTTGTTGTGCCTGTGCAACTCACCTACCTTGGACGTTTTCCCCTTTCATGTGGGGCACACGCCCACCTTCTGAAACCTCATCGTCAGAAGTTACATAAGATAAGTCCGAAGCTAGCTCCGTTGGTGAAACAGGAATTATAGAAAATGGTTGAAGCCAAGATAATAGCTCCGATCAGATATTCATAATGGTTGTCTAATCCGGTTCCTACCAAAAAGAAGACAGGAGATGTCCGAGTATGTGTTGATTTCAGAAATTTAAACGTGGTCTCGAAGAAAGACAACTACCCGCTCCTGAATATGGAGCCCTTGCTACAAAGAATTACAAGTTCACAGTTGATGTCTTTTCTAGACGATTTTTCGAGCTTCAACAAAGTGGCAGTTAAGAAAGAAGATCGAGCCAAGACAACTTTCACTACTCCTTGGGGCACTTACCAGTATTTGAGGATGCCATTTGGATTGATGAACGCCAGGGCCACATTCCAGAGAGCCATGGATTATGCTTTCAGGGATATCATGCAAAAAATCTTGGAAATATACGAAGATGATCTGACAGTCTACTCCAAAGAAAGAAAGAATAACATCAAGCATCTACAACAGGTATTTGAACATTGCTGCAGGTATGGCATTTCTTTGAACCCTAACCAGCATAGATCCATCTTAAACCCGTATCTATCAAGCACCAAGAGGGATCCAATTTCTTGAGGTGTATTTCTTTTTTAAAATTTAAACTCAAGAAATTTGATCTCTCTTGATCCGGGTTTAAGTTTTAAGTTTTTATTTTATAAACGAACATCTATTTTTTAATTACTTTTCATGATTATTTTTCATTTTAATGGCCGACGTAATATATCTTGATATATATTACTTTTTACAGTTTATTAATTTTGACAAACATTACATGTTACTTTTTACATTTATTATTTTCAAACAAACGTTACATGTTACAAGATCTCCCTCATACTATTACTTTTTACATTTTATTATTTTCGAACAAACGTTACATGTACTTTTTACATTTTATTATTTTCGAACAAACGTTACATGTTACAAGATCTCCCTCATACTATTACTTTTTACATTTTATTATGTTCGACAAACGTTACATGTGACATCCGTTACAAGATCTCCCTCATACTATTACTTTTTACATTTTATTATGTTCGACAAACGTTACATGTGACATCCATTACAAGATCTCCCCCATACTGGGCTATAGAGCGCCTCTCGGCGCAAAAAGTCTATTTTGGGGGTTACTGAAGGAAAATTGTTAGGCCATATTGTTACTCAGGAAGGTGTTAAAATTGATCCTGAAAGGGTGAGGGATATCAAAGAAATACCATTGCCTAAACATCTTAAAGCTTTGAGATCTTCTTTGGAAAAAATAATTTCATTCATAGGTTTATACCCAATTTTGTTGTACTAAACCTTGGAATAAGTTGCTTAAGAAAGATGTAGAGTTCAGGTGGACCGATGAATCAAAGAAAGCTTTCGAAGACATAAAAGATGCAATCACTCGAGCTCCTGTATTGGTAAGTCCTAACTATTCCAAACCTTTTCAAATATTTTCTTTTGCATCTGCTAACACCATAGCAGGAGTTCTCCTTCAGAAGAATGAAAAGAATGAAGAACAACCAATTGCCTTTATGAGTAAGGCCTTGAGCAGCACAGAAGCAAAGTATCACAGTATGGAAAAACAAGCTTACGCTTTGGTGATGTCACTAAAACACTTCAGAGTGTATATTGGTTATTCGAAGATTATGGCTTATGTTCCTCACCCAGCAGTGAAAGGGATATTGAAGCAGCAAGACAGTCTAGATGCTTGAGCCAAATGGATTACGAAGATACAGGAATATGACTTGGAGATCCAGCCTACCAAGTTGATCAAAGGCCAAGACTAGCTCAGTTATTGGCAGAAGGAAATGAGAAGGCATTGGACCTCACAGAAGAAAGGCTTCCTATGGTTTCCATGGTCAAAGAGTCCATAGCACAGTGCGACTGGTACAGAGACATTGTTTACTATCTGCAGAATCTTTCATGACCCAGTCATTTGCCAGACCACGGGAAGAGAGCTCTGAAATTGAAGGCATCCAAGTATTGTTTCGTGGACATTGTTGCAGATGATGGATGGATTCAGGAACTCGGATGGAAGAATCCAGATGGGATTATTCTCACTTGCGTTGAACCTCCTAAAGCAGAAGATTTAATGAAGACAACCACGTACAAGATTCTGAGATCGGGATGTTATTGGCCCAGCGTCTTTCAGGACATATACAAGTATGTTCGGAGTTGTCATCCATGTCAGTTGTTTACACGGAAACAGAAACTCGCAGCCTTGCCGCTTCAACCAATCATAATTGAAGCACCTTTTCAACAATGGGGCCTAGACTTTATCGGGGAATTCAAAGAAAATTCGAGCAATGGTCATAAATGGATCTTAACAGCTACAAATTACTTCACAAAATGGGTTGAGGCCATTCCTACAAAAAGATCCACAACCAAGGTGGTCATAGATTTCTTGGAAGACAGGATTATCACTCACTTTGGTACACCAACCAAGATCGTGACGAATAACGCCCCTGCTTTCACAGGAGGAGAATTGTCTACCTTTTGTTTTGACTACGGTATTGTATTGTCACATTCCTCCAACTATTATCCCCAAGGGAATGGACTTGCAGAATCAAGTAATAAGAATTTGATGAACATCATAAAGAAGACCGTCGACGACAATAAAAGATCCTGGGATAGTAAACTGAAGTATGTAGTTTGGGCAGACAGAATCATTATGAAAGAATCTACCAAAAAGAGTTTGTTTGAGCTAGTCTATGGGTTGAATGCTACGCTGCCAATCAATTTGAAGTTACCTGTATACAAGATGCTCCAACAAAATATGGACTATCCAGACAGGTACCAAAGAAGAATCAACAACTTGATAGAACTGGACGAGAATAGATGGAAGGCTTTTCATCACCTGACAAAACATCAAGACAAGGTTAAAGGCAAATTTGACAAGAAGGCTCGACAACGAGGTTTCCATCTTGGTGACTTGGTACTCTTGTGGAACAAAAGAGGTGAACAATCAGGTAAGCATGGAAAATTTGAAAGTTTGTGGTTAGGTCCGTACCAGATTACTAACATTGCAGGTCCAACTACATTCCGGTTGAGCCACATGGATGGCGAAACGGTTCCTCTTCCTGTCAACGGATAGTTACTGAAGAGGTACTTTACAGGTGATATCTGATCTTCTACATATTTATGTTAGTTGATTTATTATTCGTTTATTAGTCATTTCATTAGTTGCTTTATTTAGTCATTTTATTATTGTTCGTCTCTTAGTTATTATTTTATTTGATGAGCAAGGCAGGACGGAAGTGTCTGCCTCTGAGTACTTTTGATGTCCTTGGTTTGATATGTGTGTAGGTCTACAAGTAAAGATGACTCTTGGATTCCCGAGCACCCTCAGGAGGAGTAGTCGTCCCGCAGTTGGGGCCAGTGTTACAATTGTACCAATACCAACGCACCTGCAGAGGTACCCCAGGGAGAGTGTGTCCTTTTTCTAACCAGGAGGGGTGTTTAGCCAGCTTTTCTGAGGTAGGGGTTATGGCCAGACCCTCTAGTTTCTCCTTTGGAAGTACTGGATTCCCGAGCACCCTCAAGAGGAGTAGTCGTCCCGCAGTTGGAGCCAGTGTTACAATGGTACCAATACCAGCGCACCTGCAGAGGTACCCCAGGGAGAGTGCGTCCTTTTTCTAACCAGGAGAGGTGTTTAGCCGGCTTTTATGAGGTAGGGGTTATGGCCAGACCCTCTAGTTTCTCCTTAGGAAGTACTATGGCTTAGTGGCATTGCTGACTGCCTCATGAAAGGGCTTGAAGCCCTAAGGTTGCTGTTTGGGGCTTCCAGGGGTGGATTATTGGGTCACATGACCCCAACTTTGTTTTATCACTCCAGCGGCAGATGCTTCAGCACTGAGGCGCATATTTATCCTCTGGAGCACCCTCCTGGCCCTCCAGCTCACCAATGCTCTCTCCTTGGCCTCCACAGAGGATGACGTCATACCTCCTTTGACTGTAGTATGCTTGCTCTGAGGGGGGGCGTTGAGGGATTTTTCACTGTTTCTGGGGTTAGTAGGGGTATGACGACCCCCCCTCCGCATCCCAGCCTTTAGTTCAATCCGATGTGTCCATTTTCAGTCATTTTAGACATGCATGGGTAAATGCTGGGGAAAAAGTCCCAATTTACCCACTCAGTTGATTATTTTCTATTATTTTTGTTATAATTTTAAGTTGACATTTTATAATTTCAAATTGACATTTAAAAAGGCACGTCGGCCTGGATTTGATTTTATTTTGTAAAAGTGAGTGTGAAAGGATATAAATTACCTTTCCTCACTTCAGTTTTAGACATCAACTTATGGGATTACACTATTTTCTTGTTTTCGACCCTCCTTGGGCATTTTGAGGGATGCGCACTTCTTGAGGATGAAGGCACAAGCTTGTTTGGGGATTGATCTTTGAAGTATCTTTTGTTCTTGCACTTTGCTTGGGTAATGTTAAGAGTTGTTTGCTTGAAACGTGCACAAGAAGGTATCTAAGTCTTTCTCTTGATGTCTTTTTGTTAAATGTTGGATCTATGCTTGTCTAAGGTTGACTGGTAGTTGTTAATGTTGCATTTTGCCCTAGGGCCTAGCTAAGTAAAATTTTCAGTATTTTGTTGCCCTAGCAAGGTAGAGCTTGAGCTTTAGGTCTCCAAGGTTTGTCTTAGTAAAGCTTCTCACAACCAACCCTAGAGGTTGTTGGAGGAGTCCTAGGGGCTTGCCAAACTTGGCAAGTACCATCTCAAAGAGAGGCTTATCCTCTTTGATGCCCTAGGGTTAGGTTGGATTACCTAAAAAACCCTAGGTTGATCTTCTTCTAATCTAAATATGTGAGTTTGTATTGTTTTGTAAATATTATTTTAATTTAGGTTTTGATTTTTTTATGTTATTTTTTATGTAATTTTACAAATTTTAAATTATTATTATCCTAAACTAAAAACCCTATTTTTCTGTGCTAAAACCTAACTGCAGAAAACCCTAAACCCTAGCGACCTTATCTTCATCCACTCTCCTATCTTTGCCCTAGCCCTGAAGCTGCTCGACCTCCCTTTTCTACCTTCTCTACACCCTCGCACCTCCCCTTTCCTCCTTCGTTGGCCCCCTTCTAACTTCGGACCTACTGCTTCTTGTTCCCTCCTCCACAGTTTGTGTCTGTCCTCTTTTTCCACCAGCAAATTCCCTTCTCCTCCATTCTTCCCCTCCCCCATCTCCTCTTCTCCTTCACATTCGATCTCCACCTTCCACTTCTCCTAACCTACACACGACCTCCTCATCCTCTTCTCATCATCCCTTCTCCATTTCGGGCTTCCTTCTTCCCTATCCGAGCCCCTTTCCTACCCTACCACCGGTCCGCAATTTATTGCAAACCCTGTGTGTTTACTCCTTTGCTCCCCTCTTCTGCAAACATAAAACAGAAATCAAGTTAGTACTTTAGTACAGTTAATTGTGATTAATTTCCTTGCCATTAGTTTATTTTCTGTGCAATTTTTTTTAGGTAATTTACTATACAGTTCTGAATTAATTTAACTATCATTTGATCTTCATATGGTTGATACCGATTGTTGGTCAATGGTGTCTATTGAATGATGTTGAACTTTGAACTAGTTTACACTTAGTTGATGGCACATATTTGGTGAATGACCTTTGCACTCATGTTCTTATTGGTAAGATGGTTATTATCTCTCGAAGTGTTATCATTGATTGCTATAATACATGTTCATGATTTACTTGGTATAAGTGAAATGACCCTTGGATAGATGATCTTGACGATTTAATAACTTGATTGATTATTTGCCTTTGTATCTCTTATCCTACATACTAAAGTTCTAAACTTCACTTTGACTCCATTTAGGCACTGGTCTAACTACTAATTGCATAGAATGTAGTCCTTTGGTTGTACTAGTGTTCTACAATGTCTATAAGGATACTTCTCCTTGGAGGTTCTGACGCTCCGAAGAAGTTGGAATCGTGATCGAGGTGACATTGGATCACTTTTCTTATTTATGCTTATCGGGAACTAGCCCTGCTAGTTTGCCCGGTAACAGGGCTCCCCTCTAAGCTGCTTCACCAAGGTCTACACCTCCTCATGCCACCTTGTGCCTGTGCAACTCACTTGGCTTGGACGTTTTCCCCTTTCGTGTGGGGCACACAACCACCTTCCCTCCAGATGGTCTCTTGCCGACGTGCTCATATTGGCATGGGCACTTAACCCAGCGTCAGGGCAGGACCGTGACATCCTCCCCCACCCAACCGGTTGCCCCATCCCAACAATGTTGTTAGTCTCATTTCTTTCGTTCGTGGACTTGTGCGAATGGTCGAAGCTTTTCTTCGTACTTCCACAAAGACTCCTTCCATTCCCAACTGTTCTCCTCCTCCAGCGATTCCTTCCATTTGACGAAGTACTCAAGACGCACCATCGACCCATGTCTCACAAAACAGTGAACCAACACGTCTTCCACTTCGCAATCTAGTCGATCCGTTATCAATGCAAGAGCCTGGTTCAACAAGTTTTTGCTTTGTTCGTCCTCATCAAACCTGCATGCTTTGAATTGGCTCGCATGGAAAACCGGATGAAACGAGCTGATGTGTTCCGACATCTTCAGTTTATAGGCCACCTTGCTTATCTTCTCAAGCACTTCAAAGGGATCGTCAAACCTCCACAATAACACACTTGCCATGCTTTTCAATGGAGTGAACTATTCCTTACTAAGCTTGAGAAGCACTTTGTCGCCAACCTGAAACTCCACATCTCACCTTCCATGATCTGCCCATTTCTTCGTCTTGTCAATTGCCCCCATCATCTAAATGTGAGCCATTTCCAACCTATCCTTCCAACTCTTCATGAAACTCAAAGCTGTCAGGTTCTGCCCAAAAGAACTGATTGCAACGATGTGAGGAGTCAATGACTACTACCCAGTTGCCAACTCGAACGGGCTATAGCCTTTTGCCAAATTCGTCTACATGTTGTAACTAAACCAAGTTGCGTCTAAGAGCTTCGACCAATCCTGTTGATCTACTTGCAAAAAGTGTCGAAAGTAATCCTCTAAGATATTGTTGGTTCGCTCTGTCTGCCCATCTTTCTGTGGATGGTGGTAGCTCGAACTCATTAACAACTTGGTCCCCACGAGCTTGAACAACTTTGTCCTAAAACGATCCGTGAATCGAGTATCCCTATCTAACACTATGCTCAACGAAAGCCCCCAATACTTCACAACATGTCTAAAAAACAGCTTCACTACATCCTCAGCTCAGCAAGGCATTTTTGTTTGCACGAAAGTGGCATACTTCGAGAACATGTCCAACACGACGAAGATCCTGTTGTAACCTTGCGAAACCGATAATTGTGTGATGAAGTCCATCAAAACACTTGCCCAAGGTTTCCCCAAAATCGACAGTGATTGGAGTGGACCTGCTTTTATCTTGGAGTTGGGCTTGTCTTGTTGGCAAATAAGACAAGTCTTGGCATACTCCTCTACATCCCGCCTCACATGCTCCCAAAAGTAACCTCTCTCCAAGAGTGCCAAGGTTTTGTGCTACCCAGGGTGACCCGCCCAGATTGAGCCATGACACTCCCGCAGCGAGTCCCTCCTGAGGTTAGCCATCCGCGGGGCATACAAGAGACCTCCAAAGTATAACAACCCATTCTCCATCCAAAAGCTTCTCATTCTACCTTCCTTCACCTGCCTCACAATATTCTTGGCAGTGGGGTCGCCCTCCAACCCCTCCCGAATCCACTGTCACAAGTCCAAGGTGACTTGTGTTGTTGGTCCCTCTCATTTATCCTCCTCTAAGGCAACAAGTTGTGGCTTCCAACTCAACGCATCGATAGCATTATTGAGTTTGTCAAGCCAGTACTCCAACATCATGTCAAACTCCACCAAGAAATCCTGCCAACGTGTCTACTTGGGAGACAGTTTCGGCTACATGGCAAAGTTGCTTGTCGCAAAGTTGTCTGTCTTCACAGCAAACAGCTTGCCCAACAAGTAATGTCTCCAAGCCTTCAAACAATGCACCACGATGGTCATCTCTTTCTCGTGCACGAAATATCTACGCTCCCAATCCTGCACTTTCTGCTCTCATAAGCAGTGTTGTGAATATCTTTGATTTCTCCCGATATTTATGATTTCTCCGAAGTTTTTCGTGTTGCCGATTTGTCCAATATTTTCATAATTCTTCAGGTCTAAGTTTATTTTTGCCGATAATTCCTGATATTTCCGATAAGTTTCTTTCTACACCCTCGATGATATATTCCCTAACACGATATTTGCAACATTGCTCATAAGCCACGAGGTGACCTTCCTACGTCAAGACCCCTCCCATGGCGAAAGTCTAAAGCAACCATCTGCACTTCAAAAGTCTTCCCAAAATCCGACAGTTTCAACACGAGTGTTATCGCAAGTCTGTGTTTTAACTCACAAAATGCCTCTCAACCCCCTAACATCCAACTCCATGACCTGTTCTTTAGCAACTCGGTAAGAGGGGTTGCAATCCAAGAGTTATCCTCGACGAATCGACGGTAGTTGTTGGCCTAGCCAAGAAAGCTTCTCACCTCCTGAACTGTCTGTGGCTCTTCCCAATTCTCAATGGCCTCAACCTTCTATCGATCGATGAGAATGCATCCTTGGCCAATCCAATGACCCAAGAACGAGATCTTTGCTTGCTCAAACACGCATTTGGATTTCTTCAAGTATAGTTGATTCTGCCTCGGTGCCTCCAAGACTTCCACCAAATGTTTCTTATGTTCCTCATACTCTCACTAAAGACCACAATGTCGTCGAAGTTGACCACAACCGACTTATTTAAGAATGGCCTCAACACATTGTTCATGAGGTTGCAAAACGTTGCGGGAGCATTACACAACCCAAAAGGCATCACTAGGAATTCAAAACTCTCGTACCTCGTCACACAAGTCATCTTGTGCTTGTCCCCTTTCGCAATCCTCACTTAATAATAACCTTGTCTCAAGTCCAACTTCAAGAACACCTTGGCCTTAGCCAACTTGTCGAAACAGTTGACTGCCAACGACAACAGATACCAATTTTTCACCCTCTGCTTGTTGACCACCCTGTAGTCCAAACAAAGTCTCAACTCCACGGTATCCATCTTCTACTTAAAAAGAATGGATGCGCCATACGAGGACCTTGAAGGTCTAATGAAGCTAGCATCGATAAGCTATGCCAATTGCCGCTTCAACTCCTCCAACTCCAGTCTGGACAACCAATAGGGGGCTTTTGCCACGGACTTTGATCCCAACTAAAGCTCAATACGATGATCAACGATGCATCGCCGTGGGAGCACTTTCGACAAAATCTTCGGCATCAAATCCACATTCACATCCAACACGTTGATGAGCTTAGGAGGCATAGGCGTCCCCGTATCTCCTGCAGTTGCTTTGTCGAACAGTGTTGTGACATACAAACATGAGTCTAGTCGTCAAGCAGCCCTCTTCATGCTAAGTGCTGACATCAGTCACACCCCTCCTCCTGACTTCTTCGTGGTAGTGGGCACCACACATGATTACTTCCCATCTAAAATCACCATCCTACCTGCAAATAGCAAGAGAATAGCTTGAGCTCTCCTCAAAAAGTCTTGCCCCATAATCATCTAGTGACATAATCGTGAAGACTACTCGCCCTTCCCATCTTCCCATTTTCATGTGCACCCGAGAAGTGATGCTTGTTGTTGATTTGGCTGAGGAATTCGCGACCTTGACGGCTGCGTCGCAAGGTTGAACCCTAGTTTAATTTCGTCAACAAGCTCCTTCCGCACAAAATTATGTGCGGCTCTCGTATCCACGAGTGCCCTCACCCTTCGTCCATTCACAATCGGGTCTACGGAGCAAAGTTAATTCTGTAGTCAATCACTCCTCATGGTATTGATCTACTGAACAGTTTTCGTCGGGTGAGGCACCTCCCCCATCCTGTCTGTCAAAACACTCCATCTGCATCTCTGCCCATCTCCCATACTGCGAACTACTCAGAGTCAACGTGCATCTGCATCCGCAATGGACTGTTTGTCATCATGCAACAATTATGTGGTAATGCGCCCAAGTCTGCCTGACTTGAGGCATCACTTCTTCGGTTTTGGGCATCGACACATCCACATTGTTCAAGAGAGTGCCCAATCGTGCCGACAGTGAGTCCACCCAACTCTTTGCCTGTTCTGTGACCAACTCCAAAAGTGGAGATCCTTGTTGCTCGCCCTCATCCACCCATGTAGACTATCTAACTATCGTTCCAACGACACTTCCTTGGGTCATCTCGACGATCGAGTAAACAATAGCTTCCATATCCTCCGTTTCCTCCATTGCATCATCCCCACCAAAGTATGTCTATGCCATCTTCACTGAGCTCTAATACCACTTGTCACGGCTCTAACAAATCTGGGATGAAATCGAAGCTTCGTCCCTCTCTATTGACCATGCAACACTGCCCAAGTTTCCTTGCCGATGGTGAGACCAACCTAGTTTGGAAGCCTCGCAGACTATGCCTTAGGAACACTTGCACTTATACTTGTTCAATTTTATTCTTAGTCATTCTTATGTTTGCACTTATTAACAGTTAGACTTAACCAAAGATGCACAAGAAAGATAAGAACAAGATGTGTCGGCACCTCAAACCGAGCGTGCCCAAGAATTCAAATATATAAACAAAGAGTACAAGTTACATTAGAACAGGAGCACCCAAAGGCTATTGCTCGTGAGCGTGTCAATCGACAATGTTTCAAGAAACCTAAAAGAACTACCCACTACAAAGAATATGTCTCCTTCTGCTCGACGGTTTCCTGCTGAAGCACTCGCAAGTCCGCTGCCTATGGCACCTAGTCATTCTTTCCCAAACTCACACAAGTTTGGTCATCCGTCACTTCGCACTATCGTCTGCCAAGACGTGCCCTCCGCCTAAGGTGCACCTATCCTAACTGAGCCTACCTATCGACTATGCTCTCTGACTTAGCCTGAACTTGGTTGATGAATGAATGCCTTTGTTTGCCACAACCGTGTCTCATATATAGTCGCTCTCCCTTGCCAATGAGCGCGAACAAGGGTCAGACCCTTATGGTCGCACACCTTCCGACTCAAGCCTAATTATCGATGAGTAGTGTGGTCACAATGTTTTGCCGACTAGGGGTTCCTCCCTAAGCCGCTTGACCAAGGTCCGCACCTACCTTATTGTGCATGTGCAACTCACTTGCCTCGGGCGTTTTCCCCTTTTGAGTGGGGCGCGCACCCACCTTCCCTCCAGATGGTCTCTTACTAATGCACCCATCTTGGTGTGGGCACTTAGCCCGACCTCAAGGTAGGACTGTGACAACTTTGTTAATGATTCATTTTTCACCATTCTTGAAGATCAAACCTCCTAGGCCAACATTATGAACTAATACTTTTTGCTTGGCTTCGGGCTTGAATATTTAATGGGCCAAGATGCAAAGTCATCAACAAAGCCAGAGCCCAATCCCCAAGTCATCAACAAAACCAGAGACCAAGGTCTGCACCTACCTTATTGTGCATGTGCAACTCACTTGCCATGGGCGTTTCCCCTTTTGAGTGGGGCGCGCACCCACCTTCCCTCCAGATGGTCTCTTGCTAATGCACCCATCTTGGTGTGGGCACTTAGCCCGACCTCAAGGTAGGACTATGACAACTTTGTTAATGATTCATTTTTCACCATTCTTGAAGATCAAACCTCCTAGGCCAACATTATGAACTAATACTTTTTGCTTGGCTTTGGGCTTGAATATTTAATGGGCCAAGATGCAAAGTCATCAACAAAACCAAAGCCCAATCCCCGGCTGGCTCTCTGACCAAACTAGACCTAAGATTCAATAAGGGCAAATCTTAAAATTCTTGAGTATTCCTTTTGACTATAGAGTCTACCCCAAGAAACTTTGGGAGGTTGTAGTCCAACGATTGAAAAGAAGATCAAGAAATGGATCACCAAGCCATTAGCTCTAGTTGACAAACTCCCAATTAGCACCAAAATCCTAGCAACCACTCATGTGCATTGCACTTCTTGCTGGGTGCCTTCGCTTGCGGCCTACTCTCAATTGGAGAAAGCCCCTCTCTCCTTTCTCTAGGCCAAGATAGATCAAAGCAAGGGTTTGTACCATGTTAATTGGGAGCTCTATTATACTCTAAGGGAATATGGGGGTTTGGAAATGATCAAAACTTGGCTCCAAGCCCAAGCCATGTGTGTTACTGCTAAGTGGATTATTAGAGTTGTTGATGGAAAAGAGTCTTTGAAGGCCATTCTCCAACTTTGAGTTGGCCAAGCGACACTACAAGAAATTTGCTAGATGGGGCTTAATTTAGAAACTTTGTTAGTCACCACTGTTCTAATCAAATCCAAGCTTTGTTTGTAGTTTAGAGCATTTGGAAGGCCCTTCATTGCCTATAATGGGATTCCTTTACAGACTTTGTTAGTCACCATTGTTCTAGTCAAAATCCAAGGTTCTTTTGTGGTTTAGAACATTTGGAAGGCCTAGGAAGGGCCTTCCATTAAGCCCTTTTTGGCTTGAAAAGAACCAACTCTTCGAATGGGCCTTTCATTCAACTCCCACCATATATGGTGGTCTTCACTCATATGTAAGGATGAAATCCCTTAGCTGAATTTCCTTGATTCTCAACCTCTAGGTTTTATTGAAAATGGATTTGCATGGAGAAAGATTTGGAGGCCTATTTAAATTCAAAACTAGATCCCTTGGCTTGATTAGAAGCCCAAGCTCCACCTAGACAACTTAAATAAGATTGTTGTGGAACATGTGCAGAGTTTGATTTCAAACCATCGTGCTTTGAAGCTTGGTCTCCTTGTTCCATGAGCATTGAAGGGATTGGAAGTGGGGAAAAGCCTTGACTTTGATAAATACCAACATAGATCCATCTTAAACCCGGATCTAGTAAACACCAAGAGTGATCCAATTCCTTAAGGTGTAATTTTTTCTTGATTTGTAAAAACTTTAAGATAAAAAATTTTACACCTCAAGAAATTGGATCCCTCTTGATCCTTAAGAGATGCGGGTTTAAGATAGATCTATGTTGGTTTTAATTTTTTCTATTTTATGAGCCTACATGAATTTTTTTAATTACTTTTTATTTTTGGGAACATTACATAACCTAACATGACAAATGTGACAACGTCTCCCCCTCCTGGACTGAGAGCACCTCACTACTCTCGGTGCAACAAGCCAAAATGGGATATAAGTGACTTTGTTCAAACCAGCTCTAGGTCATCTAAATAATCTCTAGAGATTGAAATCCAAGTAGAAACCTATGTTAGAACCTAAACAAGTTATGCAATATCTAGAAACCTATGTTAGAACCTAAACAAGTTATGCAATATCTAGAAACCTATGTTAGAACCTAAACAAGTTATGCAATATCTAGAAACCTATGTTAGAACCTAAACAAGCATTCTTTGTCTAGTGCCTTGCCTTAGGGGGACTTCCCTTTGATAAAAGATTAACTTACCTAGGAATTCAGAGCTTGTGATGCCCTCACTGAAAACGACCTGAAACCTTGAAGCATGTGCTTTGGTTCTACTCGCTAGCCTAATGTACCTAGGCATAGGTGGAGTCTCTTTCCAACAATACCTTCCTGTTTCTTTATCTTGGCAATCTACCTTTCTTGGCGACCGATTTCCTTAGGCTTTGGGTTTTCATTCTGCTTGGTTGGTCATTAGGATTGAGATTTTATTTTGGTTGTGGAAAAAGAGGAATTATGGTGTATTTTAATTATGTTTTCACAACAAGCTTCTCTTGGTATGATGGTAGTCTGATTGTCACAACTTATCCTTGTAGATTGAGGTGCAATCACGCAAGGTGCACTTGGAGATGGAGCTCTTGCACTAGCTTTTGGATTATTTAGATGAGCCCCCCTACACTATAAGCCATGTGCCTCCTAGCCCAAACCCTTCTCCTACCCAAGCACCCTCTCATCCTGCCCTTGCAAGCTCTTTAACTAGCAGGCATAGGCACCGTACTAGCAGACTGGTTTGATAACGCCATGAGCATGCATGCAATGTTTCGTTGTCAACTCCCACCCCAATGCACAGACAAGACTTTCCTGGCCCTTGCTCTTGCAATCTTAAAGGGGCCTAAACCCCAAGCAACAACTATTGGATGGAATATTGTATAGCTCAAGGAAGCTAACTTGCCACTTACTAGATGAGGCCCAACCCCAGATGATCGTGACCCCTTGACAATTGGGGTTAATGTTTAATGTTTACTGTTATATGATGTTATATTTCTTCTTGTCCAAAGGTTATACACTTTCATATTCAACTAGTGTTTTGGCATAAGCTAGCCCGCTTTTTGACTTTGATTCTTGGGTGTTTTGGCAGTAACCAGCCCATGTCCATGTTAATGTTGTATTTTTCTCTGCTTGTGGAGTCTTCTTAGGTGACCCAGTCTCTTTTTTTGCTTTGTGTGTACATATTAATACCAGTAATAGTCAAAGGAAGCTTTGTTTCAAAAAACTAAAGCATTGAGTTCAAACACTTGATTACATATACTTTTCTCAGCATTCTCACATACTTCCACAATGCTACAAGTATACTTGTTCTTGATAATTTCGTGTAGAATAGAATCTAGATAGTAGATAAAGATTACAAACACCACACTAATAAAAGGATTTATAATCCCATCGTTTATATGTTTCCAAAAGAGAAAATGATGAATTGTTGAGATGTCACAGACAATAAAACTTCCCATCAACTAAATCATTGATTTGGAAAACTTCTAGCATTCAACTAAATCTATCAAAATTGTTTGTTGGGGAATGTAACAATTAGATGAATATGACATTTAGGATGGCCCAATGTTCTCACATCCATATAAATAGTATCAGTGGCTATAGTCGTTATTCATTTAAATCAAAGCTAGGCTTTGCTTGCACTCATCATATCTAATTATGGTAATAATATTTTTTTATAGAATGCTTCCTTTAACCATAGATCCATGTTAACCCTGTATCTATTAAGCATCAAGAGGGATCAAAAACACCAAGGTGACCTTAATATATCCAGGGCTAAAATGGATCTATGCTGGCCTATTTTTTATTAGGACATGCAAGTGTGTGTATAACACATACACACACACACACACCAAACATTATACAAGTAACCAATATCTTCCCTACCCGGGCTGTAGAGCACACAATTAATATCAACAATATATGTACATGGCTTTTTAAACAAATAAAATGGGCCACTTCAGCAGAAACCTCATGCACAAACAAAATCAGGCAGGTTTACAACCAAAAATAGCCAGCATAAAAAATTAGCCACCCCTTCGGCACAAACCAGATAATACAAATGTCCATGCATAAAGATCAGTAAACAAAGTCTTGGCTATCAGGCCCAAATGTAACATAAGAGAAGACATATCAATCAAGAGTTGGTAAGACATTGTAACAAAGTTTGAGTGCCCACAACATGAAATGCAAAGCTGAATGTTGGAGAGCCTTGTACATATTAATCTTGGCTAGCAGCCTAGCACGTTAACTCTCACCAATATCACAAAGTTATGTGACTGAAGAAATTGTAAAGTTACAACAAAGTAGCATGATTGTTCTACGGTAGGTGTGATACACAGATAACCAGGAATCTTGACTAAACTAAGTACTTTAGAATAAAGCCAGATTTAACATAGATTCGCCCAGATCCTATAGTTGTAAGAATTTGAAAGCACCCACATATAAAATGCAAAGCTGTAGGTTGGAGAGTTTTGCACATATAACTCTTCAATACCAAGTGAATGCCCATATCACAAAATTTCGAGATTGAAAACAACACAAAGGCTCAACATTGAATAGTTGCAACTTGCGACACAAACTTTGCCTCTTTGGTGAGTTTAAAGGACAATTTTGCAGCATACACTAAAGACTATAAACCAAATCTTCGGCATTCTCTTGCATTAAATATTTCCCAGAATCCCCACAAGTTTTATAGCATGGTAGACTCAAGCCTCTATAAGCATAACACAAAATGCTAAGTGGACTTTTGGTTATATATACCGCATATAAAATACGCACACCTCATTTCAACAGTGTATTTATGGTGCATAAATATTGCATGTACATGGTAAATGAACATAGGGTAACATATACTGCACATATAATAGATACAGCATTTACCAGTGTGATCATGCTTTATAAATATGCATACTGTAAATGCTCAATAAATTTACGTGTTAGATTAGTTAGTGTATGTGCAGTAGAGATAGACGTGTTTTAAAATTAAAAGTGATTTAATTGCAAGCACAGACACATCGGTAGAAAAGCTATAAACATGCAAGAAAAACCTAAAGGTAGGATACTATATTCTAGGAAAAGCAGAATATCTGTTTGAACTTTTTATCCCCATTGACCAATTTTAAAACAGTTTTTGTAATGTGATTAGCCTGCATAGATCCATCTTACCCCAGATCTATTAAGTTCCAGAAGGGATAAAATACGTTGAGGTGATCTTAATATGTGTTGCCATAAAAAGACATTGAATTGTCGTGAATGATGTTCTTCATTCAATCCTGCAGTGTTATTGTGTGCATGAGTACTCTGATAATCTAACATTAGGGTTCCATTTGCTGAATATATCTGAGGTTTAAAATTATGAGTGACAAACAAATTGTCCGTCCAGATTTTGACAGCAATAGGTGACAGGTCCATGCTTCTAGATAAAAAAAACATTCATTCTGGATCACAAACCCCCAAAGACTTCTCTGGCATTCAGGTCCAGAAAATTTAAACATTTCTAGGCTCCAAATCCGCCTCTGGTTTTCTGGGTACTTCTGAGGAGACATGGAGAAAAATAAGTTGTGCATGGATATCCTGAAGGCACACTAAAATGTTTGACACCTATGAAAAGCCGAACTTACCTTTGAACCCTATGTCTCACTAACCCAAAAATAAAGAACCAAAGTAACAGAAGACTAAAACATTTTACAGTCCGTCCATGCCCCATACTAAAAGCAGTTCCAGGCACTCCACAACCAGCAAAGCAATTCCAACGTCAAAACCCAGATAACATCGGCGCCCATAACATCTATGTAACATTTCCAGACCCTCGAAAAAGAAAACCTTTTCACTGTGCTCCAGGAGCCTTCCAACCCACAAAATGCTTACATCTTTGGCGATCTAGGGTTTCACAGTACTATTTATTGCCCTAATTTGCATTTAATTACCCTTTTTCCGCTAGACGCACGTCATTAACATTCCCTGAGGAGCATCCAGCGGGCCATGGTCTAGTAATAAGGTAGTAATAAGGCAGAACATTTTCAGCAGCGATGACCAGGATTCAATCCTCCCGGACTTCCCCCTCGTTAATACAGGCCAGCACTAATGCATAGCAAGCAGATGAGTCCAGGTGCAAGCCCCTGGATGAATTTTGATGGCATGGAAGCGCCTACAAAGCAGTTGCATAGATGAAGCCTTTAAGCTTGACAGCTCATACTCCGTATTAGTACGGGTAGCTTTTCACTGAATATAAAAGCATTTGCTAAGGATCTACACCACAAAGAATGGACTTCCTTTGGCATAGGCCCTAGGTCTGAGGGGTATCCATTCTGCCAAACCTGCCTAGTGCTTGCACCCAGCCTCATCCCTTTTGAAACTCATACCATGGAGGTGGGCAGAGCAGAGCACAAATAAAACCCAGGTGGACGGCTGAACACACCATTGACATCATCAATGAATCAACGCATTGATGGCTAGATTGATTGATTAGAGAATACAACGCAATTATTCAAAGTGGCACATCCCTTGACGAGGATCTCGTTCCCCGTTAATATGACTATGACTTATCAATCTTCGGTCTGTCGCAATTTAGGGTTTTGCAATTTGTTGCCCTAATTTACATTTGATTGGTCGAAAACAGATGGGCATTCAAAACAAAATACAAAGAACGGAAAAGAGTATGGAGGGTGATGGGGGACTGGCTCACCAGTCGGCCATAGATGGCAATGGGAAAATCACAGCTGACGCAAATGTGGACTTTGTCTCCTTGCCTTCTCCTGCGCTTCCGCCCAACGGTTTTAACAGCCTTGACACTGAGGTTGAGATTAGAGGGAGAGGCCAGTCCTTTGGCCACCGGGAGATCGGCCAACACCAAATGGTCTGGGCAGGACACGGTCACATTCTCGGAACCAGAGAGCTTGGGTGTACCAGTACCCCCTTCGCTTCCCGGCGCCCCCTTGCTCAGCCGTATCTGCAGCATCTTCGCCTAGTTTACTCTTTGGATTGAAGCTTCCTCTTCCTCCTCTCCCAATACAATGCAGACAAGTTTAAACTGAGCACTCAATAAGCTCCCAGTTTGATTTATATATGTTGGGGTAGATGTACAGTCAGCGACTGTACTCCATGTCAGCAAAATTTTACACCTCTGGATGCTATTGCTGGTTTTTGAAGTTTTGGCGTGTAGAAGTTCTTACTTGTATATTATCCCCTGTGAGGATAAATATTGCACGGTGGCGCTATCAGTTCGTTGAATTGTGGACGATAAGTGTTGATTATATTATATACCACTATAGGGGAATATAGTGGTATAGTGGGTAAACGTTATTCTAATGGCATTGGTTAAAGTATGATCTAGTTGATCTTCTGACACATCAATGTTTACTGTCATAAGTGTTTACTATGATAAGTGGTGTATGATAACAGTGTTGATATTCTACCACTATAGGGGAATATAGTGGTATAGTGGGTAAACGTTATTCTAATGGCATGGGTTGATGTATGATCTAGTTAATCTTTTGACACATCAACGTTCATTGTGATATGCATGAACTATCATCTTCCCATTAAAAATATTGTGATGTTACTTTTAGAACCAACAAAGCCATAGTTGGGGGCATGATGACGATTGGGTAAACCCACTAGTCATGGTCAACTTATCTTTGAAATGGGTTGGTTTAGATTAGACTTAATTATAGTTGGCTCAATACACTCAAGGATTACTCGATGAGACTTACCTAAGGCTCATAAAGCTTGGTTAGACCTACTAAATTCAAGTTAGAATTGGTAATCAAAGAATGAACTTTTGTTATAAAAGATCATTCAAGTTAGAATTGGTAATCAAAGAATGAACTTTTTTATAAGAGATTATTCATGATTGATTGACTTTTTATATTTTTCTCAAGTATGTTTTGGAATAGGGTTTGGTATTAGGTTTTTGGGCATTTCATGTGCCAAGCATTAGGGCATTTTGGGACAAGCTAGAGTATGACATCATTAACCTATTTCTATTAGAATATGGTTTTTACAGATTTTAGGATACAAATTTTTTTTGCAGGATTTTATGTCATCCTTGCACAACTTTTTTAGAGATTCAGTTTTACTTCACTTTCAAACTTCTCTAGTGTTGATTACTAGGCATATTGGGAGTTAGGACAATTTTTTAAATTCAAACCCAATATTGAGTTTTTCACCAATTGGAGCAAGTAGGGCATACTTTCAATGTTTATTTTCAGTAATGATGTTTTTCACATGTTTTGTTTGTTTTGAGCTTATGAAAAGCTCTTAATACAAAATATATTTCACTATATAGCAACTGCTAGTTTTTTTTTACATGCCTATTGTTTACTTCTTCTTGTTCCTTTTGAGAAGGTTGGGCTTCCTTGGTATTTCCAATCATGTACACATCTATTGGAACTTAGCAAACACAGTCTTATTCCTTATTCTCCATGAACATTGACCCCACATACATTCTAGCATTTTAAGCAACATATTGAGCATTCTTGGACATGGATGTGACCATCTGACGCAAAGCCATGCATTTAGCTTCTAACATATCAATTTCCTTTTTTTGTTGTATCGGAGTCTCCATAATTATTGCATAACCTATGTTTTCTTCCTAGTAGTAGATTCTACTAGTGTGAGAACATGGAAGTCGTGTAGCCTACAAATAAACCTTCATGCTTATAGAGAAATTTGCATGTGTCTAGAATTTCACAACATAGGAAGTGCCCAGGGTGGTTGTGTTATTCATTATACTTAGGGAAAAACAAGTTTGATGACAAATGAACTATGTAGCCACAATTTCCCTCTTCACCAACTCCTCTGCAATTTCCCCAATATGCCAGTAGACAATTTCAATTGCATCGTTGAACAATTGAGCGGATTTTTAACTAAGGGACCATAAACACATGTTAACTCTTCTGCCACAGATGAAATGACCCTTATCAAATGAAATTTCCTCTTGAGAACACTTGATTTCTACAAGAATAGTTGCACTAAGACCAATGGATTGGCAAACCTCAATCCCACTAATACACTGATTCAATTCCTTTGTTTCAAAGCAAAATTTGAATAATGTTGCAAACCAATGGCATGCTAAGGATGAAATGAGGAGAACGGGGTGTAAATCAAACAAGGATTACCATAAGGGGCACAATCCACAAGACATGCCCCTCCTAGCGTTCCTCATGCTATAAGCCAAAATTCCACATACATTTCCCATTATCCCAACTTCATTATGGGTGAATAGTAATTCCAACTAAATACATTGCTTCTCCATTAAATGTGGTATGTGCGATAGTACCATGGCGGTAATGAGACTTGATTCATGTCCTTTAATAATGAATATCACTTGTCACTTTCCATGATTTCCTATAGCCATGCAAATTATGGGTTAAGTATTTAAACAAATAATGAAGAAATTGGGGAGAAGTGAAAACCTCCATTTTTTCAAGATTCTTGTACCAAGCACAGAGGCATCATTGGCTAATTGGTCGGCCTAACAATTGTGAGCCCTTAAAACATGAAGGAATTCCAAGTTTTCAAAATGACTACACTCCTTTTGAATTTGCTAGACGAGTCCAAAAATTTGTCGTCGCGTGAAACTAAGGGATTGTGCATGTTCCTAACAATAACAGTCGAGTCCCCAATGACTATTAGATGTTTAACTTACTGATAGTCGAAATTTTTGAGACCATCAATTTGTCATCGGGTGAAACCAAGGGATTGTGCATATCCTAACATTAACAGTCGAGTCCCCAATGACTATTAGATGCTTAACTTACCGAGAGTCGAAAATTTTGAGACCTTGAAAAAGAACTAGTGCTTCATTCTAGTTATTGGTCACTCCCCCAGACCCCAATCATAATTCACTTCTTGTTTTTCATTCATGTAAAAAAGGGTCCTCCAACATTTGCCACCCCTTCAATAATGATGTTTTCACCCACTAAGATAGATGAGATTTTTTTTATGCATGGTCTATTTACTCTATTTTTCACTAGGGGTGAGTACAACACACTTTTAATGCTTATTTTCACTAATGATGTTTTCGTGAGCAAAGATAAAAGAGGTACACTTTCAATGCTTATATTTACTAGTAATGTTTTCATCGAGAAATATAATGTTATCTTTACTATTAATGTTTTCATCAAGAAATATAATGAGATATTTTTTTTATGTATGATCTATTTAATTAGTAATTTAGAGATTCCAAATTTGTTATTTTTGCATCATATTTAATGTAATGTTTCATATCTAATTTAAATGCAACATATTTATATCTTTATTTTGTTGTATTTGTCTATTTATTGAGTTGGCCTTGGAGTCTTTGTCGAGTTAAAGGTCAAGTTTGACCCTTTGGCGAAAAAGAGTCTCATCTCATGTTGAATTTGGTGACTTTGTTCATGGTCTCAAAAGGATGGCATTGTACTACTCGAGACACCTTTAGTACAACATTGCATTTGTTTAGCTCAACTTCAAATGGAATCAAATCATTGCATTTCGCATGAGCAACATACTCATCATTTGTACTCCTAACTTTGAATATCGATTCATTTTTGGATACCCTCTTTACTATGAAATTCATGGACAATGATATTGAATGTTTATAGATTTGCATGATTTCTCAAGGACTTTAGAGTACATGAACCATAAATGTTCCAATTCCAACAAAAAACCCTAGGGTATGAATCATCCTACATTGCTAGCTCCAATGAATCTCATAGTCGAGGGGAAATAGCTCGAATGGTGAGGAGGTAAGTTTCACATCCTCCCCACTCAGGTTCAATTCCCCATTGAGACTTGAATTATTGTGATAAGGCTTTAAGGGTAGATTCCCCCTATGATAGAGGTCCCTAAGGGTGAGCCTCGAGACGTCTCAGCCCTTGTTAAGTCATAAGTTTCTTGCTAGGCATTGGTCTGCGGGTTGTTGGCACTAGCCCAGGGTTTAGGCATCTAGTTGGATTTAAACTTAGGCCTCACCCATATAATCTCAACCAAATAGCAATCCTCTTAGATCTAAAGAAAAAGCTCCAATAAATCACATGATTCACATTAAATGTTTGAACAAGTAATGTTGCAAAAGATGTTATAGTCAAAGCACATTTAGGGGATTAATGATCAATTATCTTTATTACAAGGAAGGATGAGAGTGTTCATGTGGAACACAATCTCATCATAGTGATAACATAGCACTATAGTAAGATAATGTGCAATTGTGAACATCACATAGATAACAACAAAATAGAGAGGGACCATGAGGTATGACATTGAAACTGTCAATGATGTGAGTCACAAAGAGAGGGAGTATCCTAACACGTCAACCTAAGGACTTACACCCCAAAGTCTACACATTATATATCAATGTGAACGTTATGACCAATTTCTTCTCAACTTTTGTATTGTATGGTATCTGCACTTTGAATTGACCAAACACATATCCCTTTGGATGTCAGTGTGTGGGTATTTTATAGTGCATTGAGCATACATGACTCAATCGATAACAACACCAAGGTCATCTTATCCATCCTAGTGATGACTCACAATTCCTTCAAAGTCCTTTGTCTTCATCTAGATACATGATTATGGCTTCTCATTTGATGTATAGTGTTATGGTAGAATCCACCTTTTGTCTTTTTCCTCCTTGGTTGCATGTTTAACTATGTTAAATGTTTTCAATGACTTAATTGAGTCCCTCTTTGCTAATCTAGATACCTCTCAAGCTTCATGCATTAATTATGGAGCCTCCCCAAGGTCCCTAAATGGTCATAATATGTTAGGATACACTCTTTTGAGTCACTCACTTAGTCAAACTTTACCCTAGCTTCAGTGGTTTGGCAAGTGCGTTGAATCAATACTTTATTTAACCATAACATGCATGGTTCATTTATCCCTACGATACAATGGGTTATTTTTTTAGAAAGCTTCACGATATGGCCCACCTCCCCATGGTACATGAATTATATTTTTGTAGTTTGATTTTCCCAAGATGATCTAAATCTTAAGGGGCTTTATACTTCAAGGTTCAAATGTATACGTCATAGAGACGTATTTTTATCAAATGTAAAAGGAAATGTGACAAACATGTAATTGGTGAAGTCAAACTTAATTAAAGTTTTTTGTTATGATCCTTAACCCTTAAAAATGAATCACAAACAATATATCAATAAAAGTTTATTGCAACATAGTCCCAACATGTAAAAAAAATGATATAATTATATAATATTTATTCTATAAAAAAATTAATATAAATTAATTACAACATATAGAAAAAAATAAAACAAGAGCTGCGTGCAGCTTAGTCCCTGCCTTCTGTAAAAAATAAAAAATAAAATAAAAAAATGATTGAATATCATTCATTTTTTAAAACATAAACTCTTTAAAAAAAATCATTAACACATAATTGGCACATTACCGCATGATTGGCATATTACAAGTATATCGGTCATTGTAATTCTATATGTATGTCACAATCTGCTGATAGTAAAATGTATTATGGAAAATAACATAATTATATGGTAGAATGTACCATGGCTAGCTGATGTTTTATACATCATTACATGGTGATGTGCCATGGATGCTATAAAATACAAAATGAAATACAAAATTATTTAAATAGTAATGTTTTAAAGCTAAGATCCTACTTGGAATAATCATCATAAAATATTGCAAAATATTTCGGTATATAGAGACAAATTACTCATAATGCTTTTATGCTAAGTTGCTCCCCAAAATGCAAAATGAGTACTGGCAACATATTTCAAATTCATTCAATAATGATGTTTAGGATTTTGCCTAGAAAAATTTAAAGTTTTAAGGTCTCCATGTTTTGAAACTTAGATATAAGTTTAAGTTTATTCTATGAAATTTATTTTCAAATTTAGAAATATTGTGGAAAGCTATGTTGTCTTGTGTTTCCAATCAACAATTTAAATATAAATTTAGAAAGAAAAGAAACAAATAAATAATATAACTACAATTCACATGAAATTCATATGAAATATGATATAAAAACCAATATACTTTTTTTAATTGTATTTGAAAAAGACATCGCAACATTTCACACAACATGTTACATATGATCCAATATTAATCATCGTTGCCTTTTGCAAGTATGTAGTATTCTTATGTATGAAAAAATAACACATTACTCATAATACTATCATCAATAAAAGCTACCATAATTTCAAACATATAAGCACATGAAGTTTATATATATATTTTTTTCCAAAATGAGGTTTATATATATATATATATATATTCTCTCAGAATTTCAAATATATAAGCACATGGAGCGCCCACACATATGTGCGTGGATCCTCAAAGATTACATTGTGCCTGAAACCAAGCTTGGAAAAAAGGATATTAAGTACCATGAGCTTTATAAATCTCTTCAAGAGGAGATTCCTCTCACCCATGTCTTGGCTTACCTTGCAAAGAACCATGACCGCTTCCAAAGGATCCTAATTAATAAGTAGATGCTTTGGAAGGATGTGCTCCTTGCCATAAAAAGGACTACTACATATTTTTTGGATAATATTTATAATAGTTTTGTATTTAAGTCGTGTTGGCTTTTTCTAAAGAGGACTTTTAAAGGTTTGAGATTCAGAGTGTCGATTTTAATTCTTTTTGGCACTCATACATTGAGTGAGCAAGCATCATTTGTATACTTTATTTTTGGGATCTCATATATAAGCACATGGAGCACACATGTATTCCAATCTGATAAATTACATTGCTCCTTTCTCTCTGGCTTCTCACGTTACAACATATAATGCATGTACATTTATATATCATAGAATACATAATTTAGGTTTTTTATCATATAATACATACTAATATAAAATTTAATATATATCTATTTTATAATTATATTTTTATTTATGATTAAGACATTTATATATAATTTTTTTTTACACATTTCACCCACTTATAGAAAGCTTTTTAAAATTGTACACATCTCCCTCACTTGAATTATAAAAAACCTTTTAAAACAATAAAATATTAAATTAAGCTAATATTATTATGTCCGTGACATCTTGTGAACATTTTGGATATATTAGTTCAAATGGCACAAAATCCAAATTATTAATTTGTCAATTTACAATGTCAAACTTTGGTTTAACGAAATTTTTTGCCTTGATTTTTGGAGCGGGGAAACCCAGCAACATCTGTCCACTGGTCCCTGTGCATTGATATTTCCACCTTCCTCCTTCATTCAATACACGCATCGATACGTCCTTGCAGTTGATGCACCACCTTTAGCTTTAGAGCCTCACCTTTACCTTTGCAGCCAGGGTATGCCAAGGTCTTTGAGTCTGTGAAACAGACTATGGCAACAATGTCTAATGGAAGCAATGGAACACAAGAAGATGAGCGGACTGAGGCAGCGGAGAAGAAATTAGATCCCACGTCGTATAAGAAGCAGAAAGTAGAGTTCTACAAGCTTTTCTCGTTTGCAAATGGTTGGGATTACCTATTAATGGCTATTGGCCTTGTGGGAGCTTGTGCTCATGGGGCCTCAGTGCCCATTTGGTTCATTTTCTTTGGGAAGCTCATTAATTGTCTAGGCCTTGCTTATTTGGATCCTCTGGTTGTTTCTAGCCAAGTTGCCTATGTATGTTATCTCCTCCCAATCCCATTACCCTCAAATTTTTGAGTTGAATCCATAACCGGGGTAAAATAATGATGCCAAGAACTTATTTGTGTGTATGTATGGTGTTGGTGCAGTATGCACTGGATTTCGTTTATTTGGCAGTTGTAGTTTTGTTCTCGTCATGGACAAGCGCGTTTTCCTTACGACATTGCTCAAGTACATGCGTTTTCCTTGTCAATGTGTGAAACATACCTGTGTTGTCAAGTATATCATTCTTCTACTGAGAATGATTGGGCCCTGCAACCTCTACCTATTGTTGCCAAACCAAATCTAGGATTGTTTCCTAGGTTCTGAGTTGTTTCTTTTCCAAGTTCTGTTGTTATTTTAGTGTTTAGAAAATCCATGTTGAAATGTATCAAATATGCCATTATTTTGGATTTGGGGTCCATAATTAGCAACTTGAATTTTGCTTTCTGTTTTTTTTATTGATCTGCATATTCCAGAACAAGGTTTCTGGTTTTGTTTCCTTTCAAATGAAATTTTTGCCCTGGTTTTGTTTCCTTTCAAATGAAATATTTTGCCCTGGTTTTGTTTCCTTTCAAAATAAATCTTTTGCTGAGTAGGGTTTCATGATCTTTGCATATAGGCTTCTGCTATGCTAATAGTCGGAGATGTGAATGTTTGTGGCAGGGCTCTTAAGCATATTACTGTATATAGAATATTTTAAAGGCTTGATAGCTTCGTTTCCCAAATTATTAACAGGGTGAGGCTTCTGTTATGCTAATAGCCATTGCCGTGAATGTTTGTGGTTGGGATTTTTAGCATATTGCTGCTTAGAAGATTCTAAAGGCTTGATAGCCTCGTTTCCCAGATTGTTAGATCACTGCGTGGCTTTTTGGCATTTGGAAGAGCTCGTTAATGATGGCCTTGCAATATTTACATTACTGAATTTATCTATAAAGGTATTGACATAGGATGCTCCGCTATATTATTTATAGTAAGTAATTTAAATTATCTGATTGGAACAATGAAAATTTGTACCCATTTTCTGCCTGAATTAAAAAAAGGTCTTAAGTAACTTTATTCCTACTCATATTTTCACCCTGCAAGTAAACACAGAACCTCTGTTTATCCATTCCAACCCTGCAAAATATCGTATTATTGAAATTGTAGCTCAACTAGCCATTAGTCTTCAAACCATGCCGCCAATATGACTCACGGCCTCTGTATATATATATATATATATATTCAATCTCCGTGGTAGCTCTATGAAACTCCATATTACCAGCTTTAAATTGTAGTGGTGCACACATAGTAGCTTCTCTTGCTTTTATGTGTCGTGGATGTTTGTGGTAGGGATTTTAAGCATATTACTGCTTGGAAGATTTTAAAGGCTTGATAGCCTCATTTTCCAGATTGTTAAATCACTGCGTGGGTTTTTGACATTTGGAAAAACTCGTTGGTAATGGCCTTGCAATCTTCACAAGTTATCCATATTAATAGTCTTAAACTATAGTATCTAATCATTCCAATGTTCAATAATTCCATGTTTATAATAATATCTATTAATTATATATCTATATAATAAATTCTATTATCAAAATCAATGCTTTAAACTGTAGTGGTGCACACAAGAGTAGCTTCTCTTTCCTTTATGTGCCGTGGAGGTTTGTGGTAGGGCTCTTAAGCATATTACTGCTTAGAAGAGTTTAAAGGCTTGATAGCCTCATTTTCTAGATTGTTAAATCACTGCGTAGCTTTTTGACGTTTGGAAGAGCTCGTTCTCTGCTTTTCATTTTTTACCAATTCTAGTTGCGTCTGAAGATTTTCAAAGGATTTTTCTTTCAAAAGAGTGCATAAATTCTGTGTGAGAGTATTCAAATGTTAGGCTTCTCTTAAATAACGGTTAAGGCCTAATGGAAGGCTTATATTTACTAAGTTTGATCAAGTTGTGTGTCCCACACTGGTTCCGAATTGACAAAATTGTTGTTATCTTTATAGAGTTGGAAGAGCATATACATTTGAAAATTGAATTTATGAATTAAAACATTGTAGAAAGATGTTTTAGACTTCTGAAACAAATTGAGATAGAATTGTTATCTACTTTTTTAACAATGCTTGTCACTCTAAAAGCAAGGTCCTATATATGAATGCCTAGTCTTTCACTCTAGCTGCTCTCTGAAATTCCAGAGCTTTAAGCTCAAGAGTAAAATTCCAGGGTATAAAGTGTAAACTGTTTAGTGAAAGCTTTGATAGGATGTTGTATGCTATAAATTATTTCATTGTTCGTAAAAAGGAAGATCATTGCTATGAGCTATGAATCTTCGACTAAAAACCCCTTAAAAGTAGAAGCATGTCTTTTAAGGAGAAGGCTAGAGTCGCGGCAGCACCTCCTCTTCGGAGAGGTTGTATTTGGCTACACAAAAAAGTTGACGTTCCTTATTTGGAGGATAGCTTCCAGATTATCTTCTACTAGCTCGAGCCTATATATTTAAAAGTGCACCATCCCTAGAATTTTAGAAGCTTTTGCCCCATTGATTTGACCAATGGTTGCGCTCTTAGTATCTGCATTGTTTATATTAGGTTCATTTGACCTACCCTACTTAATCAGATAAAACTATCCACTTCAGATAAAATCTTCATCTTTGCCTTGGATTTTGTTTTCCTTTCATTCTTTCGTACAAGAGTATTTCCTTATAATCTGTTAATTGAAATTTAGGCCTCTTCCAGGGACCTGCTATTACTATAGCTATTATGGCATGTAGAATTGAAATCATTGCAAGATTGAAACCGTTGCAACTGCGCAGTCCTATTCTTTGGAACCAATTTGACTGTCTTATATATATATATATATATAACCTTGGGAATTAATTGTGAAATTATTTTGTATGTTGAATATTTTCTGTTGCGGTGTTGAAGAATTCTACCCTAGTTTTTCCAGGATACACTGTCTTGTTCCAAATCATATTTTCTCTGAAGACAGGGGATTAGAGAAGCACTGAAAATTATCTTTGCTTATAAACAAAGCTGGAGTTTGATATCATTCATACCAAAATTTACTAGAGCACAAGTTCTCATCATGCATAGAATATTGCTTGGAATTATTGCAGGAAACCAGCAGACAAATCTTAGGAAATAGTAAAATATAGTTTCTCAAACTGTGTTATCAATTTATACATATATCAGTAGTTTATAACTTTATATAAGGACACCTTGCTTCAATACACACAAACCAATCATAATTAACCTCAGGAAGCATGCAGTCTACTTTGAAAATCCAAATTGTATAATAAGTACTTGACTATTAATTTAGTTGGTTCTCGCGTCTGTTATAGACTAGTAAAATGCCAACTTATTCCACAAATAATGACACAAGTTTCAAGAAGTCTGATTGACTAGTTCTCAAGTTGGTCATATTAGCAAAATGTAAGCATGCAACATTTCAGAGGTACAAAATGTTCCCTGACATCTATTACGCTACACTATATAAAACTGTAGAGTGTGAACATGAGCACAAGCCTATGCCATAGATCACCTAGATGGCTGAGCAGAATTGCTAAGAGGTGGTTTCTATAAAATTAGAACATGCAACATGTATGCAGCACAACCTGATGATATCGTGTTGCTTACCACATTTAATTAAGCATGTATAGATTTCTCAGATGAAACTAGGCATCTCACCATGACCTTCAATGATTTTGACCCAATATCTCCCCCAAATACTTGTAGTGATCCATATTCCTAGTCTTAAACTGTAGTGGTGCGCACATAGTAGCTTCTGAAAACATTCACAAATCCCAATTTTACTGATCTGCAACTTTACTTCTAGGCAAGTTTTTTAGATTGAAATTTTCAGCCCTGCAACTTAACATTGCAGAGTACTTTTTTCCTTGTGGCAACTGGCTTTGATCAAGTTATTAGGTCACAATTTTTCCTTTTTTTTCCCTTGCGAAACACACTCATGTAATATTGGATGAGGGAATGTTAATTCCAGTCCCAAAATTTCTGATGCATAACATGTTGTCTACATCACAAGATCATAAATAAATTTAATTAATTTGGATGCTTTCATTTTGAATATTATGCGTATTCCTAGATTGCATATTCTAAGTAATTTGACATGGTTATATGGTGGATTAGATAAGTTATAGATTTTACAGAATATTCAGTGTTCAAGTTCCTGATAAATCATAAGACATTCACTTGCTTCTCCTTTATTAATCTTATTAGCCCATATTTTCCAAATTTTCGGTGTGCTTAAGATGTTTCCAGGTATTGGGTTCAACTATGCATTTATCATTTGCATGCAAATCAAACTTCCTTCACATTTGCTTCAGACTTCTATTCCAATAGGTATTATTTGTCAACAAGAAAACATTCACAAATCCCAAATTTTCTGATCTGCAACTCTACTTCTAGGCAAGTTTTTTAGATTGAAATTTTCAGCCCTACAACTTGTCATTGCAGAGCACTTTTTTCCTTGTGGCAATTGGCTCTGATCAAGTTATTATGTCACAATTTTGCTTGTTTTTTCCCTTTACAGAAATGCTCCTAGTTGCTGTGTCTAAAGGTGTTACGCTGCAACAAAGGCATGGATTCATTTCCCAGTAGCTATAGACAATAAATAGTCATAGTTAAATATGTTGTTAGCTGTAGACAATTTCATAGTCCAATGATTTATGTGTTCAAACTGCAACTTATAAATAAAAACTGTAGATTTTTGCATGTGTATCAGGTCAACTGCTTATGCTCACAGATGCAGTTATAGTGATTTTGACTTTAATTTTTCAATTGCTTGGATGTCATTTTTTTTATAGGTCCATTTGATCTACAACTCTAATTCTAGGCAAGTTTTTTAGATTGAAATTTTCAGCCCTGCAACTTGTCATTGCAGAGCACTTTTTTCCTTGTGGCAATTGGCTCTGATCAAGTTATTATGTCACAATTTTGCTTTTTTTTCCCCTTACGAAAATGCTCCTAGTTGCTGTGTCTAAAGGTGTTATGTTGCAACAAAGGCATGGATTCATTTCCTGGTAGCTATAGACAATAAATAGTCATAGTTAAATATGTTGTTAGCTATAGACAATTTCACAGTCCAATGATTTATGTGTTCAAACTGCAACTTATAAATAAAAACTGTAGATTTTTGAATGTGTATTAGGTCAACTGCTTATGCTCACAGCTGCAGTTATGTTGATTTTGCCTTTAATTTTTCAATTGCTTGGATGTCATTTTTGTATAGGTCTATCTGATTGTAAGATTATAAGATTCTTATAATATTATGCTCCGCTAGATCATAGTATTGTTATAGATGAATGCATTGATGTATTGGTGTCTTTGCTCATGTTCTTGTTGAAAATTGCTGAAGTGTTGTCGTAGAAATGCTATGGTTTTCCAGATTTGTAAATATATTAGTATTGACTACCTGCAACATGCAGGTACATGGAACATTGAAAACTAAAAATTCTTTCACGTCGCCATTCCGCAAAATCTGCACCAATTGCAACAAACAGATTCCTGACAACTTGGCAGATTGCATAATTTGCAAACAAAACACACCGTTCAGACCTGAGCATTGTCTAGAATGCGCACTTGAAACAGAAGATGGAGTGTTCACCTGCGCAATGAAATTTCCACAATTGCAACAATCTTTCCTAGCAGTTACATCGACTACACATGAGCAATACAGAAACAACATTTAATCAACAGTTTTTCATCTTCGAAGACTCTCTGTGTAAGACGTTTTCGTGCTCGATGCATACAACACTATAACAAAAATTACTATCACACAGTGATAGCCTGCAAAACAGTTTTTTTGTTATTTTGGCTATAACTAGTTAACTCTTCAGACACTATGCTTATCTAGACATTGCAAACTTCGAATTCTGAATTTGATAAAATGTATAAAAGAAACTTTATATGGGCTTTACAGTAACAACGCTTGTACAATTCGTCCACTGTGCTCAGATCTTTTGCCTATACATTTCATCTGACATATATATATATATATATATATATATGTCTTGCTACTACACATGATGATAGATATTTCAAAGTCTTTCGTGCCCTACTGCTATCCGTTATATCATGCATTAACTGCTAAGCTAGGAGATGGATGGACTTCATATTAAAGTGGTTGAAATCTTGTATTGGTTCATTGAATTTTCTTATTAGACTTCATATTGAAGTTCCTGAAATCTTATGTTGGTTCGTTGAATTTGCTTCTTCATTTTTCATTGAATTTTCTTCAATGCCATGGCTTAGAGTTATATTTTCCATAAATAAATCAGGTATTTCATGTTTCTGATTCTAACTGAATAATATAGAGGACAGATGCTTTATCAACCAGCGTGTGCCAGCACTCAACATCAAATTCCTTCTAAGCCTTCTTTTTGCTTTTAAATCCAACATTCTAAACAAATGCACTTGTGCATGGTCTTGTTTTCTCCATAATCCTTTTACTCATGCATATAACATATCAAATGTTTTTTCTAATAAAAAACCTTAACAGATTATTCTCAAATGCACATAGGATCTCTTTGGCATTGAATGAAAAAAAGTACAAACTAGGATTTTTTCCCACTTGCACAGCTTAGAATATATTTCATTCATTTCTTCTTTAAAACCATTTGTTTTATGTAGACACAATGAAATTCCATGGTTGTTTTGCCTATCTTTTTGTCCATAACTTTGACAATGATTCTCATGCTTTGTTGGTAAGGTTTAATTAACAACATGCTTACATGCCTTTGGCATCTTTCATCGAGCATTTTCATCAGCTGCTATACTTTTCACTATTGTTTAAGATGCCAATTCCATCTGCAAATAAATTCTTATGTGTTTTTTCCTATAGTGCAAGTGCTAGATTGTGACCTGTAAAAGTATGCAATCTTTGTTTGATTATGCAATTTGTTTTTGTCAATGTATTCATGCACACTATGTTTCAAGATACTCTTGCTTCATTACGACTCTTAAGACTTGGAACAAGAATCAAGGCACCAAAACTAGAATCATCGCGCTATAGCAAATCTCCACCTTCTGCATGTGCAACCTTTGTTTCCGTGCCATGTCACGGACATTGCTGCATGTGGCTCTTGTTTTGAATGTAAACTTAATTTCAATATCTTGTCCACCTGATTTCATTATTGAGTGTCTGCCCACACTCAATCTGAGCATGTATTTGTGACCATGGAGGAGAGGAGATGAGATTGAGTTTTTTTATTTTTTTAATGAATTATTGGAAAGAGACCAAAAATGTGTATAGGATTGTTCATATCACAAAAATCAACCAGCAATAAGCATTTCTTTAAAATGGGAATGTGGTTTACAAGATTTAAATTAAAGAAATACTCCACAAGAAAGTCAAATGCACAACTTCTTTACATCGTCACCGAAAACAAGCACAACACAAACACACAGAATTCAAAATGATTCAAACATTTTTTGGCACTCAGACACAATTATAAATTCCTGTATCGTTCCACTGGATCTTTAAACAAAAACCTTTGCTTTCGCAAACGAGACGCATAATCCTTCAAGGAGAAAGAGGTATAGTAAGGGCTCTTCTCAGAATTCAAAACTTCTGGTATTGGGCAAATGGTGCTCTCTGTGGGTGGTGAGTAGATTAGTTCCATGGAAGTAGAAGCTTGGTCACTTATCACAGTCGGCCGACCTACAACACTCTTGCACTCTCCATTACTCCAGACCTGCAAGTGTAATAAAAAATGTGAGTTGCTATATATTAGTCATTTGGCTAAGTTTCTCTATTTATATTTCATAACATGGCATCCAAATTCCAAATTCTTCTCAGGAACGATCGATTACCTTCATTATGTCTCCAAGAGTGACCAAGAAAGTGCCAGCCTGCGGGGAGACTCGAACCCAACCGCGATCCGCGTACAGCTCGAAGCTATCGGATGTGTTTTGGTATTGTAAAGTTAGAATAAACGGATATGAATGCTTCAGACGGGATGATTGAGGTTTTGTAAGCCTCTTGTGGTTTGATATACATATAACGGATGCATTGTTCGTTACAATATCCCATGAAACTTGATCTATCCCAGTCACCAAGCCCCTGCAGTAAATGATCTAGGATCTCGTCTGCAACTTTCTCCAAAGCGCTCGAGTAATCTGTGTTGTATGTACAACCATATTGATGTTCTTTTGTTAATAGCATTAAAGGAAAATCAGCAACCAAGTTATCATACTTTGCAAATGGATGAAAGTTTTCTGTTTAGCTTACCGATTGAAGTATGGGAATGGCACATATAGCGGAAGTTGCATGAAGAGAAGCTAATTAAATTAAATTAAAAAGTCAAAAATTCTTTACTCAATTGAGATAGCAAGAAAATTTGCAAACCCCAAATATATTACACAACAAAACAAAATTATAGAAACATGGACTTACCTGCGCATTCATTGATGAGCAGTGTTTTGACATTGCAGGTTCCTGGAAGAACCAAGGCTTGAGTACGGTTGATAGGCAGCCCCAGGTTTTCATTACCATAGGTAGAAACAATTGCAGGGACCGGCTTGGTTTCATTGCTTCCTCGGAAAGGCAAAAGGCCAAACGGCGAAGGCATGTCTGCCACTTAGGATTAGAATGGATTCACATATTCATTACTTTCATGTCACTGAAGACAAATGGAGTGAGCTTTAGCCTAAATATCACAACTTACAAAGGTTTATCTATTTATAATTTATTTTTGAATTTTGGTTAATGTGATCAATGATAAAAATGGTCAAATCAATGTTTCTAATCCAATAATAAGTTGACACTTCTTAATATTTTTTATTAAATAATTACCATTTAATTAAAACAATTATTATACATTACAAAACTTTAGCAAAATAGTTTTAATTTTTAGGTAACGTATACAATAATATAACAAAGTGGAACATATAGTCTCTTGCGGGGACTAAAAATAAAAAATTATAAATATAGATATATAGATACATATATAGATAAAAGGGGATTGGGACTTATAAGCTAAATATGCCTACTTAGTTTACTTTTTTTTTACATGTAACAAGCACACCTTGCCCTCCAAACCATGAGGTTTTAATATTCCTCATGGCTCATGAAGAACCTCAATAAACAATTGCCTCGCTAAAAGCAAACATGACACAAGTAGAGTGAACCCAAGTGGAGAGGATAATAATTCTTCCTCTCAACTACCTAGGATAGACCCAATTAAGACCCATTACATTGTTTTTATCCTTAGAATCAATAGATTAAGTACAATGCACTTATTATAGAAATTAAATATTTTTGAAATAATTAAGTAAATTTGTATTGAAAAAATATTAAATATTATTTCATTTAAATAATAAAACATAAGCTTATAGTGTTGGGGGAAAAGGTCGGGGACGAAAATCCCTTTTGTCAAAAGCACAAGATCGGGCTAAAGTTGATTTAGTGATGGGTACACAATCTTCAATTGAGTGGGCACTTAGAGCAGCGAAAGCCCTGGAAGGGGGTAACTTATGAAAATCATGTCCTTCAACTGTCGTGGGTTGGCAAGTCCCATTAAAAAATCGTCCCTTAGGAGGTTGGTGGACTTAAATCAACCGGATGTTTTACTGCTGCAAGAAACTTTGGGTGGCAGTGAGGATGTTGTTCGAACATTAGAATCTTTACTTACTGGATGGAAGTTTGTAGGAGTGGATGCTCGGGGGCGCTCTGGAGGGCTGGCCTCGGGGTGGAAGGTGAAGAGTTGTCGTTATGATAGTTCTTGGGGTATCTCTTCTGGCATCGGTTTGGAAGTTTGGGATGCTGAAATTGGTAGGTTGATCACGGTTCTCAATATCTACGGGCCATATTCAAATAGGGTTGGATTCTGGGACTCCTTGTTAAGTATGAATATTTTTGAAGGCAGGGATGTGATTCTGGGAGGGGACTTCTGAAGTGTGGGGGCCTCGGGCTGCTCTAGATTCATTGGCAAATTTTTTCATTCAAGCCTTCGCCAGGAAGGATCTACTTGACATTCTACCAACCAAGTTAACTCCAACTTGGAGGAATAAGAGAGCAGGGGACCAAAGGGTGGCAAAAAGACTGGATAGGTTTCTGGTGGCCGATGTGTTGGCATTGGGGGTTGATGTTGTCAGGAAGTTGGTTGGGTCAGGTGGGGTATCTGACCACTGCCCCATCTTCCTGGAGTTAAGAGGTAGAAGAAATAAACCGCCAAGTCCTTTCAAATTCAATCCTAGCTGGCTGAAGGAGGAGGATTTTCATAAATTGGTTCAGGATCAGTGGGTTCATCGACCTCTAGATTCTCAGGAGCATGCGGGTGCACACTTTCATCAAAATCTTAAACGAATTAAAAAGGCCACTATCTTCTGGGCTCATGAAAAAAGTGTGAAAGATGATCAGAATCTACGGGCTGCTGAATTGAATATTGATCAACTTTTACATTGTCAGGGAATGGGCTATATGGATGATCAGCAGAAAGGAGAGTTGATGGAGTGGGAATGTCACAGGAATGTGATACTGTGTGAGAGAGAAGAGATGTGGAGAATGAAAAGTAGGGCGATTTGGCTTCAGTGCGGTGATGAGAACACAAAATTTTTTCAAGCATATGCAAAAGGGAGAAAATTCACAAAATCTATTTGGGAACTATCTTCAGCCGAAGGGGAACGGGTCTCCAGTTTTGATGGATTGGCGGAGTTGGGTGTTAGACACTTCGGAGATTTATTCACTGCACAACCTGGGGCCTCTATTGCTGAGGTTATACGTGTTACTCAGCTTTTCCCACGTTTTGTGGGGGAGGAAGAAAATCGACAGTTGATGGAGGAAGTGTTGCCGATTGAGCTCTCGCTGGTAATGCATTCCTTTCAGAAAGATAAAAGCCCTGGGCTCGATGGCTGGCCTATAGAATTCTTCTTAGGATTCTATGACTTCTTCGGGGAGGAATTATTGAATGTGGTGGAAGAATCGCGAAAGTCTGGGTTTGTACATGGCCCTTTTAATTCGACCTTTATTGCTCTTATTCCAAAAGCGGATAAGCCTGACAGTTTAGATGAATTCAGACCTATCTCTCTTTGCAATTGTATCTATAAGATCATCTCTAAGGTTATGGCGAGGAGACTCAAGAATATATTGTCTCAGCATATTTCTTGTGTGCAATTTGGATTCTTGGAAGGTCGACAAATACATGAGGCCATCGGTGTTGCCCAGGAAGGATTACACACTCTGAAAGTGCAGAAACAGAAGGGTGCTGTGATTAAGATTGATCTCTCAAAAGCATTTGATAGGGTTAGTTGGCTCTATATTCGGATGCTTCTAACTCACCTGGGTTTCTGCTACGAATTTATCCGATGGATTATGGCCTACATCACTACGGTGAGCTTTGCTGTACTGATCAATGGTTCTGCTAGCCCATTCTTCCAAGCAGGTAGGGGCCTACGACAGGGTTTCCCACTCTCTCCGCTGCTGTTTCTCCTTGTTGCTGAAGGCCTCAGTCGTTTTATTCTGAAAGCAAAAGCTGATGGTTCCTTTTGAGGCATATCCATTTCTCAGGTATTGTATATTACACATCTCCTTTTTGTTGATGACATTCTGATATTTTGTGATGGCACAAGACAGGATATTGATAAGGTGGTTGAAGGTCTCAATTTAGTGCAAGTTGCAGCAGGTATGTTAGTGAATATTGACAAGTCTTCAATCACATGTTCGCATTTAACCGAGCAGGAGATTCTTAGAATGGTAATCAGACTACCTTACAGGACTTTGGATATTGATGATGGCTTAAAGTACCTTGGCTTTCACTTGAAACCAAATGCTTATATGAAGGCTGATTGGTACTGGTTATTAGCTAAATTAGAACAACGCCTTCATGGATGGAGTCATAAATGGCTCTCTCGGGCAGGGAGGCTGGTTCTGATTAAATCTGTTTTGGAAGCAATTCTGGTGTATTGGATGTCTCTAGCTTGGATACCCAAAGGAGTATTGGAGCAGATCCGTCGGTTGTGTTTTGCCTTTCTTTGGAAGGGTAAGTGTGACAAACGAGCGTTGGTGTGGGTCAGATGGGAAAAAATTGCGGTCCCAAAAGCTCTGGGCGGATGGGGGTTAAAGAATATATTTCTGTTTGCAAAAGCCTTGGGGGCCAAGGTGTCATGGCGACTTATTCATACTCAGAGTCTCTGGACTAGAGTGGTTTATCATAAATATATTGCCCCTCTAACTCTACTCGAATGGATAAGGTTGGGAAATAAGTCGAGGGAAAATTGCTCTGTGGTTTGGAAAGCGGTGGTGCATCATTTTCATTTGGTTGTCTCTGGATTAGTGTGGAGGATTGGAAATGGGCACATTATTTGTATTGGACTGGACCCTTGGGTTGGCTGTAGGGGAGGTCATGTCCTTCCTAAGGAATTGAGGAATTGTTTGGCAGCTAGAGGTTGTCATTTTTTGGCAGATATAGAGGATCCAGGATCATCTACTCTTTAGCATCAGGGGTGGATCTCTGTACAGCGTCTTGAGATCCCTGGTGAATTGCAAGGAGCTTGGGCGGATTTTATCCGGATCTTAAGACATTCGAATATTCGACTGACCAATAGGATTGATGAACTCATCTGGGATCATCATCCCTCTGGAATATACTCCCCAAAGAATGGATATATCCAGCTGAATGTGGATGTACATAGCAGGGGATTGGTGTGGTGGTGGAGATATCTGTGGAAGTTAAAGTGTTCAGGTAAAGCAAAAATACTCTTTTGGGCTATTTTGGAAAAAAAGGCTCCAACCTGGGACATCCTGCAAAAATGTTTCATCTTGGGTCCGGGGTTCTTTCCACTTTGTAGGGATGCGGAAGAGACTATATCTCATCTTTTTGTTCATTGTCAGTATTCTCAGGCTGTTTGGGATGATGTTTGCAAATTTCTGGATATCCATGTGAGGTGGCAGGGCGAGAGCGTCCATGCTGCGTTCCAATTATGGTGGTCATTACAAAAAACCTCATCCATCCGGGCTTTACCTTGTATTTTCGCCTGGGGCATCTGGATTACCAGAAATAAGATCATCTTTCACGATTGCTGGGTTTCGATGGAGTTTGTTGTGGCACAAGTTGTGGCAGTTATCCAACATTTCAAGGCACTTGTCAACGTGATCCGATCTCGACCTGTGTGTGTAGAACTGATTGATAAATCCATGCCGTGGGCTTATTTTGATGGTGCTTCCATAGACCATCAATCGGCGTGTGGAGGGGGGGGAGTCCTTTACAAATCTGAGACTCAATACTTCCATATCGTGGCTGGTTTGGGAGGGGATCAAATAACTACGCTGAAATTATGTCTCTCAGGCTGCTGATTTTATTTGCACTTGAACAAGGATGTCTATCTCTTCAGATTTTTGGCGATTCTATGTTAGTTATCGAATGGGCACAGGAGATTACCCATTGTCATGTGATGGTACTCTTACCTATCCTGGAGGAGGTAATTCGGTTAAAGCAATCATTTAATCATATTGCATTTACACATGTCTACAGGGAGAGGAATGGGATGGCCGATCAGCTTTCCAAAGAAGCGACGCAACAACACTTAACTTTTGGCACTTGGAGGATTACTTTACACACAAATGAGGGCTCCTACAGTTATTATCACAGACCTTTTCATGAAGATATTGAGGCACGATAATGAGCAATAGCTCAGCTTTTGAAGACCAGTGATGGATCTTTCATTACTGTTTCAGTGTTGTATATTTTTGATCGGATATATGTGGGCTGCAGGGACAGCTGCTTTTGTTGACCAGCGAAGGTCATCTACTAAATTCTGATACAGTATTGGTTAATTTGTAATCGGATATATGAGGTCTGTATGGACAGACGTATCATTGTTTTGGTATATGTATGGGACTTTAGACTTGATGTTAATATGGGACAATAATATGTGACAATGTAGGGATCTCAGTGATTCTATTACATGTGCAGAATGTAATTTTGATCATCTTTTTGAAATAAAATTACGACATTTTCCAAGGAAAATAAAAATAAAACATAATTCAAATTCACTATTTGATGATTTCCAACGATTAAAAATATTTTTTATCTATCTAATTATTGAATAAAACACACACACACACACACACATATATTACATTATTTTATTTATTAAAAGCCTTGTATGTGGGGGGGGTGCTCTATGACCCTGAGGGAAATAAGGAACGCATGTTTGCTTGGAAAGTAGGTGTGGCGACTAACAATTAGGTACGAATGTTAGAGCCATGGAAGGGACTACACACAATGAACTCAAAAGGAATTAAAACCTTAACAGCCAATGGAGACTCCATGATCACCATCATACATATCCAAGAGAGGAGCCTTCCAAAATAGATTCATCTAAGAAGAATCATGTTGCACATTCGAGCTATAACAAAGACATTAACTGAGGCGCAATGTCTCCATGTCCATAGATATCTAAATGAGGTCATCAATGCCCAAGCAAACCAATGCAACCATCTTTGTCAAGGTCAAATGCTTGAAAAGGGAAGGAAGGCGGGGTATTCACCCACCCCCTAAGTTTTATCACTCATCACAATCACATGTGAATGTGGGAAGGTGTCATTCGGTACTCATTGAGAAAGATCAGGAGTTAAAGTGCATTCTCCATTGTGCTTGCACCCCCCATTGCAATATAAGTGTTTTAATGGAAGCACCATCTTCCATTCGTCAAGCACGTGGGACTTCATTGTTCCAATCTTCTTAATATCTGCTTTGTTTTCTCTGCGGTTCCCGTTGATTTGTTATGGTATTTGGAGAGTGTGGATTCTGGTCTCTACCCATAGATCCGAAGGTGGCTACAGGTTGGCACTCCATTATGGAGATAACAAGTTTGAAGACCGCTCTCAAACGTCTTTATTTCACTCTACCATTTTTACTTCTTGTCTGGTTACAACTTAGTCCAATTGGCCTTTTTAATTATAATTTCCTTGGCTCTGTGGAACCTTGGAAGCCTGTCTTAGTCCCACCTTAATCCTGTGGTCTCAAGTATAGGGATAGTCTTACTACTTTCAAGTACGAGGTCTATTTCACTAGTTCTGGGTCTATTTGTGGACATTGTATCTATTGCTTGAGAGGTCATACTGCTAGTCTTTGGTATTGGGTCTCTTCGCTTAACCTTCCTTTATTCTGGTATTTCTTGGATTACCTTTGGTCCAAGGGTTGTAGTAGTCCAGAGAATCATTGGATTTGTTTGGTTATTGTGTCTTTGTCATAAAGTCTATGTCTTCTAGCAGCTTCAGGATTATAGTGTTACCCTGTTAAAGTATTGTGAATTGTTCATAACAATCATGGATAGCAGGGAGGTGTGCATTGTAATTCTTTGCACGGTTGTGAGTGATTATTTGATGAAGGACAAGAGACAATTGCGCGAGCTATGGAAAAATGGAAGAGTGGAGAAAGAGATGGGAACTTAATTATGTTAGGGATACAAATAACACTTAGAGGCAATTGGAGGTATATAAGGATCAAATAAGTAAGTACAAAACCAAGACAATTTTGTTGGAAGTAGGCCTAGAGGCAACCGGTGACAATATAGCTTAGCAGATAGAGGCAATTAAGGACCTTCAAGCCAAGGTAAAAAAACTGTAGCTAGAACAATTTCCTAGTTTTCTAGCACTAAAGCATAATCCCTCTCCGACAGTATCAATTGGTTCAATAGAAATGCAATTGCTGGAAGGAAAAGAGGAAGACATAGTGGAGCAGACCTATCTCAGGACTGTAACAATAGATTACACATATGTCCTTTGCAACTGGAAAATTGAAAAATGCTCATTGGGGGCATGGTACTCATTATGTTTAATCTCCTTTCATATGTTTTGAAAGACATTAAATTTTGGGACAATTCTTGAGGCTATATACACGCCAAATAGTTAATAGTAGAAGTAGAATCTTGATTGTTTAGCATATAGACAAAATGTAATCAACAAGATGAAAATGTTGGAACAATCATGGACAAGCTTGCTTATTTTTTTGTACAGATGGTTGGACGGTTAGGCCATGGACCCCCTCATTTTATTAATACAAAATCTACATATTCATGTTAAAAAAATATTTAAAACCACGTATGTCATATTATTGGAAGATCATACAAAGAATTATAAATTATAAATAAGTATAAAATTACTAAGTATTGTTGCGAAATATTATCAAATACAAAACAAACTTAACCATGCACTAAAATACATCTAATCATTGCACGAAATACTTTATGATGTTATACAAGTATATCCAACAATTATTGAGATTTGAAGTTCAAATATAAGCTACTAGTAAATTTAACAATTGTATTATTTTGAATTTGAAAATTTATATACTAAAATGAAACGTATTGATTTACGGTTAATAATCATTTTTTTTTTAACAAGAACGGTTAAATTTTTTTATTGGTAATTGGAAAAAACATGGTTGGGCCGCAGCCTAAACAACCCTATTTACAACTTGTCATTTGTAATAGACAATCCTACAAACTGATACTAAAGGAGAAAAGAGCAATCCATTTACGGAATTGGGGACCTTATAGAATTTTCAACATTCTTGATCAACTCTGATTGAGCTAAAAGACAACCCTTGTTTGCCAATGCATCGGCTTCCTTGTTATGTGTCCGGAGAATATGATAAAAGGAGATAGAGCAGAAGTTTTGCAGCAGTGAACGGACCCTCTGCAAAATCTGATTGAGCACTGCGTTTTTAAAACTATCTTTCATGATTAGGATTTTGATTAAAATTTCCGAGTCCCCAAAGATTTGAATGGCTTGTCCACCATTCCTGTGAGCCAGCTGACATGCTTTGAAAAGACCCAAAGTTTTAGCCTGATTATTTGTGCTATGGCCAAGACCCCAGCTAAATGTGTCTTTTCTTTGCCCATCCGAACCATAGAGAATTCCTCCCGCTCCAGAAATACCTGGATTTCCTTTTGTTGCACGATCAAAGAAAATCGTGAATTTTCCTTGTTTCTGCCACCACTGCTGAAATTCTGTTTCAGTACTTCGGATTCTCCACAAAGGGTCACTGCCTGGACGCTGGTAGTTCTTGTTCCTGGCCTGCTGCAAGAGTACTCCAAGCCATCCAATCTCTTCAGGGAGAAGCTGCTTATCTTGGTGAGAGTGGCAGCTATTCAAAGTTTCCATCAACAAAGCTTTTGCTTTTGCTACCACAGCTGAAGGGGGGCACAATTTGCTTTGGAAGATGCCTTCATTCCTGGCTAGCCATACTTCCCAGCAAATGTATTTAGGGAGTGCTAGCCAGATTTTTAACCAAAGGGATTTGCTTGTGATAGCATGAGGATACCGCTCTTTACAGGTAGAGAAAATGTTGACTATCGTGCTCTGTGAAGGCAAGTGGACGTTGAGCCCCTGCAACATCTGCTGCCAGACTTCCTGAGTATATGGGCAATCAATGAAGATATGATCTATTGTTTCCAGTGCCATACAACATAGAGGGCATCTGTGTGGTCCTACTATTCCACGCTTATTTAAGTTCTCCCCTGTTAAAATCCTTTGATGCATGAGAACCCAGCTGAAGAAATTGATTTTTGGGATGCTGAATGGATCCCAAATGTGCTTCCAGAGAGCAACCGTTTGGTTCACTGTTTGAATCGGTTGAAGTGCTTTAAACCCATGAGCTGCATTGTAAATTCCTGTCTGGCCCCAACTCCATCTGTCACGAGTACGCGCGTGCACTGGAGCTAGCCCTGTCAGCGTTTTCTTAAGCTCGATTTCTTGGTCTTTCAACCTTGTTGGAGGACAAGGGAGGATCCAGTCGATCCAATTTCCTCTGGGATCCCACATTGAGATATCTGTTAGCTTATTAATGCCACGATGGACAAGCCACTCATGCAGCTCTGCAAACTCGCCAAACTCACTGAGAGGTTGAATTCCCATTATTTTGTCATCCGACAACCAAATGTGCTTACCGTTGCCAGGAATTCGATACAGATGTGCTTTGAAGAACTCCCACGCTCGACTGCATAACTTCCAAATCGTTGTTCCCTTGCTGGTGATGCCATCGTCCATGCTGGCCATGTTGAGCCCGGTCAGATATTTTTTAATTAGCATCTGGCTGACAGGGTGTCTTCGATTTGAGAAGAGCTGCCACAGGATCTTACCACCCATTACCAGGTTTGCAATTCCTGGATCACGCATCTGAAAACCTCCTTCGGAATAAGGCCGTTTAACCATGTCCCAGCTAACTAAATGATATTTTTTATGGTTTCTATTACCTCCTTGCCATAAGAAATTTTGGATTGGTTTTGATATCTGATCAGAGATCGATTTAGGCGCCAAAATAATTGAGGCCTGATAGATGGGAAGTGAAGAGATTACCAATTTGATCAGAATGAGCTTTCCTGCTTTAGTTAGCCACTGCCCCCCCCATCCTGCCAATTTTGCTTTGATTTTGCTGAGGATTTTTATCCAATAAGTTGCATTGCTCTGCCCAGGGTTAAGGGCAGGCCTAGATACTTGATGGAATCCCACACAGCGAATCCCGAGAAGCCTAATGAGTGAGCAATGCATTGTATGGAGTTTTATTCTGCCTTCCAGCCATAGACCGTGCTCTTTCTCTTATTGACAAGAGCACCTGAGACTCTGCAGAAGCTTTGGATTATTTCATTGAAGACCTTTGCTATACGAACAGAGGCACCTCCGAATAGGAGAGAATCATCGACGAACAGGGCATGGTTTATAGGATCTAACTCTCTCACTGCCCGGATACCAGGAGCTGTCCCTGCTATCTTCGTAGCAGTCAATTTCCGGCTAAGAGAGTCAGCCATCAGGATATACAGGAATGGGGACATAGGGCAGCCTTTCCTAATGCCCCTCGAGCCCTGAAAATACTTAGTTGGCTTGCCATTTACCAGGGGGGCAATCCATGGCTTTCCTATACAAGCTTTGATCAGCCTAACAAAATCAACACTAAATCCAAAAGAAAGGAGAACTTGAAAAAGGAAGGAGTGTCTTACTCGGTCGAAGGCATTGGCCATATCAAGATTAATAAGCATCCCTTGCTCCTGCCTTTGACTTCTGGAATGAATGGTTTCCTGCACTAGAACCACATTATCCATAATGTGTCTGCCTTTAACAAAGCCTCCTTGACTGGGAGAGATAAGTTTTTCCAGAAGTGGCTTGATTCTATTCGCCAAAAGTTTGGACAAAATTTTGTATGAAGCATTGCACAACGATATGGGTCTGAATCGCTCAAAGGTCCCAGGGTTTGAATCCTTGGGTATTAAAGCTAGGAAGGTCGAGTTTGTACTGCCTCCCACCTTTGCTTTTTGGAGGAAGCCTTTGATCATCCGAAGTAAGTCCAGCTTAATAATGTCCCGGCAAACTCTGTAGATGTGAATGGAAAATCCGTTGGGCCCAGGAGCTTTGTCCGGCTCCATCGACCAAATGACATTGCAGATTTCACTTTCAGAGAAGGGCTGCAAAAGATCGAAATTATCCTTCTCTTTGACCAGCCGGGGTATGTGATTAAGAAAGGCAGAAAAGTCCTCCTCACTTCCCGTGCTTTCTTCTGTAAAGAGTTGCTGAAAGTGGGCAGATGCTGCGTCTTTTAATTGATTTTCTTCCTTATGGACTACACCATCCGAAGTCTGAATTTCTTCTATGTGATTACGAGAAAGCCGGGCTTTGAACTGATTGTGAAAGTATTTAGTATTTCTGTCTCCCGAATTGAGCCAAAGACTTCTGGACTTAAGTCTCCAATAATCTTCTTCATGCTTATAAGAGCGGAGGGTGGAGAGTTGGGAAGCTTTCTCAATCTGAATGTCAGTGAGAGTAATTTCTTTGTTCTCCAACTCAAATTGCATTTCGAGCAGCTGATTGGTAGAATGCTTTCGACAACTTGAAGGAGTAATGGTGGGCTTTTTTATCCAATTTTTCAAAGCCACTTTGGTGGCTTTAAGTTTCTATTCCCACACAAAACTTGGCGAACCTGTAATAGGAATTTTCCAAGCTGTCAGAACCGTATCAACAAACCCTTCTCTTTCAACCCAGAGAGGGTTGAACCGGAAGGGGATGGGTCCCAGATTTACCTCATCCTCAATCTGTAAAACGATAGGCTTATGGTGAGAACTCATCTTATGCAGAATTTTGGAGAAGATGATCTTCTTTTCAACCAGAAAGGTACTTTGCAATATGAATTTTTCCAATCGGGTTGATATATGTGACTCCCCCACTCCGTTGTTTGACCAGGTATAGAGCCCTTTTTTTGGTTTAAAATCTATCAAGTCCCACTGTTGCACCAAATTTTCATCAAAAGGGAGAAGATAATCTCTGCTCATGATGCCTCCTCGCTTCTCCTTAGGTTCGAAAATTAAATTTTTTCATCAAAAGGGAGAAGATAATCTCTGCTCATGATGCCTCCTCGCTTCTCCTTAGGTTCGAAAATTAAATTTAAGTCTCCGACGAGAATTATATTCTTGGGAGAACGCATATCTAAAAATTCAGCCAAATAATACCAACATTCTTTCTTCTCCGCGTACATAACAGGAACATAAAGATTGACTAGGGAAAAGGTCAACTTACTGGTAATATGGCAAAGCTCAGTGTATATCCAATGCTGCGTCTCGTAGGCGCTCTCCAATTGAAATTTGTTGTCCTCCCACAGAGTAGCCAAACCTCCGGCGGTGCCCCTTGCACTAACTACTTTCCCAGCATTTTTATTCCACTTCATTTTACTTATCTCAAGGAGAGCTTCCCCTCCAACTTTGGTCTCTTGGAGCATGAGGATCTCAGGGTTTTCTGACTTCAGCAAATTTTTTACCACATCAACTTTTGCGGGATTCCCCAACCCTCTACAGTTCCAAGAGATGAACCGCATTATTTCCCAGGTAGTGGAGGAGTAGGGCCTCCCTTTCCTACTCTAGTTCTAGTTTTTCTGCCAATGGACATTTCAATGGTAGGTTGATTACCTTGCATTTTGTGTCTCTCCGCTTCTTCCTCTCTTACATCTTTGAGAGATTTCCTTCCTACTCTCTTCATAGGTTTGTCAAATGTCTCATCATCAGATGAGCTAGAGTTTTCCACTGGTTTCTTACTTTCCATTTCCGCATAGGAGAGAGGGGAAGAAGTTCCACTTGGGGAATGAGCTAGAGGAGTAAGATTTTCAGTCCTTTCTTGTATCCCTTCGAAGGAAGTGGTCTGCTGAGCAGTGTCCAATGTTGCTGACTCTGGCTTGTCTTCTAAGGTGCTAAGAGTTGCAAAGGAATTTTTAATTGCTGTTGGAGCTTTCATAATTTTGACTTCTGCCCTTGGCTTTACTGCTGATATGCTTTCATCACCTTGTTGTTGTCCTACTGAAGATTCATTGGGCACTTTCTCTATCTCTTTCCCCTTTTTACTTTTGTTAAGCTTTGACTTGGTAGTTTTCTGCACTTGGGACCATTGCTCATCTTTATTTGTTGCCTCCTCTTCTTCAGTTCTCTTTTTGCAATCCCTGGCAAAATGGCCATATCCATGGCAGAATCGGAATTTAAAGGGAAGCTGTTCATAATCCAGGTCTTGGATATGAATCCAGTCTCCAATTGTTAATTTGATGGCTTTCGGGAGACCGGTTTCCAAATCAACCTCTACACATATTCTTGCGCAAGAATATTGATCCTTACAGTCCGCTCGGTCAATGTATTTTCCCAGGGTGTTGCCAATTGCTTCTAGTGACTTCAGATTCCAACAATGAAGGGGCAGGTGGGGTAGGCGCACCTAGACCGGAACCACCGACGGCACATCCTGCGTGGGATCAAAGTCTGGCGTCCAATTGTTCAAATACAAGCCCTGGGGGCCCATAAAATACGGTCCATTCCAAAAAATTAGGTGCCTGTCTTCTGCATTTTCAAAGACAATTACAAAAAATCCTTTGCCCACCATGTAACTTCTGATACCTTCCTTCGTAAGAGGTCTCCAATTTCGCTGTACCTAAGCCTCTACCACTTTGGGAGAGGGCCATAATCCCGTAAATTGTCCTATTAAACCCCTCTCAGCAAGGTTCAGGGCGGATCTGCAAGTTTCGGATTCAGGTAATGCTACACTTGGGATGTTATCCAGTTTCCTCACAAACTTCTGTGTCTCCTCCCGCTATTTCCTCTTGCCTGTGGTTGCAACCAATTTTCGAAAGGCTAAGATCTCGGGTGGAGGGAGATCACCCCCTTCAAGATCCATGAGGCCCAAAGAGTTCTAATCGAGTCCCATATTCCTCAAGAACAAAACCAATATCCTAACTCAGAAAAAAAGAACCTCAGAGAAGAACCCACTCTACTGCTCAGCTCCCACGCAGAGGAGAGCTGGTCACCAAGCCAAGGACTCTCAAGATCAGGGGGCTCGTCTTCAGGAGCAACTTATACCACAACACTGCTCTTCTTGATCGAAACTCCAAAAAACTCTGAAACTTCTCACTCTAGCGCACATAAGTCCTCCACTAGTTCCAGGGGGAAGCACGAATCAACCCTGCACACAACTACACGACCTAGCTCGGTTCTGGTACAAAACTTGGAGCGTTTTTTGCATTCAAGTCCAATGACTTTCAGAACAGAACCTTGATAAGCTTGGTAACCTTGATGTTAAGCTCTAGAGGGAAGCATTACACCTTAGAAAACCCTGCACAACAGCTCGGCTCTGGTTCAAATCTTGGAGCGTTTTTCCAAAAAAAAATGGTTAATAATCATTTTAACCATGTCAATTTAGTAATATTTAATTGTGATTATTTTAAAATTGGAAATTTATGTATTAAAATGAAACACAATGAATTATTGTTTTTTTTTAACAGAGATGGATATTGATTATATTAGATAAAATGGCGGACCATACAAAAGAAGGTGATGATCAGATTGCTCCTGTACATAGAAGCATCCATTACATCGAGTTCATCTATCTCAAACTGATTCCTGTCACTGTTTCTTCCTATCCTGTGAAAGCTATAACATCTGATAAACTGTCCTAAGAGGAATAAGCAGAAGTAAAACATGTGTTTCAACCTTATACAAAAATTGGTTTTTCAGGCTTTTCCAGTATGCCAAAATAACTTAAAACAGTACTAAGTGTTCGAGAAACCATAAGCAAAAATTGAGGTGCATAAAAACAAAATAGGGCTAAAGTTGCCCAACCAGATATCCAACCCGGACAGTTATTGCAATCCCATTCCCATTGCCATGCTTGTAGAGCTTGCAGCCCCATTCTTTTCCATGTTGAGGTCCACGAAATTTCCAGCAGTGGCCATGAAGTTTTGTAGCTTCTCCATCTTCCTATTGATGCTTTCGAGCTCTCTATCCGAGATATTGCATTTTCGAGCCTTGTGGGGATAGGCTAGACCCAAAGTTTCTTCCATATGCTCAACTTTCTCTGTAATTTTTTGTTGTTGTGCTTTTACCTCTGTATGCGTAGTGTAGGCAAGGTTATACAGACGGGTAATCAACTTCTTTTGCTCCAAGTTTTCCCCACGAATTAGCCTGGATTGCAGCTTTAATTCCTGCAGCCTATCCAGAAATGCGACCTCAAATTTCGAGATGCCCTTATTTCCAGTCTGATCCCGAGATTTTCCACCTCAACATGCCTGCAGCAATGGCCACACCCTTGGTTGCAATCTGTTGCATCCGAGTCTCCACGCTACTCCTCATATTACAAACCCCGACATCATCCACCTCCCAGACCTCTCCCCATCTTATAGCAACTATTACACTTCCGCAAGACGTTTCCCTTGCCCTGTGGCCAACTAGCTTGAGGACGCCCAACTCCACGGAACTCCATGGTATTTCGAACACAGGATTTCGCCGTAGATACAAACCGTAAACACCAAAGGAAAATGTGAAATGAATGAACGAGAAGAAGAGCCTCGAAGCCAGGATAATCCCTGCCCATCAACTCGCATGCCAACCATCTGTCAAGGGGCATGTCTGTATTTAATTCAGGCGTGTAAGGACGACGATCGAGGTTATAGGAAGCCGTCAAATCTTCCATGAGGTGATGCCAAATATTTGTAGCCAACGAGCCCTCAACTAAATAGGTCCAAGGTGAAGGAAGATGGCCATTGGAAGTGGCTAAAACCTTAGCCTTTAGATTTTGCCAAATTCTATGGTATCCAAGCATTTTCCAAGTTTTCATTATTGCAGCTAATCATGCCATAAGGGAGCCTGACGCCCCGATTTTCCATTTCGTCGGCTTGTCCGTTTTGTCCCTGGAGAATGTGCTTAAAGCTAATCTCATGAAAATCCTTGCTGATACAGAGGAGAAGTTGATGAAGTTTTGAAGTGGGGTTCCTTCTTTTGCCGATGATGTTTCTAGCTTCTCTTACAATGATTAAGAAATCCCCTAAGATGAAGAGTCTAGTAATCCCCAGAGTGGTGACGATCTCCAGCCCTTTGATGAGGCCAAGCCATTCCGCCCCGTTATTGGTTTTCCTTCCTAACCCCCAGGCAAAGTCCTTCAGCTTGTTCCTCTTGGAGTCGAAGATTACTCCCCCCGCACCTGCCATCCCAAGTCAATGAATTATTGTTATTGAAACACATTGAATTCAATATTTAATTGTAGTTGAGTATTTTACATATTAAATACAATGACATAAATACTTCATTTTCAAATTGTCTAGTCATATATTAAAAAACTAATAATAAATTATTCTTTCTTTTTTCAAAGTGTGAAATCATATATTAAAAAACTAATAAAAACTCTGCATTTACATTCATATCAATTTGATTAAACATTGTAAAAATTCTACATCGTAAATTTTGAAATTTTTTAATGAAAAATAAAGATTTTTTTAGAGCGTGGAAATGGAAAAACACATAATCAGCACCTTCTTTTTAACCAATCAAAGACTAGTTAAATGATATTTTGAACTTTAGATAAAAAAAAAACATTTTACAATTGGAAGCTATTGGAATGGATAGTTGAAAAAGTTCTCGAGCAAACTAACAAAGATATCATGGACACATTGAAAGTGAGTTACGAGGCTCTAAAGAGTGAAGAGAAGAAGATATTTTTGGACATGGGTTACGTTTCTTTGTGGGAGAGGAAGAATAATTGACAACATAGTAGGTTATAAAGACGTCTCTTACAATGCACACTTTTTATAATGTTCAATAAAGTTGACATAAAGGCAAATGCAAATTTTTTATTTATTTTTTAATATATAATTTGACACTTTAAAAAGAGAAGTACGATTTATTATTAGTTTTTTAGTAGATGTTTCACCATTTGAAAACAAAGTATGTCATGGAATTTAACATGTTAAACACTCAACCTCAATTAAATATTACTGAAGTGATATGGTCAAAATAATTAAGAATAAATCAATATGTTTAATTTTTGATTATAAATTTATAAATTCAAATAATCACAATTAAATATTACTAAATTGATATGCTCAAAATGAATAATTCAATATATTTCATTCTAGAATATAAATTACCAAATTCAAAATAATAAATTTTCAAGTTCAAAATAATACAATTTTTAAATTTACTAGTAATTTACATTTAAAGTTTAAATTTCAATATTTATTGGATATACTTTTAAGACGTCATAAAGTATCAGTTCAATGCTTAAATTTATTTTAGTAATATTTGACAATAGTATTTATTAATTTTATACTTATTTATAATTTATAATTCTATGTTTTCTTCCAATAATATGGCATACATGGCATTTAATGTCAAGAAGAAAAAAACATGTATTTTTGCTATTATAATAATCAAAAAGTACATTTCCTTACATCATCATACTTCCAGATAGAACTGGGTCAATGTAATAATAAAATAATATAAAATATTTAGAAGGCTGAAAGAAAAATGCTTCTACAATAACTTAAGATTTGAAGAGGGGTCTGAAATGGGGTGCATTTTTTCGTAGGTTTTAGTGAAGGTGGTCAAGAGATTTTTTTCGGGGTTTTAATTAGGTCTTGTACTCTTTCGGTTGGGTAGCACGATGGAGACAGATCTTGTTGATTATGAGAATAATGTGTTGGGAGACAGGGACATCTTCCCCATGGAGGAAGAGCTTCGTGTCAGATGGGGAAGATTTTCCCTACCAGTTCCTCGTGCTACCTAGCAGCATTGTGGCACTTCCTAGGTTATCCCTCCTCAGACCGGAAAGTATCCGGACTTAGATCTTTTAAATCTAAAGGGACGAACCTTAATTAAGTCTAGACAAGCCAGGGAAGGGAATAAGGCGTCTCATTCGGAAGTCTCTCGAATTCCTGCTGTGAAATATGCAGCAACCAAGCTTTCGAGGGAAGGTCGAGTTAATCCATAAGATAATCCTTGTGAAAGCTTAGTTTCTTATGGTCGAAGACGTGCTTGCATAAAACATAAGAGTGCAAAATTAAGAATGACATTGGGAATGGATGTGAAATTAGCGAAGGTAGGAGGTTTGATGGAAACAATGTTGGTCGGTCGGTTCATGGGGAAGACATTCAAATCTTTATCTTTGAAATCTTGGTTGGAAAGTTATTATAAACCTTTTCTAGGGTACATGCCGATTTTTTATATCCTTGCGAGGGGATGGTGTTGTTTTATCCTGCGCAACAAGGAGGATGCGTATTTGATTTCAAGTAAAGAATGGTCTTGGTGTCCTTTGGGTTTGATACTTCGGAAGTGGGATCTTAATTTCGACCTAGTTTGAGAGCCTCATTATCAACAAGAAAATATCGGTGATATTACCTGGACTTCTCTGGGTGTTATGGAAGAGAAAGGTGCTTGAAGATATCGGTAATTTGTTGGGGCACTTCATCAAAATTGAAGACATTTGGGACTCTAGGGTGGACTGTTGTTTGGTAAATATTCTGGTAGAGATTGATGTAAGGGAAGGGCTCATTGCAGAAGTAGAAGTAGAATGGGGAAGTTGGGGTGTTTTTGCAGAGATTGGACTATTAGAGGATCCCATTTCGATGCCATTGTTGTAGAGAAGTGGGACATCTTAAAGCTCAATGCAATGTAGAAGGAGTGGAGAACACATGGATAAAGAAGATTTGGTTTAGGAAACCACAACTTTATTCTCAGTCAAACGATCAGGAGAACAAAGTTTCATAAGGATCCTAAGTCACCATAGATCTTGAAGCTATATCCCAGCAACCAACTAAATTGGATAAAGGTTCCCCAACATCCAAGATGGTGAAGGAGCATGGAGCCATGTTGCATGCCCCAAAAGAGAGGAAACAGACAGATCGAGGAAAATCCTTTGAAGAAGGCCCTTCTCTTGGTAAGAAGGGCTCTCTTTCTCCTAGTTTTCCTTTATTTGTTGTTGATAGTTCAAGCTCTGATAAGGGTGGAATCAGGAAGGTTATCAACAATTCTTCCCCCTCTTCATATGATCCCTCTCAAAGGGACCTCGATTTGTCAAGAGATCCATCTCCCTCCTCGCCCCATACCGCTCGAATGCTCCCCCTAATAGTTTAAAGAATTTTGACCCTCTAATATTTATGAAGAGTTCCAAGGTGGAAGTGGCGTAGCCTATCGATCCCAAGAAGGTCCTATATCTTATCTCCTCAAAGTGTCATCTTCACTCCAAAAGTGGAGTGAAAGGTGTTCTAGCCCAGAACAAGGAAGAATTGACAAGGGATGGAAGAAAACCTTTTATCTCATGAGCAAAATCCCAAGCTAAGTTGGAAGTTCAGGAAGTCAAGCGAGCCACCATTGTTAGGGCCCTTAGAGCAAGCAGTGCCCTTAAATCGATGACTAAATGATTATGCTCTCCTTTAATGCTAGAGGGTTGGGAGGGACCCATAAGCAACTTTCCCTTTGGAGACTTTTTAAAGTCTACAATCCTGATACCATTTTGGTCCAAGAAACCACGTGCTCCGATGAAAAGGCCATCAAATTCCTCTCTTTGGTTATGAAGGGATGGACTTCCAATGTGCTTGATGCTGAAGGTCAGGCAGGGTAGTTGATTTTGAGCTAGAATTTGGGGCTAAGGGATAATTCCATTGTTTGTATTCCTTCCATAATTTTGGTTGAATTGGAGTCGAAAGATCTTACTTGGTCCCTAAAGGTTCGTAACCTATACGAACCTTATTTAGAGAGAAAGACCTTTTGGCAGAATATGTGGGAAGCTAGTTTGCTTAATCAAAGTACACTGGTTATAGGTGGTGATTTAGACTTTATGATCTCTCTAAGTGAAATATGGGGAGCCAGATCTTGGTGGGATCCCTTGGGGGATTTTTTTGCTCATTTATTAGAAAAAAACTACCTGGTTGACCTTCTTCTAGTGAAGTACATTCCTACTTGGAGGAATGGAAGAACGGGAAGGGAGGGAATCTCTAAGAGATTAGATGGGTTCTTGGTCGTAGAGGATCTTCTAAATGATCCTTCAAATATGAAATCTTAGGTTGTGGTTGGAAGCATATCCGATCATCAGCCTATCCTGCTTCGTTTTGACTTGGATGGTTGGAAACCTCCCTCACTAATGAAATTTAACAATGCTTGGCTTCTAGAAGAAGACTTCATGAATTTGGTTTCATCCAATTGGGATCATATTGACTCGCATAGTGGGATCTATGCGATGCATCAATTCACTTCTCTAGTAAAAAAAAATTAAGGTAGTCATCAAACCTTGTGCTAGAAACTATTATGCTAAAGTTAAGAATCTTGCACGAAAAACAATGTTTTTGGCATTTTCTCATAGGAGGAAATGAAAACCCTTAAATCTCTGGAAGAGAAAATATTGGAGTTATTAAAGAAGTAAGAAATTACTTGGAAATTAAAAAGTAGAGCCTTATGTATTTAGGAGGGTGATAAACACACCAAATTATTTCAAAACTATGCCAATTACAGAAAGTTTTAGAATACTATATGGGAATTGAGGTCTCCAAATGGAGATATTGTGAGTTGCTTTAAATATAATGCTTAGATTGGAAGGAGGCATTTCTCTTTCCGGTTCAGAGAGCCGGAGGGATGTCTGATTGAGGAGATTATGAGTATTATTCGCTTGGTGTTTAGATGCATTCAGGAGGATCAAATTAAAATTCTAGAGGAGGATGTTACTTTGGAAGAAATTGGTTGTACTCTCCTGTCCATTAAAAAAGGAAAAATCCTTGGCCTAGATGGGTTCACAGTTGATTTCGTTGAAGGGAGACCTTCTTAATGTGGTTCGGGAATCTAAGGAAGTAAGGAAGGTGACGTAAGGTTTGAATTCTACATTATTGCTCTTATCCCTAAGAACCAAAATGCTCTTTATCTTGGTGATTACAAATTGATTTCGTTATGTAATCTTATTTATAAATTAATTTCCAAGGTTATTGCTAATAGATTGAAAGGCATCTTGTCAGGGATTATATTGGAAGAACAATTCAACTTTCTCTTTAATCATCAACTCCGTGATGTGGTAGATGTAGCTCAAGAAGGAATACATTCCATCAAAGTGGTGAAGATGAAAGTTGCAGTTATAAAGATTGATTTAGCTAAAGTTTACGACAAGGTAAAACATATTTATATCAAGCTAATTCTTCTCCAAATGGGAATGTTCTCACCAACAGTTAACTGGATCATGGGTTGTATCCAATCAACAACCTTCATTGTTATGCTTAATGGTTCCCCAACTAGGTTTTTTAGAGCTTCAAGGGGTTTGAGACAAGTGTGTATGTTGTCACCCTTTCTTTTCCTCCTCATTGCAGAAGGGATCAATATGTTAATCAAGGATTATAAGTTCAAAGGTGAATTGAAAGAGATCAACATTTCAAGCTCAATGGATATTTCCCATCTCTTGTTTGTGGACAATATTCTTTTATTTGGGCACGGGTCAATTCAAGGGATTTTCAGAGTAAAGGAAATTCTAAATTTGTACTGTAAAGATATAGGGATGGATATGAACTTGAATAGATCTTTAGGGCTTGTTAATGATATTTCAATAGAAAATAATCGAATATTTCAAGAATCCTCTCTCTCTCTCTCTCTCTCTCTCTCTCTCTCTCTGGGGCTTGTTAATGAGATTTCAGTAGAATATTTCAGGAATCCCTCTCTCTCTCTCTCTCTCTCTCTCTCTCTCGGGCTTGTTAATGAGATTTTAGTAGAATATTTTAGGAATCCTCTCTCTCTCTCTCTCTCTCTCTCTCTCTCTCTCTCTCTCTCTCTCTCTCTTGCTTGTGGTGAAATACTCGGATTAGGGTGTCAAGTATTTAAGCTTCCTCCTCAAGCCTAATAAGTACAAAGCTGAAGACTGGATGTGGTTATTAAAGAAAATTGAAGACAAAATCTTAGTTTGGGTTAATAGATGTCTCTACAGGGGACGTTGATTGATTTTGGTAAAATCCATGCTCTAAAGCATACCAGTTTATTGGATATCGATTGATAAAGTTTCTAAAAGCATCTTGACAAAAATCAGGAAGAATTGTTTCAGTGTTTTTTGGACAGGCGGGAGATCTTCCAAATGAATTCCTATGGTTAAGTGGTCTAGATTGTAAGCTCCTAAACATCTAGGAGGCCAGGGCCTGAAAAATATTTATAATTTTGGTAAAGCTCTAGCAGCAAAGGGCTTATGGAGGTTGGTTTATAATGAGGCATTATGGGGTAGAGTGATGAAATCAAAGTACTTAAAGGAGAGGTCCATGGAGGCCTAATCTAGAGATCCAAGGAAATCCTCCAAAGGTGGTTCTCTTGTTTTTTTAGATTTAGTGGATGTGTTTCCCCTTGTTTGGACTTGGGTGGCCTAGAAAATAGGTGATGGAAAAAGGTTAGAATATGAGAGGATCCATGGATAGGGGTAGATGGTTACTATAGACTTTTCGATGACTTGAATCGTGCTCTACATTCTCAAGGTATATTCTCTTTGAGTGATGCTACTCTGTCGAATGGTTTTCCGGATCAGAACTAACATTGGTTATCTATAGAGACTTTGGGTTTTTATGGTATACTTGCTAAAGAAAGGTGCATGACATTATTAAGTTATCGAGGAAGAAGAAAGATGTATTGGTCTAAAAATATTTCTTCAGGTGAGTGCACTGCCTATGTTAGGCTACGATGTTAAGGCTCGAGAATATTTTATAGGTGATAAAAGTTGGTGGTGGGAAGTTCCATGGAAGCTCCCAGGTCCTTACAAAGCAAGAGTTATATTATGGATGGTTTTGGAAAATAAAATGCTTACTTGAGACAATGGGATGAAACGAGGATGGATAGGTCTGAATCGATGTAGTATGTGCACTAGGGAAGCGGAAGTGGTCTTTCATATTTTTACGGTTTGTAGTTATTCGAAGGAAGTTTGGAAAAAGGTAATAAGCTTTCTATTGAAGGTTGCTTCCATGAGTGGATTATGGACAGAGCAATAAAGGATTTAAAAAATTTCTAGGTCAGCTTATATATTGGATATGGCAGGATCGTAATTCTCAAGTTTTTATAGCAAGTATATTCCTTATGATGTTGTCGCTCATTTGGTTATTAAAACTACTAAGGAGTATAAGACTAGCCCAAAGGAAAAAAAGAACATATCCTAGAAATGTCATAACTAAACTATGAAATTCCTTGTGGCTTAAACTTCGACGGGGTGAGCCAATACCAGCCTGCTATGTGTGGAGCAGGTGTTGCTTCATATGTAAATAACACTTCCTATTTTCTTTTGAAATATGTAGTCGGGAGGGGAACTAATACTCATGCTGAGATGTATGCTCTTTGGTTACTGCTCAAAAGCACTGGAACAAATGGTTGTAACAAGATTCAAGTTCTTGAGGACTCCAAGGTAATTATCGATTAGGAAAACAAATTATCTAGAATTGAAAATTTGGGTTTAAGGAATTTAATGTCGATAGTTGAGGAGGAAATTTCCGCTCTTGAATGGAAATCCTTTAGCCATATTTACAGGGAGCTCAATTGTGAAGCAAATGATCTATTGAAACAATCTCTTCTTTTAAATGAGGGTACCCTTGTTGAAGTGGGATATAGGGATGGTATCTTGCAGACCGAAGTTGAAGTTTCTTTATATTAAGATTTCTCTACAAGTTTGGTATTTTGAAGAAGTGTGGTTTTCTCCTTTTTTCGTGTTCTTTTGAAACCTTTACGATTCCTTGTGAACATGTGGACTTGACTTTGTACTTTTTCCTTCAAAGGGAAGATATTGAATCACTGAATTTGGTAGGCAGAAATGATTTTTGGATATGCTTCCTCCTGCTATGGTTTTTAGGAGGTCAAGTTATTTCGATCATGGTTCTGTTTTGGACCTTGTAGACCAGTTTATGTATATTTATCCTTTTTAAAATATAGAAGATTTTTTTTCTAAGGAAAAAAATTTAGAAGGCCCAAACTTCTCCTAGACACAAAAGCTTGAATACAAACACATTATCTTATGTTGTAGATCTTGTTATGAAACAACACACACTGGAACCTTATGCCCAAAATCATCCAAACTTAAAGGCTCTAAGAAGCCCCATCACAAACCAATGTGTAGCATTCATCAAGCTGGGCAGATCAAGCTGAGCAAGACGAGCTTGTTTTCAATCTAGAATCACCAAATCCAAATAAGAAGGAGGCTTGGACAACAATAATAAAGAAAAATAATTCTACTCCATCTATGCAACCAATGATGACAAGAAATAAATCTCGAAATCCAATTTAGACATCTATTGCTTCTCCATTATATTGTGCAAGCAATATGTTAGAATTTATTCACGCTCTCAAGAATATGAGAGGAGGCATAAATGAGTAGGAAGAGCTAGCTAATATCCTCCTAAGACTGTGATGGGAGGATATTTACCTTGAAATTTAAGTTCAGGCGTCCTATATTTTGTAATATGAAGTTGTTTGACTAAATCACAACATTTTTTTAATACAATTTATACCAGTTTTTGTAAAAAAGAGTAGAAGAATTGCTTCCTCTTAATTATTATGATATAGTTTGGCATTACACTAGTCAACACAAGGTAAGCTTTGATATTTAAATGCAAGGTCTATATAGTAATTTCCCTAGACAACAAAATCAAGTTCAAGATCTCAATTCAATTAGAACTAGCACTTCACAATTTGCCACGCAATACATTTTCAAGATGGTGACACTAAGCATATATAGCACAACCAAATTACCATATACATAAGCATATGAATTATATACTAATTCTATTTCAAAAAATCCATTAATTATCTCAACTCATAAATTCCCTAGAATCTCTCATATGGAGGTATTGTTCTCTTTGCAGTAAGATAGTCCTGGGGTTTAGGGTTGAAATCCTTAAGCTCATGCATATAACACCTTCTCTCTTGATTCAAAATGTGATTCAGTGATCATTAGGGTCATAATAAACATAAGAAAACTATTCTTTAATCTATAACCTTCTTACCAGATGATTATATAATCTATAGGTATGTTCTCTTTATATTATTCACAAAACACATGGTTATATAGAATTGCATAAAGCCTTATAGAATAGACACCCATAGCCTTGAGGATAAACATGATACAATCCATCCTATGAAAAAGGTAGAATCTCACAAAAATATTCAAAAACCTTTCTAACAATTACACAATAATATATGCATGGTGTTCATATGATTTCAGGGTATGGGGGATCTAGGATCCTCCTTCTTTCAAGAGGGCAATGTAAAACTCATAATGGTTCAAACCAATCCTTGACAAATATAACCATCTTATTTAATCCCTTTAAATGATTTACATCATATTCCAAAACTTTCCATACGCAACAAACACAAATTGCCTAGGGTATGGGGGATTTGAGTAAGCCTTTTTTTAACATAAACACATATCTTTGTATTATCAAAATACGTTGCAGCCTAGTTGTTCATCCTGAAATTACAAAGCAAAAGCGAGAAGTAAGAAAATTGTCCCATTTGAGTTCCGAGCAAAGGGAAATCTTATCCAAGTTCTTCTCCTTCGCAAAGGAGTTTTGAAAATTCTTAAAAGTCGGCAAGACAAACCTAGGACTAGTATATATTTGCAAAACATGAAATAAAAGAGAGCTTATCGATAGATATGTTGATTGTTAATTCCTTCGTGGCTGGAGACAACTAGATCATATGCCTCCATGTCTTTACAAATCTTAGCCATTGTTTCTTCCTCTTTACCATCACCCACAAATGAGCCAATTGAGGGCATAAGAGAGATTTCCTGGAGATTTTTTTTCTCAATGTTGCAAAATGTGAGTTTGATCTTTGCAATTTCCCCTTCTATAAAATGCACTTGTCTTTTCAATTGAAGAAAAACTTCCATAGTTGTAGCACCTTGAGAAGGGAAGATTTGTTCATTGCCCTGAACCCGATTGGTGGCGGAGAGAATCGCGATCCTAAGGCTTTCAATCATATGCTCATGTCTATGCAAAGTATTTTTTATTTCCAACAATTCCCCTTGCCAGGAAACCTTGCAGGTGGGGCACATCGTTATCTTTAGATTAGAAAAACCACATTGCCTTTCCACTTCGCCTTCCCTTTTGATGGAAAACCCAACAAGATTGCGCATTGGTGTAGTCTCTAAACCATCCTTACCAACCGTGACGCTACTAAAAATCAGAGCCTGAAGGTTGAGGAGGGCAGGGTTGGTTAAGTCCCAACTCAACCCATTACTACAAGGAGTTAAGAGTTTGCATCCGTCGGAAAGATGGTTGACTGGACTCCCTTTTACCGTCTAAAGGAGGTTGCTTCGTTTAGAAAAATAGAGCAATATCCCAAATTCAAGTGCCATATTTACGTTGCCTGATTCATAGACTTTGAATGGCTTGAATGTTAGTAAAGGTCAAAGTGTGTGGACATGATTTGTATCGCTTGGTGGATACACATTGATCCTTGTTTGTATTTGGAAATTGATGATATGCCAAGTTTTAAAGAGGCGATGAATCCTAGAGATATTAGGGGATGTGTTGGTAACCTTAAACCCCCTTTTCCCAAAGCTCTCCTTTTGTCCAGCAAGTGGCCTTATTAATTTTTTGGTCTACTTCACCATTTATGGATCTTAATACACAGTAAAACTTGATTTCTTAGAATTTATCCCTCTCCCACCAAATTTTGGATGCTAGGTGGTCAAGGTCCTTATACTCTTGTTTCTTATTGTTTGTTGTGAGTTTGAATATTAGGCTAGTGTCTCCTATGACCACCAAGGTCGTAATTTAGAGGGAATGGGCGATAAGAATACCTTGTAGAAGAGCTAGAGCCTCTGCCTTTTCGTTGAAGGTGCTCCCAATTCCCCATTCATAATTCATTTTTTGATGTCCTCTGGGATCATAATTGATCCCCCCAACACCTGCCACCCCTGAGTAGCCCTTCTTGACCTAACTATATTTTCACATTTTGGTGAATGAAACAAATGAATCTAAATTTGAAATTCCGTGAGCATGTGAAGCTTGATTCCAACTACATTCTTTAAAAATTTAAATTCCAATGGACAACCAAGCATAAGCATAAGCATATGATTCATATACTAATTTTGTTTCACAAATTCATCAATTATCTTAACTCTTCAATTCCCTAGAATCTCTTATATGGAGGCCTTGTTCTATCCATAGTAGGACAATCCTAGGATTTAGAGTTAAGGTCCTTAAGCTCATGCATATAACACCTTCTCCCTTGATTAGAAGTGTGACACCATGATCATTAGGGTCATAATAAACATAAGAAAATGATTCTTTAATCTACAACCTTCAGTTAGGAATAAGATCATAGAGTAATAAAAAAATAAAATGAATGTGGAAATAAAACATAAAAGAATACAATACAAGAGAAACATCGATATACGTGGTTCACTTGATATGGGATACATCCATAGAGAAACAATTAGTCCTTTATTTAAATCATCCAACAAAATGAAGGGATAAAACCTACAACACATCCATTGAAACCTCCTCTCCACTCTCTCACAATATCCTCTCATAGTCACAATAGTCTCTCGCTATACATAATCGCAATACAATTCCCTCATAAAAAGGGTTTGCTTATAAGGAAAGAAAAGGACACCAACTTAAATTCTACCGTCATATCTGTGATGCAATGATGAATGGTCCAAATTCACTACGACATTAAAATAATTTACAAATCATTTTCCCCAAAAAATCTCTTCGGGGGTGATTCCCTTAAACCACTGCCACGGGGGTATCCAAAAAATTTCTCTTCAGCACCCCTAGACCCCATGGAAACAATAGTGGAGGGGGAAGACCCCACACCCCCACCTCCCATCAGGAATTGGGATCCAAATGCAGCTGAAACAAGACCTATGAATTAGGAAGATAATCAGGCTCCACAACCAACAATCTCCCACTTGGAGACTAATCGTAGCAACTCCACTGCTATTGCACTTGAAGGACTATGCTCCAACTTTGGACTTGGAAATTTTATCATTTTTTTTTTGTATCTAGGGGAATCGAAAACTAGAGTTGGGTTGGTACTCGCATGACACGGGGTCCAAGGATCCAATCTCGCTACCACTATACCCCTAGGAGAGTATGCCTGCCCCACAACGCATCCTCAAGGCTGCAATGAGGTTTGAACCAACGACATGCTTAATAGCCCGTACGCCTTAACAAGTACACGGTTTCCAATTGATCTACACCCCAGGGGCTAGAAATTTTATCATCTTCATTGTCATGCATGAAGGCCAATTTAAACAAATCAAGAACTCAATTTCTTTCTGGTCACTACCTTCGTTAACATGTTTGTAGGATTTTGGTTAGTGTGTATCTTTTCTAGCTTCAGCTATCCATCTTCCAAAATTGGTGATATGAAATGGCACTTGAGATATAAATGTTTATTCTTAGAATGGCACTCTGCTTGTTACTATTCAACTTGCTATTCCCCTACTTCTTTCCCAATTCCTCCATAAACCTCTATAGCCAAATAATCTCTTTACTAGCCTCTAAAGTTGCGACGTACTTTGCTTTTGTTGTTGAAAGTGAAAAAACCTTTTAGAATTTCAAAATACAACTTATTGACGTTCCACCTATAGCAAAAACATACCATGTGGTTCTCCTCCTCCTATCTATATCACTTGCCATATATGAATCAACATATCCCTATAGAATAGTGTTTGAACCTCCAAGACATAATGCATGAGTATTAGTACCTCTCAAGTATCTAAGAATCCACTTTATTGCCTCCCAATGCTCTTTACCTATATTGTTCATATATCTTCTCACAACTCCCACTGCATGTGCAATATACAGTTGTGTGCACACCATCACATACATCAAGCTTCCAATTGCTGAGTATGGAACCTTAGATATGAAGTCTATATGCTCTTGTGTATTGGGACACATCTCCTTAGTTTGTTTGAAATGGTTGTCCAAAGGTGTACTAACTGGTTTTTCATCTTGCTTTCTAAATCTTTGCAACACCTTCTCTATGTACTCACTCTGAGACAATGTTAATTTGTGATTTTTCTTGTCTCTTATTATTCTCATACCAATGATTTTCTCTGCAACACCTAAATCCTTCATCACAGATGAATTAGATAACATTTATATCCTGCATATTAGACCCTGCAACAAGCATTCCATCTACATAAAATAACAAGATAATATAACTTTCATTATCTAATCTCTTAAAATAAACACGATGGCCATAATGACATCTACTATAACCTTGTTCTTTCATAAACCTGTCAAATTTTAAATACCACTGCCTCAGAGCTTTCTTTAGGCCATACAAGCTATTCTTCGACCTCCATACTAATTTATCCTTCCCTTTGACCTCATACCCCTGTGGTTGTTGCATATAAATATCTTTCTTCAAATCCCCATGGAGAAAAGTTGTATTTACATATAACTGTTCAAGCTACAAATCCTCTACTACCACTAGACTTAAAATAATTATAATTGAATTTATTTTTACAACATGATAAAATATTTCATCAAAATATATACCTTTGTTATGTGCAAACCACTTTACAACAAGCCTGGCCTTGTATCTCTTTTTGCCTCCATCTTCTTCCTTCAACCTGTAAACCCATTTATTTTGCAATGATCTTCTATATGAAACCGAACCAAGTCCCAACTCTAGTTATGTACCAATGAATCCATCTCCTCTTTCATGCCTTGTTCCCACTTCTTTAAGGTTTCTACCTACATTGCTTCTTCGTAACTTTCTAATTCACCAAAGTCATTCAACAATAAATAAAAAATCGAAGGAGAGTGTCGTTCAATGGGTCTACATAAATTGGTATATCTTCTAACAAAGCATGTAGGTGTTTGAGGCACCTGGTATTGTTGTTGTTGTTGAAAATTTTGAATTTTTGGCACATTTGGAATTTCATTTTCTGTGATTTCATCAAGCATTGTGTATTTTGTGCTTGCATTTTCTTATCTACAAGTGATATGTGTACATTACCTTCTCATTGAATACCACATCTCTACTCCTAATGATTTTGTGATTTTCATAATCGCGTAAACGATAACCAAAATCACTATCTCCATATCTAATAAAAGTACACTTCTTGGATTTTGCCTCAATATTTGTTCTATTTACTCTTTCAATATGGACAAATGTTTCACAACTGAATGTCTTCATAAATGATTAATTTACCATTTTACCTATCCATTCCTCCTCTGGAATGCCACCATCCAAGGAACTTGAAGGTCCTCTGTTTATTAAGTAAACAACAATATCCACACCGCTTTCCCAAACTTATAAGGGCAATCTTGCATGCAACCTCATACTCCTTTCACACTCCATGATTGTCCTATTCATCCTTTCTCACACACCAATTTCTCGTGGTATTCCTGGATCTGTCTTCTCTCTATGAATCCCATGGTATGAACAATAACTATCAAACTCCTTGCTGCAATAATCACCTCCATTATTTGATTATTTGTTTTGGGAAACTTCAACTTATTTCTTGTCTCATTCTCAACCAAAGCTTTCCATTTCTCAAAAGCATCAAAGACATCAGATTTTGTTTGAATGCAATAAACCCAAGTTTTCCTAGTCGCATCATCATTAAAAGTAACATAATAATAAGAGACAACAAGATATGATACTTGATCTAGTACCCATGCATATATATGCACAAGCTCTAACTTTTCACTCTTCTTTTTCTTCCCAACTCTAAAAAATATAACTCTCTTATGTTTTCCATAAACACCATTCTCACAAAAATCCAGATCAACATAATTCAAATATAGAAATAAATTCCTTGAATGGACAATCCGCATCCCCTTCTCTCTCACGTGCCTAAGCCTATGATTCCATGTTGTATCCACTCTTATATAAGCTAGAGCAATAGAAGAGTTAGCATTACTAATACATAAATACAACATACCTACCTTTTGTTAAAGTTATAGCATCATGAGTCATTCTCCAGGTTAATCTTGTGTGTCAAGATTGAGCCTCATGTGTCGAGGTAGAACCTTATAGGAGCTTGAGTTGGACTCAAGAATGGTTAAGCTTCATGTGTTGAGGCAAGTGCTTTGTATTTCAAAGTGATGATGTTGTACAGTCTTGCTAGTCAAGTCCAAGGTCTTGTGTGTCAAGACAGATCCTCATATGTTGAGGTGGTGCCTCATGTGTTGAGGTGATGCTTTGCATGTCGAAGCATGTATGGTGTGTGGTGTACTACCAACCATGGTTGAGCTATTAAGTCTCCTCTAGAGTGAATTAATTTAGCATATAACCACTTGGAACAATAGTCGAACAATATTAGCACATCATTGGGAAAACCTCCTTAGTATATTTGATATGATAATTAAGCTGGAACAGATGGACCATGCAGATAATACAAGAGAAAAAGATAAGATGTGATAAGATATGAGAGAATTCAAATTGCACATAAATAATTAATTTAGAGGAAATTCGAATTGTTAAACTTTAGTGAAGACTTCAATACATCAAAGGAGAACTCGAATTGATCACTACAGTGATGTTAACAAGAAAGAATCAGTTAAGAGAGTTAAATAAGTGATAACAAAGAAGATCTAGTCAACTAAGTGTTATCGCATGACGACACTTATGTTAAACTAAAAGACAACACTTGAGTTGTGACACTTGCATGACGATACTTAAGTTAGCCACCTAACTAAGTGGGTAAGCTTTCAGTTAAGGGGAGATTTCATCCTAAGAGTCTGTTTAGTGAGTTAATGCATTGCATGAGAAGTGGGGCACACTTCTTCATGCAAGATTGCTGCATCCATATGGAGGGCGAGTTCATCCTAAAGTCATAAGCTAAAAATAGAAGCCGATGCATGAGAATAATATATAAATATGTTATACAGGATTGATGAATCCAATGTGAAGCAAATTCTCTTCTCCCTTAAAGGCAAGGCGCTTCTTCTTTGTGTAGGATATTATTCTGAGTCTCTCTTCTCTATATTTCTCTTGCTCTGTAAGTGCACCAGGGGTGCTTGATGTAAAAGACATTCCCTGCTATCTATCAATATACTAAGGAAGGTTTTGCAGGGGTTTTCTCCCTCAAGTCATAGAGGGTTTCCCCAGGGTAAATTCACGTGTCGAATGTGATTGCTTATGTGTATGATTGTTATTTGATTGCAAGTATTATTGCAACTCCGAATTAAAGATAAAAAATTAACATGGTATCAGAGCTCAGGGCGTGAAAGAGCTAAGTTCAACAATCAAGCTTGAGCCTACATAGATCCTGAGTGTGCACAGTACTTGAAGAACAATGGCCTCAATCTCAACAAGACTATAAGACCATCTTGAAAGAACTTCGAACTTCAATACTTGGAAGGCTAAGATCCTGAATATCCTAGAAGAGCATGATTTGGATGGATATATATCCAATGTTATGAAAGAGCCTAATTCTAATGTAGGGCACATTACCTTCAAGAAGAATCAAGCCAATGTATAGAGAATCATTTATGATTCCGTGAAAGACAACTTGATTCCCATGATCACTCCATTGAAGACTGCAAAGGAATGCTTCGACACTTTGACAAATCTCTATGAGAAGAAGGTGCCAAGTCAAAATAGAGCATTAAAGAACAAGCTTCAAAATCTGAAGACGGAGAAGGACGAAGCTATGGCTTCCTTCTTCACAAATATATCTTAAGTAAGAGAGCAACTTATGAGCATTGGTGTGATGGTCGATGATGATGATCTCATTCAGACTATTGTTGATGGTCTTCCATCCTCATGGGAGACATTCTTGGCTGCAATAAATGGTTGAGAAGTGCAACCTAACTTTGAGATACTATGGCATGATTGTCTACAAGAACAAGGGTGAATCCAGAGCAAGTATATTGCCTCCAAAGAAGAGAACCTCAGTCTCGCGGAACATATGAAAAGAGGTAAGAAATATCACAAGAAATTCTCTCATCAAAAGGATAATTATTTCAAGAACTTTGATAAGTATAAAGTTAAATGTTTCAATTGCAATAAGAAGGGTCATTATGTAAGAGAATGTCATGCAAAGCAAAGAGGAAATTTCAAGGTGCTTCTGCTACTATAGAATATGAAAATACAAGGAAGAATCCTTCATATGATTAAGAGACGGGGAAGGAGTACTATCTTGTCTCATCCTTTTCTAGATCCATTACCACTATTGCTAAGACATTGCTAGTGGAAAGTGGCGCATCCAAGCACATGACTGGATATAGGAGCGCTATCTCAGATCTGAAGGAAAATAAGTTTTTCCTGTAAGGTGGAGCTTGGAGATAATACCACCTACTCGATCCAAGGAGTTGGATCCACCTCTTTTCAGTTGGATTCAGGAGATGTACTGCATGTGGATGAAATTATGTTTTTCCCCAGATTGAAGAAGAACCTCTTGTTTGTTTCGGTTCTAGAAGATAAATGATTTAGAGTTATCTTTATGGACAACAAAGTGCTCTTGTGGCGTAAGCATGAAGACTTCAACTCTGCATCTGTGATTGGAGTTAGAGAGGGATGCCTCTACAAAATTCTTGGAAATCTCTTTCAATCCATGATCCATGACACAGTCAGTCTGTGTGATATGTGGCATAGAAGGCTTGGTCATCTTCATTTCAAAGCGCTACCTGGATTGCATAAAATGGTGAAAGGTATGCCCATGTTTAAATCTGATTTTGATAGTGTTTGTAGAGGTTGCGCTCTTGGCAAGAAAATTAAGAAGAGTTTTCCAAGTAGTACCAAGAGATACAAATGGATCCTTGACTTGATTCATTATAATCTATGTGGTCCCATGTTTGCACCATCCTTGAGTGGTTATTTATATTATGTGTTTTTCATAGATGACTTCTCTCGCAAGTCATGGGTTTATTTTCTGAAGGAAAAGAGTGAAACTTTCAACAAGTTTCAAGAGTTTAAAGCACTAGTTGAGAATTAGTCTGGAAAGTACATTATTTCTTTGAGATTTGATAATGGAGGAGAGTTTGAGTCCCATGAATTCAATGAACCTATCGAGATGCAGGAATAAAAAGACAACTGACTGTAACCTACAACCCCCAACATAATGGGGTTGCTAAAAGAAAGAATAGAACAATATGAGAGGTTGCAAAATCCATGATGTGTGATCAGGATATGTCCACATCCTTATGGGAAGAAGCCTCCAGTACTGTGTTTATATTCAAAATAGAAGCCCTCATCCTATCTTTGGAGAAAAGACTCCAAAAGATGTTTTCACCGGTGAAAAAACATATATTGGAAACTTGAAGATTTTCGATTGTCCTGTCTACATTCATGTACCAAAAGAGAAGAGGATAAAGATGGAGCCATCTGGAAAGAAAGAGACATTTGTTGGATATGGTGAATCCTCCAAATCTTACAGAATCTATGTTTTGGGACAAAGAAACATTGAAGTTAGCAGAGATGTAACATTCCACGAAGAGGATGCCTTCAAGCGCTCTAAAGAACTTCAGTGTGATTCAGATATGGAGGAGCATGATACTCCGATGATGGAGGATCCAGTTTTTTATTCTCCTGTTTCAGATGTTGAGAGGGAGAATCCAAAAGAGTCTGTATATATGCTTGATCTTGAAGATCCAATAGAACTGACAGAAAGATCTCTTGATGAACCTCCTACTAAGAGGAGTCATGGTGTTGAGACATTCTACAAGAGGCAGAAAAGCATGGAGCACCTCCAAGCTCATCTAGAGAGCGAAAGAGACCTGAAATATTTTCAGGATATGTAGCACAAATGAGTCACATCAGTGATTCATAACCCTCTACCTATGAGGAAGCCTCAAAGAGCAAGTATGGAAATATGCCATGGTAGAAGAATACAAATCTATCGTGAAGAATGATGTGTGGGAAGTGGTTCCTAAACTTGATGGGAAGTCCATAGTAACTTCCAAGTGGATTTATAAAATCGCATGCAGCTGATCGAAGTATTGAAAATTATAAAGCAAGATTTGTGGCCCATGGTTTCTCACAGAAAGAAGGGATAAGCTATTATGATACATTCGCTCTTGTGGCCAGGTACACTACTATCATAACCATAATTTTCCTTGCTTCATTTTTGGGTTGGAAACTTCACCAGATGGATGTGAATACTGCCTTCCTCAATGGTGAGGTTGAGTAAGAGGTTTACATACAACAACTCGAGCGGTTTGTAGTTCATGGGAAGGAGTCCCATGTATGCAAACTTAAGAAATCCTTGTATGGGCTTAAGCAGGCCCCGGGGGCTTGGTATTTGAGGATTGACGACTATCTTCTGAGATTGGGCTTCTCCAAAAGTGAAGCTAACCCCAACATGTACTTTAAGGTTGTGAAGAACCATCGATTGATATCAGTTCTCTATGTTGATGACTTGTTCCTTATGACAGAGGAGCAATAGATAGCTCGATGCAAGAGGGAGCTCACTTATGAGTTCAAAATGAAAGACTTAGGTCTTATGCACTATTTTCTTGGTCTAGAAGTTTGGAAAAGGAAAGATGAAATCTTTCTTTCACAAGGAAAGTACACAGTTGATGTGTTGCGGAGATTTGGTATGATGGACTGTAAATCCATGTCTACTCCTATGATGTCTAATATAAAGAAGCTACACGAGTCAGATTCCGGATCGGATCTAATGGATCCTACCATGTGTAGATAGCTCATTGGTTCCTTGATGTATTTGATACATAGCAGACCAGACATATGTTATGCGGTGAGTATCTTGAGTCAGTTAATGTTTGAGCCAATACATAGACATTGGGTTGCCACTAAGCATGTGCTTAGATACCTTCGAGGTACTATTTCTTATGGACTCAGATATGATTCTAGTGGTGGAGTGATGCTACTTGGATATGCCGACTCCGACTGGGGTGGTAGTATTGTGGACCGAAAGATTACATCCAGATTTTGTTTTAGCTTGGGATCAACTATGATCTCTTGGTCCAGCAGGAAGCACGACTCCATAGTCTAGAGTACTACAGAAGTAGAGTATATTGCAGCTAGTACCACTTGCCGAGAAGCTATGTGGATTAGGAAGCTACTTACTGGGTTGTTCGGTGAGAAGCTTGAGACTACTATCATTCGCTTTGACAATCAGAGATGCATTAAGCTCTCTAAAAACCCTGTGTTTCATGGCAGATTGAAACACATTTAGATGAAGTATCACTACATTAGAGACATGGTCCAGAGAGGTGCCATAAGACTTTAGTATGTTGCTACTAGTGATCAGATTGCAGTTATGTTGGCTAGGCCTTTGTCTGTGACAAAGTATAGGTACTTTCAAGACAAGCTTGGCATGGTATATAATGCCTCCCTCACTGAGATGGAGTGTTAAAGTTACAACATCATGATTCATTCTCTAGGTCAATATTGTGCGTCTAGATTGAGCCTCGTGTGTCAAGGTAGTGCCTTATAGGATCTTGAGTTGGATTCAGGAAACTTGGAGAAGAATCTTGAGTTGGACTCAAGAATGGTTAAGATTCATGTGTTGAGGCAAGTGCTTTGTATGTTAAAGTGATGATGTTGTACAGTCTTGCTAGTCAAGGATAAGGTATTGTGTGTCAAGACAGATCCTCATGTGTTGAGGTGGTGCCTCATGTGTTGAGGTGATGCTTTGCATGTTGAAGCATGTATGGTGTGTGATATACTACCAACCATGGTTGATCTATTAAGTCTCCTCTAGAGACTGGCCACCTCTAGAGTGAATTACTTTAGCATATAACCACTTGGAATGATAGTAGAACAATATGATCACATCAATGGGAAAACCTCCTTAGTATATTTGATACGATAATTAAGATGACACATATGGACCATGCAGATAAGACAATAAATAAAGATAAGATGTGATAAGATATGAGATCATTTGAATTGCACATAAATAATTAACTAAGAGGAAATTCAAATTGTTAAGATTCAGTGAAGACTTCAATAAATCAAAGGAGAACTCGAATTGATCACTACAGTGATGTTAACAAGAAAGAATCAGTTAAGAGAGTTAGATAAGTAGTAACAAAGAATATCTAGTTAACTAAGTGTTATTGCATGACGACACTTATGTTAAACTAAAAGACGACACTTATTTTAAACTAAAAGAGGACACTTTAGTTGTGAAACTTGCATGATGACACTTAAGTTAGCCACCTAACTAGTGAGAAAGCTTTCAGTTAAGGGGAGAGTTCATCCTAAGAGTCAGTTTAGTGAGTTAATGCATTGCATGAGAAGTGAGGCGCACTTCTTCATGCAAGATTGAAGCATCCAGATGGAGGGCGATTTCACCTTGAAGTCAAAAGCTAAAAATAGAAGCTGATGCATGCGAAGAATATATAAATATGTTATACAGGATTGATTAATCCAATGTGAAGCGAATCCTCTTCTCCCTTGAAGGAAAGACACTTCTTCTTTGTGTAGGATATTATTATGAGTCTCTCTTCTATATCTTTATCTTGCTCTGTAAGTGAACCACGGGTGCTTGATGTAAAATACATTCTCTACTATCCATCAATATACTAAGGAAGGTTTTGCTAGGGTTTTCTTCTTCAAGTCATAGAGGGTTTCCCAGTGTAAATTCATGTGTTGAATGTGATTGCTTATGTGTATGATTGTTATTTGATTTCAAGTATTATTGCAGCTCCGAATTAAAGATAAAAAATTAATACCTTCTCTCTTTTTGCTATTACTAGTGATGCTTTAGTGACCTTACATGGATTTTATATAAATGTAGATGTACATCCTTCACTTCTCAATTGTCCTATTGAAATTATATTTCTTCTCAAATCATGAATGTGCCTCACCTCTTTCAAGAACCATTGGTTTCCATTCTATAATTTTATCTATATCTTACCCTTTCCAACAATTTTTCATGGTTCTTCATCACTCAAATAAACCTGTCCAAAATCACCTTGAACATAATATTGAAAATATTTCCTATGGTGTGTGGCATGAAATTAAGACCCTTAGTCTAACATCCAAGAATTAGTAATATTATCTAATGAAAGGATTAAAGCATATTGCAACACATAACTTGCTACATTTGCTTCCTGATCATTCCCTTGTTGTCTGTCTCCTTATTTTTCTTTTCGAGACCATTAGTCTTTCTTTAGGTGTCCTTTCTTCTCGCAATGCCAACACTCCAACTTCTCTTTGGATTTGGATATGCCCTTCTGTAGTGCCCCTAGACTTTTGTAGACATTGAGGGAAACTACTGAGTGACCTGGCTGATTGAAACATTAATTAAATAACCTTTTGGCCTTATGTTTGAGTATGTGTATCTGAACTGTTGATGTAAATGAATAATTGCATATGTTAAACGATTAGCTATGACTATGGAAAATTATGTTGATGGATAATGCTTAACGACTAGCTGTACGGTGATTATGTAATTGTCGACGAAATGTATATTTGATTAGATGAATAAGAAGTTTGAATAAAATCATAAATGTTTAACAATACTAGATTTAGAAATCAGATGATGATTATTGAGGACAGTGCTACTAATAACTTGTTGTGAGAAGTGTGTGTAGAAACAAGTCAGACGATTCACCAACGGACACACAAAGGAACTTGAAGGGTCGTAGAGTACGGGTAAATCACACACAGGGGGAGCGACGACGATGTCAACTTTCGACAAGAATACCACGCATGAGCAGATAAGCACTGATCCGCTTGCTCAAGAGGAATGCGTGAGGGCGTACGAGGTGGGCCACGACGGAGCTGGTCACGTACGAGTTGAGGGGTGCGCAGTGAGAACGGACTCACTCCTCAGCGCCATTAGTCCCTAGATAGCATGTAGACGGAGGATGGATGGTAGCGATTCCTAAAATCCCTACAAGAGTTCCCGCAAGTCAAAACGGAAAGATGGTGGCAGAAGGGCCCGACGATGCGGTACCCTGTCGAGAACGGAAAGAATGGATGCAAGGACCCAACGATGCGGTACCATGCCAAGGAATGGAAACCATGGATGACTGGACCCGACGGAGTGGTGCCATGTCAGGGAATTAAAATTAAGGAACTAGGAGCCCAACGGTGCGGCACCGTGATCCTAGTGAGTTTGATTGTTAAAATTAACTGCATAAAAACTTATAAGATTAACTCTAGATTATTACTTAGCAAATGCATAAAATTATTTTAGGCATTTGCACACGAATTATTATTTTGAGCATTTAAAATATTAATAAACCATTATTTAGGAGCAAAGTAGAATCCTAAGCTTGGACACCTAGTCAACAAAAATCTAGGAGATAATTAAAATATCTGGGGGACAAACTTGAGCAAACTTAGGGGTGTTGGTGCACTTCCCAGAGAAACTGACACTTGGATGGGTGAGTGTTTTAATTAAATAATTAATTAAAAATATTTAATTATGCATGAAGCGACATGTGTCGCATGAGATTTTCCTTTATAAGGAAGGCTTGGGGAATGGGTAAAGGACCCATCATTTGGATGATTGTCGTAATTTTCGAGTGCCTCAAAGACTTGCTGCTATCTAAGGGTTTGGCTAAGAAATCCTGGTGGGAGGGGAATCCCAAGCTGAATTTCTGAAATACATGTGTGAACTCTACGGCCCGATTAGCTCGGGGGTCTGGAAGGAAGAAGAGTACTTCCAGAGTGGTTGGGTGGTTTACCGAGGTGTCCACCGGTGAAGGATCGAGGTTTCGAGGAGTAGAACAGCGAGGATCAACTCCAACATTTTCTGCAGAACTTCAGCGACCGGAGAGGTAACTCTTGTAATTTATTTAATTGTAGTTATCTGTTGAAATCTTCTGAATAAAATTCTAGCTGTATTTTGAATGATCAATGAAATTCATTAACAAAATTTGTCAAATGTCATTAAGGAATTATATATTGTATTATTCTCTCTTTTTTTTTTTAGTATGTGGTTTAGGTAGGGTTTGCATTTCAATTTCAGGAAATCATATTTAAAACAGATAATTCGAGATATAGGAATTATCACTGAAATTTTATTGATCCCAGTTTTTAATCGGGTATTTAGATTAATGCAGAATTTCATTTTTAGAGAACCACCAAATAACGAAACAAATTAGAGATTACTTGTTACAATCATATTTTAATCGGGTCTGAGTCATTAGATCCAGTACTTGGATGGACTCTGCATTTCAATTGCAGATATCTGTCATTTATTTGATCGGTCAGTACCGATTATCTCCATGACTGCGTTTGGTTAAGAAAATTTTAGTCGACTTCTTTTAAAAGGTTTTAGATCTGTCAATAGATCAGGGTCGGCAGATCAGGCTAAAGTCGTCGATCTGTGATAGATCTAAATCAGCATTGAGGCTTACATTTTAATTGTAAAAAAAAATCTTGAGTTAAAGGATGATGACGATCTGTTCAATGATATCGATTTGTCAATAGATCGGGGTTGAAATTCTCATTCTATTATAATTTATTTGACTGTGATTTTATGAGTGCGAGCAGCTGTCGATCTGTTCAATAGATCTAACTAGTGTATGTTGGTTTACAAATTTAATTAACTGTAACTTTAGAAATGTAGGGCTTGTCGATCAAGACAAAATTTATATTACCAGCAAAAAATAAAAATTGTGACTGTTACCCCGTTCTTTTAGACCTCTGAAAAAAATTGAACGGATCGTTTATAATTTGATCTCTGTCAAATTGAATTTTTTTAAGTCTCTGTAAAAACTGGACCGGCCTATTTTCTTTTAGATCTCTGTCATAAAACGGATCGCTCATATTTTTGGTGATCTCTGTCAAATCGAATTACATTTTGATCTCTGCAAAATGGAAATGGAGCATTTATATTTCGATCTCTGCAAAGTGAATTATATTTTTAAATCTCTTTAAAACTTGAAATGGATCGCTTATATCTTTGATCTCACTCAAATTAAAATGGAACGCCCTACATCTTTGATCTCAATCAGATTAAAATGAATCGCCTTACTTTTCTTTAAAGCTCTGTCTGACTAAAGACAGATAGTGGTAGATCCACATTATGCGAATTCTGGGAGAACGTTTATCTCTGTCTTGTTATTTATTCATACAACATCCACCAAATTGTCAAAGCTTACGAATGCCTCAATGCCATACCCTGAGATCAACAATATCTCTGTGTCTTTTGTTTTGATCTCCGCCTGAGTTCTGTTCCAGTGCTTCATTAACCTTTGCGATAGCACAGCTATGCGCTCTATGCTCTATGCTTGCGCCTAACCCATGGACTCCATTAAACCTTGTTGGGAGGTTCGATGCCATCTATGTTTAGTTAAAGCTTCTGCGAAGCCGTGATTTTCCCTTCAGATCCGAACTCCTTATTATCTGGACTTTAATTGTGACCGAGTTAATTATGTACTGGAAATGCGTGAATACAGGGCAAATAGAATCACATGCTCTTCCATTTAATTATTATCGATGTGTTTTCGGCAGAACCGAGCGCTACATCCTTATATTGAATTAACATTCTGTGAGTCATGTGATAGCCACGTGATGAGCACCATATATCGGAGTTTCATATTCAACCGTTTATTATTTAAATATGGCTGCATGCATTATGGTCGTAGCTGTCATCACCTAACATGCTTCACTTTCAAATTGTTATGCATATGGGTGAGCGTGAATACCTTATAATTACGATTTGTAGTTCATTACTATGAATTCACGCTTATGCTGTCACTAAGTAGATTGGTGTTGAATTCCAAATTACAATGGTTTGTTATTGCATTTTAAATTATTATATTAATATGCGGCATTATAGCTTACAGAAGTATTTCACATTATAGGCGAATTGATGATTACTTTGTAAAAACAAAAATATAATGTATTTTATTTTATGTCTTAACTTGGTGCTGCACCCCGACCGAACATTATCCCTTGAGTTATGATTTACTTTATCGAATACTAAATTATGTGAAGCTAAAATTTATTTAGCATGTAGCACAACTTTTGTTAATATGTCCTATCTCCTACCTTAAATATCATGCCACGTTGAAGGAGGTTAGGAAGGTTAATTCGTCATGTTTGTGTAAGTAGTTGAAGAATCAATGTAATCATTTTATAATCCTTTTTATGCAATGTATATAAACTATTGAAGATAAATGATTTACCTTGAACCACCTTTATTAGATGATGATACGGGTTAACTTGCTTTGTGATAATACTTTGTATGTAATTGATAAAAGAAAATAATAAATAATGATTAGCTCACTTTATGATAATACTTTGTATGTAATTGATAAAAGAAAATAAATAAATAGTTAAAGCGAAATTTAATTTAGTTGGGTAGTTACATTATGCTTATATTTTTGAGGGAAGAATTGAGCTATAGAATAAAGGAACCCTTATGTTGTACTTAATGGTTAGAGAAGTATATATTTATATTTATAATAGGTTGCAATTAAGGTGTTTTTAGATTCACTTAAGTTACACTTGTTGATGGAAATTAGTATGTATAGTTGTTGTTGAAGAAATACATTTAGGGTGTGTATTGAATAAATTTTAAAATAATTGAATTTGGAGAAACATGGAGATATCCAATTCTTACATAAAATATGTCAGTGTAAGGTCCCAAAAAAAAAAAAAAAAAAGTCATCTAAACATAGTCTCTACACCTTCTTAGACTTCTCACAATTCCCTTTGCTCTTTCTTATCTCCCTTTGTTTTCCCATGTTCTCCACAATCAAAGCATTACCTGATGTCTCACATGTGATTTTTTGTTGCATTTCCTCGCTATGGATAACACCAACAACATTATCAAACTTTTAAGTGCTCGAACCATAGACATAATTACTCACAACCATGACTAAGCCATTCCATATTTATGGAAATGAACACAAGATCATCACCAAATTTTAATCCTACGAAACTTCACTGACTGGTGACCGTGTTAAAGTCATTCAAATGATCAACAACAAACCCACCTTCTAACATCTTCATATTAAATAAACGCTTCATAAGAAATACATTGTTTGAGGCTGAGGATTTTTCATATAGTTTAGCCAATATCTTCATCAGATCCTCCATTGTCTTTTCTTTTGAAATGATGAAAGTCATTGATATTTGTGTTAAGCACATCCGTATTGTTCCTAGTTCCTTTATGTAAAGAACCTCCCATTTTTCGTCCTTCATAGTCGTTAGCTTCTTTTCTTTTCTATCGAATGGTAGAAAAATATTCTTTTGATATGTATAGTCCCCTATTTGCATCTTCCATAGCTGGTAGTTTTGGTTGTTAAACTTCTCAACCCTAAACTTGCCTTCTTCCACTATTACTCCCACTCGAACCAATAAACCCCCCTTTCCTACGAGTTTATGAGCCAAATATACCTTTGGATTTGATACCAATTGTTGGAAATATGATCCTAGAGCAATAAAAAAAAAATGAATGCAAAAATAAAACACATAATACTACAATACAACATAGACATCGATATATGTGGTTCACCCGATATGGTCAACATCCATCAAGAAACAACCAGTCCTTTATTTATTTCATCCAGTAAAATGAAGGGATAAAACCTATAACACATTCATTGCAACATCCTCTCCACTCTCTCACAATCTCCTCTCTTAGTCACAACGATCTCTCACTATACACAACCGTAATACAATGCCTTCATAAAAAGGGTTTCCTTCTATGGCAAAAAAACCACCAACATAACTTCTACTGTTGGATCTACAACCTAATGATGAATATACCAGATTGACTGTGAAATTACAATATTTTACAAGGCATTTTTCCAAAAAAGTTCTCTTTGAGGGGGATCCAAAAAATTGTCACCACCCCTCCTGACAACATTAGTGGGGGGGAAAGCCCCTCCACACCACCCATGTTAGGAACTGGGATCCAACACGACCGAAACAATATCTTTGAATCAAGAAGATAATCAGGCTCCATAACGAACACCTTCATGCGTGATGATTATTTAATATATAGGTATATTGTCTTATTATTCACAAAATACATGGTTATATATAATTGTATAGATCCTTATAGAATAGATACTCATCGCATTGAGGATATACATGATACAATACATCATATGACAAAGGTAAATATCTTGCAACAATCTTTAACTTCCTTTATAAAAGTCACACAATAATCTATGCATAACATTCATATGATTTCGGGGCATGGGGGATCTAGCCTCCTCCTTCTTTCAAGAGGCCAATGCAAGACTGGGAATGGTTCAAGCCAATCCATAAAAAATATAACCATCTCATTTAATTCTTTAAAAGCATTTACATCATATGCCAAAACTTTCCCATACACAACAATCATAAATCGTATAGGGTATGCAGGATTCAGGTATGCCCTCTTGACCTAACTACATTTTCACCTTTTGGGGATTGAAATAGATGAATCTAAATTTGAAATTAAAAGAGCATGTGGATATTTATTCTATCTATATCCTATACAAATTCCAATGCAAATGGACAACATATGACCAAGTTATAGTATAATTTTATCTACAACCATTTTGTGTTTTTAAGGGTCATATAGCCAAACCTAAAGCTGATTTTTGGTAAGCAATGTATTTTGATGATATATTATTGCTATAAACATTTTAATGTTGATGGACACAGTATGGCCAAGTTATAGCTGACGTTCATCAAAACCCATTCAAATTGCATGTTTCATTTATAAAGGTCATATTAGCAAATCTAAAGTTAATTTTTGGTGGATGCATGGAATAATGTGCCATCTATCCCCAGTCCAAATTTGATATTCATTAGACTTCATATAACACCACTTCACTAAAAATATGAAATCATTTTTTAGACTTGTATGCACATTGCATTTCTACAAACAATTTGCATACAGTATAAATTCACACCCATTTGCTCATCAAGCCTACAAAAAATTTCAATGCAATTCCTCATAACAAATCATGAAATTGTATTCTTCATCATACAATATTTAATTCATAACAAAGGAGGAGAAAATAACAACTTATCTTTTTATAAATTGAGTAACAAGGAAATTGCCAATGAATAAACCATTTTGGCCCTCCCAACCATAGGAAAATAATTTGTGGATGCCAACTCCATGCTGAGCTAAGAGACCACCAGGTGGAAGAAGATTCCTTAAAGATCCCGAATCATTGTTCTATTTAACAAAGGTTTCGAGACTAATAAAAAAATCCAAAAAAAGTGGAGGTTGAAGAAGATATTTCCTACTCAATCTTGGTATCTAATTCCACATGACATCGTCTCTTTCATTTCTCCATGGGTCCTACGATTGCTAGGTTGCTCTTTTTCCATCAAGAACATTAGTCTCTCGTCATGAACACACTTTTTTTTGCAAGCTTCTCTACCTAATTCGAATTCTCTGTTTTGCTTGAATGATGGAGAAGGAAAGGAAAACTCATGATCCAACTCATCCACTTCTTTAATGATAGGGGTCAATGGTCATAATTGAAATCTCCTTATCTACAAGAATATAGGAGTTGGTTGCTTCAAAATAGGAGGCAGGTGCTTGAGGTTAGTAAATAATTAGATAAAGCAATTAATTATTCCACCAGGATGCTAATTGTAATAGTATAAATATTAGGATGAAATGATGATAGGACAATCATATGATGGAGGTTATATATAGATTATAATAGGATCATGAGGCATAGGTTAATTCTCCCCCTAAGACCCCCTTACTTTTCCTCTCTAGTGTACTCATAGCCCCATAAGTATTCTCCCACAAGTCAACGTTTGAACCTTTCGTTAAATTCAAAATGGTCATATTTATATGTAGATTGCCATGGTAAGTCTACCTTGTGGCAAGAAGTAAAAAATAGTAATGAAAAGCATAATTACAATATAAACAAGATCAAATTCAAAGGGTCGAAACTGATATATTACATTCCCCTCCCCTTTGGAATAACACTATCTTCGTTGTTCTCTTCTTCTTAGCAAGGTTCCATGTCTTCATTCTTCAACTACACCTGCAATGCCATTATCGTCATGGCCACTTTGTCTCATTGTTGGTTATCTTGGACAATAGTGTCCAATCATTTCTTTACTATTTTGGGAAATCTCCAAGACCTTTAGCATTCTAGCATATGCCTAAAATAATTAGCAAATGAAACACATTCATGTCATAACCATTTTAAGCATCAATTATTCAATTCATAGAAATTTCACATTCATAATTGAAGAACATATTCTCATAACATAAGATTAAGTATGCAAGTCAACCCAATACATATTTGTATGAATATCTATCGGTTCCACATGGCTTCCATGGGAAAGATTCATCTCACTATACTCTTTGACACACCATACATACATATATATATATATATATATATATATATATATATATATATATATATATATATATATATATATATATATATAATGCATGCATTCTTGATCCTATCTATTATATAACATGAATTTATCATAATAGATTCATTAAAGTCACCTCTTCCTTGTAGTTACTCACCCTCTAGGGTCAGCCATCCCCTTCTCTACTAAACAATCCCTTTGATGATCCATCATTTTCCAAGGCTTTCTTGCATAAGAAGAGTGTAGACTTACAGATTCTTACTACTAGGGTATCACACTGACTTGCTCTAATATAACATAGCTCATGGTGATATCATAGGGTTTTGGTGTCTTTACAATAACATCCTCCCAATGTTTTTTCAGCTTCAACATCCATCATTTATCCTTACTAGTTAGATCCATCATCTCACTTGTATCACACACACACTTACCATGAGATATCATAATAATTTTAATTAGAAATTTTAAATTGATTTCATTTAAAAATCAGATTTCATAAGTATGAGACCAATTTTATAATGTTTGGCTCTTGCATGTGGTAGCACACAATATTCATTATGGACTTACACTCATCACCACATCCAAGGCCATTCTAATTCCCATATGGATTTTCAATTAACCAAACAATTGTGTGTATTCATGCTTATAATAATTTCATTGCAACATTTACATAATTTTAACATGCCAACAATTCAATCACTTTCAATTGTTAATAATATTAAATGAAATGAAATATTATCTACTATATATGCCTTACAAACACATCAAACATTCACACAATGTAATCAAATATTTATACAAGCACAATGCCAACATTCATAAATTCAATATCACTCTTCATATGATCACGTAGTTTATTTACACACATTCATTCAATTATTCCTCATATTCAATTAAACTCTATAGGGAAAACACCTCACAGTGGAGGTTTTTAGTACATAAGATTGGCAAAAATTGTCCAAAAATCTTCCGCTACAACCTTTGTTACTGGTAGCATAGGTTATGTAGACTTTATAATGGATATTCACTTGAACTAAATATTATAGGCAACTGAAGGTTATAATTGAGGTTTTATTCTTAGGTGCTTATTTTATATCATCAATGCATCAGTGCATTGACTACGATGTTGACACACCAATAAGTATATTACAATTCCGATGCATCGATGCGTATAAGGAAATTCCAACACACTGGTGTGCACAAAATGCAAAATAGCACCGGTGTGTATTTTGGTTTATTTTGTATTATACATGCACCAATGAGTGTAAAATACTTAAAGAGTAATGATGTGTAAGTGGTATTATAAACACATCGGTGCATATATCATGTAAAAAAGCATCGGTGTGTATATCATGTAAAAAAGCGCTGATGCAAATATTGTGTAAAAAAACACCAATATGTAATTGGTATTATAAAGGCAACGCCACATATATCATGTAAATATCACTAGTGCGTATATCCCATTAAATATTACAGTGTGTTATTGGTATTATAAATGCATCGGTGCATATATCATGTACAAAAGCATTGGAGCTTATATCCTGTAAAAAAACCGGTGTGTATATCATGTACAAAAGAATCGGTGCTTATATCCTGTAAAAAACACCAATGCGCTTTTGTATTATAAGAAGACCGATGTGTATATTATGAAAAAGAGATTCAATGCATATATTTTGTAAAAGATCACTGGTGCATATATTATCTAAAAGAGCACTTGTGGGTAAGAAATTGGGTAAGCATCGGTTCATGGAAATGTATAAAATAGACATGTTAGCTGAAATCAATAGAATGCATACGGTTCAATGGTGAATTTTTCCATGCTTCGGATACGCAAATACAATTTCTTGTTTTTTATTATTTTTACAAATTTTCAATTACTCATTAGAAAATCAAATATTTTTTTTCTAATAATATTTATTTTTATATTTGATTTATTGTGACTGGATATAAGAGCTAATTACACCTCTATTCATTTGGGTAGGTAGGTGCGAGGGGGGATCCTTTTGGATCATAGAGGAAATGCAATATTAACTTTTGAGTGGGGTCTAGGGAAAGCCACAAACAATCAAGCATAGCGTTATGCCCTTTAATAAGGACTTGAAAGCATTGTTTCTCTTGGCATGCAATTGCTTGTCGTTATTGGAGATTCCCTCTTAATCATTTCTCAAGTTAGGAAAATAAAAGATCTTGAAGATAAGATAGCAGGATGGATATAAAAGCATATTAACATGCTTCTCACTCAAATCCTTGATGCTCAATATTTTCATGTGCGACGAGAAAATAATAAAGTAGTTGACCTACTCACAAATAATGCAGCTCTTTTGGTAAGGGGGGGAATGCTTATAAATGGGGGTCAACAAAATTCATGTTGGCTCCCCTATCCATTTATTTAAATGCTCCTCGGTCCACCCAAGGTTTCTCCTCCGAATTGTATGATGGACATGGCATTTACTCTGGACCCAACCTCAAGGATAATGGTCCTATCTTCTATCAATGTTTCATGCCCCCAACTCATGCCTTAATGCAACATATGTCCTCATGCGTGGAGAATCCTATGGGATATCTGGACATGAAGACACTTACGGTTCTGTTTTATGCTCCTTCCTATGCACTATTTTCCATTTGCATTTCCAAGTTCAGAGTCGAGGGGTTGAATTCTAGTGTGTATTGTGTGCTAGGGATGGTGTTACATGTTTCAGAGGTGGTAGAAGCCTTCCCTTATTCCTTGGGGGAGTGGAATTTGGCTAAAAAATTAGCTGGGCATGAGGAGGAAAACCTTCAAGAGGTAATTTGTAGGTTTGGTTTGGGGTGTGTTCTATCGTTAATCTAAAAATTTTGGGATACCAAAAATTTGGTGGGTTTTTGCTTGTCAACAATGAAGCCTACGGTTGACCTGGAGACAATATTGTAGGAGCTCTTAGAAGGAATAAGAGACACTCAAACATATATTTGATACATTCACATCAATTTATGTTGTATGAATTCACAAATGGATGGATTGATATAGGTTGTTTTTTAGGTTACAACATATATGCTTGGCTTGGACTCTCATCTCGATGATGTTGAGCAGGATGTTCGATAGATTACATCTCATACGTCATGCTTGTATACTTGTGTGGATGATGCAGAAGGAAACATTTTTGTGTATGGAGCATAAGTTAATACGATTATGGCCACCCTACATTGACATGAGGATCTCCTAACAACAAAATAGTCCAGAATTACTGATTATTCTAGAATCAGGGGAAATGAGGATACCATAGTTCACCAACCCACCCATGCAGTAGTGATTATTTCAAGCTCGGAGGAGCAAGATGAAGATAATGTAGCAGAACAGGTTATGGATAGTGGCCATAGCTCTAATTAATTTTAGTTGTCTATGTTCTTTTTTTGCTAACTACTGTTAGGACAATATGTTAATGTGCATATTAGTATAGTTGTATTTAGTTATATGGGAATAGCTATAAGACTTTGGATGACTGTATATAGGTTGGATAACAACTCCATAAACTCTATAAGCCTTCTTGTTGGACCGATACAATGAAATTTTTGCTGCTGATTTTCTCTAGCTATTTATAATGCCAATCTACCCATTTTAGTTTTAAAAAAAATTACACCTCTAGTCATTGTAACCGTGTAAATCATTCATATATTTAAAATTGAATTAATCATTAGAAAATCAATTAATTTTTATAATAATATTTATTTTTATATTTACAGTTTTGTGTTTGATTAAGTAAATCGAACACCTTTGTTCATTGTCACACTGTAAATAATTTATATATTGAATCAATAATGTAACATCTTGCAGCATTAGAGAATGTAGTAGAAGAAGAAACCCATTTTACTATATAAATATCAGAAACCAAAAAATGAGACAACATAAAGGTTGACCATAATTAAAATGCCATTTTGGCATTGTTAAAATGATTAATAACTTGTCATCGTCTAATTGGGGCGATATGTCCACGTCAAACAAAATGTTTATTTTTTGCAGAGAAGAATTTCAAAATATACAACTTGCAGCAACAATATTCAGTTGTATTGATCATTAATCATTGCTTGAACTGTTGTTCTTGCTCAAGTTGCTTGCATGCCTCATTTATTCATCACTTTCAAGGGATATTGTACTTGGGTTATTTGAAATGTTTTGTTGATTGGCTTCATTTCATTCCACATTTTCATGTTCCATGTACAAGCATAAAACTAAAATGTAATGAGTATATCTACATTTATAGATAATATAATACACATGATTGTGTAAACGAAAAAACATACTTCACACATTCCTTTGAAACCATTTCTCATGTAGTTTTTCAATAAACTCTATGTTGGCTCCACTCCATACTTTTTTTTCTATGAGTTTTGTACGCCATGACAAAGAATAGATATAATTAAAGGTTTCTTGTTGTTCCATTAATTATAAAATAAGGGACGTAAAAGAACATAACAACTTACAAATTGTTCAATTAACCCTTGATACCCCAACATATACTCACACACATACTTAATCCAATGCCAATCAAACGATCAGATGGTTCTTCTTTGTATGTTAGCACTTGTTAGAAAACATCCATGTACAGTTGTAAATTAAGTAAAATATAAACAACACAACAAATATGAAATCTAAAGGAAACCACAAGTACTCACAAACTTTATGATTAACCCTTTTCTGCCTTGTCGTCTCATCTCATGTGTTGAATGGGTGTCATTTTCATTTCTTTTCTGCAACAAAAAAACAATTGAAAATTAGTATTTCATGCGATAATTAAACTCTTTGCACTTTAAGTATTTCATGATTACATACATTTGATGCACGTTATTGTTGGTATGGCTCCCCGTGCGATGTGGTTATGTTCATTTCTTTTCCCATATGACGATACACCTTTTTCTGACATCCCTACTAACATCTTTTGAATATCATGTCATTCTTCCTTTGGAAGTTTAGCAATCTTCCCGAGAAACAAAAAGCACAACGAAAAAATCGATTAATTGTTATGTACCCACCCTTGGACCCAGTGCAAGGAAGAGAACCTGATGCCATTCTATAGGGCTTTTCATAAAACTCAGCCAATTCATTAGATGCATACAGTTAAAAACAAATGTGTGCAGATGTAAATCAAACAAATATGCACAGTAGAAATAAACTCATCCACACACATGTTTTCATATGCACTCAATATATCGATAATAGTCATTAATTTAAACACTGCAGAGGCAAAACACATAGGCAAAAAAACACTTATCTTTGTTGTGCAATTGTCCCAAACAACTAGCTATGTCGCTGCAACGTTCCTCCCAACCATAGGCCTCTGCCCAGCCTATATTCTTTCAGCACTCAGACACCACCCCCTAGTTGGGCATGATATCTACAAGGAAAAGGGAACCCTCAAGCACAGCACAGCCCAAAGCAATGGATACCCAACTCACCCCAGCATTCTCTTGCACCCAAAACTCAGATATGGGCTCTGGAACACACTTTCAGTAGTGGGACTTAGGAACTAGATGGACAAGGGTTTCCCCCAAAATGTAGGCACAACAAAAACGGATTTGTGAGAGGGAAAATCGTCCATAGGGAAGAAAACGATTTCTCCCACAGATATACAAGCAATCAGTGAGTCAAAACATCCTCTATGGTCCCCAAATCGATTTCCCTTTCTTCCCCACTGTTACACAACACAAAAATGCCCTTCCCAGCTAGGGTAATGAAGGAAAACACAACAAAACCATGGAGAAAAACACCCAGGTAGCTCTAAACTAGTGAGGGAGCAATACTAATTGATGGATAATGGCTTGGGGAGCAATTCATGGCTCTTTTCTTGCCCAAGAAGCAAAACGCGATTTCCCATGCAGGGTGGCTTGCTCATACTCGAATTTGGACAGCCATACCTCTCATTCCCCAAGGCATTAACTACCTCAACCAACTCTTGGGAGAAATAAATGATTGGGTACAAAAGTCAACATGGGTAGTTGAGGGTTTGATGGGTTCTCTCATTGACACTTGGCTTGACTTGATTGGCTCAAGGGTTTGAATGTTTTTTCCTCCCAATTCCTTGTAACATCATGCCCCCATCTCTTGTTGCATTGCATAGATAGTTGTGGGATTTTATATTAAAATGCATATTTACAATTCCCATGGTTCACTAGCACATGGGTAGCATAATATCAAATACTTGCCTCTTCTAGATCGAGCGTTCACTAGCGGGGCCTTGGCCTTGAGCTCCACGCTATGAATCATACATAATATGCATACATTATTTACATTATAGCCCAAAATATTACAACGGTCAAAATGGGGGACATTACATTAATATTTATATGAAAATAAGTATAGCAAAAATACTAAAAAGGTAATTTCTTGGACCAATGTATACATATTGTAGAAAAACAATTTTATCAATAATACCTTCTAAATAATTCTTTTTTGTTATTGTATGTTTTTGCCATTGCAAGTTTCACATGTCTCAATGCCCATTGCTTTGGAAACGCTTCCTATAGTTTTTTAATAACTTGATTCTTAAAGACATTGGATTGTTTTTTGTACTGTAAATCAAAAGAACCTCTATACGTTCTTTCCACTATATAACTCAAAACTTTATAAACATTTTCCCCCTCTCATTAACTTCCAACACCACTCTACTTGAATTGATGACCAATTCATCATCATTTACATCCTTCTTATTTTTTTTCTTCTTAGGTCGTCCTTCTATTACCTTGTTGTCTGTCCTTGCACAACATTCAACAAATTAGAATTCCAAAGTTTGAAACATGTTAGCAATGTTTGTTGAGAAGCATTATTATAAGAAGTCAAATAAAAACTCATGTTTATCACCTTTGCATCCATCTAATTCCTCTATTTGCAATATTTTATCCAATATTTTATGCTCTTCTTCACTCATATTTTGAACAATCTTATAGAGTTTCCTTAAGTTTTTGCTCTGCATGCCACACATAAACCAATACACGTGTGATGTCCCCAACCCCTAAAATAAGGCCAAGGACACTTGGGAACCTAAGGGGAAGGATGAATCAATGTAATGCATAATGAAATAAGGGTAACTGAGGCTAGACCAGCATGCCAAAAGACAATAAAATAAAAGAGTCATCCTTTTAAAATGAATTACACGAGTACAAATGTAGATCATTCCCAAAAGCAAATGCTATGCAAGGTAGAAGCAAGCATGAAATGAATCTAGATCTAAACAAGCTATTAACATGATTTCAAACATGATATATCAGATCTATTACAACCATTGAAACTTTAAAATAATCATATCTACAAGCCACCATAAACAATGTAAATAAATAGATCTACAGGCTGCTACAATCAACCATATTAACAGTGTTAAAAATCAAATCTACTGACTACCACCTACAACCATATTAGCATAAACAAAACAAGATATGAAGGATTACATCTACAACCATATAAATGATAAATAGATCAAATCCAATGGCTTCCACATACATCCATGTAAATGAAAACAAAACCAGATCCATGAACACATATATATCAAAAATTGTAGTAAATAAACATATAACAAAATACTCAATGAATAACAACTAGCTTCAACATGACAACATTCCACCTAGCCATAGGAATGCCATGCTCATGCATATTTCAACATGATAGTCACCCCCGAGTTGTGGCCATAGATCCACAGGAGAGGTACTCTCAAACCAAAAGGTATGGTGCGCTCATCTCAACATCGGGAACATTGCCACACAAAAACAACTGTATCTCAGTCATATGGAAACCTTTTTCAGTGAAACAAAAATTATTCCTTACTAGAAATGATGTTCCGGATGCAATGGAACAAGTCTCACAACCCAAAAATTCCCAAAAATATCTGAACCAGAACATATGGTTGCGCCCTTCTCAACACCGTGAGAATACCACAACTACACCTTTCACCATATCAACTTTCCCTTCCATCTATCCTACCTGGTGAGTTGTGAATCCCCTAGATAGACAAGCCCTCGGAATATCACCACCCTCACCCTGGATTTATTATCTAGATTGGACAAAGACAAGCAATGGGAAAAGGACTCATGTTGTGTAAGCATATATCAATCTTCAATCGCCATTACAAGGTCTTCAAACCTCATTACAAGGCCTTCAATCTTCCTACAATACAATGCATATCCTACTCGAGAGTATGTATTTCCCAAACAAGAGAGAATTCCCCTACACTAGAGATATCAAAGAGAGACAGAGAAGAAGAAAAATGAAAGAGAGTCGTTTCGAATCTTTCTATAGCCATTTGAATTCCCAATAGAGTGACTCCAATTCCAAGAGAGGTAACTCAAATTAACTGAGGGTTACTCAATTCATGAGAGAGGGGTTACAATTAGAGATTCCCTTTCCCAAAATAGCAAAAGGTGAAATAAGAGGGGAGTTACACTTTTTTCAAGGAGTGCAAGCTAAAAATAGCCAGTGAGAGTGCACTAGCACATGAGGAGCATCAAAAGAGGTTTGGAATAGCCAAGGAGGGCGCACTATCCAAGAGGGTCCCACTAAACAACAAAGAGGGTGTAATAGTGCCTCCACCAAAATAATAAAAAATAGGGTCCAAAGAATAATGTTAGGGAGACAAAACAACTCCTAGTCCCCAACCCCCTCACATGTGGAATCCATGGCCCTCCATTCTTGTTAGTTGTCCATGTTGATCTAGTTATTTAATTAAACAATAATAATATCAAATTTCATAGCCTCAGCACCTAGTGCCACAATAATAAACCAAATAATAACATATGTCCAGGGCTTAACAACCGGGGTATTACAACACATCATTTAAACATATAGATAATTCAAATATATTAATTTTATATTAACATTAGAAAAAAAATTACCATCTTCTTTGTTTGGGATCTGTTTCCCTCACTCTCTTTCCTATGATTTTTATTCCATGATATTTTATCAACCATCCTTTATCAATAAATGCCCCACATAATGAAATACATAAATTATGAAATATTTTTTTACATATTAAGTAATAGATTCAAGTTAAAATGTACTACAGTTAATTGTGTGTACAATGCAAAAAATAAGGACCAATGCGCATATTATGTACAATGTGCACTAAGAACCATGAAATCATTTATTTTTTTTATTTTTATGGCAACAATCTAGACAAGTCGGCTTGGAATTCAATCACATCATGGTCATATTCCAACAACAAACCAAAGCCCCATATATTAATATACACAAACAAGATGTTTACATTGCTAAAAATAAAATCTTATTGTGAAATAAAAAGCAAGACATAAAACAAAAGAAAATAAAAAAGAACATTAGGGTTTACAATAGTGAAGGTAACTCAAAATCAAGAAGAACATTACGGTGTGCAACATTGAAGGTAACCCTAAAATTCTCCATGTTTTTGAAAAAACATAGAAAATTTGTGTCATTTTTTGAATCAATTGAGGGAAAACTTGAGATGAATTGACTTACCCAAAATGTCATTTGTATGTGTCCACAGTGATCCCTTACAGGATTTCTCTTCAAAGAAATCTGTGTCTCCAAACTCTTCCCCTGTAAATCACACTTACACAAGCCTTTGCTCAAACTTTTGGTCAAACAAGGATTAGGGATCACGGTTTTTTTTGTATTTATAAGCTCACTATCTAAAAATAAAATTTCCGCTCCTTTTTTCATTTGATATTTTGACCCATTGATGATAAACGAACACCATTTTTTTAATCAGGACCACGGTGTGCTCGACACATTCTAGCACACCGATGTGCCTATATGGATATAATGCACCATCTATACATCAAGATAAAAAAAATGAAGTAAAAACTTATGCAATTAACACTTTGCTGAAGTTGTCTTTTACGGAGGTGAGTACAAATGTTTCATATTAGTGTGCATCTACACTAAGTGCACGGGTGCACTTGGCATGCTTCAGCACAACGACGTGTAAATAGTGAAGTGGGCGCACTAGTTACTTGAAAAAAATAAAATGTTGTATGTTTCCAAATTTTTATTTCAATAATGAAGACATGTATTGATCATGGTTTTGAATCAAATGCAGGGGCAACCAGAGTGATAAATCAAATGGATGATTCTTCAAATCCCATCTCCTTCCATATCGATCCAAGTTCATCAAGTTCTCCCTTCCCATCTACAGTAAGTCCATAGTTATTTATATTTTGATCATCTTATTAAATTTATGTTGTCTTTGCATGTGCATTTTGTTGAATAAGGTTGTCATTGATGTCAAAATTCCAAGCATAAGTGTATATAACTCCAAAGTGGCTCCCTTATGGTGTAGCTATTAAGCATGGCCCTCATGGGATGAGATAACATGTGGTTGTATCCACATGCCCACTTTGAGTTGTACACAAATGGTGTCTTGAAGAAGAATCCCCTAAAGTGGTAAAGAAACCCCTCTATAAAATTCTATTAGATGCATGGAAGAAGGTTTAAAGTACCCTTAAGATGCATGAAAGAATCCCTAAAAAGAGGTAAAGACACCCCTAAAAAAATCAATCAAACTAAGTAAAGGTCAGTCCCACTTAATAACTATTCAAAGCAATGTGATAAGTCAGCCCCAAGTAAATCCTTTTATAAGAAAATCATTTTTTAATATTGCATGTCAGCTCTAGTGAAAAAATTAATTTAACGCTTGGACTAGTATAAATATAAGTTAGAACTTCTCACTTTAATATAAATCATCCATCTTTCTTATGATCTCTCATGCACAAGTTTAAATGGGGACACAAAGAGTTAAAGTGAAGTTCGTGAGGAATTTCAAGTGAAGAACTTTTGGTGCATGTTTCTTATGTCTAGGGTCTCTCTCATGCATTAAGGTTTGCATTGTCAAAGGTATGGATTAAGTTTTCTCCAAGGTGATGTTTTGGCATAAATTATGATATTATTGGCATAGATCATGGTGATATTATTTGCCTAGATCATGATGATGTTATTTCCATAGTTTATAGTGACATTGGCTATTTCCATAGATTAGTGTGATGTTATTGGCATTGACTATGGTGAAGATCTTGCATAAATTATTATGATGTTATTGCCATAGATTATGGTGACATTGGCATAGATTATGGTGATGCTAGTTGAATAGATTATAGTGATGTTATTACTATGGATCATTGTGATGTTATTGGCATGATCTAGGGTTCCTCTCTTGGAATGACCTAGAGTTCGAAGATGATAATGATGTCAAGGAGTTGAATAAGCAAACAAATTAAGTCTATGGATGATTGTTTCTAAGGTTTGATTAAAGAACTGAAGGGCATCTTCTTGAAGGTTTTATTGTAGATTTGGAGGACAAATTTGAGGTATCTACAGGTTGACACAATGACAATGATAGTGACAGTACAGATGCAATGATAGGTTGATTCTCTTACTCATATTAGCATGGCAGGGTGGTGCTAGGGCAAGTTGGTGCCTGTGATATCAAGAGGTTGGAGCCTCCTTCTAGTTGGTGCTGGTAAATTAGGGAGTTGGATCTTCCTTCGGGTCGGAGCTTGTAAAGCTAGGGGGTTGTAGCCTCCTTCTAGTGGGTTCTAGAGAAATCAGGGAGTGGGTGCTATTAAATCAGTTGAATGCAATATTTGTATTATATAAGAAAAACATCCCATGGTTTTCTCCCATTTGGGTTTCCACGTAAAATATCTTGTGTACTGTGTATGGTTTATGTGATGATGAATGTCAATGTTAATGGTTAATGTTTACTTGTTATATTTTAAGGTTGAAATGGTAAAAAATGCTCAATACTGATTCACCCCCCACCCCCTCTCAGTATTAGTGAATATTCCAACAATTGGTATCAAAGTGGGTTCCTTCAGGAACAGTTTGACCACTAGAAGGTAGATCCTAGTAAAAATGATGGATAAGCTCAAAGAATATACCAAGCATGGATTACCATTGTTTGACGGGATGAACTATGCTTTCTGGAGCATAAGGATGAAACTATTTTTGCACTCACAAGGAATTGATATTTGGCAGGTAGGGTAGTAAATGTATACACTATACCAAATACTACTTCGACAACAGGTACAACTGAAAGAAGACTCTTTGAATGTAATGCAAAGGCCATGTATGGTATTCTGGGAGGTCTAACAAGATCATAATTTATCAAGGTTATGTATTGTACCCCAGTAAAATAAATATGGGGCAAGCTAAAAAATGTGTATGAGGGAGATGTTAAAGTCAAAGGGGCCAAGCTTCAAACCTATAGAAAACAGTTTGAACACTTGAAAATGAAAGAAGATGAAGATATTGCAGCTTATTGATGAAATTGTGAATACCACAAGAGGATTGGGAGAAAAGATTGAAAGTTTAGTTATTGTTCAGAAAACACTCAGATCTCTCCCAATGAGGTTTGATCCTAAAATCTCATCTCTAGAGGAAAGACAAGATCTAGATAATTTGAGCATGGATGAATTACTTGGAATTCTTACAACATACGAAATGAGAAAAGAATAGGAAAATCCATCGAGAAGGGAATCAACTTTCAAATCCTTTAAGAAGACAAGGAAGAACAAGCAAAAGTCAAAATCATACTCATGCTCTAGTTGCAGTGATGATTTAGACAATGAAGAAGAGGCCAACTTTGTGAGAAAGTTGAAAAGAGGAACATACAAGTACAAAGGTAAGCTTCCTTTCAAATGTTTTAATTGTGCTAAATTTGATCATTTTCCTTCCAAATGTCCTTACTCAATAAGGTAAGATATTTATGAAGAAGAAGTTCCCAAGAAAGAAAAGAAATAACAAAGGAGAGACAACGAAAGAGATAAAATAAGATTTTTGAAAAAGAAAAGTCTCTATTCAAAAGAGGACAACTCTTCATCCAATGAAGATGATCATAGAGATAATGACTCAGGAAGAGTTCTCTTCATGGCACTAGAGCAAACTACTAAGAATAATGAGGAATACTATGAAGAAGAAGGAGAAGTGAATGTAGAGGTAGAATTTCTCAGTGCCTTAAGTGATCTAAGAAAATAAAGGAAGAAAAACAAGTAACTCAAAGAAGAGTTGAGCGAACTAAAGGAAACATCTCAAAGCTTCGATAAAAATCCCGATGAAACAAAGAAGATCTTTATGGATCTAAAAGTTCGGTTGGAAGAAGCTAAGGTGATTGGAAGCCAACTCTACGTGACAACTTCAAGACTAGATGTAATACAAGCCATTGGACAATTTGCAATATTTCAACAACCCAAAGGAAGCTCATGTTTTGGCAGTGAAAAGGATCTTCAAATATCTTAAAGTAACAATAGACTTTGGACTATGGTACTTGAAAGGACATGAGTTGACTTTGGTTTCCTACACAGATGTAGATTGGGCAGGAAGTGTTGATGACAAAAGAAGTACAAGTGGAGCAGCTTTGTACTTGGGTGACTGTTTAGTGTCCTGGTTAATCAAGAAGAAATATTCAGTATCCTCATCCACAACAAAAGCATAATATATTGCAGCAACAACATGTTGTACTTAGGTTCTCTAGATGAACCAAACTCTACAAGACATACTGGTGAAATATGATGAGCTTATTCCAATACTCTGTGACAACACTAGTGCTATAAACATCTCCAAGAATCCAATGATGCACTCCAAGACAAAAATGTTCCTATATAGTTTCAATTTCTACGAGAACAGGTCACAAAAAAGAACATTAAGTTGGAGTATATTGGGAAAAAGGAACATATTGCAGGTATCTTCACGAATCCTCTCCCTAGGGAGACATTTGAGTATCTCTAACAGAAACTGTGAGTGATTTCTACTCCAAATTGATTAGCATAATCTTTAGTAGAAAATTAGTTGTAGTAGCATAGCAAGAGCACAGGGGGAGATATTGCTAGGGGGGGTTACCCTTTTCCATTGATGTCAAAAGGGGAGATAAATATCAGAAGCATGATGATAGGGGGACTATGATAGTTGTCATTAATGACAAAAGGGGAGATTGTTGAATAAGGTTGTCATTGATGTCAAAATCCAATCATAATCGTATACAAATCCAAAGTGGTCCCCTTATGGCATAGTTGTTAAGCATGGACCTCACGGGATGAGATAACACATGGTTGTATCCACATGTGCACTTTGAGTTGTACACAAATGGTGTCTTGAAGAAAAATCCCCTGAAGTGGTAAATACACCCCTCTATAAAAGTCTTAAAGATACATGGAGGAAGGCTTAAAATACCCTTAAGATGCATGGAAGAATGCCCTAAAAAGGGGTAAAGACACCCCTAAAAACAATTAGTCAAACTAAGTAAAGGTCGGCCCTACTTAATGTATATTCAAAGCAATGTGATAAGCTGGCCCCAAGTAAATCCTTTTATAAGAAAACCATTTTTTAATATGGCATGTTGGCCCTAGTGAAAAAGGTTAACACTTAAACTAGTATAAATATAAGTTAGAACTTCTCACTTTAATATAAATCATCCATCTTTCTTATGATATCTCATGTGCAAGTTTAAAGTGGGGTAAGAAGAGTTAAAGCGAATTTCGTGAGGAGGCTCAAGTAAATAAATTTTGGTGCATGTTTCTTATGTCTAGGGTCTCTCTCATGAAAGTGCATCTCTCTCTCATGTATTAAAGTTTGTATTGTAAAAGGTATGGATTAAGGTTTCTCCAAGGTGATATTTTGGCATAAATTATGATATTGTTGGCCTAGATCATGGTGATATTATTGGCCTAGATCATGATGATGTTATTGCCATAGATTATGGAGACATTGGTTATTACCATAGATTATTGTGATGTTATTGGCATAGACTATGGTGAATATCTTGCATAGATTATGATGATGTTATTGCCATAGATTATGGTGACATTGTCATAGATTATGGTGATGCTAGTGGCGTAGATTACGGTGATGTTATTGCTATGGAATATTGTGATGTTATTAGCATGAAGTATGGTGATGTTAATGGCATGATCTAGGGTTCCTGTCTTGGAATGACCTAGAGTTCGAAGATGATAATGGTGTTAAGGGGTTGAAGAAGTGGACAAATGAAGTCTATGGATGATTGTTTCTAGGGTTTGATTACAGACTTGAAGGGAATCTTCTTAAAGGTTTTTTTGTAGATTTGGAAGACAAATTTGAGGTATATACAGGTTGAGATAGTGACAGTGATAGTGAAAATGACAATGATAGTGACAGTGATAGTGACAATGACAGAGACAGTGACAGATTGATTCTCTTACTCATATTATTGTGGCATGGTGGTGCTAGGGTAGGTTGGTGCCTATGATCTTAGGGGGTCAGAGCCTCCTTCTAGTCGGTGCTGGTAAATCAGGGAGTTGGAGCTTCCTTCAGGTTGGAGCTTGTAAGGCTATGGGGATGCAACCTCCTTCTAGTGGGTGCTAGAGAAATCAAGAAGTGGGCTTCCTTCCAGTGGGTGTTGGTAAATAAAATGAATGTAATTTTTGTATTATATAAGAAAATCATTCTGTGGTTTTCTCTCATTTTGGTTTCCACGTAAAATATCTTGTGTACTGTGTATGGTTTAAGTGATGATGAATGCCAATGTTAATTGTTAATGATAGTTGTTATGTTGAAGTTTGAAATGGTAAAAAGTGCTAAATACTGATTCACCCCCCCTCTCAGTATTGGTGTATATTCCAACACATTTGAATAATTTTGCATCGACTTCTACAGGATCCCTATTCCAGAGCAAGTTTGGATGCACATGATATTCCATCACTTCCAAAAAGTTGCAAGGTCTTATCAGGAGAAACATACCACAAGAAGATGGTAGATGGAAATATAAATTTACTTTACACCGCCAAGTGTTACATGCCATCATCTAGCAACCATCCTAGATCAATGGTACATTAGCGTGAACTATATCTCTTTTGTGAAACCCCGGTAGTATGTGGTTGTTTAAAATGTAAAGGGTTGAAGGTGAACCCTAGGCATGATGCATTTGTGAAATTCTAAATCACAGCAGATCATGGAGCTGAGTATACCTCACAGTGAAAGAATGAGCATAAAAGATGAATTACAGTGAAAATTGCAATAAAAATGAGTAGACAATTAATCATGCATGAGAACTCAGATAGGAACAGAATAATGTCACATGATCCAATAATCAATATAGTCAACAATTATGTTACAATGGAGAGAATCCGAATCACCTAGGAGAATGCGAGTCTCAGTCTGTCTAGCATAGGAATTGTCACCACTGGAGTGCTCTAGAAGACCCAACCTCAACTCAGCTCAACTGAACCAAAAAAATTTAACTAAAGACATAGTTAGTTAACTAACCAAGGAGGGCTCATTAGTGAGTTTTTCATGCAAACCACTCAGAAAAGGGTGCATGAGGCCACAAACAGTGGCAATTGGAGCATAAACACCCCGCAAGAGTTAGCTAACTCAGGTGGATTGAACTAGAACACTGAGTTGGCTCCTAAAATGTAGGGAACTGACTCAAGTGGTCCTAAAATGATGCATGCATGGTGCATTAGGTGGCTGATGGATCCTAGATGACATCTGCACACCACTAGTGGGAAAATGACATCATCAACTACTAGGAAAAAAGAAAAAAATGCTAAGTAGGACAAGGATGGAGTATTAATTATCCTAACACCCCCCCTTAATCCAAACTTGGACATCCTAGGCCCCAGTTATTGAGACCAAAGGTCACCCATACAATCAAATAAATGATAAAAAAATAAAATAATTGTCCATGAAACAAGGAAATGGGGAAAAACCTCATGGGAAAAATACCCCCCCTAAAAAATGAACAACAGGGAACTCAAGCATCCTTCATACTAAGCAGAGAAGGAAAAACTTTGCTAAGTGAAAGTCTTTGTAAAAATGTAGGCAATCTGCTCCTATCTAGGATAGTAATGCAGGTGCTGGATCTAGATATGGATCTGGATCTGCTCCTTTGATGTATCTCCCACTGTGTCGAAGTTGTATTTGCCAAAATAAGTCTTTTAGGAACCCTTGTTGCTACTAGAGCGAATGACTCATTGTAGTCCAAATCATGAACCTTTGAGAACCCTTTTTCAATCAGTCATGTTTTGTACTTAGTCGTAGATCCATCATGGCAAGTCTCATCGAAGTTGTGGATCAAACCCCACCATCATGTAGCATCTCTCTGAGAGAAGTGGATCTGTATGACATAGTGAAAGGTTTGCATGATGTTGGGATTTGTTTGTTCTATAGTCAAATGGATCCCTAGCTATGTTCCCATCATCTTCAGGGAATTTGTGAGCCCATATTGGCCTTGGCCATGGATTGGGAGCAGGTGTTGGATCTGGATCTGGATCTGCTTGAACTTCATACTCAACATCAAGATCTTGGTCCTCATCTTCATTATAAGAGGCATAATTTTGATCTTCATCAAAAGCCAATGGATTAGACAAAGAGTATGGAAAAAAGTGAGAGAATCCATATGCCTTTGAGGCATGGTTTGCAAACCCTTTCGCTATAATATTCCTAGAAGAGATCTCTGCAATCTCAACTGTGTCAGGACCAATGCCAACTTTCTTCGATGAACCTGTGTGATGGTTGTGGAGCCTGATCTTCCTTATTCAGAGGCCGTGTTTCAACCATTTCTAGATCCTAGCCCATGGTGGGGGGGTTTGGGGGGTATTTCCCCCCAAAAATAGTCGCCATGGGGGGTCCAGGGGGGCGACGACTAGTTTGGGAGCCCCCCCTGGTGGGGTTCCGAGGGCAGTGCCCCCATAGCAAAAGTTTGGGAAAATTTGCCTTGTAAAATGTTGTAATTTCATAGTCATGGCTTGGTCAATAATGGGTGAATTTTGGGCCCATGGTATTGGGTGTTCCATAGTATTTTCCCATGGTAATCAATCTTTAAAAGGAAGGCATTGTAATACGGTTGTGTATTGCAATATTATAAATATCTCTATGATTGTGTAAGAGAGATCGAGAGAGAGTGAAAAGGAATTTGCAGCGGATGTGTTGCAGGTTGTATCCCTTCATTTTGCTGGATGGTATAATAATAAGGACTGGCAATTTTTGTGTGGACGTAGCCCATCTTGGGTGAACCAATTTATATTGGTGTCTCTTTTGTATTTTGTTTATGTGATTTATATTTGCATCTTGTTTATTGTTATTGCTCTGCGATCCTGTTTTTATAACAAGTCATCTGATAAACAGACAAAAAATTTGCTGACAAAGAAGGCACAAATAGAACATTTTTGAACCTTCCATGCTTCAGTTGTATTGTTCCCTTCCCTACAATAGAAATCTAAGAATCATCTCCCATGTGAATACTAGGACCATCATTGAGATCTAGAGAAGAAAATGATTCCTTGGAGGTAACCATGTGGTTGGAGGCTCCATAATCGATGAGGAAGGCTTGTGATTGTGAGAATCCATCCTTCAGTGAATGGCATCTCTCATGATCATCTGTCTCACTTCCATAATCAGTCTCTCTTGCACCTTCTTGGAGGGAAATGTTGTGATGTTCAAGAACTTTGGTCATTTGATATATCTTCTTCTTCATGCGTGAACTCTCTGCTGGAGCATTCGAAATTCTCCATATGAACTGCTGGAGCGAATACAACTGAACTGCTGCACTGAAAAACCTTCAAAATCCTGCAAAAAACTCTCAATTTTGGAGATAAACTACTACTGAGCATTGCTTTAGGAAAATAGGCACATTTTTCCGGATCCTTCACACCTGTCTAGACCTCAAAGGATTTATCCAATGAATCCAATGCAATGGCACTAGGATTTGCTGTGGAGATGCAGAGGCTTCTGGTGCACTACTGAAAGCAGTTGCTCAACCTACGCTCACTGAGCTATGATACCATGTGAAATTATAAATCACAGTAGATCATGGAGCTGAGTATACCTCACAGAGAAAGAATGAGCAGAAAATATGAATTACAGTGAAAATTGCATTAAAAATGAGTAGACAATTAATCATGCATGAGAAATCAGATAGGAACAAAATAATGCCACATGATCCAATAATCAATATATTCAACAATGATTTTACAATGGAGAGAATTCGAATCGCCTAGGAGAATTCGAGTCTCAGTTTGTCTAGCATAGGAATTGCCACCACTGGAGTGCTTCGGAAGACCCAAACTCAACTCAACTAAACCAAAACTCAGTCAATTGAAGACACAATCAGTTAACTAACCAAGGAGGGCGCATTAGTGAGTTTGTCATGCAAATCACTCAGAAAAGGGCGCATGAGGCTACAAACAGTGGCAATTGGAGCATAAACCCCACAAGAGTTAGTTAACTTAGGTGGACTAAACTAGAACACTGATTTGGATCCTAAAATGTAGGGAACTGACTCAAGTGGTCCTAAAATGATGCATGCAGGGTGCATTAGGTGGCTGATGGATCCTAGATGACATCTGCACACCACTAGGGGGAAAATGACATAATCAACTACTAGGAAAAAAAAAAAAATGCTAAGTAGGAAAAGGATGCAGTATTAATTATCCTAACAACATTGTCCCATTATATTAATGACTGACTACCCAAGTTGATGATCTAATACCCCCAACCACTGTAAAGGACCTGGTAGGTGATATAGAAAATACATGAAGGAACACTTACATATGCTCATTCTTTGGAAAGTTGGAAGCCAAATCAATCATGTTTCGTCCTAAGTTAACCAATCCATCTTCTTCTTTTGAGTCAACCGAGAGTTCTAGTGAGACGATGTATGCTAATAATACTACCCAAAACATCTCTATGAGGAGATCCAAAAATGTGTATGATCTAAGAGCACAAATGTCCAAGCATGCATAAAGGTTGGTTCAATTGTTGGAGGGTAGTGATGACTTCTCTCTTCCCATCCATATACAAAGTAAATACCAAACCATTTACAATCGCACTTTGTATGGCGCTTGACCATCTTCCCTACCCGTGTCTAATGTTGGGACCAAATTCTCCTTTTGTGGTAACAATTACATGATTGCAAAATCTAAAATAGATGCAACGAATTTTGGGTTGTTTATCCTTTCACATGTGTTCTCTCCTCCCAAACAATTAGTAAATTCCAGTTTGTGGTCCTCTTAGTCGATATGATTACTTAAATACTGTTAAATACAAACATAACATTTCCATGTATAATATGTGCATGAATGCTTATGATTCTAGAAACTTTAATAGGTAGAACTTGTTATATATTGATTTTCATCCACGTACTCATGGGAACATTGTAAGTTTCATAAATAGCTATAGGTTCCTATTGTTCAATGCAAACTGTTCATAGGAGAAACACTCCACTGAAAAAGCGTCATTTATGAAAAGGAAGGCATCCATATTTGTTGTTGTGCATGCAATACATATTTTTTCTCCTAGTGATGAATTGCTAATAGACTATAACTTTCGTAGACCACCAACCAATCATCAAAGACACGTTGAATTGGGACTACCTTTAGTCCTCCCCTTGGGGCGTAAGAAAAAGTTCTTTGAGTAATTGTATTTTTGGATTTTCAATGTAATTAATGTTAATGTATTGCTTAATTCCACATTTGTTTTATAGTGGTTGATTGCATGTATACTATTGGAAAACAAATTCTATGTCTATAATAAATGTTTAGTATAATGTTTCAACATACTAAATCGATTGTGTTCACCAATATCAATGATTTAATGTTCAATATTTTTGCAACTGGGATTCTGATGATGAATAACATGTCTACCATCTACCATTTCACTTGAGTATGATGCCAAATCGAGAGAAGGTTGCTAACTGAGTAGAGATCGAAGAGGAAGCATACAAAGAATGGTTGAATCAACCACCTATTTAATTCCTACTACATCCCGAGTCTCCAATTGAGAACATCTATAGTAACACTATTTCTTCATAGGTTGGGGATGAAAACAATGATATAGAGGTAGGTATAGATGATTTCTTATGGGATACCCTCCATGGAGGGAATGTTTTTAAATGCATTTGAACAAAATGAGCTTGAGAACAATGCGGATATCGTCGATACATTCTTCGAAATCTTGAAATCCGCTTCCACCACCCCTCTCTTTGGGCATGGATCAAGGTCTACCCAAGTGGGGACAACAACGTTGTTGTACAACTTGAAAGCAATGTATGTTATGTCATATGCATGTTTCTCAACACTACCAAGGTAACTAACCATCAAGACCCCATTAATATAACAATGAAAAGACATTTGTTGCATGCTTAATCACAATGTACATTTATATGGACCAGTAATTGCAAGTTATTTAAGATAAGGTACTTCTAAGTGTTAATGTCCTCCATTACGGTTGCAAATAGGCAAAGCAACTGTTGAAAAAGTTGGGTATTGAGTACATAGTATATCACACTTATCCGAATGATTGTATTTTATATAGAGGCAAATACACGGACAAAGATATATGTCTTGAATGTAGGCATGACACGTACCAAATAAAAAAAGGTTAAGGCACACGCTCCTCCTCATAAGATGTTGAGTCACATGCCTATAATCACATGGATTCAAAGGATTTTTCATTGCAATGAATTAGTCATGTTACAGGGGTGTCATGCCTCGCAAAGAAGTGAGCCAAGAGTTATGTGAATTCATACATATCAATATCCATGAAGCATATAGAGGATACGTGGCCTGATAAATTCAAGGATGAAGTACGAAGCCTTCGATTGAGCATAGACATGGATGGAGTTAACCCGTATTCCCTCCAAAACACCAATTATTCTATTTGGCCAGTGGTAGTGATCAATAACAATACCCCCCCATGGTTGTTTATGAAGAATGAACATCTTATGTTGGATTTATGGTAGAAGACAAGCGAAGAAAATGGATGTCTACCTCCAACTATTGATTAACGAATTCAAACAATAATGGGAAGGGATATAGGTATACGATGTATCAAGACCCATCTCGATGGAAAGATCTTTTACACTATATGGCATATGTGCATACACCATGCATGATTATCCAAGACTAGGAGTTTGCTCTAGTAAGCATGTTGATTGATTTGATTATATCCCTAATGTTATTTGATAAATTTAATTTGGTGCAAATTCCTTTTTTTGGTGCTAATGTGTTCCCTATACAATCACATTGTAGGTCTTGTAACAAAGTGGTATCATGGTTGTAAATGTTGTGGACCTTCAATAAATGCTAGGTGATCCAACTACCCACGAAATCCAGTGTACGATTGCTCAAGGATGTTTCTCCCAGAAGACCACCCTTATTGAAGAGAAACACCTTCTTTCAATGCTAAACCAAAGAGAACCTAAAGAACTGAAATAATGACACGATCAGGCTAGCTTAGGGAATATGACATAGAGAAGGAGAAGAAAATTGCATAATTGTTCGATTCAAATGGTGAACTTGTGTTCGATGATCCATAAGTTTTCGACACCTATGTTGAGAAATTTCCCATTGGGATGAAAAGGAAATTTATGTTTTATAAGATTCCATATTGGGAGCATCTTAAGATTGCCCACTTACTAGATCCCATGCATATATTAAAAAATGTTTCATCTTCTTTATGGAGGTACATATTATCGGAAAAAAAGTGACACATTGGTTCTTAGGAGAGACATTATTTCTTTGAATACTAGAAAAAAACATTGGCCAATAAAATAAAATAAAGGAGAGGTCGTTCCCTCTTGGTCTTTTAAAGAAGGTGATGTCCCATGGATTTTGAAGAAATATTATCTTTCTTTGGAAAAATATTAAGTTTGAATGTGGCTTCATTATACGAGTCGACTCTACAATGCTACTTGACAGTAGAAGGACAATTGTCGAGGCCGAAATCACATGGCCATGTGAACCTTCTAAGGGTATGTATGTCCATTACATGCTTCTTTAGCTAAAGTGTAGGTTACAATATGCTATTCATCATAATTTTTTGCCAATTAATTTCGTATGTGTGTATTTTGTAGTGTCATTATCCTTTGCTAATGTGTTGTGTGAACCATGACTTCCCCTAGGGCCTGCAGTGAGCCACATCTAAATTATCTGCATTTGTACGTTGGATTACATCAAAGGAGATTTACATGGATAACATTCCACAGTGGCATCGAGATATCACTAAGATTGTTTTATGTTTGAGAAGGAACTACCTACAAGTTTCATGGTCTTACAACTCCATATTCTAATTCACCTAGCTGGTGAGGTTGAATAACTTGGAGTGGTTTCATGTCATTGGATGTTCTTCTTGGAGAGGTACATGAAAATTTTGAAGGTTTTTTTTCTTTTGAAAAGGGAAAATCCCAACGGGTCTATGGTTGATGGGTAGTACATAGTATACAAGTCATTCTATTATGCTAATGAATACATCAATAAAATCAACAACCCACCAATCAGAGTAGTTTAGGATGACCAACATGATGAGGACAAAAGGGAAGGGATCTACTCCAAACAAACGGAAAAAAATGCACATGATAAAGAGTAAGTCCCTAATCACTTGTCAATATTCCACTGAGTAATTTTTTTTTTTTTGACAGAAACGATTAATATCATTGATAATATATAAAAAAGAGGGTTATAACTAAGTGAGGCTGATCAAATTGCTTCTTTGTATGAGTAACAACAATCAAGCCTACTTCTTCATGATTCTGCAAATAGATTACATATTCCCTTCCAGTTCCAAGTGTACTGTACCTTTATAAACTGACCTAGTAGTAATATGCAGAAAAAGAGCATTTCTAGCAGCCTTGCAATTACAAAATTTGGACATTAAGCCCATACCGAGATCCAACAAAAAGCCATAGCCTACACAGTAAACCACAGAGTACCTATAGCTAGTTCTAAGTAGCAAAGAAGTCATTAAAATACCACTATCAAGGTCTAGCGTTCATGGCTACACCCACAGAATTTGCAGCCGGGTTCTGTTCGTTGTAGAGGTCCACATAATTTCCAGCAGTCTCCATGTATTTCTTGAGTTTGTCCATATTTCTACTAATGACCTCCATCTCACTTTCAGTCACATTGGGCTTCTTTTTCTTATGTGGGTAAGCCGAATCCAGAGTTTCCTTCACATCTTCGATATTCCCTGCCATGCTTATGAACTGGGCCTTGAGCTCATTGTGGGCAGTGAAGGAAAAATTGTACATATGAGAAATCACTTTCCTGAACTCCAAGTTCTCTCCCCTAACCAAACGCACCTGCAAATCCAAGTCCTGAATACGATCCAAGTACTCCACTTCAGAACTTGAGAGAGTGTGATTCTCCTCGCTTCTGATCACATTCCCCACCCCTGCATGCCTACGACATGAACCTTGGCCAGAGAATTGCTCTTCAGAAATGCCCCAGTTCTCATTCTTCTGTTCATCCCTACTACGCACATGTTTGCAACAATGCCAACCTCGGGAACGGCTTTCGTTTTCATGAATGCGCCCAGAGCCGTAACATAAATACTCCCCACCACATCCAGAACCTTGCTTTGCCATTTCTAAGCCAGAACAGAGGAAGAACAATAGAAGACCTGAGCTGATTCCTGCTTTAGGACACAATCCCAATCCAATCCAAGTGGGGAGTGCTCGAGAATGAACCGGAGGACAGAGTTTTAAGAATTTGAAACGACCGCATGTCGACCAGTTGGCATAGCTGCAGGGAGCCATTACATCAAGCATGTGATGGAACTGATCGAGGCTTGGATAGACCTCCATATCTCCACGGGAGATTTCCCAATTTTTCTTAATTAATGAGCTTAATAAATTGCTGTCATCCGTCATTATGAGATGTCTATTGAGATTGACAAGATATTTAATCCATAATCTTGCTCTTGGACTATGGGATCCAAGTGGCTTTGGTGTGGTCATTTCCATATCTAAGTAAACCATAATCTAGCCCCACTCCTAGATTTGCCATCGCGTCTACTTTCTCATTCAACCCACGCAGGATATGGAAGAAATTGAGCTCTTGAAATTCGATGCTGATGCATTGGAGGAGATAATGCATTTTGGACGACGAATCCTTTCTTTTTGCCATGATGCGCCTAGCTTCTCGAATAATGATTAGGGAGTCTCCAAGGATAATGAGTTTCTTGATTCCTAGACCAATGACTATCTCCAATCCTTTGACAAGTCCTAGCCATTCTGCTGCGTTGTTGGTTTTCCTCCTGATGCCCCAGGCGAAGTCCTTCTTCTTGTTCCCCTGAGAGTCTAGTATTACTCCCCCCGCGCCTACCAACCCTGTTCCACTGATTAATTGTTTACACTGAAATTTGTTATATATATTTGATCTCATACTAATCATTTTAATTTCAAAAATACATCATTGAATGCAGATTTTGATGCCAACAATAAATTTGTTCTTTACAACATGGATGCAACACAACCATGGGTAGCATTGTATGAAGAGAAGATAAGGAAATGAGACAGTGACATGAAATCATTTAAATGGTTGAACAGTTGAAGCATGCCTTGTCCTGATAATTTAAAAGAGAATATGCCAATGATATATCCCAATAGTTGGGTGGCTGACTAGATCATAGATAAATATGGTGCGTTTGGTCATTACTCACGTGGCGAAGATGATGCACTGAACATAGGGATTGGATGCAACAAAATTGTAATAATCTCTCCATGTACATTGTTAATTCTATAATGTACATTTGAATTACAACATGTATTATGTTTTTAATAATGCTCGAGTTATTAGATATATGACAACGTCCATTGTTTGAATTTTTATAGGTGCATATGTTCCCATCTATGTGAGCATATGGACATCATTTTCACATTGAGGATGCCGACGATATATGTCTCACACTTAACTGTGGAGTAGAGGTCGAGTTCAACCAATCTTGTCGTGCTTTCCATCACGATCAGAATCTAATAGAGGGGAAGCTAGGTTATGTCGGAAAGATATAAGAGAGCATGCAAGTGGACTTTTCATCTTTCCAATGTGTTATTTTAAGGTGCAATTGGTGGGATACTTTCAAACGAAATAATGTAAGGGAGGATCATGATAGTGGCATGATATGTATCAACTCTTAAAATATGTGGGGTGAAAAGAAGGAGCCTTATGTTTCCCCAAAACACTGCAACCAAGTGTTATTTTACCTAGATGTGTTGGTAGGGATTAATGGTTCATACTCAGACATGATCCAAGATCAAAACATATTTTTGAGAACAACAATGTTATCATGTCAAGCAAGGAAGATAATCAGGGTGATGACAACAAATAATGATATGTACAACTTTTATTTGGACATTTGTGTAATGGCTATGGCAATTTATTATGGGTAACTATTTATAATTGATGAATTTTGTTTTTTTCTTCATTTTGTGATGTTGGATATGGAAAGTCAACAACCATCATGCCCAAGAAAAATTTTAAAATGTGAAACTTTAAGGTCTCTAATGAATTATGAATCTTTTATAATGATAAGATTTGCACGTTGTCTATTTTTATAAGATTTTTATGATGTTGGATATGATAACTTATCAAACTTTTACATCCATGTCAAAGATAAATTAAATTTTTGTGCAACTTCAAACTCTTTTGTAATTATTTTTATGTGAATAATTTTTCTTTGTAATATCTACATGTTGTCTCTTTTTATAATATTAATATTAACATCTATTACAATGAAGGTCAAATTATTTTAAGGTCTTTTTTATTTGTTTTATATCTAATATAGTAATTTAGATGTATTTTCATGATTTAATAGAATATTTAATCAAACAAATTGATTTCAAAATTTATTTTTGAAACAAATAGTTTTAGTATTAATTATATATATATATATATAATATTAAAATCTCTAAATGGGTTTTTTTTTTTACCTACTAATGTCCCTAAATTAATGCGCTAACCTCTAAGGACTTACCAAAAAAGAAACTAGCAATTGCACTTGACGATGTAAAAACTATGTCGTAATAAGGGGACAAGGTGGAATTGATGTAGTTAAGAAAGAACTTGAGAAGTGAAAACCGTGAAGTTTAAGGAAGTAAAGAAAATGGAAAATGTGGAACACGTATGACAGATGGGATCATTTGAGCATTGACTTGCAACATGACCATGCTTCTTGCAATTCCAACACATTGAATCCATAGTGTACTCCATGATAATAAAGCACCAATAATAATTTTTGAGACTCTTGCAAAATATGCAACTATCGACATTTTACTTATATTCTTTACCTATTTGTGGAACACATCAATGAAAGAATTATTGAATGACATTGCATTCTTGGCAGTGGTTCTAATGAAGATATTCCAACATTCCCAAATAATTTCCAAATTCCTTGGATGGATCTTGTTTCAATCAAGCTCAACACATTTGGTGATGACAATTATTAAATAGGCCATGTTAAATCCTCTCTGGGGCCTATTAAATCCTCTCTTTCTGGCACCATTACTTGCTTATCTCCAATCACCATTGCTACTTAGAAGTAACGAGACTTACTATTATCTTTCATTGCCTTGAAATCCCCTATTATGTGGACAACATCCATGCCACTTAAAACTCCTCCAACAAGCAATGAGCTAGAGTCCAAAGTTTTATTTGTTTTTTGTCTTAATAACTAACTCATTCCCACTACACATATTTTCCAATCCTTGGCCCTCTTCAACTAAGTAGCTTTATGAAAAAAAATTTCATTGAATTCATTAAAATATATATGCAAGTAACAAATAATACAATAGATCAAAATTAAGTCAAGAAGATTATGCCTTTTGGTTTTTGACCAAAATAAACTTTACATTTTGTATAACGTGAGTGTTTAAAACCACGAGTCTCATCCAATTTACGCAGGCCTTCACATATTTTACTGCAACAAGATCCATGTATTCGGGATAAGGTTGGTGAATTAATTATTTCTCTTGGTATATTATCATTTCACAACATGTTCCACTCTATCACATCCAAATTCAATTCTAGTAATATCGTTTTGATCAATCTAGTACTCATTCAATAATGGTCACAATCTGCTCTCTGTCATAAGTTGTTGCAAGCTTGGATGGCGAAAAGTTTATGCGGTATCTGCTCACTCATTCAAGCGGTGTCATTGTCAAAACCATCCATTCCCTAGCATTCAGATTCTCTTCCCAAAAGTCCAGTACAATGAAAGGACTTCACCACAGAAGTCGATGATATCCTACAATGACACCTAACATAAATATGTGACTCAATTCGCAATCCGAATGGTCTGGACCCTTTGTAATATGGTGTCCCCTATTATTGATAAGTCCATAAGCATCGTTTTTATGTTATAACTCACCATCCACCATTGATATATTGAGAAGGGGTTTATGGAAAGGGGATGGATTGAGGCGCGATAAATGGATTTTCCATCTACACTAGCATGGAAGAAGAGGTGAATTAATTTATGGTTGATCTCAGAGCAGAGTTTTATGATCCATGTGTTTGTCAAGAAACCGTAAATGAGAGCATGTACCTATCTCACTTTCACTTCTTCAAACACCATTACTTTAAATGTTCTATGGGTTGAGTCTACTGCTATATTGAAATTAATGGACGACAACTGATCATAAAATCATGATTTCAACAAAGATTCGTCGTTGAATTCCAACAAAAATGGCTTGGAAAGTCCAAAACATAGAATGATTAGCCAAATCCCTTAAAGAGTGATCATGGCCAATATACATAACCTGCAACACCAAGATGACATGACAATAAAAGGACACATGGTGGGAGAATTGTTGGGATTCGAGAATTGAGATCCTTGGTGAGACCTTTTACACATACATGTTGTTATCAGCCAAAATGGCACTTCTCCGTCCGTGACTACATTGCCTTGTCGATCACACAAAAGGACCTTATTGATGGAAGAGCCTATTTGATCATAGATGGTTTGGCCCAGAATTTGCAATATTCTCCTTCAAATATCTATCTTTGTGACATATTTTGAGATATAACTGTGACTCTCATATCAACAAACTCGTGGGTTAACCGCGACAGTCTATATTGACAACCCGTGGGTAACACCTAAAAAGCTGCACCCGCATGTTGCTGGACACTATACTTGCGACTCACTCGCTAGTTGTCAAGATACATACTCGTGGGTATCTCTAAATCACGAGAAAAAAATATTAAAGATGATTAGAGATTAGTTATGGCAGTTATTCTAACTACCACAACCTCCATAACCAATTATATTTCGAGCCTATCCTCTCAGTGTTGCTATAAATACAAGGAGAGGGCCTTGAGAAAGGGAGATCAAATTTTGATAAGGAAATGCTGGAGAAAATTCCACTGAAGGAAGAGGAGCAGGAGCCCAGGGTCAGGTTTCAACGGTGCCAGTTGCAGAACAGGTTTAGTTGATTTCCTTTAATGCAAATAATATAGAGACTTTCCTTCCCGTAAATATTTGTCCATTGTATGAATTTATGTCTTTGAATCTTTCATATCTCTTAATATATGAGTTTCATATTAAGCATTTATATCTATTTGGTCAAAAGCTTTGAGAAGGGTATATGTTTTATTGTAGGTGATCCATCTGGAGAAGTAGAGCGGGAGATGTTTGAAAGCTTGGATCAGATGCAGGTTATTAAGGTATTCACTTTGACTTTAGATCTTAGTTCTTTTCCATTGAAAGAAGTATTGCATGTTGCATCTGTTTACTATTCTATCTTTGTAACTAAATTAAATGTGTGTTGATGATCTCTTGAATTCCCTATCATAGGTAGTTTTACCGCACAACAGAACTGGCGACTCCGCTGGGGAGTTCTTGTTGTTGCTTTGGAAACCCTAGGGTAGTTTTCTTCAGTTTTATTATTTCCGCTGGTCTCTGGGAGAGTTTATAGGGTGTATGTACCCCTTTTAGTGACTCAGACCTGGTCTTGCTTGAGTTTTCTTTCATTTTTTGATTTTTTGCAAAGAAGACCTGCAAGTTGTACTTAGTTATAGTCGTGGATTTTTCCCTGTACCCTCAAGTTACTTACTTTTGGACCTGCGCGTCACCCGCGTGGTGCTTGCACTAAAAGTTGCGGTTTTTCCTGAGTTTTCAGGTTTTTATCCTAGGGTTTGAGCTTGAGGTCTGTGCTTTGTTGATGAAAGTATTCTCTATTAATTTTTAGACCATTTATACATGTCTGTGGGTTTGCACTGAGTTTTCTTGACTCTTTTTTGAGATTTAGTTGGTTTCTTTGATTTGCTTGTTGAACGTACCTAGGTCTTTCAAATCTATTTTGTGTTTGGTTGACGTTTGGATCTTTCGTTTTATGGTCACTAGTTTGTGGAAGGGTAGTCTGATATCTTGTTTGTTTCTATGCTTTTTCCTTTATGTCAGTTGATTACATAGTGTCTCTTTACCGAACTTAGTTACTTCTTGCTTCCTAGAAGAAATTTTTTGGGTTTTGAGGGTAGATTTATGAGTTTTATAGGTGTAAGTACAGTCATTTATACTTGCATTTGTATAGTGTTCTTGTATTGTTTATGCTTATTTTCCATTTCTTTCGTTAAAAACAAAAACAATAGAGAAAGTACTTTCTTTAAGCAAGAGCATTTCTTTTTCTGGATTTTAGTTGTATATGCTAACTCTTTGAAAAAGGAAAAAACATTTTTTAGATTTTAGGTTTACTTTCCAAGCTTTTAATTTTGAAAGATAAAAGAAAGTAAATTTGTGAAAAGAATTTGCATTTTATACACTTTGCTTTTTCACTTGTAACCATCTTGCACACAATCACTCCTTTCTGAGTAAGTAAAAGCCCTAAAAAGAACACTTTAAGTTAAAATCTATTAGTAACTTTTCTTTCTAGGGAACACACACAAAATAGCTTAGGCTAGGGTTTTGGATCAGATCATCTTAAACTATCCAAAACCATTTTAACCTCAAAATCGTAGTGAACTATCTTTAGGTAAATCCACCTTTATGGAAGGTGTGCCAGGAAGCTCCACTCAAACCAGAGTTAAGCACGGGGATGTGTGAGGTTGATCAGTTGGGGATACCCCCTTGCTTCTCAATCGAGCATATACCAGGGCTGATACGCGTACGGGGATCCATTAGTACCTTGTGTGCTCTTGGATTTCGGGCTTAGTTACCCTTCCCATGCGTGTTAGTTCGACCTGCGACCTTTCCCCCACACTCTTTTTGCATTGATGGTAGCCTTAGTATCTTGACCGATAGGACTTTACACAAGTGTGAGTGAAAGGATATTTTCACTTCACCTAGGACAAATCTGGGCAGAAATCCTTCGCAGCTCTTTGGGAAGGTGGTTGGGTGATTCCATCACTTAGCCCCATCGTGACTGTACCGTGGAACCCAGATAACTATTCTTCATTACTCCACTAGCTTTTTCTAGGCCCTCATCATCCTAGACTTCCCTTTGGGATACTATCCATTTGTTTGGTCTGAATCACTATAGGAATTTTTGTAGTGGTGTGTTGTGTGTTTATCATAGTTCTAGCGGCCCCTAAGTTTATTACATAGAACATTTTTGTTGTAATTGTGAAGGAACAACCTCCTCGTAGGTAAAGAAGGTTGAGAAACCTTCCTCCACTCACAGTGGAGCCTCCACCGCCACCTCAGTGGCGTAGAACAGATTCAAGTGGTTCTTTTGAACTAATTGGCACAACTGACCCCCCTAAAGAACCTCAACTCATTTCCCAAACTTCATCGGTCCCACAAATCATCGAGGTTGAAGATTTTCCAATAGAACTTAACTGGACCAGACGATCCATTGATAGAAAGAGTTATTTCTTTAGGATTACCTGAGTTAAGTGTATATAGATTTACATCTTGACTTAATATGGATAACATCATATATGGATTGGGAGTTCCACATACTTCGACATTGACTATTAGACTTGGAGGTTTGTCCCCTCCACACATTAATACCCCGGTATCGAGCTCGTTGCAGATGTCTTATGCTCTGAGTACTTCTTTTAGTTTTAATGTTGGACCTTCAGGAACATCTAGCATTCAATTTGCATTGACATCCGCTCCTTTTGGATCCATTATTGGTTCATCCAATATTCCTTTTTCAAGGATACCTACGGTACCATATACATCTTCTCCTTTCATCCAATAGTACCAGGTTAATCCATCTCAACTCCTTTCAATCAAGGTTTTCCTTGGCATGGAGGGCATATTGCTCCTTTTGCACCGTTTGTGGGCTTAATGCCTACCCCTTCTATTGCACAAACACCGAGTTTCAATCCCTTTACAGGCTTTAATGTACATTCTTCAAATGTTCAAACTTAAAATGTGCCTATAGGAAGTGTTCCCTTTTCACTTTTTGGTGGAGGACGTAGTAACACTTATACTCCATTCATAGGTACTTACACTCAGCCACAATGGACTGGGACACAAGGAATCAATCCGCTATCTTATGGCTGGAGCAATTTCCAAAACAATTTTTCACTACAACCGATGGCTGGGGGCAACCCCAACCAACCTTATGGGAGTCATGGTTTTGGTGGTTCTCCCTTCCAGATTCCAAAAAATTGAATGCCATTAGCAAGGCCTCGTTTACCTTTTCTGGAAAATTTGAATCTGCCAGATCTTTCAAAGTTAATGAATGACCCAATGCGACATAATCCTGCTCTCTGGTCCCAAAAAAACTCCCTTCAAACATTCCAAAGTTTGAAGGCAAAACCAGTGAAGACCTAGGGGACCATGTCACGACATTTCATCTGTGGTGCTCCTCGAACTCGCCAAATGAAAACTTGATTCGATTGAGGCTCTTTCAAAGAACCTTGACTAGTGTTGCAGCCAAATGGTATATCGAGTTACCAGCCGCATCTTATAACAACTTTTGTGATTTGGCAACAGTTTTCCTGAACCATTTCCAACTTCCCGTCCGGTATGATGCCGGCATGGATCTTCTATCTACTTTTAGATAGAACAAATCCACTCATTTATCTGATCACATTCAGGAGTGGAGAAAATGGAAACGACTCATTAAAGCTGAGATTCCCCTATAATTTCTATTGGAGTGGTTCTTGAAATCACTGTTACCATACATCTCCAAAGATGTGTCAACTTCTGGGGTTACTTCCGAGGAAGAATCCATTTTAAGGACCCAACAGCTTGAATTGATTTATGCTCAGTCCAAGATCCTTTATGAAATCATTCCAGATGCACCTAGGTCAAACATTGATCTTGGCAAACCTAAACCTTGACCACATGCCGATGGCATTGTGGGTTCAACTGACTCATCTACAGTAGAAACTTTGACTAAGCAGGTTCATGCACTCTCTATAAAGCATTATGATGCGAAAGCAACTATTGTTGCATCCTCCCCTTCACAAATGGAAATTGTACAAAATGTACAGTCAAATCAAAAGGGTTCGCGGCAACCCAACAATAAGAAAAAGGGCAAGAAAGGGGAAGGAAACCAACAAAATCCCAAAACCACTGAAAATACCGAGGAGGGCAAGTGAGAAAAGAAGAAGGTGAAGTTTCCTTGCAAACTTTGTAAAGATGATCACTTCACTCATCAATGTCCTCTAATGGATGAAGCCCATAAGCTGTTAATTCAAAAGAAACCAATTGTTGTGAAGGATCCTTTTCCCAAAGGACAAAGCCCAGCTTCTTGCAGCTCTAATACTGGGGGCACTCCTCATTCCACATAGGTTGATCAATCCTACATCAATATGGTTAACTCCCATGATTTATTGCAAACGAGAGCCAGGAATTATACCCCGGATATGCAACAGAAAGACAAATAAATCCCTGAGTCACATGTTCCTCTTCATATAGAGAGACCTACAGATCCTATGCCGAAGATACCGAAAGGTGTCTACAAACAGGAAACACAAAACCCTAATGCACATGCCGCTCCAAACTACTCAGTTGTAGAGGACCTATCCCAAACACCGTGTGTAATGTCTGCTCTAGAATTTTTGCAAAGCTTCCCATCACAACGAAATGCACTTCTGGTGGTAATAAGCAGTATGGATTCGTCAAATATGCTAGCTAGATTTAATATTTCAAATGCCAAACCCCAGTTTCCCTATCACGTGGCCTTCCAAATTGAAGTAGTCCATGGTTCAAAAATCATTGGACAAACAGTAGTGGATGAAGGCGCGTCAATGTTCGTAATGCCTATCTCTTGTTGGCAAGCTCTAGGCTCTTCGGAGTTAGCCCCTTCGGTTACATTACTTACCGCTTTTTATGGGAGATCCTTCCGTCCGCATGGAATCTTACCCTCCTTTGAGATACAACTTGTAGGTAATGTAGTGTTAGTAGAGGTGGAAGTTGTAGATGCTTCTCTCGACTACAATTTGTTGTTGGAAAGAAGTTGGACATATGCAATGCAAGCCATTACTTCGTCCATTTTTCGGGTACTTATGTTCCCCCATGAAGGAAAGATTGTCACGATTGACCAATTATCCTATGCCTAGAAAAACAAGAAAACTCCTTCGGATTCTAATATCCCATGGATTGATCAAGTCCGTCCGCCTAGTGAGAGCTTAGGAGTAGGTATGTACTCATGTTTGATGGGCACCTTTGATTTACCCGCTCCTATGAATTATATTGGTTCAACGAGTAACACTAGTATGTCATCCAAGGAGGTCTTCACTATTGTTCAAACAACTAATCCTTGGATCCTTCCTACTCAAGAGGAACCAATTGTGCCCCTATCCATCGCAGAAGTGACTTATCAAGAATCACAAAACGCTACGATAGATTATATCTCGATTCCTTTGGTCTCTTTGGAGTTAGATATTCATTATGCACCTGCATGGGCAATAGATTCCACCCATGGTAGGTCTGGATCATCCATAGGAACATATGCATTACAGATCTTATTTCTGTCCAGATCTGAACAAAATCAAGAATGGAGAGTTTTCAATGAGACCTGGTGGAAATGTTGACTAGTCCATTAACCCTTTAACGAAACAGGGGATTTTCGCAGAAGGTAATATCTCAAATATTTCAACAAATATCCCAATCAATATTTCCATTAAACCGATTGTCGTGGAAAATATTGTCATTAGAGAAAATTGTTCTCTCCAAGAGATCGATTTGTACACCAACTTTTAAAGAATTTCGCGATGTTTTCGCCTGGTTATATGAGGAGATGCCAAGCATCGACCCGTCTATCATCGAACACGTCATTACAACCTATCCTAATGTGAAACCAGTTCGGAAAAATCTGTTGGTTGTGGAGCCTGATCTCCCAGATTCAGAGATATTATTATTCAGCCGTGTTTGTACCCCAGCTTTATATGATATGAAAAATGAGTGTACACTCACCCCAGCCGGGGGCGGGGTAGGAAATTTTTGGGGTTGTTTTACGGGCCCATGGTTTTGGGTAACCCGTGGTGTTTTCCCATGGTATTCCCCTTTATAAGAAAGACACTGTAATACGACTAGGGTTGGTGTATTAGGTATTATGCATTGTAAAGATCTTTGAGATTGTGAAAGAGAGACTGTGAGATAGTGAAGAGGAAGTGCAACGGATGTGTTGCAGGTTGTATCCCTTCATTTGTTGGATGGTATAATAATAAGGACTGGCAATTTCAGTGTGGACGTATCCTATGTTGGGTGAACCACGGTATATTGGTGTCTCTCTTGTAATATGTTTGTGTGATTGTATTTGCATCTTGTTTATTGTTATTGCTCTGCGATCCTGTTTTTCTAACAATTGGTATCAGAGCCAAAGGTCTATTTAGCAGATAAACCCGCATGAAACTAGGGTTTCTGGTTCGAGTGGGAGCAATGGTGGAAGAAGGAAAGTTTAAGGTCAAGAAGTTTAATGGCCAAAACTACCAATTATGGAAGATGCAAATGGAGGACTATCTGTACCAGAATGATCTATTCCTACCATTGGGAGGAAGAGCAAAGCAGCCGACGACTATGAAGGACGAAGAATGGGAGGTTTTTGACAGAAAGGCACTGGGAACAATACGACTGTCCCTGGATTCATCGGTGGCTTTCAATATCTCAAAAGAAAAGACAACGGAGGGTTTGATGAGCGCATTGGGTAAGCTGTATGAAAAACCCTCGGCCTCCAACAAGGTATTTATAATGAAGCGTTTATTTAATATGAAGATGTCTGAAGGTGGATCTGTTGCTGATCATTTAAATGAATTTAATACGGTTACAAATCAACTAAGTTCTGTGAGTGTGAACTTTGATGATGAGGTTAGGGCTCTTCTAATCTTGTGTTCATTGCCAGAAAGCTGGAATAGCTTAGTCATGGCTGTGAGTAACTCTGTCTCTGGTTCAAACACCTTGATATTTGATGATGTTATTGGTGTTATTCTTAGCAAGGAAATGCGAAGAAAACGCATAGGTGAGACATCAGGTAATGTGTTGACCATGGAGAGCAGGGGAAGACAAAGGGAGAAAGGAAAGAGCCAAGGTAATAGTAGCAGGTCTAAAACGGGCAGAATATCCAAGTCCAGACTGGGAAAGATAGAGTGTTGGAACTGTGGAAAGAAAGGACATCTGAAGAAAGACTGTAGATCTCTAAAGAAGAAAGGAGATGGATAGCAGGAGACTACTCAGGAAGCAAATGTAGCAGGTGATGTGTTACAGGATGCTTTGATTCTTGCTTTAGATAATACTACTGATTACTTGGTAGTAGATTCAGGGGCTTCATGTCATGCTACACCCCATAGGAAATACTTTCATGATTATGTTCCAGGCGATTTTGGACATGTTTTATTGGGTGATGATGAGCCATGTAAAATTGTTGGAATGGGTAAGGTATGGATAAAATTTAATAATGGAATTGAATGGCTGCTGAAAGATGTTAGGCATATTCCTGCTATGTAAAGAAATATGATCTTAACAGGGCAGTTGGGAGATGGCGGTTGTCTATCTATGTTTGGATAAACATGGTGGAAGATCACTAAAGGATCAATGGTGATAGAAAAAGGAGACAGGGTAGGTACGTTGTATTTATGTTCTCATAATATTGACCATTCTATCTCTTTAGCTTCCACAGGAATAGATACAGCATTTTGGCATCATAAGCTTGGCAACATGAGTGAGAAGGGGATGCGGATTATCCACTCAAGGAAGTTGCTGCCAGATTTGAAGCAAGTAAGTTTGGAATTCTGTGAGAACTGTGTTTATGGAAAAAAGAAGAGAGTGAGATTTCTCAGGGTTGGGAAACAGAAGAAGAATGAAAAGTTAGAGCTTGTGCATACAGATGTATGGGGACTGGCTCAGGTACAATCTCTTGGTGGCTCTCATTATTATGTTACATTTATTGATGATGCAACTAGAAAAACTTGGGTTTAGACATAAATTTGATGTGTTTGCTACTTTTAAGAAGTGGAAAGCTTTGGTTGAGAATGAGACAAGAAAAAGGTTGAAATGTCTCAGATTTGATAATGGAGGTGAATACTGCGGCAAGGAGTTTGATAGTTACTATTCATACCATGAGATTCGTAGAGAGAAGACAGTCCCAGGAACACCACAAGAAAATGGTGTGTCAGAAAGGATGAATAGAATGATAATGGAGCGTGCAAGGTGTATGAGATTGCATGTAGGGTTGCCCTTACAGTTTTGGGAAGATGCTGTAAATACTGTTGTTTATTTAATAAACAGAGGGCCTTCAAGTGCTTTGGATGGTGGTATTCCAGAAGAGGCATGGACGGGTAAGAATGTAAACTACTCATTTCTAAGAACGTTTGGTTGTGAAGCATTTGTCCATATTGATAAAGAAAATAAAACAAAGCTTGAAGCTAATTCCAAGAAATGTACGTTTATTGGATATGTGATCTGGATTTTATGAGCATAACGAAATGAATACAAATTATTAAGAGATGCTTAACACAAAATAACAGAGATACAGTAAAACTGTTTTTCTATTCAATAAGGAAATAAGTTGAAACTGTAAAATGCAGCGGAAAACAAGCTTGCTAGAATGGTGGCGGCTTATCTCTGAGAAGAGATGTGACGGCTGCGCTCATTCACAAGAAGATGGTTACAATGAGGCTCTGAAGGCCTTTTTACAATACCCAAAATACAAAACCCTAACCTCGAAAGATAAAAAGCCAAGAGTTTTGTGGACCCCGTTTTGGGTAGTTTGGTGTATCAACTTCCCGGTGGCATAACTTTGGCACACGATCTTCGTTTGGGGCACACGATAGCTGGTTGGAAAGATCTATGTGATAACTACAATTATTGGGACAAACTTGATAATCAATTTTGTTGATAGAAGATACCCCAAAAAACGTCGTTTAGGGCCTCAAAAGTGCTCCCAAAGTTCAAGACCCAAAAAACCGCTAAAAATAGTAAATTACCAAAATTGCCAGAAAACTGTTTTGAGCCAGTTGGAAAAGGTGGGTCGCCACCGATATCCACATGGATCAATCCTCCCTCCTTAGGAAGCAATGGTCTCCATTGCGTTGAGTTCTCCCATCAGATGAGGAAATTTCTATTGAATCTGGCCTTGGGTGAGCCACTTGCCTTGGTGCAGGAGCTGCCCTGCTTTGACAACTCGATAAAGCTAGATCCTTTGTTGTCGAGTGCCCTTGATCTGTGTGTCCACAATCTGATCACTGGATTCCTGTTGCATGCAGTCAGGGTTGAGCTCTGTTGGTGTCAACTGCTCTGCTATCTCTGAGGTGTCTAATAATGGTGGGAAATATGGCCGAAGGAGAGCCACGTTGAAGACTGGATGCAGATCAAGGAAGGGGGGAATGTTGAGCTCAAAATCATTGTCACCCACCGCCTTGGTGACGGTGTATGGACCATAACGGAGTGGGCGAAGCTTCCGATGGGGCCCTGTAAGGCGTCCTTTTTGCAAATGCAACCAAACTTTGTCGCCCACCTGAAACTTATGTGGCACCCGATGTTGATCATGGCGCTGCTTGTACTTGGCATTAGACTTCTGTAGAATATCCTGACCTTATTGGCGGATGTGCTGGATCCGCTCAATGAACCGGGTGGCTTTGTTAGATTCTGGTGGAGCAGGGGATGAGGTCGTCGCCAGGGGTCGTGCAACATCCATGGGGCCCAATGGTTGGAATCCCAACCCTACCTGAAAGGGGTTGTGGCCAGTTGAGCTATGCAGGGCTCGGTTGTAGCTATGCTAGACATAGGGGAGACTCTCATTCCATGTGCAGTGGTGTTTTGAATTGTACATGCCCAGGATATGTACGACCATCCAGTTGATGACTTCAGTTTGGCCGTCTGTCTGGGGGTGTAAGGAAGTGGATTTGGTGAGCTTGGTATCCAACAGTGACCAGAGGCTCGACCAGAATGAGATGAGGAACCGACTGTCATGATATGAGATAATGGTTTGTGGGATCCCAAAATGTACCCATACTCGTTCAAAGAAGAGCTTGGCAGTGGCTTTTGCTGTGATGTTCTTCTTGTAGGCGGCTAGAATCGCCATCTTGGAAAAGCGATCAACAACCACAAAAACACAGTCATTTCCTCTCTTGGTGGACAGGAGGCCCGACATGTAGTCCATTGAGATGGATTCCCATGGCCTGCTAGGAGAAGGAAGAGGGGTGTACAGGCCTTGTTTCTTAGTGGTCGGTTTGGCAAGAGCACAGGCAGTGCAGGACCTAATATGCTTGCTGACATCATGTCGAAGTTTCATCCGGTAGAAATGTTTCTACAGCACTGCCACTGTCTTTTCGATGCTAAAGTGTCCTGCCACCCGACTGTAGTGAGCTTCCCAAATCAACTTCGCGCGCTTGCTTGATGGAACGTAGAGATGGCCCAGATGGCACAACAACCCATCATGAAGATGGAAATTAGCGACCACTGAGTTGGTTCCCAAAATTTGGTAGGTGGTGGAGAAGTCAGGGTTTGTCTCATAGAGGTGAGGCCATCCAGAGGTCTCGTGGCCGCAAGAGTCTAGCACCGTGGTGAGTGCCGCGACTGGAGGTCGATTGAGGTAATCAACAACTCGGTTGGTACTTCCTGTTTTATACTTGATGTTGAGGTGGAACTGCTGTAAGTATGTGGACCACTTCTGATGATGGTCATTCTGCAAATTTCCTTGGGATTGCATGAACTGTAGGGGCTTGTGATCAGTGTGGATGATTGTCTCCTTCCCAAGAATGTAATGTCTCCACTGGCGGCAGGCTTGCACAATGGAGTACATTTATTTGTCGTAAGTAGGGTACTTACAGACAACATCTGATAGTGTCTCACTATGATATGCCACAGGGTGGCCGTGTTGAGTGAGAACGACGTCCACAACATAGTTTGAAGCATCGGTTTCGATCTCAAATGGATGTTGCAGGTCCGTTAATGAGAGTACCGGGGATGAGCACAAACGATTCTTCAAGTCATCGAAGGCTTGTTGTTGGGATGGGCCCCACACAAATTTTGTCTTACCGCCACCCCTGGTTACTTGGCTTAGGGCCCATGCGATGTGAGAGAATCCTAGCACGAACCTGCGATAGAAATTGGCGAGGCCCAAGAAGCTCCGAAGTTCAGTGAGTGTGGTTGGGGCTGGCCAGTCATAGATGACCTGAATCTTGGCTGGATCCACATGCACACCATGCTGATCAATGATGTAGCCTAATTAATGGACCCTGTCCATGTCGAAGGAGCATTTTTCCAAGTTCGCATATAGTTTGTGTTGCCGCAGGGTGTGCAAAGCCTGATGAATATGCTGCAAGTGTTCCGCCCAAATATTACTGTATATGAGGATGTCATCCAGATACACCACTAAAAAAGTATTGGTGAAAGGTTGTAGGATATTGTCCATCATCCTCATAAAGGTTGCTAGAGCATTTGTCAGACCAAAGGGCATGAACAACTATTCAAAAAGACCTTTTGACTTGAAGGTAGTCTTCCATACATATGTCTGTTCTATTGGGACCTTGTGGTAGCCAGACTTCATATCAATCTTACTGAAGTATTTGGCCCTCGTGAGTTGATCAAGGAGGTCGTCGATTCGGGGAAGCGGGTATCGGTTCCGGACTGTGATTTTATTCTGGGCCCGATAATCAATGCAGAGTCGCCAGGTTCCATCTTTCTTCTACACCAGCACGATTGGGCTCCCACAAGGTGATGAGCTGGGACGGATGTGCCCCTTGTGGAACAATTCTTGGATCTACCTCTTTATCTCCTCGTTTTCTAATAGCGAGCGGCGATAGACTGGCCCATTGGGTAGCAGTGCACCTGGGGTCATATCGATGGGATGCTTGACCTGGCAGTGCAGAGGTACCCCGGTAGGAGAGGATAAGACATCTGAGTATTATTCCACAACCTTATCAACTTGCTTCTATTGTGTGGAGAGATCGACCACGAAGGCCCTAGATGTGGCTGCGATCTTTCTCTCACTTCGAGATCGAATCACGAAGAAGACAAATTTCTTGGTCTGAGAGATGACCTTCCTACATTGCTTGGTAGAAATCAAGGAAATAACACTAGGAGGGACTTCCTCGGGTATCCTGTACAATTTCCTGTTCAAAGTAATAATAACACTACGAGGCCTAGACTCATATACAACATGACGTTTCCATAAATAAGGTTGGCCCAAAAGAACATGAAAAACTTCGAGAGGAGCAATATCACACAACACCTCATCCTTGAAGGACTTGATTCCGTACGACAGTCGACACTGTTGGCTGACGTGGAGATCGCTTCCTTGGCGGAGCCATCCAATAGTATAGGGTTTTGGGTGCCGCGTTGTTGGCAGGGCCAACCGCTTGACGACCTCTGCTGAGATGAGGTTCTTCTGGATACCGCTATCAACGATGAAGTGCAGTGGGGTGCCTTTTACCCACATCTGTGAATGGAAGAGGTGCTCTCCTTATTCTAGCTCGTCTGGTTCATCAGGCTGGAGCTTGGTGGTAGCCACGGTGGCACTGGGTTCCACGTCAATGATCTGTCTTCCCCTTTCTGGTTCTGACCAAGAGTAAGAACCCACATCTGATTCAGATGCTTTCACTTCAGCCACTAGCGACTGATTGGAGCGGTAGTCAGCAGTGTTATGCCAAGGGCTCTTATGGAAGTCACTCCACTTCCCAGTATCTTTCTTTGTCTTTTCGGTGTCATTCTTTGCTTGTGGCTTGGAATGGTTATCCTGATACTGTCCATTTTTTCTCTATCCTTTATTCTGTGGGTTGGGGCCGCCCTTTCCTGTCTTTTATTGTGATGGGTTCCTAGGCCCAAATTATCGCATCTTTTGTTTGAGCTTTTGCTCGATTTTGACAGCATATTAGTAGGCCGTGCCCAAGGAGGAGAACAAAGCTTGAAGCTAAATCCAAGAAATGAACCTTTATTGGATATGGGGTTGATGATTTTGGTTATCACTTTTGGGATTATGAAAATAACAAAATCAATAAGAGTAGAGATGTGATATTCAATGAAAAGGTCATGTATAAAGATCAGTTGTAGGGAAATAAATAGGAAAAAGAAAACACAAAGTACACAATACTTGATGAAATTAAAGAAGATGAAGTTCCGAAGGTGCCAGAAAATCAAGAACAACAACAAGTACTTGAAACTCCTGTAAGTGTAAGAAAATCTACTATGTTAAGTAGACTCCCTGAATGATACTCTCCTTCAATGTATTATTTATTGATGATTGATTCTGGTGAACCAGAATGTTATGAAGAAGCAATGCATGTGGAAACTAGAAAGAAGTGGGAGCAAGGCATGAATTAGGAGATGGACTTATTGGAATGAAACTAGATTTGGGATTTGGTTCAGTTGCCTGCTGGTAAAAGAGCATTGCAGAAAAAATGGGTTTACAGGTTGAAGGAAGAAGAAGGAGGCAAGAAGCGGTACAAGGCCAGACTTGTTGTAAAGGGGTTTGCACAGAAGAAATGTATAGATTTTGATGAAATATTTTCTCCTGCTATTAAAATGACCTCAATTAGGACTATTTTAAGTCTAGTGGCGGTAGCAGATTTGCATATTGAACAGTTAGATGTAAAAACAACTTTTCTCCATGGGGATTTGGAGGAAGAGATATATATGCAGCAGCCACAAGGGTATGAGGTCAAAGGGAAGGAGTATTTGGTATGCAGGTTGAAGGAGAGCTTGTATGGCTTGAAGCAAGCTCCAAGGAAGTGATATTTAAAATTTGACAGGTTTATGACAGAATAAGGTTATAGTAGACGTCATTTTGACCACTGTGTTTATTTCAAGAGGTTAGACAATGAAAGATACATTATCTTGTTATTTTATGTGGATGACATGCTTGTTGCAGGGTCTAACATGCAGGATATAAATGTACTCAAAAGGAAGCTAGCTAATTCATTTGCGATGAAGGATTTGGGCGCTGCAAAGCAAATCCTTGGTATGAGAATAATAAGAGACGAGAAAAATTGCGAATTGACATTGTCTCAAAGTGAGTACAGACAAAAGGTGTTGGAGAGGTTCAGAATGCAGAATGCAAACCAGTCAGTACACCTTTGGCCAGCCATTTCAAACTAAGTAAGGAAACGTGTCCCAAGACATAGGAAGAGATAGATTCCATGTCCAAGATTCCCTATTCATCAACAGTTGACAGTTTGATGTATGCCATGGTGTGCACAAGACCAGATATTTCACATGCAGTGGGAGTTGTGAGTAAATATATGAACAATCCAGATAAAGAACATTGGAAGGCAGTATAGTGGATTCTCAGGTATTTGAGAGGTACTACCACTCAGGCATTATGTTTTGGAGGTTCAGACACTGTCCTACAGGGATATGTTGATGCAGATATGGCAGTTGATAAGGATAGCAGGAGGAGCACCATAGGGTATGTGTTTACTGTAGGTGGAATAGCAGTAAGTTGGATTTCAAAACTGCAAAAGGTTGTTGCACTTTCAACAACAGAAGCAAAGTATGTTGTTGTTACAGAGGCTAGTAAAGAGAGGATTTAGTTGCATAGGTTTATGGAGGAATTGGGTAAGAAGCAAAATGATAGAAGGTTGTATAATGACAACCATAGTGCCATTCATCTGGCAAAGAACTCAACATTCCATTCCAGGATTAAACATATACAACTCAAGTACCATTTCATATGCTCTGTTATGGAAGATGAACTGTTGAAGCTGGAAAAGATACATACTAGCCAAAATCTTGTAGACATGTTCACAAAGGTAGTGACTAGAGAGAAACTGAGTTCCTGCTTGGTTTGAGTTGGCTTTCTAATGTGAAGGTGAAGATGAGAAATTTGCCAAGTCCAAGGTCCAGGAAGTGAAGTAGTGGTGGAGTTGTTGTGATCAGTCTCCAAGTGGGAGATTGTTGGTTGTGGAGCCTGATCTCTCAGATTCAGAGATATTATTATTCAGCCGTGTTTATACCCCAGCTTTATATGATATGCAAAAGGACTGTACACTCACCCCAGCCGGGGGGGGGGGGGGTAGGAAATTTTTGGGGTTGTTTTACGGGCCCATGGTTTTGGGTAACCCGTGGTATTTTTCCATGGTATTCCCCTTTATAAGAAAGACATTGTAATATGGCTTGGGTTGATGTATCAGGTATTATGCATTGTAAATATCTCTGAGATCGTGAAAGAGAGACTGTGAGACATTGAAGAGGAAGTGTAGTGAATGTGCTGCAGGTTGTATGCCTTCATTTGCTGGATGGTATAATAATAAGGATTGACAATTTCAGTGTGGACGTAGCGCATGTTGGGTGAACCACGATATATTGGTGTCTTTCTTGTAATATATTTGTGTGATTGTATTTGCATCTTGTTTATTGTTATTGCTCTGCGATCCTGTTTTTCTAACAATTGGTATCAGAGCCAAAGGTCTATTTGGTAGATAAACCCGCAGGAAACTAGGGTTTCTGGTTCGAGTAGGAGCAATGGCGGAAGAAGGAAACTTTAAGGTCGAGAAGTTTAATGGAAAAAATTACCAATTTTGGAAGATCCAAATGGAGGACTATCTGTACTAGAAGGATCTATTCCTATCGTTGGGAGAAGAGCAAAGTAGGCGACGACTATGAAGGACAAAGAATGGGAGGTTCTTGACAAAAAGGCATTGGGAACAATATGACTGTCCCTAGCTTCATCAGTGGCTTTCAATATCTCAAAAGAAAAGACAATGAAGGGTTTGGTGAGCACATTGGGTAAGCTGTATGAAAAACCCTGGGCCTCCAACAAGGTATTTCTAATGAAGCGTTTATTTAATATGAAGATGTCTGAAGGTGGATCTGTTGCTGATCATTTAAATGAATTTAATATGATTACAAATCAACTAAGTTCTGTAAGTGTGAAATTTGATTAGAGCTCTTCTAATCTTGTGTTCATTACCAGAAAGCTGGAATAGCTTGGTCATGGCTGTAAGTAACTCTGTCTCTGGTTCAAACACCTTGAAATTTGATGATGTTATTGGTGTTATTGTTAGCGAGGAAATGCAAAGAAAAAACACAGGTGAGACATCAGGTAATGCGTTGACCAAGGAGAGTAGGTGAAGACAAAAGGAGAAAGGAAAGATCCAAGGTAATCGCAGCAAATCTAAAACGGGCAGATCCAAGTCCAGACTGAGAAAGATAGAGTGTTGAAACTGTGGAAAGAAAGGACACCTGAAGAAATACTCCAGATCTCTAAAGAAGAAAGGAGATGGACAACATGAGACTACTCAGGAAACAAGTATAGCAGGTGATGTGTTACAAGATGCTTTGATTCTTGCTTTAGATAATTCTAGTGATTACTGGGTAGTAGATTTAGGGGCTTCATGTCATGCTACACCCCATAGGAAATACTTTCATGATTATGTTCCAAGCGATTTTTGACATATTTAATTGGGTTATGATGAGCCATGTAAAATGATTGGAATGGGTAAAGAATGGCTAAAATTTAAGAATGAAATTGAATGGCTGCTGAAAGATGTTAGGCATATTCCTGCTATGAAAAAAATCTGATCTCAACAGGGCAGTTGGGAGATGGCGTCTGTCTATCTACGTTTGAAGAAACGTGGTGGAAGATCACTAAAGGATCAATGGTGATAGCAACATGAGACATTATAGGTACGTTGTATTTATGTCCTCATAATACTGACCATTCTATCTCTTTATTTTCCACAGGAATAGATACAACATTATGGCATCATAGGCTTGGCCACATGAGTGAGAAGGGGATGCAGATTCTCCACTCAAGGAAGTTGTTGCCAGATTTGAAGTAGGTAATTTTTGAATTATGTGAGAATTGTGTTTATGGAAAACATAAGAGAGTCGGATTTCTCAGGGTTGGGAAACAGAAAAAAATGAAAAGTTAGAGCTTGTGCATACACATGTATGGGGACCGGCTCAAGTACAATCTCGTGGTGGCTCTCATTATTATGTTACATTTATTGATGATGCAACTATAAAAACTTGGATTTTTTGCATTAGACATAAATATGATGTGTTTGCTACTTTTAAGAAGTGGAAAGCTTTGGTTGAGAATGAGATAGGAAAAAGGCTGAAGTGTCTCAGATTTGATAATGGAGGTGATACTGTGGCAAGAAGTTTAATAGTTATTGTTCATACCATGTGATTCGTAGAGAGAAGACAGTCCCACCACAAGAAAATGGTGTGTCAGAAATGATGAATAGAATGATCATGGAGCGTCTAAGGTGTATGAGATTGCATGCAAGGTTGCCCTTACAATTTTGGGCAGATGATGTAAATATTGTTGTTTATTTAATAAACAGAGGGCCTTCAAGTGCTTTGGTTGGTGGTATTCCAGAAGAGGCATGGAAAGGTAAAAATGCAAACTACTCATTTCTGAGAACGTTTGGTTGTGAATCATTTTCCCATATTGATAATGAAAATAGAACAAAGCTTGAAGCTAAATCCAAGAAATGTACCTTTATTGGATATAGGGTTGATTTTGGTTATCGCTTATGGGATTATGAAAATAACAAAATCATTAAGAGTAGAGATGTGATAATTCAATGAAAAGGACATGTATAAAGATCAGTTGCAGGGAAATAAACAAGAAAAGAAAAACACATAGTACACAGTACTTGATGAAATTAAAAAAAATGGAGTTCCAAAGGTGCCAGAAAATCAAGAACAACAACAAGTACTTGAAACTCCTGCAAGTGTAAGAAGATCTACCAGGTTATGTAGACTCCCTGAACGATACTCTCCTTCAATGTATTATTTATTGATGACTAATTTTGGTGAACGAGAATGTTATGAAGAAGCAATGTAGGTGGAAACTAGAAATAAGTGGAAGCAAGGCATGAATGAGGAGATGGACTTATTGGTATGAAACCAGAGTTGGGATTTGGTTCAGTTTCCTGCTGGTAAAAGAGCATTGCAGAACAAATGGGTTTACAGGTTGAAGGAAGAAGAAGGAGGCAATAAGCGGTACAAGGCAATACTTGTTGTAAAGGGGTTTGGATAGAATAAAGGTATAGATTTTGATGAAATATTTTCTCCTGTTGTTAATATGACTTCAATTAGGACTATTTTAAGTCTAGTGGCGCTAGAAGATTTGAATCTTGAACAGTTAGATGTAAAAACATCTTTTATCCATGGGGATTTGGAGGAAGAGATATATATGCAGCAGCCACAAGGGAATGAGGTCAAAGGGATGGAGGATTTGGTATGCAGGTTGAAGAAGAGATTGTATGGATTGAAGCAAGCTCCAAGGCAGTGGTATTTAAAATTTGACAGGTTTATGACAGAACAAGGTTATAGTAGATGTTATTCTGACCACCGTGTTTATTTCAAGAGGCTAGATAATGAAATATATATTATCTTGTTATTGTATGTGGATGACATGCTTGTTGCAGGGTCTAACATGCATGATATAAATGTATTCAAAAGGAATCTAACTAATTCATTTGCGATGAAGGATTTGGGTGCTGCAACGCAAATCCTTGGTATGAGAATAACAAGAGGTGGGAAAAATCGCAAATTGAAATTGTCTTAGAGTGAGTAGATACAAAAGGTGTTGGAGAGGATCAGAATGCAGAATGCAAAACCAGTGAGTACACCTTTGGCCAGCCATTTCAAACTAAGTAAGGAAATGTGTCCCAAGACACAGGAAGAGATAGAGTACATGTCCAAGATTCCCTATTCATCAGCAGTGGGCAGCTTGATGTATGCCATGGTGTGCACAAGACCAGATATTGCACATGGAGTGGGAGTTGTGAGTAGATATATGAACAAGCCAGGTAAAGAACATTGGAAGGCAGTACAATGGATTCTCAGGTATTTGAGAGGTACTACCACTCAGGCCTTATGTTTTGGAGGTTCAGATACTGTTCTATAGGGATATGTTGATGCAAATATGGCAGGTGATAAGGATAGCAGGAGGAGCACCACAGGGTATGTGTTTACTGTAGGTGGAACAACCGTGAGTTGGATTTCGAAAGTGTAAAAGGTTGTTGCACTTTCAACAACTAAAGCATAGTATGTTGCTGTTACAGAGGCTAGTAAAAAGATGATTTGGTTGCAGAGGTTTATGGAGGAGTTGGTTAAGAAGCAGAAGGGTAGCATGTTGTATAGTGATAGCCATAGTGCCATTCATCTTGAAAAGAACTCAACATTCCATTCCAGGACTAAACATATACAACTCAAGTACCATTTCACACGCTCTGTTCTAGAAGATGAGCTGTTGAAGTTGGAAAAGATACATATTAGCCAGGATCTTGCAGACATGTTCACAAAGGTAGTGACTAGAGAGAAACTGAGTTCCTGCTCGGTTTCAGTTGGCCTTCTAGCGTGAAGGTGAAGATGAGAAATTTTCCAAGTCCAAGGTCTAGCAAGTGCAGCAACGGTGGAGTTGTTGTGATCAGTCTCCAAGTGGGAGATTGTTGTTTGTGGAGCCTGATCTCCCAGATTCAGAGATATTATTATTTAACCGTGTTTGTACCCCAGCTTTATATGATATGTAAAAGGACTGTATATTCACCCCAACGGGGTGGGGTTAGAAAATTTTTGGTGTTGTTTTATGAGCCCATGGTTTTGGGTAACTCGTGGTATTTTCTCATGGTATTCCCCTTTATAAGAAAGACATTGTAATATGTCTAGGGTTGATGTATTAGGTATTATGCATTGTAAAGATCTTTGAGATCGTTAAAGAGATGCTGTGAGACATTGAAGAGGAAGAGCAGCAGATGTGTTGCAGGTTGTATCCCTTCATTTGCTGGATGGTATAATAATAAGGACTGGTAATTTCAGTGTGGATGTAGCCCATGTTGGGTGAACCACGATATATTGGTGTCTTTCTTGTAATATGTTTGTGTGATTGTATTTGCATATTGTTTATTGTTATTGCTCTGCGATCCTGTTTTTCTTACATTTTGTATCAGAACCAAAGGTCTATTTGGCAGATAAACCTGCAACAAACTAGGGTTTCTGGTTCGAGTGGGAGCAATGGCGGAAGAAGGAAAGTTTAAGGTCGAGAATTTTAATGGCCAAAATTACCAGTTATGGAAGATCCAAATGGAGGACTATCTCAACCAGAAGGATCTATTTCTACCGTTGGGAGGAAGAGAAAAGCAGCCAGCGACTATCAAGGACGAAGAATGGGAGGTTCTTGACAGAAAGGCACTGGGAACAATACGACTGTCCCTGGCTTCGTTGGTGGATTTAAATATCTCAAAAGAAAACACAACGAAGGGTTTGATGAGTGCATTGGGTAAGCTGTATAAAAAACCCTCGGCCTCCAACAAGGTATTTCTAATGAAGCATTTATTTAATATGAAGATGTCTGAAGGTGGATCTGTTGCTGATCATTTAAATAAATTTAATACGATTACAAATCAACTAAGTTTGTAAGTGTGAACTTTGATTAGGGCTCTTCTATTCTTGTGTTCATTTCCAGAAAGCTAGAATAGCTTGGTCATGGCTGTAAGTAACTCTGTCTCAGGTTCAAACACCTTGAAATTTGATGATGTTATTAGAGTTATTCTTAGTGAGGAAATACGAAGAAAAAACATAGGTGGGACATCAGGTAATGCGTTGATGATGGAGAGCAGGAGAAGACAAAAGGAGAAATGACAGAGCCAAGGTAATTGCAGCAAGTCTAAAACGGGTAGATCTAAGTCCAGATTGGGAAAGATAGAGTGCTGGAACTGTTAAAAGAAAGGACACTTGAAGAAAGACTGCAGATCCCTAAAGAAGAAAGGAGATGGACAACAGGAGACTACTCAAGAAGAAAATGTAGCAGGTGATGTGTTATACAATGCTTTGATTCTTGCTTTAGATAATACTAGTGATTACTGGTTAGTAGATACAGGAGATTCATGTCATGCTACACCCCATAAGAAATACTTTCATGATTATGTTCCAACAATTTTGGACTTGTTTTATTGGGTTATGATGAGCCATGTAAAATTGTTGGAATAGGTAAGGAATGGATAAAATTTAAGAATGGAATTGAATGGATGCTGAAAGATGTTAGGCATATTCCTGCTATGAAAAAATTCAATCTCAACAGTGCAATTGGGAGATGGCGGCTATCTATCTACATTTGAAGAAACGTGGTGGAAGATCACTAAAGCTTCAATGGTGATGGCAAAAGGAGACAGGGTAGGTACGTTGTATTTATGTCCTCATAATACTGACCATTCTATCTCTTTATCTTCCACAGGAACCAATACAACATTGTGGCATCATAGGCTTGGCCACACGAGTGAGAAGGGGATGAAGATTCTCCACTCAAGGAAGTTGCTGCCAGATTTGAAGTAGGTAAGTTTGGAAATATGTGAGAACTGTGTTTATGGAAAACAGAAGAGAGTCAGATTTCTCAGGGTTGGGAAATAGAAGAAGAATGAAAAGTTAGAGCTTATGCATACACATGTCTGGGGATGGCTCAAGTACAATCTCTTGGTGGCTCTCATTATTATGTTACATTTATTGATGATGCAACTAGAAAAACTTGGGTTTATTGCATTAGACATAAATTTGATGTGTTTGTTACTTTTAAGAAGTGGAAAGCTTTGGTTGAGAATGAGACAGGAAAAACACTGAAGTGTCTCTGATATGATAATGGAGGTGAGTACTGTGGCAATAAGTTTGATAGGTACTGTTCATACCATGTGATTCGTAGAGAGAAGGCAATCCCAGGAACACCACAAGAAAATGGTGTGTCAGAAATGATGAATAGAACGATCATGGAGCGTGCAAGGTGTATGAGATTGCATGCAGGGTCGCTCTTACAGTTTTGGGCAGATGATGTAAATACTGTTGTTTATTTAATAAACAGAGGGCCTTCAAGTGCTTTGGTTGGTGGTATTCCAGAAGAGGCATGGACAGGTAAAAAGGTAAACTACTCATTTCTGAGAACGTTTGGTTGTGAAGCATTTGTCCATATTGATAAAGAAAATAGAACAAAGCTTGAAGCTAAATCCAAGAAATGTACCTTTATTGTATATGGAGTTGATGATTTTGGTTATCGCTTATGGGATTATGAAAATAACAAAATCATTAGGAGTAGAGATGTGATATTCAATGAAAAGGTCATGTACAAAGATCAGTTGCAGGGAAAGAAAGAAGAAAATGAAAACACTGAGTACACCGTACTTGATGAAATTAAAGAAGATGGAGTTCCAAAAGTGCCAGAAAATCAAGAACAACAACAAGTACCTGAAACTCCTGCAAGTGTAAGAAGATCTACGAGGTTAAGTAGACTCCCTAGATGATACTCTCCTTCAATGTATTATTTATTGATGACTAATTCTGGTGAACCAGAATGTTATTAAGAAGTAATGTAGGTGGAAACTAGAAAGAAGCGGGAGCAAGGCATGAATGAGGAGATGGACTCATTGGTAGGAAACTAGATTTGGGATTTGGTTCAGTTTCCTGCTAGTAAAATAGAATTGCAGAACAAATGGGTTTACAGGTTGAAGGAAGAAGAAGGAGGTAAGAAGCGGTACAAGGCCAGACTTGTTGTAAAGGGGTTTGCACAGAAGAAATATATAGATTTTGATGAAATATTTTCTCCTGTTATTAAGATGACTTCAATTATGACTATTTTAAGTCTAGTGGTGGTAGAAGATTTGCATCTTGAACGGTTAGATGTAAAAACAACTTTTATCCATGGGGATTTGGAGGAAGAGATATATATGTAGCAGCCACAAGGGTATGGGGTCAAAGGGATGGAGGATTTGGTATGCATGTTGAAGAAGAGCTTGTATGGATTGAAGCAAGATCCAAGGTAGTGGTATTTAAAATTTGACAGGTTTGACAGAACAAGGTTATAGTAGATGTTATTCTGACTACCATGTTTATTTCAAGAGGCTAAATAATGAAATATATATTATCTTGTTATTGTATGTTGATGACATGCTTGTTGTAGGGTATAACATACAAGATATAAATGTACTCAAAAGGAAGCTAGCTAATTCATTTGAGATGAAGTATTTGGATACTACAAAGCAAATCCTTGGTATGAGAATAACAAGAGACGTGAAAAATCACAAATTGAAATTGTTTAAGAGTGAGTAGATACAAAAGTTGTTGGAGAGGATTAGAATGCAGAATGCAAAACCAGTTAGTACACCTTTGGCCAACCATTTCAAACTAAGTAAGGAAATGTGTCCCAAGACATAGGAAGAGATAGAGTACATGTCCAAGATTCCCTATTCATCAGCAGTTGGCAGCTTGATGTATGCCATGGTGTGCACAAGACCATATATTACACATGCAGTGGGAGTTTTGAGCAGATATATGAACAATCCAGGTAAAGAACATTGGAGGGCAGTACAGTGGATTCTCAGGTATTTGAGAGGTACTACCACTCAAGCATTATGATTTGGAGGTTCAAACACTGTTCTACAGGGAGATGTTGATGCAAATATGGCAGGTGATAACGATAGCAGGAGGAGCACCATAGGGTATGTGTTTACTGTAGGTGGAACAATCGTGAGTTGGATTTCGAAACTGCAAAAGGTTGTTGCACTTTCAACAACTAAAGCAGAGTATGTTGTTGTTACAGAGGCTAGTAAAGAGATGATTTGGTTGCAGACGTTTATGGAGGAATTAGGTAAGAAGCAGAAGGATAGCATGTTGTATAGTGACAGCCAAAGTGCCATTCATCTTGAAAATAACTCAGCATTCCATTCAAGGACTAAACATATACAACTCAAGTACCATTTCATACGCTCTGTTCTGGAAGATGAACTGTTGAAGTTGGAAAAGATACATACTAGCCAGGATCCTTCATACATGTTCACAAAGGTATTGACTAGAGAGAAACTGAGTTCCTTCTCGGTTTCAGCTGGCCTTCTAGCGTGAAGGTGAAGATAAGAAATTTTCCAAGTCAAAGGTCCAGTAAGTGTAGCAGCGGTGGAGTTGTTGTGATCAGTCTCCAAGTGGGAGATTGTTGGTTGTGGAGCTTGATCTCCCAGATTTAGAGATATTATATTCAGCCGTCTTTGTACCCCAGCTTTATAATATGCAAAAGGACTATACACTTACCCCAATGGGGTGGGGGTAGAAAATTTTTGGGGTTGTTTTACGGGCCCATGGTTTTGGGTAACCCGTGGTATTTTCCCATGGTATTCCCCTTTATAATAAAGAAATTGTAATACGGATAGGGTTGATGTATTACGTATTATGTATTGTAAAGATATCTGATATCGTGAAAGAGATACTATGAGACAGTGAAGAGGAAGTGCAGCGGATGTGCTGCAGGTTGTATCCCTTCATTTGCTGGATGGTATAATAATAAGGACTGACAATTTTAGTGTGGACGTAGCCCATGTTGGGTGAACCATGATATATTGATGTATCTCTTGTAATATGTTTGTGTGATTATATGCATCTTGTTTATTGTTATAGATCTGCGATCCTGTTTTTTTAACAATTGGTATCAGAGCCAAAAGTCTATTTGATAGATAAACCCGCAGGAAACTAGGGTTTCCGGTTCGAGTGGGAGCAATGGGGGAAGAAAGAAACTTTAAGGTCGAGAAGTTTAATGGCCAAAACTACTAGTTATGGAAGATGCAAATGGAGGACTATCTGTACCAGAAGGATCTATTCCTTCCGTTGGAAGGAAGAGCAAAGCAGCCAGTGAGTATGAAGGACTAAGAATGAGAGTTTCTTGACAGAAAGGCACTGGGGACAATACGGCTGTCTCTGGCTTTGTTGATGGCTTTCAATAGTTTAAAATAAAAGACAACGGAGGGTTTGATGAACACATTGGATAAGTTGTATGAAAAACCCTGGGCCTCCAACAAGGTATTTCTAATGAAGTGTTTATTTAATATGAATATGTCTGAAGGTGGATCTGTTGCTGATCATTGAAATGAATTTAATACGGTTACAAATCAACTAAGTTCAGTAAGTGTGAATTTTGATGATGATGTTAGGTCTCTTCCAATCTTGTGTTCATTTCCAGAAAGCTGGAATAGCTTGGTCATGGATGTAAGTAACTTTGTCTCCCGTTCAAACGCCTTGAAATTTGATGATGTTATTGGTGTTATTCTTAGCGAGGAAATGTGAAGAAAAAACACAGGTGGGACATCGGGTAATGAGTTGACCATGGAGAGTAGGGGAAGACAAAGGGAGAAAGGAAAGAGCCAAGGTAATTGCAACAAGTTTAAAACAGGAAGATCTAAGTCCAGATTGGGAAAGATAGAGTGCTGGAACTGTGGAAAGAAAGTACATCTGAAGAAAGACTGCAGATCTTTAAAGAAGAAAGGAGATGGACAACAGGAGACTACTCAGGAAGCAAATGTAGCAGGTGATGTGTTACAAGATGCTTTGATTCTTACTTTAGATAATACTAGTGATTACTGGGTAGTAGATTCAGGGGCTTCATATCATGCTACACCCCATAGGAAATACTTTCATGATTATGTTCCATGCGATTTTGGACATGTTTTATTGGGTGCTGATGAGCCATCTAAAATTTTTGGAATGGGTAAGGTATGGATAAAATTTAATAATGGAACTAAATGGCTGTTGAAAGATGTTAGGTATATTCCTCATATGAAAAGAAATCTGATCTCAATAGGGCAGTTGGGAGATGGCGGCTGTCTATCTACGTTTGGAGAAACATGGTGGAAGATCACTAAAGGATCAATGGTGATAGAAAAAGGAGACAGGGTAAGTACGTTGTATTTATGTTCTCATAATACTGACCATTTTATTTCTTTATCTTCTACAGGAAGAGATACAACATTGTGGCATCATAGGCTTGGCCACATGAGTGAGAAGGGGATACAGATTTTCCACTCAAGGAAGTTGCTGCCAGATTTGAAGCAGGTAAGTTTGAAATTTTGTGAGAACTGTGTTTATGGAAAACATAAGAGAGTCTGATTTCTCAGGGTTGGGAAACAAAAGAAGAATGAAAAGTTAGAGCTTGTGAATACACATGTATGCATACCGGCTCAGGTACAATCTCTTAGTGGCTCTCATTATTATGTTACATTTATTAATGATGCAACTAAAAAACTTGGGTTTATTGCATTAGACATAAATCTGATGTGTTTCCTACTTTTAAGAAGTAGAAAGCTTTGGTTGAGAATGAGATAGGAAAAAGGTTGAAGTGTCTTAGATATGATAATGGAGGTGAGTACTGTGGCAAGGAGTTTGATAGTTATTGTTCATACCATGGGATTCGTAGAGAGAAAACAGTCCCAGGAACACCACAAGAAAATGATGTGTCAGAAATGATGAATAGAACGATCATGGAGCATGCAAGGTGTATGAGATTGCATGTAGGGTTTCCTTTACAGTTTTGGGAAGATGCTGTAAATACTGCTGTTTATTTATTAAATAGAGGGCCTTCAAGTGCTTTGGATGGTGGTATTCCAGAAGAGGCATGGACAGGTAAAAAGATAAACCACTAATTTTCGAGAATGTTTGGTTGTGAAGCATTTGTCCATATTGATAAATAAAATAGAACAAAGCTTGAAGCTAAATCCAAGAAATGTACCATTATTGGATATGAGGTTGAGGATGTTGGTTATTGCTTATGGGATTATGAAAATAACAAAATCATTAGGAGTAGAGATGTAATATTCAATGAAAATGTCATGTATAAAGATCAGTTGCAGGGAAAGAAACATGAAAAAGAAAACACATAGTACACAATACTTGATGAAATTAAAGAAGATGAAGTTCCAAAGGTGTCAGAAAATCAAGAACAACAACAAGTACCTAAAAATCCTGCAAGTGTAAGAAGATCTACCAGGTTAAGTAGACTCCCTGGACGATACTCTCCTTCAATGTGTTATTTATTGATGACTGATTCTGGTGAACCAGAATGTTATAAAGAAGCAATGCAGGTGGAAACTAGAAAGAAGTGGGAGCAAGGCATGAGTGAGGAGATGGACTAATTGGTAGGAAACCAGACTTGGGATTGGGTTTAGTTTCCTGCTGGTAAAAGAACATTGCAGAAAAAATGGGTTTACAGGTTGAAGGAAGAAGAAGGAGGCAAGAAGCGGTACAAGGTCAGACTCGTTGTAAAGGGGTTTGCATAGAAAAAATGTATAGATTTTGATGAAATATTTTTCCTCTTGTTAAGCTGACTTTAATTAGGACTATTTTAAGTCTAGTGGCGGTAGAAGATTTACATCTTGAACAGTTAGATGTAAAAACAACTTTTCTCTATGGGGATTTGGAGGAAGAGATATATATGCAGCAGCCACAAGGGTATGAGGTCAAAGGGAAGGATGATTTGGTATGCATGTTGAAGAAGAGCTTGTATGGCTTGAATCAAGCTCCAAGGCAGTGGTATTTAAAATTTGATAGGTTTATGACAGGACAAGGTTATAGTAGATGTCATTCTGACCATTGTGTTTATTTCAAGAGGCTAGAAAATGAAAGATATATTATCTTGTTATTGTATGTGGATGACATGCTTGTTGCAGGGTATAACATGCATGATCTAAATGTACTCAAAAGGAAGCTAGCTAATTTATTTGCGATGAAGGATTTGGGTGCTGCAAAGCAAACCCTTGGTATGATAATAAGAAGAGGCGGGAAAAATCACAAATTGACATTGTCTTAGAGTGAGTACATACAAAAGGTGTTGGAGAGGTTCAAAATGCAGAATGCAAAACCCGTTAGTAAACCTTTGGCCAACCATTTCAAATTAAGTAAGGAAATGTGTCCCAAGACACAGGAAGAGATAGATTACATGTCCAAGATTTCCTATTATCAACGGCAGCTTGATGTATGCCATGGTGTGCACAAGACCATATATTGCACATGCAGTGGGAGTTGTGAGCAGATATATGAATAATCCAAGTAAAGAACATTGGAAGGCAGTACAGTGGATTTTCAAGTATTTGAGAGGTACTACCACTCAGGCATTATGGTTTGGAGGTTTAGACACTGTTCTACAGGGATATGTTGATGCAGATATGGCAGGTGATAAGGATAGCAGGAGGATCACCATAGGGTATGTGTTTACTGTAGGTGGAACAACTGTGAGTTATATTTCGAAACCGCAAAAGGTTGTTGCACTTTCAACAACTAAAGCAAAGTATGTTGCTGTTACAGAGGCTGGTAAAGAGATGATTTAGTTGCAGTTGTTTATGGAGGAATTGAGTAAGAAGCAGAAGAATAGCAGGTTGTATAGTGACAGCCAGAGTGCCATTCATCTTGCAAGTAACTCAACATTCCATTCCAGGACTAAACATATACAACTTAAGTACCATTTCATACGCTCTGTTATGGAAGATGAACTGTTGAAGCTGGAAAAGATAAATACTAGCGAGAATCCTGCAGACATGTTCACAAAGGTAGTGACCAGAGAGAAACTGAGTTCCTGCTCGGTTTGAGTTGGCCTTCTAGTGTGAAGGTGAAGATGAGAAATTTGCCAAGTCCAAGGTCCAGCAAGTGCAGCAGCGGTGGAGTTGTTGTGATCAGTCTCAAAGTGGGAGATTGTTGATTGTGGAGCCTGGTTTCCAAGATTCAGAGATATTATTATTTAGCTGTCTTTGTACTCCAGCTTTATATGATATGAAAAAGGACTGTACACTCACCCCAGTGGGGGGGGGGGTAGGAAATTTTTGGGGTTGTTTTACGGGCCCATGGTTTTGGGTAACCCGTGGTATTTTCCCATTGTATTCCCCTTTATGAGAAAGACACTGTAATACGTCCAGGGTTGATGTATTAGGTATTATACATTGTAAATATCTCTGAGATCGTGAAAGAGAGACTGTGAGACATTGAAGAGGAAGTGCAGCGGATGTGCTGCAGGTTGTATGCCTTCATTTGCTGGATGGTATAATAATAAGGATTGGAAATTTCAGTGTGGACGTAGCCCCTATTGGGTGAACCATAATATATTGGTGTCTCTCTTGTAATATGTTTGTGTGATTGTATTTTCATTTTGTTTATTGTTATTGCTCTGCGATCCTATTTTTCTAACAATTGGTATCAGAGCCAAAGGTCTATTTGACAAATAAACCCGTAGGAAACTAGGGTTTCTAGTTCGAGTGGGAGCAATGGCGGAAGAAGGAAAGTTTAAGGTCGATAGGTTTAATGGCCAAAACTACTAATTATGGAAGATGCAAATGGAGGACTATATTTACCAGAAGGATCTATTCCTACCATTGAGAGGAAGAGAAAAGCAGCTGACGACTATGAAGGACGAAGAATGGGAGGTTCTTGATAGAAATGAACTGGGAATAATACGAATGTCCTTGACTTCATCAGTGGCTTTCAATATCTCAAAAGAAAAGACAACAGAGGGTTTGATGAGCGCATTGGGTAAGCTGTATGAAAAACCCTCGTCCTCCAACAAGGTATTTCTAATGAAGCAGTTATTTAATATGAAGATGTCTGAAGGTAGATTTGTTGCTGATCATTTAAATGAATTTAATACGGTTACAAATCAATTAAGTTCTGTAAGTGTGAACTTTCATGATGAGGTTAGGGCTCTTCTAATCTTATGTTTATTGCCAGAAATCTGGAATAGGTTGGTCATGGCTGTAAGTAACTCTGTCTCTGGTTCAAACAACTTGAAATTTGAAGATGTTATTTGTTCTATTCTTAGCGAGGAAATGCGAAGAAAAAGCACAAGTGAGACATCAGGTAATGCGTTGACCATGGAAAGCAGGGGAAGACAAAGGGAGAAAGGAAAGAGCCAAGGTAATCGTAGCAAGTGTAAAAAGAGCAGATCCAAGTCCAGACTGGGAAAGATAGAGTGTTGGAACTGTGGAAATAAAGGACATCTGTAGAAATACTGCAGATCTCTAAAGAAGAAAGGAGATGGACAGCAGGAGACTACTCAGGAAGCAAATGTAGTAGGTGACGTGTTACAAGATGCTTTGAATTTTGCTTTAGATAATACTAGTGATTATTGGGTATTAGATTCAGGGGCTTCATGTCATGCTACACGCCATAGGAAATACTTTCATGATTATGTTCCAGGTGATTTTGGACATGTTTTATTGGGTGATGATGAGCCATTTAAAATTGTTGGAATGGGTAAGCTATGGATAAAATTTAAGAATTGAACTGAATGGTTGCTGAAAGATGTTAGGCATATTCCTACTATGAAAAGAAATATGATCTCAACAGGATAGTTGGGAGATGACGACTGTCTATCTACGTTTGGAGAAACGTGGTGGAAGATCACTAAAGGATCAATGGTGATAGAAAAATGAGACAAGGTAGGTACATTGTATTTATGTCCTCATAATACTGGCCATTCTATCTCTTTAGCTTCCACAGGAACTGATACAACATTATGGCATCATAGGCTTGGCCACATGAGTGAGAATGGGATGCAGATTCTCCACTCAACGAAGGCTGCCAGATTTGAAGCAAGTAAGTTTGGAATTCTGTGAGAACTGTGTTTTTGGAAAACAGAAGACAGTCATATTTCTCAGGGTTGGAAAACATAAGAAGAATGAAAAGTTAGAGCTTGTGCATACAGATGTATGGGGACTGACTCAGGTACAATCTGTTGGTGGCTCTCATTATTATATTACATTTATTGATGATGCAACCAGAAAAACTTGGGTTTATTGCATTAGACATAAATCTGATGTGTTTGCTACTTTTAAGAAGTGGAAAGCTTTGGTTGAGAATGAGACAGGAAAAAGGTTGAAGTGTCTAAGATATGATAATGGACGTGAGTACTGTGGAAATGAGTTTAATAGTTACTGTTCATACCATAGGATTCGTAGAGAGAAGATAGTCCCATGAACACCACAAGAAAATGGTGTGTCAGAAAGAGTGAATAGAACGATCATGGAGCGTGCAAGGTGTATGAGATTGCATGCAGGGTTTCCCTTACCATTTTGGGCAGATGCTATAAATACTGCCGTTTATTTTATAAACATAGGGCCTTCAAGTGCTTTGGATGGTGGTATTCCAGAAGAGGCATGGATAGGTAAAAAGGTAAACTACTCATTTTTTAGAACGTTTGGTTGTGAAGCATTTGTCTATATTGATAAAGAAAATAGAACAAAGCTTGAAGCTAAATCCAAAAAATGTACATTTATTAGATATGGGGTTGATGATTTTGGTTATCGCTTATAGGATTATGAAAATAACAAAATCATTAGGAGTAGAGATGTGATATTCAATAAAAATGTCATGTATAAAGATTAGTTGTAGGGAAAGAAATAGGAAAAAGAAAACACAGAGTACACAGTACTTGATGAAATTAAAGAAGATGAAGTTCTAAAGGTGCCAGAAAATCAAGAACAACATCAAGTGCCTGAAACTCCTGCAAGTGTAAGAATATCTACCAGGTTAAGTAGACTCCCTGAACGATACTCTCCTTCAATGTGTTATTTATTGATGACTGATTATAGTGAACCAGAATGTTATGAAGAAGCAATGCAGGTGGAAACTAGCAAGAAGTGGGAGTAAGGCATGAGTGAGGAGATGGACTCATTGGTAGGAAACCAAACTTGGGATTTGGTTCAGTTTCCTGCTGGTAAAAGAGCATTGCAGAAAAAATGGGTTTACAGGTTGAAGGAAGAAGAAGGAGGCAAGAAGCATTACAAGGCCAGACTTGTTGTAAAGGGGTTTGCACAGAAGAAATGTATATATTTTGATGAAATATTTTCTCCTTTTGTTAAGATGACTTCAATTAGGAATATTTTAAGTCTAGTGGCGGCAGAAGATTTGCATCTTGAACAGTTAGATGTAAAAACAACTTATCTCCATGGGGATTTGGAGGAAGAGATATATATGCAGCATCTATAAGGGTATGAGGTCAAAGGGAAGGAGGATTTGGTATCTAGGTTGAACAAGAGCTTGTATGGCTTGAAGCAAGCTGCAAGGCAGTGTTATTTAAAATTTGACAGGTTTATGACAGGACAAGGTTATAGTAGATGTCATTCTGACCACTGTGTTTATTTCAAGAGGCTAGATAATGAAAGATATATTATCTTGTTATTGTATGTGGATGACATGTTTGTTGCAGGGTCTAACATGCAGGATATAAATGTACTCAAAAGGAAGCTAGCTAATTCATTTGTGATAAAGGATTTGGGTGCTGCAAAGCAAATCCTTCGTATGAGAATAACAAGAGGCGGGAATAATCGCAAATTGAAATTGTCTCAGAGTGAGTACATAAAAAAGGTGTTGGAGAGGTTCAAAATGCAGAATGCAAAACCAGTTAGTTCACCTTTGGCCAGCCATTTCAAACTAAGTAAGGAAATGTGTCCCAAGATATAGGAAGAGATAGATTACATGTCCAAGATTCCCTATTCATCAACAATTGGCAGCTTGATGTATGCCATGGTGTGCACAAGACCAGATATTGCACATGCAATGGAAGTTGTGAGCAGATATATGAACACTCCAGGAAAAGAACATTGGAAGGAAGTACAGCGGATTCTCATGTATTTGAGAGGTGCTACTACTGAGGCATTATGTTTTGGAGGTTCAGACACTGTTCTACATGGATATGTTGATGCAGATATGGTAGGTGATAAGGATAGCAGGAGGAACACCATAGGGTATGTGTTTACTATAGGTGGAACAACCATGAGTTGGATTTCGAAACTGCAAAAGGTTGTTGCACTTTCAACAACGAAAGCATAGTATGTTTTTGTTACAGAGGCTAGTAAAGAGATGATTTGGTTGCAGAGGTTTATGGAAGAATTGGGTAAGAAGCGGAAGGATAGCAGGTTGTATAGTGACAGCCAGAGTGCCATTCATCTTGCAAAGAACTCAACATTCCATTCCAGGACTAAACATATACAACTCAAGTACCGTTTCATACGCTCTGTTATGGAAGATGAACTGTTGAAGCTGGAAAAGATACATACTAGCCAGAATCCTGCAGACATGTTCACAAAGGTAGTGACTAGAGAGAAATTGAGTTCCTGCTCGGTTTTAGTTGGCCTTCTAGCGTGTAGGTGAAGATGAGAAATTTTTCAAGTCCAAGGTCCAACAAGTGTAGCAGCGGTGGAGTTGTTGTGATCAGTCTCCAAGTGGGAGATTGTTGGTTGTGGAGCCCGATCTCCCAGATTCAAAGATATTATTATTTAGCTATGTTTATACTCCAACTTTATATGATATGCAAAAGGAATGTACACTCACCCCAATGGGGGGGGGGTAGAAAATTTTTGGTGATGTTTTACGGGCCCATGGTTTTGGGTAACCCGTGGTATTTTCCCATGGTATTCCCCTTTATAAGAAAGAAATTGTAATACGGCTAGGGTTGATATGCATTGTAAAGATCTCTGAGCTCGTGAAAGAGAGACTGTGAGAGAGTGAAGAGGAAGTGCAGCGGATGTGATGCAGGTTGTATCCCTTCATTTGCTGGATGGTATAATAATAAGGACTGGCAATTTCAGTGTGGACGTAGCCCATGTTGGGTGAGCCACGATATATTGGTGTCTCTCTTGTAATATGTTTGTGTGTTTGTATTTGCATCTTGTTTATTGTTATTGCTCTGTGATCCTGTTTTTCTAACAATTGGTATCAGAGCCAAAGGTCTATGTGGCAGATAAATCCGCAGGAAACTAGGGTTTCTAGTTCGAGTGGGAGCAATGGCGGAAGAAGGAAAGTTTAAACTCGAGAAGTTTAATGGCCAAAACTACCAGTTATGGAAGATGCAAATGGAGAACTATCTATACTAGAAGGATCTATTCCTACCGTTGGGAGGAAGAGCAAAGCAACCGGTGACTATGAAGGATGAAGAATGGGAGGTTCTTGACAGAAAATCACTAGGAACAATACGGCTGTCCCTGGCTTCATCGATGGCTTTCAATATCTAAAAAGAAAAGACAATGGAGGGTCTAATGAGTGCATTGGGTAAGTTGTATGAAAAACCTTCGACCTCCAATAAGGTCTTTCTAATGAAGTGCTTATTTAAGATGAAGATGTCTGAAGGTGGATCTGTTGCTGATCATTTAAATGAATTTAATACGGTTACAAATCAACTAAGTTCTGTAAGTGTGAACTTTGATGATGAGGTTAGGGCTCTTCTAATCTTGTGTTCTTTGCCAGAAAGCTGGAATAGCTTGGTAATGGTGGTAAGTAACTCTATCTCTGGTTCAAACACCTTGAAATTTGATGATGTTAATGGTGTTATTCTTAGCGAGGAAATGCGAAGAAAAAACACAAGTGAGACATCAGGTAATGTGTTGACCATGGCGAGCAGGGGAAGACAAAGGGAGAAAGGAAATAGCCAAGGTAATAGTAGCAAGTCTAAAACGGGCAAATCCAAGTCCAGACAGGGAAAGATAGAGTGTTGGAACTGTGGAAAGAAAGGAGATTTGAAGAAAGACTGTAGATCTTTAAAGAAGAAAGGAGATGGACAATAGGAGACTACTCAGGAAGCAAATGTAGCAGGTGATGTGTTACAAGATGCTTTGATTCTTGCTTTAGATAATACTAGTGATTACTGGGTAGTAGATTCAGGGGCTTCATGTCATGCTACACCCCATAGGAAATACTTTCATGATTATGTTCCAGGCGATTTTGGACATGTTTTATTGGGTGATGATGAGCCATGTAAAATTTTTGGAATGGGTAAGGTATGGATAAAAGTTAATAATGGAACTGAATGGCTGCTGAATGATGTTAGGCATATTCCCACTATGAAAATAAATATGATCTCAACAAGGCAGTTGGGAGATGGCGGCTGTCTATCTACGTTTAGAGAAACGTGGTGGAAGATCCCTAAAGGATCAATGGTGATAGCAAAATGAGACAGGGTAAGTACGTTGTATTTATGTCTTCATAATATTGACCATTCTACATTTTTAGCTTCCATAGAAACATATACAACATTGTGGCATCATAGGCTTAGCCACATGAGTGAGAAGGGGATGCAGATTCTCCACTCAAGGAAGTTACTGATAGATTTGAAGTAGGTAAGTTTGGAATTATGTGAGAACTGTATATATGGAAAATAGAAGAGAGTAGGAATTCTTAGGGTTGGAAAATAGAAGAAGAATGAAAAGCTAGAGCTTGTGCATACACTTGTATGGGGACCGGCTCAGGTACAATCTCTCAGTGGCTCTCATTATTATGTTACATTTATTGATGATGCAACTAGAAAAACTTGGGTTTATTGCATCAGACGTAAATCTGATGTGTTTGATACTTTTAAGAAGTGGAAAGCTTTGGTTGAGAATGAAACATGAAAAATGTTGAAGTGTCTCAGATCTGATAATGGAGGTGAGTATTTGTTGATGTATATGTAACTTCGGAATATATTTCATATATATAATTATTGTACTCCTATAGAGATGTATTATTCCTCTATACGGAAGTGTCGTCATTTGTATTAACAAGTGTCGCAAGTGTGTTAACTTACCGATGGGTTATTAGACCACCTTGTAAGGGGTCGACTCAGATTAATGTAACATGAGGTTATTGTGCTAAGCTAGACTAGTCGGCCCCGTAAGATTATTGGGTAGTCAGGACAAGTATAAATAGAGATCTCCCAATCTCTATTTGGATCACTTCAGAACTCACTCTTCCTTCACTCGAAAAGTGGCGTACACGTGAGGAGGAGGATCAGCTGCTAGGAGGAGTCTATCTCTGTGTACTTGGGTTGTACTTTGGTTGTATCATTGCTCTATCTATCTCTGAGGAAGTTGTGGGGTTTTTCAGCTCAGGGTTTTCCCCACGGAAACTCTGTGTGTCTATTGTCTCTTATGTTTGCTTCTTGTGATGATTGGCATGCTTTCTATGATTGATATGCATTGATATACTGTACATGTTATTCTCTCAGCAAATATCCTAGAGTATCTTGAATTAATGCTCAAAATTTAACATGGTATCAGAGCTAACCTGAGAAGAAGACATTGTGCAGTGACGAAAACTAGGGTTTCTTGTTTATTGGGTTTCTCTCCACAGATTTTGGAAAAAAAATATGATAGATTGACTCTCCTCAGCAAGGTGAATCTATCTGTTCAATCAGAATTCAATTCTGAGCACTTTCAGTTTTGGCCCTAAAAATTAGGGTTTCCACAAAAATAAGAATTTCTGAAATCTGAAGACATAGCTGGAAGCTCCTTGGAAAAATCAAATTTTAGAGATTTGGATTGAGATTTTTGGCTTGGTAAATATCCGAGAAGCTCAAACCCTAATTCAGGGTCCTCCCAGTGAACCCGGGAAGACTAAAAGGCAGTTCTGAAGGGTGAAGCTTTGTAGATCTCAAATTCTGAATACACCAGGCTAATCAGCTCATCAAGGCGCATCTTTCTATCCTTTCAGAAAGTTGAAATTCACATTTTGAATTTTTAGGGTTTCTTTGACAAACCCTAATCCGGGACCAGATCTAGTTTTCAACAAATCAAGTGGTAAGACCTAAATCTTTTCTATTTCCATTTGAAGTACTCTTTAAAGATGTCTCACCACACCAAGCTTGAGGACAAGCTTGAAGGGGTTGATAACTTCCGAGCCTGGAAGTATAGGATTGGGTTAATCCTGGAAGAGAATGAGTTGGACTCATATATAAGGGAAGAGGTTCCTGTCCCAGAGGGAGAAGATGCTAAATCCCTCCACAAGAAGAACTTGGTCAAGGTAAAGAGAATCATTGTTGATTCTATCAAGGACCATCTCATCCCCCATGTGTCATCTCTGAAGACACCCAAAGAGATGTTTGACTCCCTATCCAAACTATTTGAAGGGAAGAACATAAATCAGAATATGACTCTGCGGAACCAATTGAAAGGGGTAAAACTTCAGAATGGAGAATGCATTCAATATTATTTTTCTAGGGTCTCTCAGATCAAGGAACAACTAGAAGCAGTGGATGAAATGGTGGAGAATGGTGAAGTTGTCATGACCACTCTGAATGGCCTACCCAGGTCATGGGATTCCTTTATCCAAGGAATCTGTGCAAGAAAGAAGTTGGTATCCTTTAGCAGACTACTGGAAGAATGCTCACAAGAAGAAGCAAGGCTTGTGGCATGAGAAGAAAATATGGGGAATGAAGATCAAACTCTCACAGATCACACCAAGAAAGGGAAGTCCAAGAGAGAGCCATCTCACTTCAAGAAATCTTCACATCACCATAAAGAAAGGAGAATATGCTTCACCTGTAATGAAAATGGACATATTGCTATAAATTGTCCCAAGAACAAGAAGGACAACAACAAATTCAATAGAAGAAGAAGGGCAGCAAAAGAAGGTACCATGCTCATGCTGCCGAGGATGATGAACCTCCCAAAAATAATGCTAGAGTAGAAAGTGATGATGATGACTCATCAAGCGAAGAAGAGTATGTTCTAATCTTTGCTCTCACAGGTACTATTTCTCATGGTTGTAATGATTGCCTTATTGATAGTGGGGCTTCCAAACACATGACTGGGTTTAAAGAATCTTTTGTAAATCTATATAAACATGAATCACCCCATAAAGTGAAACTTGGGAATGATTATCAATACCCTATCAAAAGAAGTGGGGAAGCCTCCTACAACCTAGAATATGGAAAGTCATTGACAATGAAAGATGTATTATTTGTACCTAGGATCAAGAAGAACTTACTCTCCATCTCTGCATTGGATGCAAAAGGCATGAGGGTTGCATTTGTAGATGGCCAAGTCCTAATGTGGCCAAAGGGTAAAACTATTGATGATGCAGTGGTGATTGGAGAGCAAGAGGGAGGATTGTACAAATTGAAAGGACAACCTGAACATGCTATGGTACATGAATCCATGGAGCCAAATGAACTTTGGCATAGAAGGCTTGCTCATATGCACTATAGGACACTTCCAATTGCAAGCAAGGCTGTAGAGGGTCTTCCTGAAATAAAGACAAAGCATGAAGGTGTTTGCAAAGGATGTGCAAAAGGAAAGAACATAAAGAAAGCATTTCTAAGCAGTGAAAGCAAAGCTAAAGGAATCTTGGAAATCATCCACTCGGATGTATGCGGTCTGATATCATCCAGTTCTCTGAGTGGGTATGTTTACTATGTCTCTTTCATTGATGAGTTCTCCAGGAAGACTTGGGTTTACTTCTTGAAGAACAAATATGAAGTGTTTGATAAGTTCAAGGAATTCAAAACCTTGATGGAGAACCAAACTGATAAGAAGATCAAAACATTCAGATCAGACAATGGTGGAGAATTCACTTCAGGTGACTTCAAGAAGCTATGCAGTGATTCAGGGATTAAGAGGGAGTTGACTGCTCCTTACAATCCACAATAGAATGGAGTTGCAGAAAGAAAGAATCGAACAATCATGGAAGCATCAAGGGCAATGCTGCATGACCATGATATACCTATGCATATATGGGAAGAAGCAGCTAGGACAACTGTATATGTGCAGAACAGAACGCCCCACAAGATATTGAACAACAAAACACCAGAAGAGGTCTTCTTTGGTAAGAAACCTGAAGTCAGCCATTTCAGAATATTTGGTTGTCCAGTATACACTCATGTCCCAAAGGAAAAGAGGACCAAGCTGGATCCTTAAGGAAAGAAGGGTATCTTTGTGGGTTACAGTGAAAGCTCGAAGGCTTACAGAATATACTTTCCAGGGTTCAAGAAGATTGATGTCAACAGAGATGTGACATTTGATGAAAACTCAGCATTCATCAAATCAAAGAAGACACCTGTTGAATATTATGAAGAACCTAAGGAAACTAGATTTCAAGACACTACTATGACTAAAGCAGTTCCAGATGCAGATCGTGAAATTGAAGATCCGCAAGAACCTGTAGATCCACCCTGTGAGAATAACTCTCACAAGAGGAAACCTGCATGGGCTAGAGAGCTCATTCAAGATGCAGAAAGATATGGCATTCTAGAAGAAGAACACAGAGCAAAGAAGAGAACTAGATCACACACCAGCTATGTTGCTTTACTCTGTGATATCATGAACAAAGAACCTTCCAATTATGAAGAAGCAGCGGAAAAGAAAGAATGGAAGGATGCCATGGTCGAAGAATACCAATCAATAATGAAGAATTATGTTTGGGATGTTGTCCCAAGACCTGAACGGAAGTCTATTGTGACTTCCAAATGGATCTACAAGATCAAGCATGTCGCAGATGGCAACATAGAGAAATACAAGGCAAGATTTGTAGCTCGTGGCTTCTCTAAAAAAGAGGGAATAGATTATGAAGAAACTTTTGCTCCTGTATCTAGGTACACTTCTATCAGATCAGTACTTGCTTTGGCTGCAGTGATGAAATGGAAGATACACCAGATGGATGTCAAGACTGCTTTTTTGAATGGTGTAGTTGAAGAAGAAGTGTATGTGGAGCAGCCACTCGGTTTTAGAACACATGACAGGGAGTCATATGTGTGCAGATTGAAGAAAGCTTTGTATGGCTTGAAGCAAGATCCTAGGACTTTGTATGGTAGGATGGACAGTTTGCTATCTAGTTTGGGCTTTACCAAGAGTAAAGCGGATTCCAACTTTTACTACAAGGTTGAGGAAGGAAACCCAATGATACTATTTCTGTCTGTGGATGATCTGTTTGTAATAGGTAATGATAGTTTGATTGCTGATACCAAGAGGAAGCTTGCAGCCGAGTTTGAGATGAAGGACTTGGGGATGATGCACTATTTTCTAGGCATGGAGGTGTGGCAGAGTGCATATGGGATCTTCCTTGGACAAGGGAAGTATATAGTAGAGATCCTGAAGAGGTTCGAGATGATGGACTGCAAGGCCATGGCCACACCTATGGCATCGAACCTGAAACTTCTGTGTGATGCTTCATCTGAGCCGGTTGATGTCACTATGTATCGTCAGATGATTGGGTCCTTGATGTACCTAACGAACACGAGACCAGATATTTGCATTGCAGTGAACACATTGAGCCAGTTCCTAACGGATCTGAGGACTGTTCACCTGGTTGCTGTAAAGCATATTCTGAGGTACCTGAAGGGTACAATTGATTATGGGCTCAAGTATGATGCGAATCAAAAGTTTAACCTGTAGGGTTATGTTGATTCAGATTGGGTAGGCAGAGCTGCAGATAGGAAGAGCACTTCTGGGTGTTGCTTCAGTATGGGATCAGGTGTGATCTCTTGGTTTAGCAGGAAGCAGTCCTGCATAGCACTGAGTACAGCTGAGGCAGAGTATGTTGCAACCTGTTCGGCTAGTTGTGAGGCAGTATGGCTGAGGAAGCTACTGTCTGAGTTATTTGATCTGCCGTTGGGGGCTACTGGTATATTTTGTGACAACCAGAGTTGTGTGAAGCTATCTGAGAACCTGATGTTCGACGACAGGTCGAAACACATAGAGATAAAATATCACTATATCAGGGATATGGTGCAGAGGGGAGCAGTGAAGCTCCTGTATGTTGCGACAGATGAGCAGATTGCAGATGTGTTGATGAAGCCACTAGCCAGAGTGAAGTTCGAGTACTTCAGAGAGAGGCTTGGTGTTCTTCAGATCGGCGACACTTCAAGGAAGAAGTGATGGAGACATTTGCTGTAGCCATTCCTAGCATGGTGGAAGGGGGATCCTTCACATGGCTGTGGATGTAAGCGCTGAATGATGAGCATCCGGGTGATGTTCTAGTTTCTGCTCTACATGATTAGTTGGATCATTTACATTTGTATGTATGTGTACACATCATGTTGGATGCTGGATATGATCAGTTGGAACATTTATGTATGTACGCATCATGTTGGATGTTGGATATGATCAGTTGGATCATTTATGTATGTATACATCACGTTGGATGCTTGGACCATGTATCTATATCAGGTGGATACGTTGTATGATCAGGTAGATCATGTATGTTGATATGTATTAGGTAGATACATTGTGTGGATCATGTATTTATGTATGTATCAGGTGGATACACTGTGTATGGTGATATGTATCAGGTAGATACTTGGTATGCATCGGTTAGATGCATTGTATGATCAGGATGATCGTGGATGATGAGCTTCTCCAGATGACATGCATCAGGATGATGCAGTGATGATGATCAGGATGATCATGTGTACATCAGGATGATCATGTGTACATCAGGATGATGTATGGAGAGTATCAAGTTGATACTCTGTGGCTGTGGACAAGATGTGCAGATGAGCATGTAAGTAGACCTGGGAGATCTGGATAGGATGAAAAAGGCCTCAGATGCTCTTTCAAGGCATTGCTATGAAAGGACATGTAAGTAGACCTGGGAGATCTGGACAGGATGAAAAAGGCCTCAGATGCTCTTTCGAGGCATTGTCCTATGGCATGTAAGTGGACTTGGGAGATCTGGACAGGATGAAACAGGTCTCAGATGCTCTTTCGAGGCATTGCCATGACTACATGTAATATGCTCCTGGAAGATCCGACAGGTAGAGCTGTGTGCTCGTAATAGTCTGAGATGCTTAAGCCAGGTTTTGTGGTGGACCACATGTAATGTGCTCCTGGGAGATCTGACAGGTAGAGCTGTGTGCTCGTAATAGCCTGGGATGCTTCAGCCAGATTTTGTGGTGAGATCACATGTAATGTGCTCCTGTGAGATCCGACAGGTAGAGCTGTGTGCTCGTAACAACCTGGGATGCTTAAGCCAGGTTTTGTGATGGGTCACATGTAATGTGCTCCTGGGAGATCCGACAGGTAGAGCTGTGTGCTCGTAACAGCCTGGGATGTTGCAGCTAGGTTTTGTGATGCACGTAATAAGTCTTGAGGATTCCACAGTATGGCCAGTGATGATGAAGACCTACAGGTGGTGGGGCTACATCCAGTATGAAAAAGGACTGGCTCTGTAGAACTTCCTATGATGAGTAGATTCAAAGATTGATTGAGATAGCAGCAACAGTGACGATGACGATGATTCGAGGATGATGATTCACTGACGATGATCCAGAGAAGAAGACTTGTGCTAGCAGATCTGTGTCGAGAAATACCTTCCTAGTTAAGAGGGAGTGTTGATGTATATGTAACTTCGGAATGTATTTCATATATATAATTATTGTACTGCTATAGAGATGTATTATTTCTCTATACGAAAGTGTCGTCATTTGTATTGACAAGTGTCACAAGCGTGTTAACTTGCCGATGGGTTATTCGACCACCTTTTAAGGGGTCGGCCTGGATTAATGTAACATGAGGTTATTGTGCTAAGCTAGACAAGTTGGTCCCATAAGATTATTGGGCAGTCAGGACAAGTATAAATAGAGATCGCCCGATCTCTATTTGGATCACTTCAGAACTCACTCTTCCTTCACTTGGAAAGTGGCGCACATGTGAGGAGGAGGATCAGCTTCTAGGAGGAGTCTATCTTTGTGTACATGGGTTGTACTTTGGTTGTATCATTGCTCTATCTATCTCTGAGGAAGTTGTGGGGTTTTTCACCTTAGGGTTTCCCCCACGGAAACTCTGTGTGTCTATTGTCTCTTATGTTTGCTTCTTGTGATGATTGACATGCTTGCTATGATTGATATGCATTGATATACTGTACATGTTATTCTCTCAGTAAAGATCCTAGAGTATCTTGAATTAATGCTCAAAATTTAACAGTATTGCGGCAAGAAGTTTGATAGTTACTGTTTATACCATGGGATTCGTAGAGAGAAGACAGTCCCAGGAACACTACAAGAAAATGGTGTGTTAGAAATGATGAATAGAATGATCATGGAGCGGGCAAGGTGTATGAGATTGCATGCAAGGTTTCCCTTACAGTTTTGGGCAGATGATGTAAATACTGCTGTTTATTTAATAAATAAAGAGCCTTGAAGTGCTTTGGATGGTGGTATTCTAGAAGAGGTATTGACAAATAAAAAGGTAAACTACTCATTGCTGAGAACTTTTGGTTGTGAATCATTTGTCCATATTGATAAAGAAAATAGAACAAAGCTTGAAGCTAAATCCAAGAAATGTACCTTTATTGGATATGGGGTTGATGATTTTGGTTATCGCTTATGGGATTATGAAAATAACAAAATCATTAGGAGTAGAGATGTGATATTCAATGAAAAGGTCATGTATAAAGATCAGTTGTAGGGAAAGAAACATGAAAAGGAAAACACAGAGTATACAATACTTGATGAAATTAAAGAAGATGGAGTTCCAAAGGTGCCAGAAAATCAAGAACAACAGCAAGTACCTGAAACTCCTGCAAGTGTAAGAAGATCTACCAGGTTAAGTAGACTCTATGAACGATACTCTCCTTCAATGTATTATTTATTGATGACTGATTATGGTGAACCATAATGTTATGAAGAAGCAATGCAGGTGGAAACTAGAAAGAAGTGGGAGCAAGGCATGAATGAGGAGATGGACTCATTGGTAGGAAACCGGACTTGGGATTTGGTTCAGTTGCCTGCTGGTAAAAGAGCATTGCAGAACAAATGGGTTTATAGGTTGAAGGAAGAAGAAGGAGGCAAGAAGAGGTACAAGGCCAGACTTGTTGTAAAGGGGTTTGCACAGAAGAAATGTATAGATTTTGATGAAATATTTTTCTCCCATTGTTAAGATGATTTCAATTAGGAATATTTTAAATCTAGTGGTGGTAGAAGATTTGCATCTTGAACAATTAGATGTAAAAACAACTTTTCTCCATGGGGATTTGGAGGAAGAGATATATATGCAGTAGCCACAAGGCTATGAGGTCAAAGGGAAGGAGGATTTGGTATGCAGGTTGAAGAAGAGCTTGTATGGCTTGAAGCAAGCTCCAAGGCAATGGTATTTAAAATTTGACAGGTTTATGACAGAACAAGGTTATAGAAGATGTCATTCTGACCACTGTGTTTACTTCAAGAGGTAGACAATGAAAGATATATTATCTTGTTATTGTATGTGGATGACATGCTTGTTGCAGGGTCTAACATGCAGGATATAAATGTACTCAAAAGGAAGCTAGCTAATTCTTTTGCAATGAAGGATTTGGGTGCTGCAAAGCAAATCCTTGGTATGAGAATAACAAGAGGCGGGAAAAATTGCAAATTGAAATTGTCTCAGAGTGAGTACATACAAAAGGTGTTGGAGAGGTTCAGAATGCAGAATGCAAAACCAATTAGTACACCTTTGGCCAGCCATTTCAAACTAAGTAAGGAAATGTGTCCCAAGACACAGGAAGAGAGAGATTACATGTCCAAGATTCCCTATTGATCAACAGTTGGCAGCTTGATGTATGCCATGGTGTACACAAGACCAGATATTGCACATGCAGTGGGAGTTGTGAGCAGATATATGAATAATCCAGGTAAAGAACATTGGAAGGCAGTATAGTGGATTCTTAGGTATTTGAGAGGTACTACCACTCAGGCATTATGTTTTGGAGGTTCAGATACTTTTGTATGGGGATATGTTGATGCAGATATGGCAGGTGATAAGGATAACAGGAGGAGCACCACATGGTATGTATTTACTGTAGGTGGAACAACAGTAAGTTGGATTTCGAAACTGCAAAAGGTTGTTGCACTTTCAACAATGGAAGGAGAGTATGTTGCTGTTACAGAGGCTAGTAAAGAGATGATTTGGTTGCAGAGGTTTATGGAGGAATTGGGTAAGAAGAAGAACAATAGCTGGTTGTATAGTGACAGCTAGAGTTCCATTCATCTTGCAAGGAACTCAACATTCCATTCTTGGACTAAACATATACAACTCAAGTACCCTTTTATACGCTCTGTTCTGGAAGATGAATTGTTGAAGTTGGAAAATATATATATTAGCCAGAATCCTGCAGACATGTTCACAAAGGTAGTGACCAGAGAGAAACTGAGTTTATGCTCGGTTTCAGTTGGCCTTCTAGCATGAAGGTGAAGATTAGAAATTTGTCAAGTCCAAGGTCCAACAAGTGTAGCAGCGGTGGAGTTGTTGTGATCAGTCTCCAAGTGCGATATTGTTGGTTGTGGAGGCTGATCTCCCAGATTCAGAGATATTATTATTCAGCCGTGTTTGTACCCCAGCTTTATATGATATGCAAAAGGACTGTATACTCACCCCAGCGGAGGGGGGGTAGGAAATTTTTTTGGGTTGTTTTACGGGCCCATGGTCTTGGGTAACCCGTGGTATTTTCCCATTGTATTCCCCTTTATAAGAAAGGCATTGTAATATGGTTAGGGTTGATGTATTAGCTATTATGCATTGTAAAGATCTTCGAGATCGTGAAAGAGAGACTGTGAGACAGTGAAGAGGAAGTGTAGCGGATGTGCTGTAGGTTTTATCTCTTCATTTGTTGGGTGGTATAATGATAAGGATTGGCAATTTCAGTGTGGACGTAGCCCATGTTGGGTGAACCATGATATATTGGTGCCTTTCTTGTAATATGTTTGTGTGATTGTATTTGCATCTTGTTTATTGTTATTGCTCTACGATCCTATTTTTCTAACAATTGGTATTAGAGTCAAAGGTCTATTTGGCAGATAAACCCGTAGGAACCTAGGGTTTCTGGTTCGAGTGGGAGAAATGGCGGAAAAAGGAAAGTTTTGTTGATGTATTTGTAACTTCGAAAGATATTCTTCTATGTATTACATTTGTACTTTATTGTATCCCCAACGGAGATGTATCATTCCTCCGATTGGAAGTGTTGTAATTTGTATTTGCAAGTGTTGCAAGTATTATTGTAAGTGTCACAACTTATACTTGATGGGTTATTAGGCCACCTTGGTGGGGTCGGCCCTGTATAAGTTGTGTGGGTCAAAGGGTTATTAGACCACCCTAGTGGGGTCGGCCCAGTTAGCATTATGTTAAGTGGTTAAGTTGGGGCCAACCTAGTTAGAGTTGAAAGTTAAGTGAAGTAAATGTTAGGATATTCCTATACTCCATCCTAGTCCTACTAGTATTTTCATCCTTTGCATTTTCAATCATGCATGCACTTTTAGGGTTTGCATGCATTATTTAGGGTTTGCATGCATTTGCATGCATCCTAGTCATCAATCCCAGCACCTAGCCCTCAGTTAGCTAGCCCCCGGAGCTTCCTTCCATCAGTTTCATCCCTCCTAGAGCTTAGTGCGCCCTCCTTTCATCTACCAGTTGAGAAAGGCGCCCTTCTTACCTACCACTTCAGTTTAGTTCAGTTATCTTCAGTTCCTTCCTTGATTTAAGGATTAACTGACTCTTAACTGACCTTATCACTCCGATGGACCTCTAGTGAGACTTGACTGCCCATTCTGACTTTAGTTAGCTCCTCATGTGCCCTCCACTGAGCCTCCTTCATTCAGTTAGTTCCAGTTACACTCAGTTACACCTACCACACCCAGTTAGACTTAGTTTGACTAACGGTTGACAGTTACTTGTGCATTGATGACTCCATTGATGATGAGATAGATTACTAGTTGTGCTCTGATGACTCCATTGATGATGAGATAGATTACTAGTTGTGCTCTGATGACACTCCAATGACATTTTGATCACTCCATGAAGGCTAATTCGAATTGCCACCTTAGGCATTCGAATCCTCATGCATTGTACTATTTATTTGTCCATATTGTGATTAATTAATTAGTGTGTGTGAAGTATTTTTGCTTCTATCCGAGTTCTACTGTATTATTATTCTGTTGCTCATTATACTGCATTGACCACTCTTTTTCTATTTTCTTGCTTAATCAATTACTTTCTTGTGAGGCATACATCATCTCTTAGATCTGCTGTGAGGATTTTCACATAGTATCAGAGCATGTTGAGAGTATTGTTTATATCCATTCCTGAGAGTTTTTTGCAGGTTATTATTAAGATTTCGAGTGCAGCAGTTGCAGCAGTTTCTGCTTTTTGCAGCAGTAGCAGTTGCAGATATTCTCTATTGTTTTTGCAGGTCTTCTACAACTTCAATGTATTCAGAAGAAATCTATCCTCTTTCTCCATTCAACCATGATCCTCGTTTTCCATTCAACTATGATGAATGGAAACCACTGATGATAGCACATTTGAAGAGAAATGGTCTCTTTGATTATTGTTTTGAAAGAGAGTTCGAATCCTCTGAAGAAGAGTATGACTGGTTAGTTGAAGGTGACAGAGCTATTGCAACCATGATGTTTGCTATGCCTGAATGCATGTTATATGACCTCCTTGATATTTCATCACCAAAAGAGCTATGGGCTCACCTGGATGTAATATTTGGCAGACAGAATGAAGGAATTGGTCCAAACCCCTTCAAGAGCAAGCAAAGTGATGCATTCTCCCTCCTTAATGATCTCATTGATCATGAACCAGGATCAAACATATCTCATATTGAAGTTGTCCACAAAGAAGAAGAACTTGTAGATTCTACACTCATGCTCCAAATTTCTTCTCTTTCTGTGCCAGCTCACACTCTAGATATTGTAGAAGGTCCTAAATCCTCTCTTGCACCAGAGTTTGTTGGTTTGCATCATGATCACATGAATATTTCAGAGGTAAAATCAGCTATTGGAGGTAATGCATTGGCTCTCCTCAAGCAATCACCTCTTATTTACTATTATATGATCATTATTTCATGCTTTCAGAACATTATTGAAGAATATGGCTATTGCCAATTGCTTGGGATAATTTCTCATGCATATCAGGGTTTTGATCTCACCCCTGCTGGTTCAAAGGAGATCTCAAGAAACCATGGCCATTTGCTTGGGATAATTTCTCATGCATTTACTGGTTTTGATCTCACCTCTTATGGTTCAAAGGAGATCTCAAGAAACCATGATTCAAGTCTTGGATCTAATTTGGATTCTAAGCAATTACTACTTGGGATAATTTCTCATGCATATGATAGTTTTGATCTCACCCCTGCTGGTTCAAAGGAGATCTCAAGAAACTATTCTTCAAGTCTTAAATCTGATTTGGATTTCAAGCAATCATTGTTATTTGATGGTTCTTTTTGGCATAATCTCACCCATGATGGTTTGAAGGAGAAGACAAAAGACTATCTACATATTCATGGTTTTGATCCTACCTCAACTGATTTGAATCACATGTTCAAGGATCATCCTCATACTTTTGGATTTGTTCTCATCACATTCGATCTGAAGAGCAAGTACAAGCACATGCTTTCTGAGCATGATCCACTTCTTCCCAAGAAGAAGATACCTCCAGACATATGACCAAGCATTACACCTGCTTGAGTTTGGAGCATTTATTTTTGTGTGTGCCTTACAATCTATTTTGAGGGGGGGTATTTTTCCCATGAAATTTTCCCCATTTCCTTGGTTTATTGACTGTTATTATTATTCATTGTATTGGGTGACCTTTGGTCTCAGTTACCAGGGCCCAGGATGGATTAAGGGGGGGTGTTAGGATATTCCTATACTCCATCCTAGTCCTACTAGCATTTTCATCCTTTGCATTTTCAGTCATGCATGCACTTTTAGGGTTTGCATGCATTATTTAGGGTTTGCATGCATTTGCATGCATCCCAGTCGTCAGTCCCAGCACCTAGCCCTCAGTTAGCTATCCCCCGGAGCTTCCTTCCACTCAGTTTCAGCCCTCCTAGAGCTTAGTGCGCTCTCCTTTCATCTACCAGTTGAGAAAGGCGCCCTTCTTACCTACCACTTCAGTTTAGTTCAGTTATCTTCAGTTCCTTCCTTGATTTAAGGATTAACTGACTCTTAACTGACCTTATCACTCGGATGGACCTCCAGTGAGATTTGACTGCCCATTCTGACTTCAGTTAGCTCCTCATGCGCCCTCCACTGAGCCTCCTTCATTCAGTTAGTTCCATTTACACTCAGTTACACCTACCACACTCAGTTAGACTCAGTTTGACTAACGGTTGACAGTTACTTGTGCATTGATGACTCCACTGATGATGAGATAGACTACTAGTTGTGCTCCGATGACACTCCAGTGATCTTTTGATCACTCCATGAAGGCTAATTCAAATTGCCACCTTAGGCATTCGAATCCTCATGCAATGTACTATTTATTTGTCCATATTGTGATTAATTAATTAGTGTGTGTGAAGTATTTTTGCTTCTATCCGAGTTCTACTGTATTATTATTCTGTTGCTCATTATTCTGCATTGACCACTCTTCTTCTATTTTTTTGCTTAATCAATTACTTTCTTGTGAGGCATACATCATCTCTTAGATCTGCTGTGAGGATTTTCACAGTAAAGTATAAATAGAGAGTGTGACTCTTTCATTTGTTCATTCACTCACTCATCCAACTCGCATTAGTTGAGAGCGGAGTGCGCACAAGTGGAGGAGGAGTAGCTGCTGAACTCATCTATCTTTTGGGATTGATCATTGTGATCTCTGTATTAGGGATTATTCTATCTCTGAGGAAGTTGTGAGGTTTTTCACCTTCTTGGTTTTCCCCGAGGAAACTTTGTGTCTCTTGTGTTTATGATTGTTATGCTGTGCTTGTTATTCTCTTAGTATGATCCTTGATAATGTTTGAATGCAATTATCGAAAAATTAACCGCAGCCTATTTAGTTTTCAATCAGATTATGCTAAGTTCGACATACCTAAATAGATCATCATTGATCATGGACGACATTTCCAGGACTACATGATGACTAAGTTGACCACTATGCTAGGCTTTCAAGAAGAACACTTGTCTCCATTTTATCCACAAGCAGTCAGTTGAAGCGATCAACAAAACCTTGAAAACTATTCTTCAATGTACCGTTAATGCCAATAGGTCAAACTGACACATCATGTTCTATTCGACTCTTTGGGAGTATCATTCTAATATCAAGACTACTACTGGTTTTTCACCATTCCAACTCATTCACTGGTTGGAGGAAGTCACACCGATTGAATGCGAGATTCCATCATTGAAGTTGGTTATCCAACTACTAACTGAAACTTCTGTTTGGAAGAACGATTGTTTCATTTAGAACATTTGGATGAACAGTGCCACGATGCGCTCACTGCGAATGAATCTCCCAAGAACCAAGTCAAACATCAATATGACAAGTCTATAAAACCTAGGGTTTTATCCGAAGGATACCTTGTTTTGGTTTATGATCAGGACAAGTATCCCTTGGGGGTAGGCAAGTTCAAATCTATGTGGCTCAGACCCTATATTGTTTCTAAAATCTTGAGGAAAGGTTCATATGAGTTCATGGATTATGATGGTTTTCAGCTACCCGATCCTAGAAATGGGCTCTACTTGAAAAAGTATTACGCTTAGGCATATATGTTTTTTCTTGTACTATAACTATACATTTTTGTAGAGTTAGTTCTTTTTAGACTTTGCTTTTATGTGTCTTCTAGATTGTGCTTTCAGATGACGAGAGATTGTTTTCTAGGATTTGCTGATGGCACAAGTCGCCACACTCGTAACCTAGCTTCAGCTGCTTGTGTAATCTATTCACCCACAATTCAACTTCTTTCCTAGGGAGGTGCTTGTTTGGGCCCTACGATGAACAATATAGCTGAATACAGTGCGGTTATTGAACTACTCCGAGATGCTATTCATCATGGAATTTCATGTTTGGAGGTAAGACTTGATTCACAGTTAGTTGTACTTCAGTTGACAAGTGAGTATCGGGTTAGGGATCCTTCTTTGCTACGTCAGTTTTTGCGAGTTATATTGCTTGAGAGACATTTTGATTACATTTCATATCAACATATTTCAAGAAATCACAATACATTAGCTGATGCATATGCAAATTATATACTTGACTAGCATTTGTATCATGCACAATAAAATAAACCATTAACACACATAAAGCAAAACATGTAGATAAACCGATACTGTATATATATATATAAGGTCCAAAATTTATGAGTTTGAGTCAATATATGTCAATATATTACAATATACAAAAAGGGCATAGCAACCTCAAAAATAGACGTCACTCTCTCTACGGAGAGGCAGGAGCCTTAGCCTGCTCTGCTAAGGCGTTCCTATAACAGATCACCAGCCTGGCCACTTTCCTAAGCAGCTGGATCCATGCAGGGGGCACACCCACCACATGTTCTTGCATCTCTAGCGGCATCCGCTCAATCGTGTATGTAGGAATATCATGGGTCAATTGACCCATCTTTCCCTATATACTCCGCAGCATGGCATCGGTACCACCTGGCTTAGTCAGTCTCACATATATTATGGGATGCCCACCTGGCCTTGATGGACCCACATCTGCATAATTTGCATGTTGTAAGTCCTCTCACTCATAAAAAAAAATCACATATATATAAAAAAAAATATTAAAAATTAAATAACCTTTAAAACCAATTTTGGTATTTATGTCTCCCCAGGATGCTCTTGGAGGCAACATGAGCTTGGGATCCCTCAGGAAGTCCATGCCGACATAAGGGAACTGCTTGAAGGCTGGCACCTGGCGGCTTCACCACCCAAGATAGTCCTTGTCAGAGTATGATGCACTAGTCTCACCACCTTCCCGATGAAGGAAGATGTCACCCCATCGAGTCATCAGTGGCTCATAGGGGTTCAGTGTTGGTAGAGCCATCCCTGGACTCAAGGTAGGGAATCTCTCTCTCGAAGGTACATAGTATACTACCATATCCAAATTTCTTCTTCTTCCTTGTTTTACACTTATCTGCATGTAGCTTCGCAATTCCAAATGTTGTGCTGCACTTCCGCCAATCCTGTTTATAGTGCTCTGGATCACTTTCAATGGAAAGCTTTCTATTTGGCCAATGGACACTTGAATGCCACTCTTTTCAGTTCCGGCTATGCAATAAGTATTTATGTAGTCCTGTATCGATAGGGATCCAACCCCTCTGGATGTAACTTTGAGGTTTACAACCTCACCTCGGCGAGATAACCCGGTTATAAAATAGATATTGTCCGCAGTGATATCTAGCATCTCCCCTTGGAGATTGAACATACCATGACCGGGATCCCAATACTACATGAGCATTTGGAGTGGGTGGGATTGCGCTCGGATGTTAGAGGTGCAAAAAAATTTGAGAAGTCCACATCTCCTTAAAGCATTTAACATTAGTGTATCCCCCAAGGCTACTCTATCCATAGACTCATGTTCTCTTTCCCTCTAGGTAAGCACCATCCTGCATTGCAAACATCCATTCATGCATTAGTTTTTTGTAATTCCCCATATCTTGACAGTCGTTAATTAAAAACTCCAATGTGAATTAGCTTAGCATTGTATTTGCTTATTACCGTTTGACAAATATAGGGTGATTAAGATGATTGTTATGTGCACATGTGGACTCCCTTGAGGTTGTATGATAAATGAAATTTACTGTTTAATTTATTAATGGCAACGGGTATGTTACTTCATATTGAACACGCAAATTGAATATAGAATATCCATATGTAGAATGCTAATTTAGTTGTCTGCAAAAGTACTTACATGATTATTTGTAAATGTTGTATTAGTGACATGGATTAACACTTGAAAGAGTTGGGTATGGCTATATATATGCTTCATGTTAATGATGAACTATTTCACATGTTGATTGGCTATGAGATAGGCGGATTCCTATATTTCCAAGGCGCACGATATGTATTGAACATCATGAGTATAATGACGTTATATCAAATTTCATGCTATTTAATTGTGAATTCCAATATTTCTATGACTTGTGGGTGAGTGTGAGTTTTGACAGGAATTGTGACTTTCCCAAAGTGGTTTTCCAATGATGGGACCCCTTAGAACAGTGATGGAACAGTATGGTTGATGTAGGGTGTTGACCCTAGTACTATCAGGGGAGGGGGTGTAGGCATTTCCCACCGTTTATCCCCCGAAACCTGGAGTCGTGGGAGGGTTGTGTTGCGCACACTCCCCTAGATGTGTGATGACAACTAGCAGATTCCTGTTGGGGAAGATTGGTCGATGTAGTCGATCGACACTTCCGCTTACGGGTTCTATATGTGTTTAGGTCGTGTAGTCGACGCCACAGTATATTGAAGCAGAGGACGGGATGGTGAGGTCAGGAGATGGAAGTAGTGGTGATTAGGGGGTTGGAGTACTGATGGATTGGATGGTGTTCTTGATTGTTATTAACTATCGTGATTATATGCTGGATTTCATCAGTATGTTTATTTAATTATGTCGTATTGCTTCTATATGAATGATGGATGATGCATTATTTAATTGTTCTTCCATGTGTTGTTTGTGATCATGTAATAATGATATATTAGGAGCATTAAATGTGATTATTAGTACCCACGCTTACGACGTGTGCACTGGCCATGCATACACCAATTCGTGAGTACAATACTATGATTGGTCGATCGATGAATAAATTAATATGGTTATATTAGCTCATAGTAGCTTGGTTAAATAATTGTTGAAAGTATCACTTGTGTGTTGAAAGTATGAGTTTGTTGACTTGTTTAATATGTTCTAGATTTATATAAATTGATTGGATTATTGAAATAAATTATTGAAATACATATATAATTATATACAAATAATATAAATTATTTCATAGTATAATATAGTATATGAAAATATCTTATTTGACTTATGTATGAGAGGATAATATAAATAAATGAATAGATAGGATTGCACGAGTTTTTAGAAAAGAGTGTCATAGTTGCATTTAAGGTAGAAGTATGATAAGTGAGACTTTGCAACCATGTGTAATAATATTTTATTAATTTAAATTAAATTTCTATTTTTTTTAGAAAATGGATTTATTGATTGTTGACTATTATTTTTGGAATTTATTGATGGATGAGGAGGAGTTTTGATATAAATAGGAGACTTGAGATTGGAAGGAGGAGGTTATTTTCTCTTGAAGATTATTTTGGTGAGAGTATTCTAGGAAGGATAATTTTGGATATTTTGGGCATGAGGAATTTGGAAGAGATGGAAGAGTTTGAGAACTCTTGGAAGATTTGATACATAGCCTACTAGTGCATCACTGTTCTATTCTCTAGGGGTCTCGGGCACGGAGGACCAGGAGGCCATTTGGATGGCTTCCTAGGGCTAGGGAGTCGGTTAGGCCCCTAGTTGGCTGGGAGGTAAAACCGTGGTTCCGCTTTGGGCAATGAAGATAGAAGCAACTCGAGATGAAGATGGAAGCTTGCTCAGTTTGGAATCCATCACCATTCTTATAACGAGGTATTTTTCTTATGAATTTAAATTGCTTATATGTTGTTGTAAACTCTTTATATGCTGCTATGGTTACATGATGCTTATAGGATGTTCACTCATACAGTTAATAATCCACCATTTGAGGTTGTATTAATATTCTTATGCATTTCTAGAATGAAAAGAAATAGATTCTTATTTAGATTAAAATTCTTAATTCCAATAGAGGCATTACATATGGTATCAGAGCCTATATTCTAACACTCGGCCTATGTGGCTTCCATTTCTTTTATTCTATGGAACGTGATACGTTCTTTCCATCCTCAAAATATATAATTAGTCTATCTCTGTTGATTTTGTTTATGAAAGTATGTTAGCATGTTGGATGTGAAAGAGATGGTTATGAGTATTGTCCATGCTTATGTAGATGCCTATGTTGATTTTGGTATCTTTGTATTGTTTAGAGAATCATCCTAAAGTTAGGGAAACCAGTGTCTTTGAAATTTTTTCTTAAATCTCACATTATCTCAACATTTTAGTCCTCATATCCATTTGCGCCAAACTATAACATACCTAAATGGCCATGGTAAATTAAGAATAATAACTTGCATCCAGTAAAAAAAAAAAACAGAAACAAAAAAACACTATGTGAGTGAATCACCTTGTTTCTTCTAAAAACTCTTATGGCCATTAATCCACAAAAAAGGGTTAAAAGGCGTTTTCTCCGACAGAGGATATTTAGTTTTTCGTAGTCGCAAGCTCTGTAGAGAGGCTTACCACCCAACCTATGTGGGACTGGATGAAGCCTTCATTCAAACAAAAGGGCCCTAGACTTGTGGTTGGAATTTATATACAGGATGTGAAAAGCTAACCAAGTTCCTGTGTTGTACTTGTGAATTCAGTTTGTGAATTATGCTTGTAGTTCCCTTGTGTAAACAAAGAATTTAATCCAAATGGTGTAATTGTCTTTCATCCATGTTGTTCAAACATTTCTCTAATTTAGCTTGTTAAACAAGATATATATATATTAAACTGCATATATTGCTCAACTTCATTTCCCCATCAGTGTTGCACTGGAAGAAGGCCACAAAAAGAAAGGAGGAAAGAACTACTACTTAAGCCTTCTCCAACGACATAAGAAAGTTGGCCATGTGGAAACTATAAGTCCATGGATGAACAATCTAAGGGATTGCTGCGGATCATTCATATATAAATCCATCTCTCGTGCTTCGACCATAGAGTATCATCCATTCTTCTTGACAAAATCATATAAGAGAAATTGTATTCTTCCTAAGTGTAACATCCCCATTATTGACCCCATTGCATTCAAATGTAATTGATGTAATATTGTTATGAAATCATGGTGAAGAGCTCAAGGCCAAGGCCCTGCCATCGATTTAGTGATGCATATGGCTTGTGTGCTAGCCAGGCACATTGGAATTTCAATATCATGTAAGATGCATTTTAATAAAAATACCCACAACTAGCTATGCAATGCAACAAAGAGATGGGGGCATGATTTTACAAGGAATTGGGAGGGAAAACATTCAAACCCTTGAGCCAATCAAGTCAAGCCAAGTGTCAATGAGAGAACCCATCAAACCCTCAACTATCCATGTTGACTTTTGTACCCAATCATTGATTTCTCCCAAGAGTTGGTTGAGGTAGTTAATGCCTTGGGGAATGGGAGGTATGGCTGTTCAAATTCGGGTATGGGCAAGCCACCCTGCATGGGAAATCGCGTTTTGCTTCTTGGGCAAGAAAAGAGCCATGAATTGCTCCCCAAGCCATTATCCATGAGGGAATTGCTCTCCCTCACAAGTGGGGATCTACCTGGGAGTTTTTTAGCCATGTTTTTGGGTGTTCTCCTTGATCCTCAGTTGGGATAAGGGCGTTTTTGTATTGTATACCAGTGGGGAAGATGGAAAATCGAATTGGGGTTCCATAGAGACCATTATGGTTGTTAAATGCTGAGATGGTTGGGGATAAATCGTTTTTCCTCCCTGTGAATGTTTTTCCTCATCCCACAATTCATTTTTGGATGGAAACAATTTGGGAAAGCCCAAACCCATGGCCATCTTGTTGGAAAATCCATTGCTTTGGCTTGATCTTGAGTGTAAGTCTCCAGGGTTCGAATGCAGCCTGATAAACCCAGTTGTGCACTGGCTTGGCTGAGTGGAAATGAGAAATGGGCTATGAATGAGTGAATGTCCCCTTTTCCTTGTGAGAATCATGCCCAGCTCGGGGGTGGCCTTCAGACGGACTCAGTATAAGCTGTCGAAGAGCCTATGGTTGGGTGGAACGTTGCAGTGACATAGCTAGTTGCTTGGGGTAGTTGAAAAATGGAGATAAGTGTTTTTATGGCTATATATTTACTTCTGCACTATATTAATTTAATGACTGTTGTATGCATGAGTAATGTGTGTGGATGTTTTAATTCCGCTGTGCATAATTTTCTTGTTTTCCATCTGCACACATCTCTTTTAATGATATGAATCTAATGAGTGGGCTGAGATTTATGTGAAAGCCCCAGAGATTGCCATCAGGTACCCTTCCTTGCCTTGGATGGATGGGTGGGTACGTTACAAAATAGTATCAGAGCTGCTGGTTGCAGCATTGGGCCTTTATGGGCTACCTATCATAGTTGCAGAGGTAAGTATGCTTCCTGCTCAACACTGATAGTTAAGAAAAATTTCAAAAATTTCAAAATTTCAAAATTTTTCTAAGTGTCTATGAGTTTCTGCCAAAAACTGTGCCAGCGAATCTCGGCGAGTTCGTCCGCAACGGCGGAGGAACTCGGCAAGTTCGTCCGCAACGGCGGAGAAACTCATCGAGTTCATCTGCAACGGCGGAAGAACTCGGCGAGTTGCGCCGACGGAGTTGCGAGATGCCCGGGAAAAAGTTTCAAAAATTGTTCTAAGTATTTTTTTTGAAAATTTTGTCTAAGTCGGAGGAACTTGTGAGTTTTCGCCACAACGGCGGAAGAACTCAGCGAGTTCGTCCGCAATGGCGGAAGAGATCGGCGACTTGCTTCGCAACGGATCGCCTAGAAATTTTAAGTTCGGCGAAGAAGATGGAAAAACTTCGGAAGGAAAAGCTGAGTTCGATCGGAAGAACTCGGCAAGTCGCCCCGCAACGGCGGAAGGACTCGGCGAGTTGGTCCGAAATTTTTTTTAAGTGTTTTCGGCGTCAAAGAAGAAATTTCGGAAGAACTTGGCGAGTTGCTCCGAAACAGCGGGAGAAATCGGCGAGTTGCTCCGAAACAGCGGGAGAACTCATCAAGATGGTCCGAAACGGCGGAAGGTTTTTCTAAGTATTTTTCGGCGTCCAAGAGAAAATTTCGGAGGAACTCGGCAAGTCGCACCGCAACGCCGGAAGGACTCGGCAAGTTGGTCCGCAACGGATTGGAAGGAAAAACTGAGTCTTCGACCGGAAGAACTCGGCGAGTTGGCCCGAAATAGGTCGGAAGAACTCGTTGAGTTGCTCCGAAACAGAGAATTTCAGCTATTTTTCAGAGAGATTTTTCAGGTGCTGAAAGTTGAAAAATGCCATGGAACTTGTGCGTCAAATTGCGCGAAATGGAAAGATTTACAAAAAAAAAAAAAAAAAAAACAAAAAAAAAAAAAACAAGGGTTCTGCCCTCGACCTGCCCGAAGCCATAAGGGGGCAAGCCCCCTTGACCCTCGTCGTCCCCCGGAGACAGTCGTTGAATGTGTGAAATGCATTCTCTATGCTTGGGAATGAGAAGCAGGAATTGCATAGAAGGGGTTGTGGAATCTCAACAAGAGTAATGGGTTGTAATACCCATTATGGAGGATAAAAGGGAAATTCCTCACCTTAAACTATTTTTGTTTATAGCATAAGAATTGCATATTTGGAAAATATCAAGAATGAATGTTATACACGTATGTATTTATTGAAATGCTAATTTGTGAGAAGATTATAGCTAATGAATCCTTGTGTGCTTGGTAGGGAAGCCAAGAAAACAATCAGCTATGATGTGGAGGAGGAACTCCATGTCATGATGAGGAATTGGAAAGGGAGAATTCCTTAACTCCTCCATTGCTATTATATTTATATTTCCTGAGTTGTCTATACTGAAAATTATGGCATAGGGATGCTGGAAATGCAAGAGGATAGATAGATGAAGTGAATATGTACTAGATGGCATATTGCACAGTGCATGTGAAAATGTTTTTGCGTGTATATGATATTGCACATTGGTAAAATGGTGAGGTTTTACATATGCAATAAGCCACTTAAGATAATGATTGTGGTTGCTAATAATTAGTTGTGTTCGCATTGGTTGTAGGACCAAAGACAACCGAAGCATGGCTAAGGATGTGGATGATGTTGTTGCATATGACCAACAACCTTATGAGGAAAGGATGGTGCAACAAATCTGTGATCATGAGGTTGGAAAAAAGACTATGTAGCCTTAGTAAGATGCCAACTGATCAGGTAACATCAAGCGATGTTCATAAAAGCCATGCAGGTAATGGCTAATTGTGCTTAATTGCATAAATGTTGAAAGAGGGTTGGGTAAGATCCCTTCCACTATGATTAAACTATGATTGGTTTGGTTGCATGTGGTATTGAGTGCCTGAATGAGAATGTTAACCTACCGAGTGTGGTGAGGTGTGGGTAAGTGAAGGCAAGGAGCCTTACACCCTATAGTGCATTCATATGAAATTATACCATATCATTTGTGTATGTTGGTTGTGAGTTTAGCAACCAAAGCAAGTGATGACTTATGGTCCTGTTGTAGTGTATGTTATATGAGATAGGCATGGTTAGGCCATAATATGTTGGAATGCATAGTATTCATGGATTAATGCAAGGTTGTATTAAGGGGTATGCATTGAGTAAATGCACATTAAAATATTATGTAAATGTTGTGAATTTACATGCATATGTGTGGGTGCACATGTTGAGATGCATTGTGTGAATGCATGGGTGTGACATATATATGTTTCAACGCATCTAGATAATAGATGGAATGATGGACTATTGTTAATCCTGAGACCATTTCATGAGCTACTATGAATGGAGGAGAAAGACTGCATGAAGAAGGTAGACATGTGACGGGCTACCAGAGCACTATGTTGGAAGGATAGAGTGGCATGTAATGTAAAGTAATGAGTATTTACAGCTTATTTAAATTGCATGGATAGTGTGACTGTGTCTTGCAATTTTATTGTGATAATGATGCATATATAAGGATATATATTTCACTGCATTTCAAATATTAACAACTGAGAGTGTTCGAATTATTGAGTGTTATAATTCTGAGATCACTTCAGTGACTATTGTAGCAATGAAAGGATTATATGCATAAATACTCACATTGTGTTTGGCTGATTAAAGTCCAGTTTTTAGGTAGAAAAGTCTTGTGTATGGCAATGAGGATAAGTCCATAGTAAAAACCGAGATCTACCTTGTGCAGAAGCCAAAGGTTATGAGAAGGTTCTCATGGTTGTAATTTATGCATGAAAAAAATCTAAAAAATTGTCTGGTTTAAGTTTATGAGAATAGTCTCATGATTGCAAATCTAATTTCTGTAGGAAAACAAATTTACAAATTTCAGATTTGAGAATTTACTTATAATTGCTAACGACTATTTGGGTTATATAGAATTGTGTCAGGAGGACATGTTGTAGGTGAATGTTCATGTATGGTAGCAAGGATGAAACCATAATGGACAGAGTGATACCACTTACGAAAGCCAAACAATATGAGGATAGCCTCATTGCTAAGCAAATCAATTTCTATAGGAGACAGAATTATAAATTCATATTGAATTTAATTATTAATGACATTGAATGGTTATGAAACAATCATATTTGAATCTTATTGATAAATGTTGCTGACTGTTTGGCTATTTGATAAAGTGTGCCAGGATGACACATTGCAGGAAGACCATGTGTGATGGTCTGCAGAATCCAAACTAGATGGGAAAGACCCCATGCTTGGGAAATGGGTTTCGGGTGAAACACCATTGTCTCAGCCAAACCGCATGTCGGTAAACCATGAAAGTGAGATGGTAAAGCTATGCCAAGAATGCATGTGAGACACATCTGCAAGATGAATGAGTATTCTGTGACCCTAGACTAGAACATGCATGTCTAAATTATTAGGGTTAATATGCAAAGCATGCTCTATCTTATTTATATAATTGCATATTGCTTGAGTATGATTAGGGCCTACACGGCTCACATCGAAAAGGGGGTGCACACTTTTCTGGTGCCGAGTCATGATAATGTTGTCAATATTGACTACACCCTAAGGGAATGGATGCCTTCATGGTGTTTCAATACTTGATAGTGAATGTTATGAAATATGATTACAATTTTAGAGCAGTAATACTGATGAGCCTGCTTATCCTTCTTGTGCTACCAACTTACACAGATGCAATTTGGTGTGCACGTAAGAGGCAAAGTGAAGAAAGGGTGCTCAAGAGAATTGTATGGGAAGTGGTAACCTTTCTACGCTCACACACACTCGAAGAGATGGATAGGCCCGAGGAGCTGTGTTGTAGAAAAGGGGTATCATCCTTTTGTAGTGTGAGTGGGTATTGTGGGGCCATGCTAGCTTGCAGTCAAGTGAGTCACCTATGGAGTTCCTGGAGGGAACTACTGGTTTGCATAAGAGAAGGAGCCACGTAATCATATTATGTTATTCATATTTCCTGATAAACCTAGTCGATGTACTGGCTTGGCAATGGTTGTTGTATGCCTGATAAACCCAGTCGATGTACTGGCTTGGCATTGGTTATTTGGGAGTTGTGGCGAAGGGTTGTTGGATGCCTAATAAACCCAGTCGGTGTACTGGCTTGGCATTGGTTATTTGCATGTTGTGGAGGTATTGGTGAAGGGTGTTATTTCCTGACAAACCCAGTCGGAGAATTGGCTTGGAAATGGTCATTGTATGCTTGATAAACCCAGTCGGCGTACTGGCTTAGCATACTGATTTTTGAAATGCTTGATAAGCCCAGTTGGCGTACTGGCTTGGCATACTGATTTTTGAAATTCTTGATAAACCCAGTCGGCGTACTGGCTTAGCATACTGATTTTTGAAATGCTTGATAAACCCAGTCAGCATACTAGCTTAGCATACTGATTTTTGAAATGCTTGATAAACCCAGTCGGCTTACTGGCTTAGCATACTAATTTTAGGGATGCCTGATAAACCTAGTCGGCATACTGGCTTGGCATTGCCTATTCGGATGATGTTGTGGAGCAGCAGGTGTGCTGGCCAAGCATCCACCCCATAGGTGATCCAAGGCTTGTAAAGCAGAGAAGGAAACCTATGGAGTAGCGAGGAAACACACAATACAGATAAGTATTCATTTCCATTCATTTCTTGTTTGGAATAATGAATATTTCAGGTATAAGTCTTCTAACAGCTAAGCTGATACACTATTGTTTCCTTGTTGGAAACCTTGGCCATTGTAGGAAGCAAGGACCCTGAAAGAACTATAAATTCTTGGTAAACCCAGAGAGTAACTGGTTGGAGCTATAAATGCTTGGTAAAGCCAGAGAGTAATTGGTTGGGCGCTATAAAATTATTGTTAAGACCAAAGAGTAACTGGTTGGGCGCTATTAAATTCTTGGTGAATTCATAGAATAGTTGGTGGGAGCATTAACCACTTAATGTTGTGGAGCAGCCGACGTGCTGGCCAAACATTCCTTAATTAATTGATAAAAAACCAGTCGGCGTACTGGCCTGGCATTTCCTATTCGAATGGTTGTGGAGTAGCCTGCGTGCTGGCCCAACATTCATCGTTGTATCCATAGGAAATCCAATGCTTGGAGAGCAAAGAAGGATCCTATGGAGTAAAGTGAAGGCATCCAATAAAGATAAGTATTTGGTTATCCTGCAGCTTCTTGCTTGTTTAATATGCATACACAAGTATATGATTTGGTTATGATTTCCTAAGCTCTTGTTTAGAGATAAATCCTATGAGAATAAACTAAACATGTGAATAGATTCAATGTTGGAGTATAGGTGTTGCTGGAAGCAAGGGCTGTGAAAGCATCTGGAGGATGCATGTGGACATGTGATCGTTCGAGAGAGCTCAGTATGAGCAGTAATGAAAGATGGTGCTAGTGGACATGCGTGGGTCCTAGCATCCAAATGTTATGTAAGTAGCAATGGGGAAGGGTTCCCTAGTGGAAAATCCATTTACAGACCTTAGACACTAAGTGTCATAGCCAAGAAAGGAAAGTCAAAGCATTCACATTGAAGTGAAAGAGACTATGGAGCATGAAACCATAGCGATGGTGTAGCTCCATAATAGAACAAGACTAAGAGGGAGAAAATCCTACTCTTCTCTTTCCTTTCGATTGATGCATTTATAAAACAAAATATTGTTGAGTGCATGTCATGGCTGAGAATGGATTGTGTTTAATTGCTTGAAATGAATTGTGAATGCTGAAATAGTTATTTCACTGTGAAAGGATGAATATGAAAGAGATCATGTGTATGTTGGGAAAACATGACAAATATGGAAGTCGCATGAGCGAAGCGTGGACGTTCCATGTCAATTGGGAAATAATTGACTAATTCTAATATTGTGTTATGCTTGTCCTAACAGGAATTTCCATGATGAGTCTCACAGATGAGAAATTGAAAGCCATTAATTGCAGCTATTACTAGCTAAGTGTTGTTGGTGAGAAAATAGAGCTAGTTGTGCACATTGATCATGGCAGCATGCCAAAAGCTATTTGTTTTGGGTTGGAAATATTCCTCAGATAGTTGCCGGGACAACAATAAGGTGGCATCCATGAAATTCCAGACTTGTAGATCAGCTGGAAGGTGAATAAAGAGAAGGGATTTCTCTGGAGCAATGCCCACCTACAGAGTTGGAATACCAAAGCTAGTAGGAGCAGCTTGAGGAAGCCAAAGGACTTGATCCTGAAAGTTCAAGTAAAGAGATGAAACGCAGGACAGACCTGCCACCAGTTGTGAATTTTGGACATGTGTAAAGTGGGTATATAATCTGAAGTATTGGAACACTGAGAACGGTGTTATTCCAAGGGGAGAGGAATTTAACGTCCCCATTATTGACCCCATTGCATTCAAATGTAATATTGTTATGAAACCATGGTGAGGAGCTCAAGGCCAAGGCCCCTCCATCGATTTAGTGATGCATATGGCTTGTGTGCTAGCCAGGCACATTGGAATTTCAATATCATGTAAGATGCATTTTAATAAAAATACCCACAACTAGCTATGCAATGCAACAAAGAGATGGGGGCATGATTTTACAAGGAATTGGGAGGGAAAACATTCAAACCCTTGAGCCAATCAAGTCAAGCCAAGTGTCAATGAGAGAACCCATCAAACCCTCAACTACCCATGTTGAATTTTGTACCCAATCATTGATTTCTCCCAAGAGTTGGTTGAGGTAGTTAATGCCTTGGGGAATGGGAGGTATGGCTGTCCAAATTTGGGTATGGGCAAGCCACCCTGCATGGGAAATCGCGTTTTGCTTCTTGGGCAAGAAAAGAGCCATGAATTGCTCCCCAAGCCATTATCCATGAGGAAATTGCTCTCCCTCACGAGTGGGGATCTACCTGGGAGTTTTCCAGCCATGTTTTTGGGTGTTCTCCTTGATCCTCAGTTGGGATAAGGGCATTTTTGTATTGTATACCAGTGGGGAAGATGGAAAAACGAATTGGGGTTCCATAGAGACCATTATGGCTGTTAAATGCTGAGATGGTTGGGGAGAAATCATTTTTCCTCCCTGTGAATGTTTTTCCTCATCCCACAATTCATTTTTGGATGGAAACAATTTGGGAAAGCCCAAACCCATGGCCATATTGTTGGAAAATCCATTGCTTTGGCTTGATCTTGAGTGTAAGCCTCTAAGGTTCGAATGCAGCCTGATAAACCCAGTTGTGCACTGGCTTGGCTGAGAGGAAATGAGAAATGGGCTGTGAATAAGTGAATGTCCCCTTTTCCTTGTGAGAATCATGCCCAGCTCGAGGGTGGCCTTCGGACAGACTCAGTATAAGCTGTCGAAGAGCCTATGGTTGGGTGGAACGTTGCAGTGACATAGCTAGTTGCTTGGGGCAGTTGCAAAATGGAGATAAGCGTTTTTATGCCTATATATTTACTTCTGCACTATATTAATTTAATGACTGTTGTATGCATGAGTAATGTGTGTGGATGTTTTAATTCCGCTGTGAATAATTTTCTTGTTTTCTATCTGCACACATCTCTTTTAATGATATGAATCTAATGAGTGGGCTGAGTTTTATGTGAAAGCCCCAGAGATTGTCATCAGGTACCCTTCCTTGCCTTGGATGGATGGGTGGGTACGTTACACTAAGGGAACAAACAAGCAAAAATAAATGTTGTATCAAAAAAAAAAAAATAATAATAATGGACCAAGTTGAATAAAGAAAGTAGTAGGAATTGCTACACCCCGCTTATCTAAAGCTTCCTGTTCACGTTATAGTAAGGTAGGCTCTGCATGGATAAATTAGAGAGATAAGGAAATCGAGGGTTTACTTAGAAGGGAGAGTATATATTTAGCTTGCTAGAGAATGTGTAGTATTTGTGGTGCACAGGAGTGTCTTTATTGGAGTGTAAGTGGGGTTTTCTATCGCATGGTTAATAATATGTCCTGACGGTTCACAATATCGCATCAGGATCTTCTAATCGTGGCCAGTTGTAGAAAATATTGATGGCTGAAGTCACCATGGAAGTAGTGAAAACCACGTAGGGACTTGACTTCTAGCATTCTCGATTAAAAGTGACTTCAAGCCTATCCCTGAGGATTTCCTTTCGAGCTAGCTGAAGTAAGTGCTTCAGGTCTCTCGTCCACACTGTTTAACCCTAGATACCTTTACCGGGTGGTCCCCTAGACTTTCTTCCTTGGTTTAGTGAAGTGAATTCCTTGTTCCCACGAACTAGTATTCAGGCATAAACCTAGCTGCATTAGATTGTCATTGTCTGAATTATCAGGTAGACACTTGCTGTGCTGCAAGCTCTCCGAGAATTGCTTTCCCCATGAATATTTCAACTTACCCATCTGTCTATTTATATATAAAAATGTATTAATAAAACTGCATTTGTACTCTAGGGTTTCTATGAAGTAGGCAACGGTTATTATGGCTATTGTAGGATTTAATGCTCAGCCAACTGATTGCTGTTTGAAATGGGATTTGTCTTCTTGTTTACAGCTTAGTGGTATTCATTTTTCTGACTTTTACATTAGACGACGATGGTTTCTGATACCGAACGACATCATACTATGGTTTTTGGAAAAAAAAACGAGTTGTGCAGCTCAGTGCAAGATCTGACGCAGACAACATAGGAGTGAATTGCACTAGACACGCAGTGCTGCATCTTGGCATGCAACTTTGGAAGCATGTATCCATCATAGACCCACGCCTCCTGGACCAAGCGCAGTGCCTCTATTATGGAGCGACCTCCATAGCCATGACGTTTCAAATGCCTATTCAACTTGAATACGAGTATACATTGGAGAGGCTAGACCCATCTACTCCAGATTGCAATTTTCTAATGTACCAACAAGCTTGTTCAAACTCGTTACTCTTCTTCTGAGCCATCGAATCACCGAAAGCTACACAAGTCACCTTTAGCCTCAAGAACACACACGCTTTTGATCTGGAGTCAGACGCATTACCAAAGCAATTTTAAACTGAAGGAATAAAAGGCACAGGTTCAATCTGAGTTCACTGTAGGCTCAAATTAATGGAGGTCGGGGCATGCTGTATAAAATGATGTTCCTTAGCCAAGTCCAAAATTCTATCCAAGTCGTAAAGTCAAACCAAACTCTAAGTTGTCATCAAATACGTCCCTAAGTGCGCCATCAAACCAAGAGCTAAATGTACCCAATGTTAAGAGCACTCATATGCAGGCTTCAAATTTGAAGGCTTCAGTGCCCGTCAAAGGCACTTTTACCCGTCATAGAAGTATGCCTCAAATTTTACCCTGCAAATAAAACTCAACTCCATGCGGAGCCCGTCAATAATGAAATTGGGCTGAGTTGTGAAAATCTGCAATAGAAGGGCAACTGCAAATTCTGCCCGTCCAGGGGTTTTTAGTGATTTGGACGTCGGCAGTGCCACATCGGTTCCCCGTGGGCCGTGACCCCGTCCCAGCTGGAACTGGAAAATTGAAATTTGAGACTTTGACGAGTTATGGTGCCTGCCTGCCTGGTAATCGGTGCCAGACGTCGGTGCCGGTGGAGTAGCTGAAGCTGAGTTATGGATTATGAACTGTGAAAGCAAAGCAATTAATGTTACCAACTGTTACTAGACTCCAGACTCGAGATTGGACTCTGTCACTCCACAGGGTACATACGTGTAACGTGTTTACTTGTTGTTGTTGGCGTTTGGCAGGTGCCGGTGCGACCGTGCGATTACCAATTTACCATAGTTGATAGTTGGAAACTTGGAACTTGGAACTTGGCAAAGGGTTTCACTTCACAGAGCCTCCGTGACTGTGATCATTCATGGCATGGGCATTGATAAATTCTACTGTGAAACTAGCGGGCTATCCTCGTGTCCGAGTCCCCTAAAACTAGTGTAGCTCTATGGGTTGGATTCTACTTTGAACTTTTTTAGCATGCAGACGCCATGGCCACTAAGTGCCATGCTTTGAGGCATAGATTGGATTATGCATTCATCACCTCCGTGAAGTTTGCAGGTAAAAATGTGCAGTTAGCTGATTATCCATTTTTTGTTGGCGAACATTCCAATTTTTGTGCTTCCAATTGATGAAAATGGTTGTAAAATTGAAATTTCCCCCATATAGTTTATGAAATTTCAATTATTTGGAACTAAGTGAAGGTTTGGAGCTAAAAAAACTGTTAAATTTCATATACTTACTAATCTTCTTTGTAACGTTTCCAGAAAAGCTTGTTTTGAAGCCGGCTTGCCTTAAAACTGACCTTGTTTACTGTAATTACAACTAAGTAGTGTTTTATTTAGGGAAAAAATCATTGTGTACTGTAATTACACCTATGGTAGCTAGATTTTACAGAAAGTAGCATTTGTAAATGGCTTTATGATAATTCATATTGCTTGGATTTTAGGCTCAGTCGCATGATCCGTCACTCCGTGTTTTTGCAAATGAAGGCTTCGCCAATCCCAGGATAAGTGACCATCGTCCCAGCCGAGGAACAACAGAAGGACAAGAACCCAAGTTCTACATAATCCAGGGAGAGTCGCAGGGTTCGAACACGCGACCCATAACACGCTGGGAACGATTCAGCTTGTCGATCTCCTGCCAGTACATCAATCAGAAGATATCCTTTTCAAGGCAAGTTTAAATCGTGTGAAACTAGTCCTTTTTGCTTTACCCACAAAAAAATATGCTTCGATTTCCAGTATTTGTATTATATTTGTTTCGTCTGAATTTCAATATGTGGGGAATTATTTCTTACTGGAACCAAAAAACAGCCAGGGCCAGTGTTAGGGTCTCTCTTTTATATTTTAGAAACCAATCTGAAATCCTCTATAGCCTTTTGCCTGTATGGATGAATTACAGAATGAATTCATTTTCTCTTTTGGTTAACGAATACCCCACCAGGTTCAAGTCTCCTTAGCTTGACATATTTTCTCTTGTGGGTTGTCCTTCTTGGGTTAATGTTAGTGCTCGTGCTTGGATACAGTAATTGCAATGCTCCCAGATTGGGGATGTGGGAATTGCCCCTAAGCCCCTTCTCTTTGTGAATTTGGGATCGTGTCGCGGCTCGCCCCTTCTCTTTGTGAATTTGTAGGGCTTTACCATAATCGCCCAGCGTCCACCGAACTTGAGCGGGTGTGACACGGTAAAAAATTGGAATAATTGGAGCCGACTCCAACATCAGTAGCAGATCATTTAGGCACCGATGTGATTTGGCATAACCGGGAGAGAAGATTGCAACATGGGTTGTTTCCTGTTGGCAAATCGAGAGTTTGGCGAATCGGTATTGCAAATGGACAAAAATCTATGGCTATACAGAGGTATGCCTAATGCCAAGCAATTTTGTATTTGCTGCTTTATACAACATTTTCAAATCTGGTTAAAAAAACATTATAGGAAGAATATAATTTGTATTATTTGTTTCCCTAAAAAAATGCTTTCTGGCTTTCCATTTCTCTCTGCTGTTCATTTATGTTGTACATAATTTCCATTTCTCTCTACTGTTCATTCATGTTGTACATAATGGGCTACACTTACAGTGAAAAAACGGGCTACAGTCACGCCATCATAAAGATGAAGCATTAATTTCTTGGAGAGGTTCGAGGGCCGAGGCCTTTACAAATTATAAAATTCATTTTTTTTAACCATACTTTGATATCAGAGACTGATTACACTGAGAAGTAATCCTTATCAAGTAGCTATATCATTTATATCTTAGAGAGTCTATACTCGGCTCTAGTCGATCCTTGACATTTGCAATTGAATAATTAATGCACATTTTTTGCACTTGATCATCTGCCTTTCCTATGCATTTATGGTTGGATTTAATCTTGAATGATAGAAGATACGTACTAAATAGCTTTTGGATCTAAGTTCGGTGGTAAATGTGAGGTCGACCTAAGCAAACTGTAGACCACTAAGGAATGGGTTATATAGATTCTAGTATCTCTTTGTTGGAAATATTAAAAGGCAGGATCTTATTGTTAAGAAAAAATGGCAGCCCCTGCCAATATGGTTAAGAAGCAAGTTCTCATTTACACTTGTAGTAGTACGAGCATTGGAGCGTTAGTGACCTTGAGAGAGGAGAAATTTCCAAAGCTGTGGGAGTGATAGTCTGGAACTTGTCAACTACATCTGCCAAGAATAAGTTCAATCGAAAGATCAACTGAAGTATGTGTAAAGAATTGCAGCTGATACTGATTGTAGGCGTTTTTTGAAATTTGTTATCCAGTGTAGTGAAATGTTATAGTCATAGCATTCCTACTTAGAAAAATCTAATATGAAGATGAATTATGTTTTGTTTGTTGTTTCTAGAAGAAAAAATGAGATCATAATGTTTTCCAAAACATTGATACAATATGCAAACTATATACTTGATATACATTGACTAATGTATATTTTAGAGCAGTAGATTCAGTGATAGTGCCCTGGTAAGAATTTTGTCAAATTTTAGTGTTTTAAAAGGACAAATCATGAACATTATTATTGGGGAATGCTGATGAATTTAAGGAGTTTTGGGTATGTTAAACAATGTGGGAGCCAGAACCAGATTTATAAGCATGTCATTGTATGTGAGAATATGTAATTTCAATTCTTTTCATAGAACCTGAAAATTTAAAAACTACCATAACTAAAATAAAAATAATTGGCCCACATACAGAAATTTATGGATTAGATTAAGTATTTTTTTTTGCAAGAAATCAAACATGCCTGTGCCACTGCCCCAGTCAAGCTGAAAACAATGGTAATTTGGTACAGTCAAGCTGAAAAAATATTATTTACATATAATATAAAAATACAAAGTATTCAATTTGATGAAATCAAACATGCCTGAGCCACAGTCAAGCTGAAACAATGGTAATTAGGTACAGTAAAGCTGAAAACAATATTATTTACATATAATATAAAAAATACAAAGTGCCATATTGTTGATATAGGAAATTTATACATGGAAAGTTAAAAGGGCTACGTCTTCCTTCTCATACAAGCTCTGCACTTGCATGGATTTGAAAATAATGCCCTTTTTAAACCACTAAACCACATCACAGCAACATATAAAAACAACTGATAATCTATATATATTTACAGAATCTTGAAATGCACAACCTCACTAGCTCTGTATTAAGTCCTTGGGAGAGACCTTTTCAGGGCCGCAGGTATTGCAGGAAGAATGAATGATTCTGGACAAAGTTGTTCCCAAGCTTTTGAGCAATGTCAGAATTTGTGCGGCCATGGAAGCAAATATATCCCTTTTTATGTTTCCCCGCTTCGGGGGAAGCCTACCCATCCTTCCTTGGGCTCTGCCAGTTCCAGTGCCACTGACAGGCTCTGCCATGAGCACACAATAAGAAGCTCTCAACAGTTTGTTCATCATTATCCCAATTCACAGTTTGTTTGTCTAACCAGATGCTAACAAAGAAAAGCACCAGTACTCTGATAAACAGAAGCAAAGTAACTCAAAAACCCGCTAGTGGTCTACAGTTTGCTAAAAGGAAAAAATCGTGTCCATTTATAGTAGTATAAGATGTGTCTGTAACATTTAATATTATACAGTAGTTACATTTTCCCTCATGATGATATTCATATGACTAATGTCAGAGGGTTTTTGAGTTACTTTTATGGAAAGGAGTTCATAGATATTTGGCATATTTAAATCCAAGTTAATCTTATATTTTTTGACTGCGTCCATAATTTCCTATTTTTTCCCATTGTCCATGTTTTTTTTTAAACAGAGGTTCCATTTAAAACACCTAATCTGAGGGCTTGTATACATTTTGTCTGTTACATGCACTTGATGCTTGGTTAAAAGGCCAAATTAGATTGTTTTATGAACGATTCTCACAGGGTAACCTAGACTCCTAGATTTGTATTCTCACTTCCGAGCTTTTAATGGCTCTTATTGCAGGGTAGAGAGCTAAAACGCAAAGCTCCATATTATAGTTTCCGTTGGGATTCATAAATTCGTGGTAGAGATATAACTATATAATAGAGGAAGCCATCAATTGTGACAGATGCAATCATTGGACTGGTGTTTCCAATCATTTGGATAGGATTTATGTTTCTGGTGTAAGGACAAATCAGTCCAGCATACTCCCCTGCTGCGCCAGCATTTGGTTGCAGAGAGAATGAGTCAAACCCAGTTATGGCACAAAGAAGCTCTCCCAAATCTTTGAACATTTCCTGCAACAGAATATGCAAGCTTAAGCCTTTCTGAAGAAGTATTTCTTATTATATTAAAAAAAAATTCATGTATATCTCACCAAAGAAAATGACTGCCTTACCTGATAATCAGCAGCTTGATCTTGAGGTGCAAAAGGGTGAATGTTAGAAAAACTTGGCCACGTAACAGGCATCATCTCCACAGTTTCATTCAATTTCATAGTGCAGGATCCTAAGGGAATCATATTGTGGCACAAAGAAAGATCTTTTGCTTGTAACCTATGAAGGTAGCGCAGCAGCTCATGCTCTGTGTGGTACCTACAAACATCCACGTAATTCAACATGTTTAAAATGGACTAGTCTACCTGTTTATAAAACCTAAAAAATACTGAATATAGCATCTAGTCAAATTCAGTACTAGTTCTTACATGTTGAAAATTGGATGTGTCAAATAAGCACTCTCCCGGATAAAAGCTTTTGGAATTGCATATTGGACTTCCGGGGCAAGGGAGTCTGCTGTGAAGTTTACCTACGTAATGCAGAGAACTGTTCAGCAAGGTGAATTCTAATATCCGGGCAAGAAGACTGATGCAAGTTATACTTACAGGTTTATTTCCAGCAAAAACTTTAAGTAGCTTATCTACATCGTCCAATGTAGTGGTCTCATCAAAGGAAACAGTAACCTGCAACATTGTGAGCATGCACCAGGATTTGTTATTTGCTAAAATATAATGCATTGGAGTTTGGATCTACCAGATTCAATCTCAGCCTATATTGAGAGGCAGCCAAAGGAAACACAAATCCTATCCAAATGATTGGAAACACCAGTCAGATTCAAGATACAGATGTTATTCTGGAGTTTGGATGTGTCTGTGACAGATGCAATAATATTTTTCCTTACATGTTTTCCATTTTTAGTGCTTCATATGTTTGGCTAGTTATGCAAAATAAAAATCCATTTGATATTTATTTTAGTATTTTTTTGTTGAAAATGGTTTCAGGTTATAGACTTGTAGAGAAATCATACATATTCAAAGACTTATATTTCTCAGCTACATTCAAAACTTACAATATTTTGATGGGGTTCTTTGGGGCTCATGAATGAATTTTCTGCTACATAATTTATTGAGAAACAATGTCTAGAATTGGTCGACCTAAAAAGCATGGGAGACAAACAACACTTGATAATGCGTTTAACTTGAGTCGACATGATGCAAATGTTGAAGAAGATGTTGATTTTGAAATTGATAAGAATATTGAAGAAGAAGGCCGTCAAGAAAAGAAAGGAAAAGGAGTAGCTACCAAAAGATCATTCAAACATGGATGGAAGTTAATGCACAAATGGGCTTTTCCGATAATAGGTCCAAATGGTGAAGAGCGCATCAAATGTTTATGGTGTGTTAAATTCAAAGGAGATACACCATTTGCAAAGGAAGGTAGCAGCACAATCCAATTAAGTGCATTAAATGTTCATGCATCATCAGAGGCTCATAAACGTTCAATTCATCTATTGGAATATGAATCAAGCCAACCCTGTTTACCCATCTCAAAGCATGTTGAACTAATGCTGAATGTTGAAAAATCTAGAATAGTTAGTGCTATGGAAACTATGTATTTTGTGGCTATAAGGGATTTACCTTTAGAAATGTACAAAGACTTATGTGACCTGCACAGGTATAAGAGAACTCCTAATATGCCATTAACCAATGAATATTCTTCATATATTAATATCACTTCTGGTAAAGAGTTTTTACTTGCAGCAAAAGAGGTTTATTGGGAAAAGTTGAAGGCAGAAATTTGTTCTAGCCCTTTTTATTCCATTTTGGTTGATGAAAGCACAGATAAAACAATGCAGCAACACTTGATTGTATATATTACCTATCTAATGGATGGAGGGAGAGGGTCATGCATGACAAAATTTATTCGACTTTTGAAAATCAAAGATAGCACTGCACAATCCATGTATGAATCACTTTCAGGGCTATTATCTGAGATGAAGCTGTCAAAACATCAAAGGTGGGTTTTGGGTCAGATGGAGCCTCATCTATGAGAGGTATCCATGAAGGTTTGGCAGCTAAGTTGCTCCGGGAGGTTCCTCATTTGTTATGTATTCACTGTATAGCACATCGCGAGGCCTTAGCTATAACAGATGCTACAAACTATTTTCCTGAATTTAAGTATATTGATAAACTAGCCAATAAAGTATATTCATGGCTAGGAAAATCTGCAAAGAGGCATGGAGAATTTAAGAGTTTGTTGGACCTATTTCAAATTGAAAAGCTGCAAATACTTCAAATTCATCACATCCGATGGCTTTCTAGGGGGCAGGTTATGAACAGGCTTGTTAAAGTCATGCCAGCATTGTTACACGAATGGAAAAATGATGATGCAAAGATGTATGAAATGGGAACACTATTTCAAGTTCAATTTTGCATCCATTTGCTTGCTGATGTTCTTACTGAACTAAATAAATTGAGCCAACGATTTCAAGAGGAACATATTGATATAACATCCATTGGCATGCAATTAGATGTGCTCATTGATCTTCTTCGGAGGAGATTCTTGCGAAACATATTTGGGGTTGGTTCTCAACATGTTGCATCTTTCTTGAAGAAATCTGAAAATGGAAATTTGGAGTTTATTGATAATACAGGTGTTTCACATGTCCATTCATTAAGATTTGAACCAATACCAAATTCACTTGGGTCTGGTACTATGGAAGATTGTATTCACTTAGGAAAAGCATTTATCCAAAAGCTGATTGATTGTCTCAATGATAGGTTTACAGATTTACCTGTGTTCAATGCAACAAAGTTTTTTAGTCCCCGTTGTTACTTTGAAGAAGAAGATGAAAGAGATTCTGAAACAAAACGATGGTTGTTACGTCTATGTGAAAAATTTGATGTTGGAAACTCACCAATAATTGATACTGAAAAATGTGAAGGTGAAATGGAAAGTTTTGTTGTCACTCTACATCGAGCCTATCCAAAGAAAAACTTGTTTGGAACATGGGAACAATGCAAAGGTGAACCAGAGTGGTGGGATTCTTCTCCAAATTTGATGAAATTATGGCAGATTGTTCTTATTCTTCCAGCAAGTACTGCTAGTTGTGAAAGAGGATTCTCTAAGTTGAACCGTATAAAAAATGATGATAGATCTAGACTTTGTTTAGAAACCTTAGATACTTTAATGTTTTTATCTCTATCAGCACCTCAGGAGTTGCATGAGGTAGATTGGAATGCAGTTTATGAAACTTGGACAAAAATGAAGTTGCGGCGACCTCTTCCATTAGGTTGAGTAAGTTGATGATGATACAATATTTTAATCAATACTGTAATGTCTATTTTTTTGTAGTTCGATATAAGAATGTTATTACTATGTAGCAGAAACTATTTTCAATGTGGCTCCATCAAGTTACCATATGTTTAGTAGGACTTGTATCACAGTTATAATAGTCTTTGCAAACATATAACCATCTTAAGATAGTGGTTTGATATGGATAGAGTAATTTTGAAATACTGATTTATATTTTTCAAAAATATTATTAGTTTTCAACTGATTTTGTCCATTTCATCCAATTGATAAAGGTCCCTCTCTGTTCATGTCCATGCTACCTTGGCTTATTTAGCATATATTTTTATTTTTAATGAAAAATCTGTGTCTGACCTCTTTCATATTTAAGGCACGCCCATGATGCATTTTTATTCAGATTTGTTATCATATTCAGATTTGTTATTATATTCAGATTTGTTATCATATTCAGATTTGTTATTATAAGATGGCTTCTCATTTATTGTATCACTGTTGGTGCTTGATGTTGGCACTCTTATGGCCTGTAAATGACATGCTGGGAATATTCGTTGATGATTAGTTGAATCTCATCACAATCCCTGTTTGATTACTACACTGTTCATTCTTTGGAGGAGTGAATAATATGAGCAGCGTCGTTGTAGTTTTTGTTGCAAGACTGATAAGCATACATGCATACAATGCACATTTTGAATTCAGTGGCTCTTTCTTGAATGCACAGATGATTGAACTTCCAAGAAAAGATGGGATACTTCAATCCATTGTGCCTTTTATAATAATTATAATACTTATTATCTGATTACAGGAGACGAATCAGACCATGTATTTCTTATTGGAAAAATAGTTGTTACACAGTGTATTCCTTCATTGGCAGACACCAATCATATACAGGTTTTGCAGCACTACCATATCATTCCAGTGATTAAACATGAATGTTGAAGATAAGGATACTTGCATTCATATTCAGATTTTTCCTCCTTTCCCCTGTACTTGCATTCATATTCAGATTTGTCCTCATTGTTGTCATATTCAGTTTTGTAGCAATGCCAATTTTCTTATGTTTATTTATGACTGAAAACAATTTTAGAGACTATGAGTTTCATTAATTTGTATGTCAGTTATGGCTGCAAGGTATTGTCATTTGGGCTACAGTCAGATCCATGTGTTTGATTAATATCACATGTCTAATAATATATCCACTTAAAAAATAGCATGTGTAATTCATTTTGCAATATCTCATTAGGTGAGATGTACCACATCTCTAATAGTATATCCATTTAAAAATAACATGTATACTTCATTTTGGGCTATCTCATAAATTTACAACACTTTAAAAATAAAACACCAAGTAAGTTGGTTTTGTCTAATTAAATGTCATGATCGATTCTGGTCCAAATTTCTACTCTCCAAGTCCATGAGATGAATAACATCTCTAACGGTATTTTGGTTCAAGATAAGTTTTTGTTTCTATGTACATATATATCTAATTACATGTATTTTAGGTTTTCATGTTTGGTTTCAACCTTCAACACATTCACAAGGAGTTTGGCATCCATTAAATTGTGATAAAGGTAATGAAATGAAGCGCTTTGTCATTTGACATTTTGGTGTAGTTAGATGGAATTTATCTTAATTTGCACACTATCCTTTTCATTTCAATACGATTCTTATTAACATTACTACTTTTTTTCAGGTTAATGGCAACCGCAGACTACAATCCCAATATAAACCAGATGGCTACACTCAGCCCAACTGTTACTATGATGATAGAGTTGACAACAAATGTAATCAAAGACAATGAATTTGGAGCATTAAAGTAATTGAGTTGTTGTGTGGTTCAATGAACTTAGGTCAATGATGTGCAAACATATGGTGATCTATCCCTTAGTATGAAATCTTTTTTTCTAAGATTTTGTTTCAAGACAAGTCTTTTGTTCTATGTACACATATTGATGTAAACCAATGTCTTTTGATATAAAGCAAGCATAGTTACTTTTGTTTTTTCTATGAACACGTTTCATTACTTGCCAATACAAGCTCTGTTGGTTATAAAACAAGTGATTTCTTCATATTGTCGTTTTTTTTCCTTTTGTTTTTGAAATTTATTTTATATAGGTTCTTGGGTTATTTAACTAGCCCATATTAATATAATCTTGCTTATTAAAATTTATAGAGCGGAACAATGCAAATATCGCCATTCTGTTAGTGAATTGATAAAAACAATAATGAAATTTTGATGTACTATAACATTTTCAAATGAAAAGAATGATTTATTTTTGCATGTCAGATATCTCATAGCCCTTCAAAGTGAAATGCGACCCTACCCTTCAAATTTGATCCCTGCGTCATATGAGAGTCCAATCCATACTTTGCAGCTCTTAGGGTCGCATAGGGTACTAGCATAATTAAGTACGGTCATTGAGTATCAGCGTATACCCTTGGATCTACTCTTGGAATCTAGTGAATAAACCTTCATCGAGTGCTAAACACCTGAATATTCTCTTGGGATCAAACACCAGCATCAACCAGGCGAATTAAATAACACAACTGTGCGAGCTGCATGACCATTTTATTGCATTTTTTTATTATCCAGTTTGGCGTCACTACATACTCTCTAAATCCATGTTGTCGCTGCTTTTCATCATTCCCATGGGCAAATGACGCTAAGCCCATTACCGTTGTTAACTGGCTGCTCGACCCGATATATTAGACATAGATAAGGATGGATAAATATGCGATAGACAGATCCCTTGGGCTTACTTATATTATATGTTTATTCCCTATAAAAGTAAAGGGCCTAGGAAAGAGCGCAGGCCGCCACATGCCCAGTCCATTTTGTGCAAAAGGCAACTCATCTGTCATCGAAGGCAATGCTGGCTCACTATCAATATAAGGCCCAAAACTGACTTTATTATAATATAATGGAAGCCGTAAATCTAACCTGATTACATATAGAAGACATGTTGGAGAAGTGTCTATTTTTTGTTATTATTTTAAATTGCACGTATTCATTATTTCTGGAATTCCAATATGAATCCATTAACTGATTGCATAAAAGACGTGTTAGAGATGCGTCTTTTTTTAAAATTGCAAGTATTCATTATTTCTCGCATTCCAATATGAATTCATTAATGGATTGCATGGATCGATAGCCAATTGTCAACTCTTCCAGGCCATAGGATGGAAGTTCGTTTCCCACATTTAATTTGGATCTCGTTGTTGTCGACCTCATGATATAGGAAGGGCGGCTGTGATACCAACTAATCAATACGTTAAAAGTAGGATGGGAGAGAACAACAACCAACTAATCAATACGTTAAAAGTAGGATCGGAGAGAACATCATCAAAATCTATAGAAATGATCGGAACCCATAGAACCAATCACATGCTCATAGCACTGAAGTAGCTACGACCAACTGAGTTATATCTAGTATCGAAACCAACCTTCACTAATTTAATTACTAACTACCTGCTGCTAAAGGTGGTTTGCCAATAGAGGCGTGAAGATGATTAGTGCTATCTTATGACAGAAAGTTACACATAAATTCTTATAATTGGCATAAAGGATAAGGACCAAGGTCAAATCCATTCTAATTGCCCATGACGGTTTCATCCACTAGCCATTGATCATAATTACGTAGGGGATATTTGACTAAAGTGGATATGAAATAAATAAGTGAAAGCGAGGTTAAGTCCAATCACAAGGAAAGTTATGGTAGAAAGGTGTGAGGCTTAACTATGTGTCTGTATCACTAGGAAAGGTAGGTATGTAGTTGCGTGTGCTCCATCAGTTGCGTGTAGAACAAAACAACTTCACTTCTACTGAAGAAAAATTTACATATTACATTCGAATATTTAACTATACCGTTTAAAAGCGCTCCCTAGTTTATTATTATTAAGAAGGAAACCCAAAAGGAAATCAATCAACAATCTTCCACTCCCTTGAACAAGGGCAGGGATTGAGTTTGTTCAACGCAGCCCTAAATTATGATTGGAGTTATTCGGTATAGTAGCCACATAAGAGACATCCCATAATAGCGTGAGAGTAAGGATAACCAGTTTAAATGAAAATGCTCTAATCCAAGGATGTGTTGTTGTTATTATTTGAAAATGTTTAGAGATATGAAAATGTTTAAATTTTGTCCTCGAGTTTAAATTATGTGGTTAAATATATCATTAAAATATTTTATAGATAATATTATTTCTAAAAAAAGGAGTATGTGAGGAGGATTAGTATAAAAAAGGGATAAAATTAATCATTTATATGAAAAATAATTTAATTAGATGAAGATAAATAATTATTTATGTAATTTTATCAAAACAAGGGAGAAAGTTGCAAGCAGCTAATTTCCTGCCAACTTGAAGGTGCATCTTTGGAACACATGATATTGAAGGCACGGTTCATAACAGGGGGTGTAGTATAATTTTAAAGCTCCAAGAAGGCGTGCAATGAAGGGAAGAGGGAGATATATGCATTGAGAACCAACACTTAAGAGAGCACCTATATATTGAAGGAAAAAGATATTTCAGTGGTGAAGAAGAGAAGAAATTTGATGCATATTATTCCAAAAGCACTGAAAACGTCCATAGGCTAAGAGATAATCCAAAAGGTAAAATGGATCATGCGAAAAATAGGGGCTTTTGGGTTCATGACATGTTAAATAATTTGCATGCATATCGTCCCAAAACTCCTACTTATTCTTCCATGGATGTTAGTCATGGTTAGCCTCTCGACGTTTTCAGTGCTTTTAGATTTATATGCTTCAAATTTCTTCTCTCCTCGACTACTGAAATATCTTTTGGCTTCAATATATTACATGTTGGTTCTCAATGCATATACCTCCCTCTTCCCTTCACTACACGCCATCTCAAAGCTTTAAAATTATACTGTGCCTCCTGTTATGAATCGTGCCTTCGATATCATGTGTTCCAAGGATGCACCTTCTAGTTGGCAGGGAATTAGCTGCTTGCAGCTTTCACCCTTGTTAATATAAGAAAAATGATCCCTTCCCACATAAAAAATAAGAGACTATAATACTACTACGACTACTACTAATATATATATATATATATATATATATATATATATATGAAAACATCATTAAGAAACCTTTTTAAAAAGAGAGTTGGCAAAAGCTTGATTTTATTATATAAAACCAACAATTATGCTTATCAACCTTAGTCAATACTCACGAGGAGTCTTATATTTATGCACGCGATCAATAAATGTTTCAATAAAAATAAAAATAGAGATGAATTTAGATATATGAAGAATGCTACTTAAAGAATTACCGGCCTTGATCTTTTCTCTCTATAAAAGATGGAATTATACTCCTATGTAAACGATAGAATTATGTAATTTTATCCCCACAAATTGTTTGTTATTGAAGAAACACCCAATGCCTCTGCTTAGAGAATTCCAAAGGTTTTTTGAAAATTGATTCTGATAGGGTTGTGTTTTTATGTAGTGGTATTTTGTGTTTTTCTAGGAGGCTAACTTCTACATTGTTTTACATATGCAACCCCGCTACACAGGTATGGAAGTGATTGCCTCTTGATGATTCACAATAATCAAGTTCCTTTGGATTCACATACAACACATACAAAAACCTAGAGAGCCTATCTCTAGATTTGTTGGAGAAATCAAGGCTCCTCAATCGCCTCCATCTCTCTCCACCTCCATCGCAAGTGTACAAAAACCTAGAGACCCTATCTCTAGATTTGTTGGAGAAAGCAAGGCTCTGCAATCGCCTCCATCTCTCTCTTCCTCCATTGCAAGTGGTTTGTAAAATTGAATGGGCACCACTTGCTACTGCTACACTTGGGAGAGACCAATTTGAAAATGACTTAGTTAGAATCTCCATAAATTTTGGATTTTTGAAGTTTGATCTTCATTTTATCTTAAAAAATGGAGCCAATAAAATTGAAAGGTGATAAACATAATAACATAAACATCTAAAACATAATAAAAAAATAAAAATTAGTGTAAAAACGTTTTAACCCTATTACTTTTGAGATGAAAGTTTCCTTGATGTTACCTCTACGTAGATTATATATAATATATGATGGTTATTAAATATGAAAATTAAAATGAGTAAATGTGAACATGTGATTTTTTTATATTGATGTGAATTTTATTTTTTAATATTGACAATCTATTGAATTAAATATTAATGCATTTTTTTTCTAGTTCCAAAAATAAATTGTTTAATGCGTACTGCAGCTGATATAAATCTACTTAAAATTTATCATTGAAAAAAATCAAAATCATGAGCATACAAAAGTTTCCACATGGTGGCAGCTGATATAAATCTACTTAAAAGTTATCATTGAAAAAAATCAAAATCATGAGCATACAAAAGTTTCCACATGGTTTACATTGAGATGAATGGATACATAAAACATTGAATTCCTTTTTCTTGATATTTACAAAAGGGTATTTGGTGCACCAAAGAAAATGGCAGTGTTGACATTGAATGCTCATTAGTTATGATGTGAGATAACACAATTAAATTCCTTATCATGTTAAAAGACAAATTCCTTATCATCTAACGACCATCGCAGAGATCAAGCCCACTAGAAATTAAATAATTATTCTTCTGTAGTGGCTTGAGGTCGCGTTCTGCTATAGTTTTTGGTTGGTGTGAAAGCAGAATTCGTTGATCTCCGGGTGAAAACAGACAATTGACTTTCTTTATTTGAAGTAATTGAAGGTTTCTTCATCATGGGTGTGCAAGAAACCTTCTTCATCTGGATTGCTTCTCTTGAAGGGTGGGAAATCCCAAACTAATAGCAGCACTCTGCAGCCTTCGTGTGCCTTTTATTAGAGACAACATTGAATGAGTGATTGGATTTGAATCGAAAAAGAAGCACCATCTTTTTACCAGTTCCCCAACCAAACATGAGTTTAAAAGTAATCGAAGTGATTTCTCTTCCTATTCTTTCTCCCTTCCCTGGTTTGTCTCCTCATTAAAACCGTATTAAGGGACTTTTACTTATGTTTCTATGTGTTTTTCTATCTATCTTATAGAAGTTCGAAAACACTAATAATTTAAATTTCAATTGGTTGTGCAATTTGACCTACTATCCCTCCTAATTGCATAATTACTTATGTGTTTTATCTATTAAGGAAGCTCGACGTTGTTGTTTCAGTTAATATTCGCTAATGCAAATACTGAAGTGAGAGCAAATTAATTGATTCGGTTGATTTCATTTAACAGATAAAGGTGAAAAAGTAATATCAGAGAATACAAATATCTCAAACAAATTTATGGCCAAAAGTTACTCTCCGTAATTATTAGAGAAAACATTCCAAAAATATAACAAAGTTTCAAAACAGCAGGCTGTATCAATAAACTAAAGCTCAAACTGCATTTATGGACACTTACCGATCAAAGCATGTCTGCGTGTAAATGCAAATGCAGCAGCACCTCCGGGAAGCCTTCTTCTTCGCTGGCCTTCTCTTGGACTCAAGTGGCCTCAATGCCCAACTACCGAACAATTGCATGAGCATCAGAATAAAAAATAAACACCACCCTATAGCACAAAAAATCTATCCAATCTGTTTTAAACCCTAGGAACCTCTCTCAATCTGGCATGTGTACTTTCTACTCTAACCCACGTGAACCATCACCACAATCCAGGTGCTTTTGCTTCTAGTAAGATAAAAACCTGCAATGTAACTTTACTCTGCAATAATTGACATACAACGATTCAATTATTGAGACACACAATACACTAAAATTAGAGGGAAATTAAAGAAAACCCATCCAAGCCCATTCAATGAGTATTTTTCGTGTCATTATTACCAAAACTTCGTGAACATAGATGGTTCGTATGAATGCAGAGCAGTCCACATCATAATACCCTCCACTGCTGGATGAGAAAACCCTTCTCTCAATATCTCCTCCAAATAACAAGCCTGTCTTGCAAAACAAATTCCCAACAATAAATGATATATTCAATCCATTTACATCTTAAATTCAATTCATGACGAATTAAATCCATTTTTACCTGTGTGTTTTGATTGAATTTGCTGCTAACATCGACTTCCGTGAGCCAAATGGGAAAGCCAAGTGTGCTGAACTTGTCCAACGCTGCTCTCATTAATGGATATTTGGTTTGTTGAAGTGGCTTTTGAGGCCAATGCCTTCCATTACCCGTCCTAATTTTTTGAGCTCCTGCAACTTTTCAATGTATGAATCCACCGTAGCCGGCAAATCCTTGCATGTCTCGATGACGTTATAGTCGTTCATAAACATGGGCGTCCACAGATCAATATCCTGAGCGGTCTGGAAGAAGGAATCAAAAGCATTGGGGTCAAGTTTGTCCTCGTAAAAGGAAAAGTGAAGCAACTCGTTGCTCACGTCCCAGTTTATAAAATTCCCTGCGTATCTGCTCACCACAGACTCGATTCTCGAAGAAACTGCTTTCTGGAGTTGTTCATTGTCGAGGTTGATGACCCACGAAGGGATGTATCTTGGGTCTTCCCAGAAGATATTGTGCCCTCGAGCAGAGACACTGTTGGTGTTACAGAAAGCCAACATTTCATCTGCAAGGCTGTAATTGAGCACCCCTATTTCGGCCCTGTCGTACCATTTTAGCTCGTTTTCAAATACTGCCATGTTGAATCGCTTCACGAACCATCTCTGTTCGTGAAGCCAAAAACTTCCATTTGGGTGGGCCGAAAAGGCAACTAGTCTTGATCTTTTATCCAATATGAAATTATTTACAGCCACTATTGTTGATGTAGGAGAACAAAATGCAGAAACCTCATTTACAGCCACTATCTTCAAGGGTAAAGTTGTGTTTCTCTAAATATGGCACCTTTCTAATTGCAACCAATTATTTTATCCTTTGGTGTATTTGTGTCTCTTCAAAACATTTTATAAAATCCTTCGTAGAGGATCCTACTAATACATTTTACAAGTTTTCAAAAACATACTTTGAAGGGCAACATCTTCAAAAACATGCCTTGAAGGGCTACACCACAAAGTACAAACTTCTTTCAATCAAAATGTCAACTAGAGAGTATTTATTTCGTAAAAATTCACCAAGACTAGGGGGTATCTACTAGGAATTGCACTTCCTCTTCTAACAACTGATCATCCAAAAGGAGAGCATCATGAAATTCTTTTACACTCTAATTTATTTAAGGCGAACCATAAAAATGAAACCCTAATTTTAACAACTCGATATTCCATACATCTTAGCAATGAATCAAGGCCTTGTTTGTAACTTATGCATTGTTGAAGAAATGTTACTCAATCTAGAAGCCATGATGAAATTTATTTCAATTGACCTTGTTTAAAAAAAATGACAAAATAACAAAAGACTAACAATCACATATCAACATCCACACTAGTACCAAGCTGACAAATAATTAATACAAGAGAAATCGTTGCAATGCAGCAAGTTCCTGGTCTTGCAATAGTAAATAAAAAAAGTCAATAAACAAGTTCGAAGTAAAAAATGTCATTAATAAGAAATTTGATAACAACCAGAAAACTTAATGAACAAGCAAAAAACGAGTCCAAAATTGTATAACAAAAACGAAGTAGACTACTATATGTCCTCTTGTATCTTCTTGGTCCGATTGGATACTTTAACCAAACGTGACAACATCTCTCCCATAAAGCACCTCGCTACTCTCGATGCAACCAAATAATGCTTTATTGCACCGATAGGAATGAGGTGCTCTATAGTCCAGTATGGGGGAGATGTTGTAACTTAACGTAACATTACCAAAAATAAAAAGTAATTAAAAAAATTCATGTCGACTCCTAAAATAAAAAAATTATGAAAAGTAATTAAAAAATCCATGTGTGCTTATAAAATAAAAAAATTAAAACTTAAAATTGGATCTATCAAGCAAGAGAGAGATCAAATTTCTTGATTTAATATTAAAAACAAAATTACACCTAAAAAAATTGGATCCCTCTAACAAAATTACACCTAAAAAAATTGGATCCCTCTAACAAAATTACACCTAAAAAAATTGGATCCCTCTCGGCACTTGATAGATCCGGATTTAAGATGGATCTATACTGGTTACAATATATGGAAAATGTTACCAACGCTACACATAGTTAATTGAAGTCTCATTATTCCTTGTTTTGTCTTGCCTTCCACCTTGGATTGAAAAAGTGTATACATATTAGTGTATGAAGACTATGATATAGTATAATTATGAAAATCAGATCCATGCCTTCATAATGATCTATGAAGTGTTTAATAACTAAGGAAAATCAGATTATATTTTTTATTTTTTATTTTATTATGTTTACCATATAGGCTTATATTCAAACACTATGGTCATTTATTGAGATCTTTACATAGAATTATCCTCCAATCACGCAAGAATATATACATTTGATATTAAAATAATTCTATCAAAATAAATATGGACAATCTTCTATCTCTAAGGAATTATAAAGATTCAAGGTGAAGATTAAGATACCAATCTACACCTTTTGTTTAGGACATGATAATTCTCCCATGGCAACTCAGAAAGTATGGAAATTTCTCTATGATCACGATGACCACATTTTGATTTATCACCGTTAAGAATAAAAGTTTTCTAATATCGATTGATAACACTTTGTATTTATAAATATTTATTGATAAAGTTGTATAACTTTTCTTCTCGCTAAAGTTGACCGAAGACCAGAGAAATATTGTAATGCTCGATGCAAGCGTGGAGGTATTGATCAAAAGCCTTCACGTGCAAAAGATGGAAACTCCAAACAATTTTTGTTACTATAACACGACTCCTTAGGACTCAGGTTCAGAGAAAACTCCCGAAAAGAGCAGATTCACCATGAATTCTTCCATTATTTCTTAACCATTATAGATGATGTAGCTACTATTATTTCACAATTGCATTTTTACATTGCAGAAAAAGAAGATGATGTAGTTACTATTATTTCACAATTGCATTTTTACATTGAAAAAAAGAAGTGTGTTTTGCCCCCGAAAATGTATTTGGTAGAATCATATATAAGCAAAATTGAAACATGAAAATGATATTATTATATTTGGGCCATTTCTTTATTAATGTTCTTCAAACTATTGAAATTTCCAAATAGATGTGTTAGTCGTGCATCCACTTACTAGATAAAGTAAAACATCTTAGCAGAAAAACAAAATGTTTTCATAACCCCAAGTACAATATTCCACAAAATACATTTTCATGCTCCTCATTTACAAAAGCTCCTCATCTACAAAATTCTATATGAATGAGCATGAGCATTCATTTGTTCTATATTTCACTTGCTGTTAATATTTAGTTATACAAATCAGATTGGATTAAATTAAATTAACAAAAAATGGTAATGGATTTTGAAGAAACTTGAGTACACCTTCCAACATGCATGTCTTCACTTATTTATACACGTGGTCGAGCTTACTGCCACCGGTACAGCTTACAACGACTTGCAAATGCATACAACGTTACATGCATGTATTCACTTATTGTACCTGCCGATAGGCATGGTAACATTGTAATCGATTTGAGTTGAATCACAATTAGTTGCACGGTTGACTAAAATTATTTAACATTTTTCCTAAGTTTTACATTAAAATATATATTTTATTTATTTGTTTTTTAAATTAAATCCATTTATCTGCAAGGCAATTGGCTAAGAATTTGAAGGTCTTATTGCCAACCCGGCGGCAGCCTTCTTGGGATTAGGGAGGCTCTTTTAATGCTTTTTCTTGCTTTAATAATTGCGATGGCCATTGAATGGCACGCCACCGATTCTGATTTTTTCTTCATCAAAAGCATGAAGGGTTCTTTGCCCATGGCTTCCTTCAACCTATTTATTAACCAGCCAACAACCTTGTATTAGTTTGACAATGCAAAGTGCTTTGCTTTAAATCGATCTATATGGAATTGTCAAGGTTATTGTTTTTCTCTCTACAAGCCGCATGTACAAGCCGCATGTGCAATAGAGTCTAATTTGTGTTTAGGTATGTAATAATAAGGTAAAATTCACCTAGAAACAAATAGTATATTGGATAAATGGTCGTCACATCCAAATTCTCAAAATACAGATTTTCAGAACAAAAATATGTAAATTATCCAGATGGTTGGACACCCAAGTAAGGTAATACACGCAAACAAAGAATATCAAGAAATTGTCAAATCTGAAAATTAACAAGGTAGTCATGATAACGGATGGCTGACTGGTTGACAGCAAAAAGTGACTCCTATTTTTATAAGATAAATCTTTGTTGTTCCGTTCAAAATTAATCACAAAAATGTATAAAGTTTAATTATTTTTTAATATAAATGTATGTTGTTTCTAAATTAATCACAAAATTGTATAAAGTTTAATTATTTTTTAATATAAATGTATGTTGTTTCTGTTCAAAATTATTCACAAAAATGTATAAAGTTAAATGTAAAAAATAAACATAAGGAGGACTTTAATACATGATAGATACAAAGAGATTACCTGTTCAAAAACAGTCAGCATAGACACAAAGATTAAATATTATAAAGTATTTTCTAATCATAGACCCAAAGATTAAGATTATGTGGCCAACATAAAAGTCCGAAGTCCATCTGTTTATATTCATGTTGGCAGGTAATAATAAGTTACAGTCAACAATTTCTTGGATCATGTGTTTTTCATGGCAGCTATTGTTGTTACAGTAAAAAATTTCATAATTTATTAAAGGTTAAAACAAAAATTATTTGGGTGGCCATATTGATTTTCAATCCACGCCATCTTGTCTCCACAAAGCAAAGCAAGGCAATGCAATGCAATATATCGGCAGGTAACCCATCGCATGCGATCTTGTTTGTACACGTGGTCGAGCTTACTGCCACCAGTCCAACTTACAACCACTTGCAAATGCATACAAGGTTACGGTATTTTTCATATGGGACACTACTCGCTGTTAGCAATAAATAATAGAACGAAAGATAAAAAAAGATCAAAACCACCCCTGAGAGCTCTACAACAACGTTCGCACTGTAATAGGTGCAATTATTTCAATGTTACATGTTTCTTGTTCCTGGAAATATCAATCCAGAGACTTTTAATGCAGAAACCAGGTGTTTTTTCACAGTTTTCAGAAAATTTTGATGAATTATTCTTCATTTGCACGTTGCCAGAGTTTAGGATCTGCATTGATGGGGAAGCAGGAGGCTAATATGTAGCTCTACCTCAGGCTATGTTGGAGCGTCTCAAAGAGTTTAGCCTGTAATTTCTCTTCACCCCCTTATATTTAATAGTTAAATGGGATTTTTAGAATCACATTCATTATTTTTGTACTATCACTTAATTTAGATGACTGCCGCTGGATCCTATGTATTTCAAATTTATGAAAATAAAAGGGTCTTGGGGAAACATTGAGTTAGTTACAGTATATTATTGCCAGGTACCAGCTAACGGGGTATGCTTTCTAATTATTTTGGAAAGTTGTGATGTATACTTTGCAAAAATTCTAGAAACTAAACATTTCACAGGATCTAAATGAAGGCTTTAAGATATACATACAATTACAAACTAAACCAATAGGACAATTGTAAGCCTATAAAGCTGCCAAATTCAGTACAGGATCTTTACTAGAAGAGTTGTTGTTAAAGTTGCGAGCCCAAGTGGTAGCTAATTTGGCTCAGGTACTTTGATCTTTGATCTGCCCATTTGCAACTTTCTAGTTTTCGTAAAAAAATACCTAATTAGCAAGCACTGCTTCTATGTCTAGATGTTTCTGTTTGTGACTGCCAAATCCAAATTTTATTTTAACGATTCTTTAAAAAAAAACTGGCATTATAGGTGATCCAAGCAGAGTGGATGCAGAGATGATAGTGTTGAGAAAATGGATGCAGGAGCTGAGAATGCAGGAAACAAAGTACGCTCCTCCACAACACTGGATGAAGTGGGAGAAGGAATGGTATGTTACGTATGCTTCAGACATTTGTGAATTCATGGGATGGTTGCAGAACATGTTGATTAACATGAGACCCAGCCATGCCATCGTTGTTTTGGTTTTGATATCATTAAGCGTCCCCACATTTGTGTTGCTTCTACTCCTTCAATTCTTTCAACTCACAACGCCTTACAGTGCATTGGTTATGGAGTTTCTGACCAAATTATTTGATGTGTAAGGCCAAACGCCAACCTTCTATAAAAACTGTTATGCCCATACACTGCTATCTGTTTTGTAAACATTTCATATTTCTGTATAACCCAACAACCATTGTTCTTTTCCAAAACTATTTATTATGCAAGATGTTTGAATGATTGACAAAATTTATGATATTATTCAAAGGTATGGATGAATTGCATGGATGTCTGTGTGTGGAAGTAACATGTAGAGGAAGCATTGTGTTTTCGTTTATATGGATGATGAGATTTTGACTTCTTTAACAAGAAGCAAAACGCGGACGGTCGGAAAAGGATGAGCTGCAACGGTTGTCGAGTTCTGTGTAAAGGTTGCAGCGATACTTGCATTCTTTGGTCTTGTGTGCAATGGATCGAATCCCCGAAAGCCCAGGGGCACGCCACTGTATTTGTCCCAAATTTATTTGGCCGTGCGGGTCTCATGGCATTCATTAGTGCTATGCCGGATCATCAGAAGCCTGGTATGTTCGAATTCAGAGATTCAAGTAATCAATTTCTCGAATATAATGCTCTGAGTGCTTGAGCGTGATGTGGCGAAGCTTGGCAAGGTGCTGGAGCGAGACACAACACTAATGGCCGTTGTCAAATCTTTCATATATCACATTAAATGTATTAAATGAAGGGTTGTTGCCAAGTGCAAGTGGCAAGTTTTTTTTTATTTTTATAATTCCATAATTATTTTGCACACAAGGGGAAATTTGTCAAATCTGTGTGCTGCACCAATCAAAAAATAAATAATCTAATTTTGAAATTTCAAAAAATTATTTTTAATTTTTAGTAAATTTATTTTAATAATAAAAATTCGAAAAATTTTAATCAACATTAGGTTTAAAAAATTGAAACAATGACTGTCAACAAAATTTGGCGACCAACCGATCGCTATAATCCCTGCGGAGCAGGGACTAATAACAATGAATTACATCAACATCCAAAGATCAACTGATCGCTATAATCCCTGCGGAGCAGGGACTAATAACAATGAATTACATCAACATCCAAAGATCAGGAGAGAATGCATTGCTCAAAGTAACGAGAAAAAAGAGGGCACCTAGTCATATCAAGTAAAGAGTAAAAAGAGGATACCTCGTCATATCAATGTAGAACTTCCCTTCTCTGAGGATATTATTACTGTGCCAAATCACCATAGTAAGATTTTATTCCATGTTAATAGATCTACGCTATTCTCAAAATTGGTCTAAACAGATCCCTAATCTCTTAGCTCCCTTGACATATCACTTCACTATAAGAAATAAGAAATCATATTGGATATTTTACTCTTAAGCTTAGTTTATTGTATGAGGCTATTATTTTTTTCCACAAAGTAACGAGAAAAAAGAGGGCACCTAGTCATATCAAGTAAAGAGTAAAAAGAGGATACCTAGTCATATCAATGTTATATCATGTAGGCCTTCCCTTCTTTGAGGATATTATTACTGTTCCAAATCAGCATAGTAAGATTTTATTCCATGTTAATAGATCTACGCTATTCTCAAAATTGGTCTAAACAGATCCCTAATCTCTTAGCTCCCTTGACATATCACTTCACTATAACAAATAAGAAATCATATTGGATATTTTACTCTTAAGCTTAGTTTATTGTATGAGGCTATTATTTTTTTCCAAAGAACACCTTGCAAGGAAACCCCTGGTACTTCCTTGCAATTTGTAAATGGTAACCAGTGTAAACCCATCAGCACTGATACAGTACTTGATCCAATAAGGACATCGATTGAAGCAGTCAACAGAGGCAACCAACTTGGGGGATCAACCCTGAGACTACCCACATGAAGTTTAAAGCACTCAACCACCAGAGCTAGCCCTTAATCCATGTTTTGAATTTACTGCAAGTTCTAAAACAAAGGTTTCGTTTGACAATTTTCTTTTACTAGAAAACCTTCAGATGTTAATTTCAGTCTGTATTTTGTATTCAAAAACAATTAATTACCAAAACATAATAGGTTGGGTTAAAGGCCTAAATTCTCTTAGCCCACTGATTCCATCCACATCCCTTATAATGGTCCTCCATTACAATTAAAATAAGATAAAGAACTTTTATAGAAATTAATAAAGAACTTTTATAGAAATTACAGTTGCCACTTTTTTCAAACCACGTTACAAATCTGCTGGAAACAAACATATTGAAGGGTGACAAAGTAGATATTAGTTATGTAATAATGGTCCTCCATTACAAATAAAATAAGATAATAAAGAACGATTACAGAAATTACAGTTGCCACCTTTTTCTAACCAGGTTACAAATTTGATGGAAACAAACATACTGAAGAGTGACAAAGTAGATATTAATTATGTAAATCTTAGTCACAGAACTCTAAGATATACTTTGAAAAATTCTTGTGTGCAAGATTTAGGATATATAAATCACACACAAGTGATTCAAATTCCAAAAGGGCCTGTGAAATACCTACAAATTGACTATATTGGGAAGAGTAGTAACTTTGTTACGACTTTGCTATGAACAGAACCTATTGGGGCATGCACCGATCCTCTGTAAAAAAACATCCACAAAACTGAACTGCCAATATGGATTCTTCGACGAATGTGGCCATGAAATCTGTAGATTATGCTCTACAAGGAGATTGTGATGATTTTGACCTCAATTGCAATAAGTATTGAAGAATAACCCAATGTTTATTCCTTAGTTTAAATCAAAGTGGCAACTTTCATAACCTGCAAAATTTCAAAAACATATTTAAGGAATTTAGAGGTGAAGTATATGAAGCAGACATTGAATTTATTATGTAATCATGACATCATAACTGCAAGGCACTTATCATCTTAACTCTAACCTTTGTGAGATGTCAAAGTCCACGAAGAAATACACAATTCTAGTCAATTGCAAAGCAACTCAACACTATGGGCAATGAATTGAGTGTGTATCAAATTTTGTGGTTCTACAACATATCACTGGAATTCACATGAGTTGATAGAAAAGAGCTGCTGAATTCAATCAAGAAGACTTTCAGCTCTGTTCTCAACATGGAAAAAATTGAATTCGGTTTAAATAAACTTAGTTGTGTTCTTAGGACATAAAAAAACATAGCACAAGCAAAGGATATTCACTACATGGATTCAATGCAGAACATAAGTAAATATTCCGGGTATCTAACTCAAAGGGTTTCTCTTAAGTTTGCAACATGTGAAAAAGAATTAAGTCGTCGACTAGGTTTCCATTCTTGTGAAAATTTGTCCCATCCAAATGGCATGAGTTTCAAAGGACTGAAGCTGGGTGCACATCCTAGGTGACTATGGAAGAATAGTTACCACTCTGACAGGGTGCCTTAGCCAAAAGGAAATTCACTCTATGTGTTGCAGTTCCTGAGGGTGTGCAAATTCATTCTATGTGGTGCAGTTCCTGAGGGTGTGCTTCTCAAAGCACTTCCAACGAAAAGGAAAAAAGGGACAATAAAATAAGCAAAGATAATACACAAAGATGCTTGTGGTTGTGTGAATGTGTATATTTTTCATTTGAAAAAAAAAATTGTAGACAAAGCAGAGTCCAATGAAATTCCCTACTTACTTGGGTCCATTGTGATCAGCATAGCAGTCCCTCCAAAATCACAGGTTCCACCAATATTTTTGTTCTTTGCCAATAGTTGTTGAAGGAAAAAGAAGCATGGGAGACCATTGTGTCAGGTGAATAGCACAGTCCATTTGGCTAGATGGATTTACAATCAAAACCTGCTCCACATGCATAGTCCATGGCGTGCTGCAAGACTGGATTTGGCACAGTAGGTTTTGCTACACACCAGAGGGATTGACCTGATGGTCTAGAGAGTGTGCTGGGAGGATAAGGTGTGTAGGGAGTAGCAGATGGGGGATTGGGAGTGTATGGAACAGTGGGATTAGAAGGTGGATAGGGTACAAATGGAGGTGTAGTAATAGGTGTGGTAGGAGAAGGGGTATAGGGCGCATGTTTAGGAGGATAGGGCATGCAAGGGGGTGTATAATTTTCAGTAGGAGGAGGAAGAGTAGGAGGGTTTGTAGAAATAGGAGATGGAAATTATGGTGGCATAGGGGAAGTATAATAGGGGGTTGGATGAGGATTAGGATACGCAGAAGGCATTGGAGAAATCAAAGGTGTATTATCAGTACTGGGTAAAGCCTCTGGATGATTGACTAACGTAGGGGGAGCAGAGTAATATGAGGGAACATGGCTTGAATAAATTCTAGTTGAAGGGGGAGACCCACTAATAGATGAGCGGATAGGAGTTGGCCGGGCAGGGAAAGGCCTGATGGACTTGAGGCATTCAAATTCTGATTCAGTAAGTTTGCTAGTCATGTCTACGGGGTATATCTGAGACCCATTTGGGTACATCAAACCCCATTTTCTTTGTGTGCCATGTTTATTATTGTCTGCATTAAACAGAGCAAAGAGATAAGTGGGTACAAAAGTTCCAGGCCTTTTAGGAGTACCCAAAGGTGTATTTTCCAGCATTCTTACAACTACCCTCCTGTTGTATGTGGCTGCCAAATCAACATTTCCTCCAGGACCTCCTGCTGCAGGCCAACCTGTTTCACTGATTGCAATTTTCACATTGTTGTATCCCAATTTTTCCATGGTAGCTAAATTGGAATCCAACTGAGCAGACAACATGTCTGTGTACTTCAATCCTCCATCTTGACCTACTTCTTTAACTGATCCAAATGTAGCATAATCTACAGGAACTTTATTGGCATTGGCTACCCATGCAAAATATGGATAAGCATTAACAAAATAGAAAGATTTTGAATTGGAAATGAAGCGTAGCTGAGGCTTCATCACACTCTCTGCAATGTCGTCCTTGAACCTTGCCGAAGAAGGAGCTGATGAAGAGTTGAGGGAATCCATGGCTACAGTTGTCGTCACCTTAATCCTTTTACTAAGATTCCAACGTATAAGTGAATTGTGAATGTTCTGTATAGCAGGAACCAACTTAGACCATCTATCTTGATTACTGTAGTCGGTGAGGATTTCCTTTCCAACAGCTATGGCGTTAATTATGGTTGCAGGGTAGTGTGCTAGAACACCGCGTTTAACCCACTCATCAACATTCAGTATGCTGGAAGCAATGGTGGGAATCTCCTCATTCTTCACAGCTATTACAACTGAGAGACCCGTGTTGGCCAACACAGTGAGAACTTCTGGGTCAGAATCATATAGCTTCACTCTGCCTATTTTAAGGGATTTCATGAGAGAAACAGATTTGGCAGGGGAGAGAAGATTTTCCTTTGAACGAACATAGTTGATAGTTGATACCAATAGACTTCGATTCTCTCCCCATTTGGACCCATTTCAACATGTCAATTCAAACAACGGTAATATAAGGAAGAGTCTGTAGCCTTCTCGCGGCTCTGCTTTGCCTCCCCACATGTCAACTCTAGAGTATTGTATTAGTACAACAGGACATGACATGGAGTATTGTATTAGTACACAGGACAGGACATGTGTTGTTGTTAGAATTTTTTATTTTATAAATTAATTTTATTTATTTTTAAATATTGAAAATTGAAACTAGTCCTGCAGGGATTTAAGTCCCATCAGGAGTGTACTACACCAATAAAAAAAAAGAAATATTGAATTTAAAAAATTATTAAAATTATTTTTATTATTCAGATTATTATGTTTAATAATAAAATTTTACAGAACTATAGAAAACTTTGTAAAAATATTTGTGAAAAAATACAAATTAATGTAGGTCAAAAGAGTTTGACTATCTAAGGATTAGTATATATCCTGCATTGGTAGGAAATAATAAGTTTTTAATAAAATAAAATAAAATAAGCATCTGATAGGGTAATATTTGCAATTATATAACTATTTTCATAATTATTTTGATCATAGAAAATAGGTAATTTCAAACTTCGATATTTTAAACATTATGGGTTACACTATCATATTAAATGTGGTAAATATTGTTCAAAATAAATTATATATATATATATATATATATATATATATATATAATTAAAAAAAAAAAAAACAAATGAAATGTATTAATATGTAATTAAAATATGAAGTGCCAACATAAAATGGCGTATTTATAAAACATGAGACATTGGACAAGTTATGTTAAACTCCACATTAGTAATCAAATTTATCTTTATCCATGCCATTCTTGTTCTGGTTTGTTGTTCTAGCTTACAAACGAGTCACCTGTATTGCAATGTCAAATAGTCTATTTGGATCTTCTTGACAACCCTTATGAGGCACCATAATCACATATTGTAGGGGGTCACCTTAATACTCTAGTTGTTATCATGATAGAAGGCTAAGATTTGAAGGAGCAAACATTAAATCATGTGTCGTTTGTGAGTTAAGACCCTTTTTGCTTGACTATGTGGATAAATGCATAATCACTACACTTTCACTTGGATGTTAATGAACTAGTTACTTGTAATTGTAACACATTATTTTGAATGTATGTAATTATGGGTTATAAATGAATAAATTCACTAAGAATTAAGCTTTAGTGTGAGGGTATGTAAGGGTAATATGAATGTTTATTTTGTTTGAGTTGCATCGATTTTGGACCTAGTTTCATATTCAAAATGTCAAGGATAAGAAACTCTCATACCGTGGATTTTCTCCATGATAAGGATATAGTAATATATGTAAATGAAAAATAAAAGTACAATAAAATTGGCAGGCAAGATAAACTTGAAGCATGTGAGGTTTCAATGCTTATAAGATTAACATTAAATTGTGAACCATATTGCATGTAGACCTTAGTCAATTAAGAAAGAGGATTTGAAGGATGAAGGATAGGTAGTAGTATAACTATTATATTTAAAATTGAGACCACAAAACAACTATGAAATAAGAATATACTAACGATATGATGAAATAATAATAATAATATTCGATTAAGTGGAATTATAGTGAGAACTATATAACAGATATGAGTATAAGTAATGAATGTCATAAAATTGTAAGGAATGATAATGGTGTATGTGACTAAGATAATTTCCTTTACAAACTTGTGTATGAACACATGCATAATGAGTGCAAAATCTATATCATTCACCTAGAATACATATATATATATAAATATTCTAACTTGAAAATGAAATGTTGAGGGAAAGAAAATAAGGGTGTAATAATTACCAAGTAGGAATTATGGATCGTAGTAATGAACCCCTATAAGAAATTGATTCTCGAACAATTATGCGTCGTGTAATACTCTTGTTGACAAGGGGCATGCTCTTCATTAGCTACAAAAAAGAAGACCCTAGATCTCACATTGACCATGTTTGGATCTAATCATATCAGGTAATAAGTAAACGAGGTCAAGAGTAATGACTGTGAAACCAAGAAGCATATATATATTCTTAAACAATACTTAATAAAATTTTAGTAAATATTCCTAATTGGAGGAAACTGTGGCATGACAATCCCTTGATGGGTGGTGAACATATAACACCAATCAAGATGTAGTGATAATTAAAATTAAAGTATAAATTGACTATAATTAATAAGACTTGAAATAATGAGATAAGGTCATGAATAAGTCGACTGATGAATGAGTTATACTTTAAAATCAGAATTAGAAGATGAGATCATAAAGGGAAACATGTATTGCATTAACCAAGTTATGAGTAGACGAAGATTAACTTCCTATGGGGATCATATTCAAGCAATGCCTTGGGCTTGATAGAAAATTTATTTTCCCAACGTTAAGGTATGAGGAGGTTAGTTATGTGGGAACATGTGTATTTTACCCAAACCATTGAATAAGTAAGTAGGATGAGTATGTGTATATCATTTGCAAGTCATATGCATCGCGGTGGGTATACATATCCGATTAATTGCATTAAGTAAAGAAGCACCCTTCACATTGTGAAAATAGACGTAAGGTATTGTTGATAATGTGGAAGCCTTGTCATATAAATTATATCTATATGATGTACCTATGTATATATGTTGGTCGAGATTCATGATGTTCATGAGTTGATCACACTATCAGACAAATTAGTTAAAACTATAAGGTTCGAAACGATCTATGCGTTAAAATTGAAATCCTAAGTATTTTGTGGATAACGTGAGACTCTCGTGTAAGAGATGTCCTTTCACAAATGTTAACTGATATAGTGTACTTGGTAGATATGCATAGCACTACTAAGTTATTATATAGTAATTCATTAAAATACCGTCAAAATTTGGATGTCATTAAAATTACTATTGAGGAAGTAAATGGTGTTTGTTAGAAAATATTCAATGAAGCTAAGAATCAATAAATGAGACATAACAATACACCTTGAACCTAAGGAAATGTGATATGGGAGACAAGGTATTCTTATGAACTATGATATAGAAAACAACAACATATTATGATTATATGTTAACTAACTAGGACTGAATGAATTGATAAACCTTGATGAAGTTAGATCAATTGTGTGTATAACATGTAAAGTGTAACTTGAGAACACATCCTATGCGATGGAAGAAGTAAAATTATATAATAACGACATGTTGATCATGTGAAGGTCCCATGGGACTAGAATGGCTAAGGTATTTTAGTTGGAAATAATAGAGATATAGTGTTGATATTTTTCTTAAAATTATGAATGACCATAACTTCGGGATGAAGTTTCTTGAAGGGTGGTTGTATGTAATGCCCCATATCTTGGCAGTTGTTAATTAAAAACTCCAATGTGAATTAGCTTAGCATTGTATTTGCTTATTACTGTTTGACGAATATAGAGTGATTAAGATGATTGTTATGTGCACACGTGGAATCCCTTGAGGTTGTATGGTAAAAGGAATTTAATGTTTAATTTATTAATGGAAATGGGTATGTTACTTGATATTGAACACACAAATTGAATATAGAATATCCATATGTGGAATGCTAATTTAGTTGTTTGCAAAAGTACTTATATGATTATTTGTAAATGTTGTATTAGTGATATGGATTAACACTTAAAAGAGTTGGGTATGGCTATATATATGTTTCATGTTAATGATGAACTATTCCACATGTTGATTGTTTATGAGATAGGCAGATTCCTATATTGCCAAGGGGCACGATATGTATTGAACATCATGAGTATAATGATGTTATATCAAATTTCATGCTATTTAATTGTGAATTCCAATATTTCTATGACTTGTGGGTGAGCGTGAGTTTTGACAGGAATTGTGACTTGCCCAAAGTGGTTTTACAATGACGGGACCCCTTAGAACAGTGATGGCACAGTATGGTTAATGTAGGGTGTTGACCCTAGTACTATCAGGGGGGGTGGAGGCATTTCCCACCGTTTATCCCCCGAAACCTGGAGTCCTGGGAGGGTTGTGCTGTGCACACTCCCCTAGATGTGTGATGACGACTAGAGGATGCCTGCTGGGGAAGCTTGGTTGATGTAGTCGATTGACACTTCTGCTTACGGGTTCTATATGTGGTTAGGTCGTGTAGTCGACGCCACAATATATTGCAGTAGAGGACGGGATGATGAGGTCAGGAGATGGAAGTAGTGGTGATTAGGGGGTTGGAGTACTGATGGGATGGATGGGACCAATGATGGATTGGATGGTGTTCTTGATTGTTATTAACTATCGTGATTATATGCTGGATTTCATCAGTATGTTTATTTAATTATGTCTTATTGCTTTTGTATGAATGATTATGAATGATGAATGATGCATTGTTTAATTGTTCTTCTATGTGTTGTTTGTGATCATGTAATAATGATATATTAGGAGCATTAAATGTGTTTATTAGTACCCACGCTTACGACGTGTGCACTGGCCATGCATACGCCAATTCGTGAGTACAATACTATGATTAGTTGATCGATGAATAAATTAATATGGTTATATTAGCTAATAGTAGCTTGGTTGAAGAATTGTTGAAAGTATCACTTGTGTGTTGAAAGTATGAGTTTGTTGACTTGTTTAATATGTTTTAGATTTATATAAATTGATTGGATTATTGAAATACATATATAATTATATACAAATAATATAAATTATTTCATAGTATAATAGTATATGAAAATATCTTATTTGACTTATGTATGAGAGGATAATATAAATAAATGAATAGATAGGATTGCACAAGTTTTTAGAAAAGAGTTGTCATAGTTGCATTAAAGGTAGAAGCATGACAAGTGAGACTTTGCAACCATGTGTAATAATATTTTATTAATTTAAATTAAATTTCTATTTTTTTTAGAAAATGAATTTATTGATCGTTGACTATTATTTTTGGAATTTATTGATGGATGAGGAGGAGTTTTGATATAAATAGGAGACTTGAGATTGGAAGGATGAGGTTCTTTTCTCTTGAAGATTATTTTGGTGAGAGTATTTTAGGAAGGATAATTTTGTATATTTTGAGCATGAGGAGTTTGGAAGAGATGGAAGAGTTTTAGAACTCTTGGAAGATTTGATACATAGCCTACTAGTGCATCACTATTCTGTTTTCTGGGGGTCTCGGGCACGGAGGGCCAGGAGGCCATTTGGATGGCTTCCTTGGGCTAGGGAGTCGGCTAGGCCCCTAGTTGGCTGGGAGGTAAAACCGTGGTTCCTCTTTGGGAAATTAAGATAGAAGCAACTCGAGATGAAGATGGAAGCTTGCTCAGTTTGGACTCCGTCACCATTCTTATAACGAGGTATTTTTCTTATGAATTTAAATTACTTATATGTTGTTGTAAACTCTTTATATGCTGCTATGGTTACATGATGCTTATAGGATGTTCACTCATACAGTTAAGAAATCCACCATTTTAGGTTGCATTAATATTCTTATGCATTTCTAGAATGAAAAGAAATACATTCTTATTTAGATTAAAATTCTTAATGGCAATAGAGGCATTACATTTTTGAAGCTTTTCTTTTTAAACTGCACCACTCGCGGGTTTATCTCTTACGCAAAGGCGGGTACCCAAGAGTATCTTTCATGATAACTCGTGCCTTTTTCACATACCCACGCATTTTAAAAAGGCAGACCTGCAGGTACGCAGACCTAAAAATTTAAACTTGCCTAAAAACTTCAAAAAACCACTAAAAAACTTAAATAATGGATCAAACTTGCCAAGAAATGAGAGATGAGTTACCTGCAAGTGACGAATTCTGATTTAGCTTCCGGATCGATCACAATCAATGTTTGAAGTAATAGGTCTTTTGTCCTCTTCTCCAATGGTAAAATGGTAATTGTGGGTTATATTTTGAATTTGTTACTATTTATTCAAATATTTTTGAATTTTTACCCATTCTCTATACTGTCAAATTCTTTTTTGTTAGTTTTCTTAATATTAATGACCTTTTCAAGTTGTTTTGACTAGGTAAAAGCACAAGAAGACGATTTTCTCACTATTACGTTCATACTGATTTTTTCTACAAGGTTTGACTTCTTATGACATGTCGGTTAGATCAATACATTGAATCTATATTTCGTCATTTTATGTCATTCGGATTTCCTTCATTCACCTTGAACTGCCATTTGCTATCCATTGCCGTTGTTTCTTTCTAGAAGCCCGTACCGTCGCTTGACATCTTTGGGAACTTACACATTATCCATCATTTTGCTCTTTATTCCAAGTTTCCCATCCTTATGGAGTTTTTTCACATTCTTGTTAGACTTCTTTAAAATTAACAAGATTACCAAGCATACTTGTCTTGTCCAGACTCGTTAAAGGAATTGAACAGACATCCACCTAGATATAAGTTTACCCCTTTTCCGGATCTTTGTAGATTATTTACAAAAAAGGTATACTCTGGTCTTATCGACTAGAAGAGTCCTCTGTCGTGTACTTTTACACTTTTTTGGACGAGGAGGCTAACTTTACGAAAAATTACATTATGGAGTTCTTGTTTAAGTTTTTCAGGCTCCTTAACTATGAAAACACTAGCAAGCACATACCAACTCAAGCTCGATACTAAAATCCATGAGTAGGTGTATGGAGTTCTTATTTATGTTTTTTCAGACTCCTTAATACTGAAAACACCGACGAGCACGAACAGATTTGGGCTCGATATTAAAATCTACGGATCAATACATTATCAAGTATTAATCTATCTCTTCTTCGTTAAAACATGAAGAAGGTTTTGAGTTTCCCTCTGATGGAATCGCTAAATTACACATGGTTGGACCTATATACAACATTCTTCTCCCTCCTCTTTGAGCTTGTTTAGAAAATGAAGACGGATTATTGAGTTTACTTTCTTGGACTCATTAAAATTTTACAAGAGAGACAATATCGAGCTTTCTTTTCAACCTTTTCATGCTCGTTAAACTAAGAAAATACATTTAAAAAGAGAAGGGAAGGGAAATCTTTGTTATTCATTCATTATTTGGCAGCAAGTCTAAACCATCCTTGAACACAACACTTTCATGAGTCAATGGGTCTTAGTTTTCGGCTTTAGGATTTAAACTGATTCCAGATTTGTGTACTCCTTTGATTGGTTACTCTTCTGATCATATGGAGAGTTTGTTATGTCTCCTACATGACAAACTTATATCAATTTTCCTATCAGTCCCAAGATGCCTAAAGTACTTACCTTTGGTGCTCAATGTTCAAGGATTATCCCTGTGTCGGTCATTCTGCAGTTCGTCTTGACTCCTCATGTCAGCCATCCTTTATATCAGTCTTGTTTCAACTCAATCTCTTAGTGTTCCTTGTGTGAGATGATGAAGGATATCTCAATGCATTCCTTCTCATGGGTCTCTTCCTATTGACATCAACGCATTTTTCTCTAAGAAGTGGACTTAGAGATTCCCAGTTAGTACCTTGAGATTTGTAGTCATCAGTGGAGGATTCTCTCGTCGTTGAGTTATGGGAATACATCGATGTCCCTTACTCGATTCTTCCAGTGTTCGACTTCAAGACCTCTTATTCATACTTGTAAGGATGTACTAGGTACCTTGGATCCCATTTTAATTATTGGTGGGTGTCCTTGAGTTTGTTAACGGTTCTCATCATTGACTGGTAATCAAACAAAATCCTCCATGTTCGACTTCAAATCCTTTATTCACATGGATTAGGGTTTGTACTATCGATGGTTGGTTTGAAGACCTCGGGTTTATGATATAGTTCATTCATTATCACCCAAGCTGCGGAAGACCGAGCCCTACTTATATTGGCTCATCATGAGACATAGATCCAGTTTGTTGCTATGTCTATGATATCCTTTTTGACATGGATCCACGCTTGTGTTTCAGTGGCCATGCTATATACATCATTTTAGTTATGTATTGGGGATCATGTTATAACATTATGAACATCTCACGATATCAAGATCGTAATTGATCGCTAACCTTGTTTCTGTTTCATGTATTGTTTGCGACCTTGTCCCTATGGTTCCTATGCTCCTGTACTTCCTGGTTTGTAATGTATTTCGGCCATCATCTTTCCCTCTGACATCATACATTAGGGGGCATCTGTTATCATCCAAATTGGCACTTCTCCATCTGTGACTACATTGCCTTATCGGTCACACAAAAGGACCTTATGGATGGAAGAGCTTATTTGATCATACATGCTTTGGCTCAGAATTTGCAATATTCTCCTTAAAATATCTATATTTGTGACATATTTTGAGATATAACCATGACTCTCATATTAGGAAACTCGCGGGTTAACAACGACATTCTATATTGACAACCCGCAAGTAAAACCTAAAAAGATGCATCCGCATGTTGTTGGACACTATACTCGCGACTCACTTGCTAGTTGTCAAGAGACATACTCCCGGGTATCTCTAAATCACGAGAAAAGAAATAAAATATGATTAGAGATTAGTTATGGCAGTTATTCTAACTACCACAACCTCCCTAAGCAATTACCTTTCGAGTCTATCCTCTCGGCCTTGCTATAAATACAAGGAGAGGGACTTGAGAAAGGGAGAACCAATTTTGATAAGGAAATACTGGAGAAAATTACACTGAAGGAAGAGGAGCAGGAGCCCAGGGTCAGGTTTCAACGGTGCCAGTTGCAAAACAGGTTTAATTGATTTCCTTTAATGCAAATAATACAAAGACTTTCCTTCCTGTAAATATTTATCTATTGTATGAATTTATGTCTTTGAATCTTTCATATCTCTTAATATATGAGTTTCATATTAAGCATTTATATCTATTTGGTCAAAATCTTTGAGAAGTGTATATGTTTTATTGCAGGTGATATATCTGGAGCAGTAGAGTGGGAGATTAACGTTTGAAAGATTGGACCAGACGCTGGTTATTCAGGTATTCACTTTGACTTTAGATCTTAGCTCTTTTCCATTGAAAGAAGTATTGCATGCTGCACCTGTTTACTATTCTATCTTTGAAACTAAATTACATGTACGTTGATGATCTCTTGAATTCCCTATCATAAGTAGTTTTCCCGCACAAAACATGCATATATACTATGAAATGAAAAGAGTATAGTGCCAGTAAGACTTGGATGCGTAGAGTTGGCATGGAAAAGAAACGATTAAGGAAAGCCTATGGAGCCCGACTATGAATATAACAAACTAATTCCAAAAGAGCTCCTACCTATTCCTTGTATTGTTCCTTATAGAGTTAGAGATTCCTTACCTTCACTTATTCCTTTATAATGGTCTATTTATTTGTGTTAGGGAGTAACTAATAAGGAGTAAATAACTTATTGTTGCTCTTTTTTGTATAATGATTTATTATTTATAGATTTCTATCTGACTGATTGATTCAGGTATTAAGCTACTAAATCCCTTTTACTTTCTTAATACAAAAATAGAATCCCTTCGAGTTTTATGAAAAAGTATAATCTCTTTAAGTTTTTTTTTAACCCATACCAACCTTAGATTGAGTAGGTGTTCAGAGCCACCTGTGAAGGCCTAACCCTACTACCCATTCGGGCAATACTACTATAGTAGGTTAGGAAGGGGCTTGTCCTATTTTATTCTTTAGATAAATGATGTCATTTGACATTTTCTGAATCACTCACTACATATTTTCGATGTCCATATTTGAATTTGTGTCCTAGGACGATCTATTTTTATATTGATTTATATGCATAACCTCCTACCGATGATATAAAATACTCATAATAAGGAATGCACATACTCTCAAAATAAGTTGATAGAAATAGAATTAGTTATCAACTTATAGTAATAGAAACATAATTACGTTGAGACTAGTCACTTCCGCTCAAACTTTCATAACCAACCCAGGGAACTTTGTCATCTCAAATAGGTCTGCTTATAATGTTATATATAGGGCCTTACATTGACATATGCAACAAAAAATTAAGGGAATAATGCCTTTCAACATGAATTTGGGGGATGAGGGAAATAGCGGAACAATGCCACCAATGGATACCTAGCCCTAGTCATGGGTCTGATGCCTAGATCTAACCCTAACTATGGGTCTCTAGCCTAGAAAAAACAAAGGGGCAGAGGGAGCCTTCACTCATAGGAGGGAATGTTCTATGGCAATGTTCCCCTATCTTTATCAACTAGAGTAACCCTTTAGTATTAAAGCGTGTTGATAATTGTTTGTCTGCATCGAAAAACAACCTTGAGCATATAAACCCTCATAATGGAAAGTTGTTTAAAAGACGAGGTTTCGAGGGAGGTTATTCAAGCAGGTCTAGACCCTGTGTATTAAATGGGTAATAATAATTGTTAAAGGTTAGGATCAGTCATACTTTCATCTATATATTTACCAGCAAAAGGCAATGAAGGAGAGAGAGAGTTTTTTTATTGGCATATTTATACATTATTCAAGTTCTTGATTTTTATAATTATATGTTGGACGCATCGATAATGTAGGACCTACTTCGCTAATTTCTTGAAGGTCCAGTGTAATAATAAGTTAGTACGAGGCCTCAACATATAGATTGAGAATGATTAATCAGTAAGAACATTCCTAATAATAAGCGTCATCCCCGTCTTCTTGTAATGACTTGTCTAACCCATATTCCAATTGCTAATGCAACATAAAAGGCTAAAATACTCTGAAAGGGAATTTAACTAATTAAGGGGACATGTACATATTTTCACGAGGACTATGGTGATTTGTCCACTAGGAAAGGAGGCAAGACAGGGGAAAGACACTACTCTAATTTACAATGAAGGGATTGGATCTTTCTTGTCCACCACGTACCCTTATGTATGGATCCACCGCTGCCGATGGTAGTGTAACTTGCTCAAATGCTTTCTTCTCTCCTTCAACCTTTGTTGTGTGGAATAAATATGGATATGGAAATGGATTTTCCCATCCCCCGTTGTATGTGGATGGAGAAGTCCAATGCCAAATATGCAAGTGATATCTACTCAAGCAAGGGTCTGGGTTTGAATTATTCAAATGCTTATTAGGCTCATGGAATTCCTTTTCAAGAAGGTTTGCTTAGAGTAGGTGGGCTCAATTGTATCTTTGTAAGTGACATGATATTTTTCCTTTTATACTCTCATAAGATTATTATTGAAAGTGTTCATTACCTCAATCATTTGTTTTTTAAACTAAAAAGCGAGTTATTGCAATTGAAGAGAAGCGAAGAATTGAGACTAAGGCTACAACACCAACATCATGGAGGTTTCAAGAGGGTCTTGAAACTCTAAGCCTAAGAATAACCCTATTTCTAGCTATCAAAAACCTAGTAGGAGGGAAGAGGGTCCACTTTTTAACTAGCTGTCGATTGTTCAATAATATAAGTAGGAGTATAAGTAGGAGCGTTGAGGAGGTTTTAATAGAGCAAAGAGATAAGCATAATGTAGAGAACTATAGAGGAACATGGTATCTCATAGATTCATAGTAATCAAGTGGAAATTTTTGTATCATGTATGGTAATCTCTGTAATATAATAAGATAGAAGGCACAATCCTTCATCCAATGTTGGTTTTCCCATATGGGTTTCAATGGAAAATATTTATGTTCCATTGTTTGTGTATCCTATTATAGTACATTTCATATGTTAGAATAGTTAAAGAATCCAAATGGCATTGTTGTTTTTTCCTGTTAAATTGTTAAAAAATATAAAAAATAATCACACAGTCGAGCAAAGGCTCGTTGTAGTTGTTTTAAGTTTAGATCTATTTGTATGAGCTAGCCATTGGAATATTCAAGGCACTTTATAGATCATATTGGTGTTAGTATTCATGGCAGGTTTATTTGAGCATTTGGTGTTTTGTGTTGCAATATATGCTTACATGACTTAGGAAATCCAAATTTGTGGGAGAGTTATACCATGTTGATCTCGATATCGACACAAGAAAGGTTAAAAAACAATGACAATCTACAAAAATGGATGAAGAGCACCGAAAACAAACCTGTTGATGAAGATGACCATATATTTGTGAGGTTGGAAGCTCAAGTAGTTTAGATTTATAGTAGCATGGATACCTTTGAAAATAATAATCCCTTTTTGAAGAAGCCTAAATATCATGAGAAACTAGAAAATCACAAGGAGTGGAGGGAAGAGAAGGAAGAACCAAAGCATGAAGAAAATGACTCTGATAATGGATCTTCTCAACACCTTTTTAAATTGGAAGCAAAGTTCAAGATTGAGCCCTATGAAGTTGAGGTCGATGCACTTAAATTGAATCACTTTTTGCAACAATTAGAAGACTATTTTAGTGTGCATATTGTATGTGTGGAGTAGAAAATAGATCTGCAAGACTAGAGCTAGAAGGCCATGCATAGAATTGGTCGGAGAGTCACACCAAGGCCCTTAAACTAGTCAGAGACCCACTAGTAAATAAGAGGGAGGTATTTAAAGACCTCGCAAAGTCCTTGTTTTACCCTATCAAGTATGAAGTGACCAAGGGATTATTGACAATGACAACAACAAAGTATTTAAGAATACATTATAGAGTTCCAGAAGTAATCGATCCATCTATGAATAAATCCCTAGGACTTTGATGTCATCATCAAGTACCTTGATGGTCTTCATAGTCACATAAAAAGGAAAATTATGCTATTTAAACCCAATATCATAAATGAGACATGCGTCCAAGCCCAACACAATGAATATGACAACAAGAAGGGGCAACCAAATGATTCGAAGTAGTCATACTAGCATGGAGATTCTAATAAGGGTGAGAAGAAGTGAAAATGAAAAAAAACTACCGCCATTGCACATGTGTGCAAGGACTTGAATGTCCACTATGACATTGCAACAATGATGGGAAAACCAAACAAAAATGTTGGAAACTACATCTATATTTGAATCCTAGGAGCCACAAGAAGGCGAATTCCAAGAAGAAGAATCTTCTAGTGGAAGCAAAAATGGATATAGAAAGCAACTCATACGTGGATGAAAATATTGTTTACACAATAGTGCAAAAAGATGTGCCCCCTAATATGCTCCATCCATTATAGGAGAAGGAGATGACAAACTTGTTCCATATCAAGATGCAAATAAAGAAGAATAAGGTAGATGCTTTGTTCGGTTCTAGTTCAGAGACAAACCTCATTGAAAAGGACTTGGTAAGTAAACTTGGTTTGGAGATGAATGATCACCCTCATCCATACCCTTTGTGAATAAGGATGTAGAGTTAAAAGTCACCAACATTGTAAGCTTAGTTTTGTTATCAATGCAAATTGTATTGATGAAATAGAATTTGATGTATTACCTTTTAGTGTTTGCAGTTTAGTGTTTGGTAGCCCCTATATGTATATGAGGGATGTTGTCTTCATGAGAAGAGAGAACCAATACCACCAAATCTAGGATGGAAAATTGTTTATCATCAATATACACAAAGGGAATTCTAAGATCTCTTTGGTGACTGCAAACCAAGCTAACATATTGATTAGCTCAACTAAGAAGTATGTACTAATTTTCTTGAGAAAGAACCAAAAGGATACCAATTTCACAAGTGTTAAATCCTGTGAAGGATTTATTAAAGAATAGAAGTTCCAAATAGAACATATTTTGTAGGCATATAAAGTGTACCAAGATCTGAAAGGAATGCCACCCAAGAGGGAAGTGGAGCATGAGATGCAATTACTACCATAGTCTTCTTTACCAAGTATATGACTATACATACAATCCATATTAGAGTCATATAGAGTGAAGACGCAATTGTAGGAATTGTTGGAAGAAGGAGCTATAGGGCCAAGTTTATCACCATGTAGTTCCCTAGTGATATTGGTTCTCAAGGAGGACAAGACATGGAGTATGTGTGTTGAATCCAAATATGTAAGTAAGATCACTCTCAATAATTGATACCCTTTGCCCTAGATTGATGACTTGGTCTATCAATTGCAGCATGCAAAGTACTTCACCAAGTTAGATTTTGAATATGAATATCTTCTAGTATGGATAAAGGAAGAAGACACTTGGAAGACCACCTTCAAGATGAAGCAGGGTCGTTACGAGTGGTTAGTAATACATTTTGGTTTGATTAATGCACCAACTACTTTTATGCATTTAATAAATGTTGTGTTGCATCCATTCCTAGAATCATTTGCCATAGTTTATTTGGAGGACATTTTAAATTTCAGTTCTACTTGTGAGAGAATGTGTTACATCTAAAGTAAGTGTTAGAAGCATTGAGGAAACACCACTTGTTAGCAAACATAACAAAAAAACGTGAGTTTGCTAAGCAGTTCTTAGTGTACTTGGGACATGTGATTGGTGGAGGTAAGTTGAAGATTGATTTTGCAAAGATAGAGGCCATTCTCAAATGGACCACTCCAATTAATGTCATAGAAGTTAGGAGTTTTGTGGGATATTGTTAGCAATTTGGTCGTAATCCTAAGTCCCACCTACATGTGCATCTTGGGATATAGGTATTTTCCCAAGTATTATGCACTTTAGTTATGTATTGGTGTTGGTTGTTATATGGTTATTCATTAAATGTGGCTATTGATTATTGTACTATATATGTACTTTATGTGTGAATACAACACTGATTTGGCTCTTGCCTTTTTCCGCCATATTCTTTCCTTTATGGTTTTCTTGATGTTCTTGCTCTTGTTATTTCTTTCAATTGGTATCATAGCATTGTACCCATGTGCTTAGATGTTGAAGATGTTGAAAATTAATTTATGAGAGCATATCTATGTATGCTATTAGAGCTTGAAGATTGCCCATATTAAATCACGGGGCTTCACTCAATAAACCACTATCATAACACGTTCGTTCGTGGCATATGAAACAATACCCCTAATTTCACTAAATATTGGAAAATACCTTCCAAAATCATTTTTTTAACCCCCTCCCAATATTCCTTCCCAATTTAAAAAAACCCCTATTTTCACTAGATATTGTATGTATCCATTTTTTCATTAACATTTTGTATACCCCTTTATATTTCTACCTAATATATTGATATGATACCCCTCTTATGACCCCACATGTATTCTACAATGCACCTTGCTTCTTTCTATGTATATTTTGGATGCACATTACTTCACCCACAATGCAATTACTCAACCACATATCATTATGATTTGCAACATCTAATGGTCTAATGAAGAGATAAGAGATCACTTCTTGTATGTCACTAGAGCAAATTCACATAGTACAACATTTAGATTGCATGTTGCAGTTCCCCAATCGCTGACTAAGCCTATTGTGGGTTAGGTATTCAAGCCTCTAGGGCCTGTAACAAGCTCTAGGAGGCTGACTAAACCTCCCAAGGCCTGTAATAGGTACGATTGGTTGGGTATTCAAGCCCCCAAGGCCTATCGAGGTCCTATAATAAGCTCTAGAGGCTTAGAGCCTCCCAAGGCTATTGGTAACAACTGGCTGAGTGATATTGATAACAATTGGCTGTCAATGACCATTGTCTCTCGACTATGATCGACTGGAAACCCAATTCACCATGAAACCCCTGGCCTCAAGTATGCCTCAAGACGCGATTTCCCTGCGTACTGGTATGCCCGAGCCTTGCCTCAACCCGATTTTGTAGGACCCCGTCCTAGATTTCCTAATTTTCCTAAAAAAAAATCTGTGTTTTCCTTGTTTTCCCACGGTTTCAAATTTCTGTTTTGATTTTTTTTACTTACGTCTATTTCTATGCATGAAATTTATATCAAGTTTACATTTAATTTCTAACATCTACTTCTCATGTGCAGGTGCAACAACATATAGCAACATATAGCATATAACTGGAAAATACCCAACATAAATCCGAATTTGACAAGGTAGAACTGACCAACATACCTGCGGAAAAATACCTGTAGAAAGCTAGTAGATCCACCCTTGTTGCTGCCCCCGTTTGCTGAATGCTTTGCTGATTCCCTTTGATTTTTCCTGCAACCAAAAGCCCTCCCCACAGTTCTAAAACTCAACCAGCCAAAACAGTTTGCCACCCTGCCAACTGGCGAGGTCTCGCCGACCACCCAGCTCCAAAGGTACCCCTTTGGACCCCCGAGCCCAAACCGAGTACAAGCCAACCGGTATTTCCCTGCTGCAATCTCTCCAACAAGACCCTCCTTTCTTTGCTGCTTTCTCCTCCTATCTCTGCTCCTCTCCTATCCCAAAATGTGCAAGGTGAAGAAGACCCCCTCTCCTCCTTCTCCTCTCGACCTTATACCCCCCTTTGTCCTTCCACCGACACCTCCTATCATAACTACCCCTATCTTCTCCATTAATCTTATCCAACCCCCCATTCCTCCTCGAGCCCCCAACTTTGACTCATAAACCAAGACTATATTATTTTATTATCAAATTCAAGTTTGGGTTGGTTCATCTTTGAACCTTAAGTGCTTTCCACTCAACCGACAACCTCTCGACAATATTTTAACATTAATTCCCTTTTTCAAAATAATAATTAATAATTAATAAAATGTTATATTATTAAATTAAAGTTCTACACTAATCACAAAAGTTTAACACTTACACATTTTACCCAAATAATTACTAGTCCACTCTCGGTGACCTCATAATTAAATGTTTCATAATAAATTTATAATTAATTCATTCATCATTTTTTTATTAAACAACTACAATGCACATTCCGACACTTGTTTATAGATTGCATAATATATCTATTTGCAATTTACCCTAGGTTCTAATTAACTTAGACATGATCATAATTAAATTAATAGTTATAAATTAATTCTTATCCATATGTTTTAATTAATTAACTAACCTTGTAATTAATACTAACCTATGAGATTATTATTACTTAAATTAATATTACAATAACCATTAAACATTTTAACCCTTACCCTTGACTAATTAAATTCTTAAATAATCAATCAAGTATTACTAATCAATTACATTAGTTGTTACTTAGGTTAATCCATAGTTCGTTCATTAATCAATACTATTAATCATTAACTCATAATGATTAACATTAATCAACATTAATAACCTTAATCGACAATATTTGACATTATTATTCAGTATTATTAACATTAATCAATATTCTTAACATTAATGGCCAATATTTAACATTAATCAACAATATTAATCATTAATCAACAATGACTAACCTTAATCAATGTTACTAACATTAATCGACAATAATTAATGCTATTACTAAACCGTCTTTTATTACCACCTAATTACTCTATTACCTTATTCAGTTATAAATCCAAAATTTACTAACTCGACGTATTAACTTAATCTCCTATTTAGGTAAGTAGTAACAACGTAATTGATGCCTAAACATTATAGTTCACTTTTATTTCATGCAACTTATAAATAGGTAGGCGAGTTATGTAAGCGTAGCTACTGCTTACATACCTCACGTAAGTACACTAACAGTAATAAATCGCACACACATCAATCAAAATCATGAAACTTATTGTTTATCGAGATAGGTTTAAACATAGTTTGCGAGGTACATTCTTTTACTAACTGAAATTTTATTAAATTACGACAATTCATACATTACTGAGTTACGACACATACTCAATCCAGGGTTTTACACACATACAGTTAGATCTTGTTTTCACCCCTACTTCAAGCTACACCTATTTGCCTACATCATCACTAACTTCCACATCCTATCCTGTCCTCTGCTGGACTACCCTGAAATGTCAAGTCATGACCGATTCCAGCTAGAACCCGTAAGCGGAAGTGTCGACTACATCGACCAAGCTTCCCCAGCAGGCAACCACCAGTCATCATCACACACCTTGGGGAGCGCGCCGTAGCACAGCCCTCCCATGACTCTGGGTTTCGGGGATAAACGGTGGGTAAAGCCTCCACCCCCCTAATGGAACAAGGGACTATGTCTACCTGACATAATAACCGCATTGCACTTGTACTCGGTTTGTCATCGTATACCAATCTGGGCGGTTGAGTTTTATGAAACCCTACCCCACCCATACATCATAATAAACAGCATAATAATCATGCGAAAGTAAATAATGCATCACCTGCATACCGTTTATCTTTCGGAGTCCATGTCCCCGAGGCTCTCCCACCTCGTAGGACCCAGCTATCACTTAGCCTTTTTAACCTGTAAGTCAGTCCTCGAAATACAATCTCGAATATCGTGCACAAATCCTCAACATGTATACATGCATTTCGTCATAACATAACAACAATAATCCATTCATTATTTTCACCATACACTTGATATAACATTCTTTCGTTCAATAATAACTTTAACGGTATCCACGTACCCATCATTCATTAACTTGCATATATGAGACATAACTAACACATGATACATATCTAACAAGACTACGTATCCTAATACTAACATCGCACACACACATATTTATATCGACAAAATAATAGAACCACTTGTCCACAGTGTCGTCAAACCATCGAAGTCTCATAATCCAGCATATACAACATATAATAATATTCCAAGTAGTAATGTCAAAACGGGGCGTTACATACACCCACCCTTCAGGAAACTTCGTCCCGAAGTTATGGTCAAAATAGTGTGGAACCATCACGATGCATGATCTATGCATCCTCCTAGGTAGCTGAACCTAGGGTGTACTTTCCCTACTGGGCCACTTCCTAAATATACATACGACATCTACAATTTCATTCATTTAATCTTATTGGAGTTGTCCTTATATTTCGTTTAACATTCACATAGGTTGTTGGTTGACTACTCAAGGTTCATTACCATTCTTAACCCATAGAATATTCAACATCCTTGTTAAATTAACTGACTCTTTAATCGGAGCTTATCTTTAATTAATTTCACTTTGACTTACGCCATTTCTCTATATCAAGATTTATTATTGGTGATAAATTATGAAGCCATCATGCTCTTTATTTAAATGTTGTTGGTTTAAATGATACACCTATTGAGACTACAGTTTAAACATTAAGGAGAAATTCCATATCATCATTAACAACTTTCCAAGTTCAACTAGAACTTATCTTCGACTGCATTTCCATTTCTCTTGTAATCTTTACCTCATTGTCCTATGTTTGGTACTATTTCCTTAACTATCCCTTACCTTGACATACCCATTTCCTTCATTCACAGATCTATGTAAATCCGCTAATCTTATCTACTCTATTACTTCAGTATCTAAGTTACACTCATCAATTCTTTTTATTCATAATCCATTAATTACACAAGATGGCGACTCTTACGTATTTGTGCACACTAACATTATAATCCTTACTCATCATTACTTATACTATATTAACAATACTTCCATCACAACATGCAAATGAGCTCATGTGTTCTCACACCTTACCAAATACTATGGTCGTTGCTCATGTGGTTTACCCCTTTACTTATCTTAATGGTCACTTGGCATCGACATGCTTATAATCGATATGTTGCAATTGTGTTGTTGTTGTTCTTAAACATACATAATTTCATTCAATGTCCAATATTACCTATTAAGTAATGACTACCTCTAAGTCATACATCACACACCATTTTCCCATCAATTGATTACATTATGAACCACTTTCAAGAAATCTGACTTATGCATCTCACGATATATCATTTTTCTTTTGTTTATAAATTAAATTGACATAAAGTCATTCCCTCACAGGATAGCATCATACCCTCACGAATTTCCTCCTAGCATGCCTATCTAGGTTCCTCATAAAATTTTACAATTTTACAACCCTATCTATCGTTGATCGACCTTTAATTTATCCTTACATAGTGGAGACGAAGATCATGTATTTACTCGACGTACCTAACTTAATTTTATGTCTTACCAGGACTTGATGATACATGCACATTTCTTGTATTACGATCTTCTCCTATTATTACTGCCAACTACTTTAGTTGTCACAAGCTTTTACTGAATATCATATTTCATTATACTCTTCCAGTTAGGGACTAAGTTAAATGTCCAAATTTCATTTATGCCGCCTTAATCCTTTTTTTTTTTCATCCTTGATACCACTATGGATAGTGCATTCCATGATTTATGAATCAGCCACTTATATTTCATCGTCTAAATATGCGCTTTTTACGACAATTATGTATTTACTTTCACTCCATATTTATAGTATTTCATTACTAACTTTTGCCTTCTTCTCTTGTTTACTCTCCTAGCATAACCCTATCTTCCAATGTGGCGATAGTTCCCCCTTTTTACATTTATTACAACCCTAAACTCTCATATATCAACATGAGTTATTTTGTGACATTCATAAATATTATTTGTCCATGCAATCCACTTTGTAGGTGTCCCTCGTACAAAATACATAAGCTCATTACCATCTATTGCATCGACACATCTTACATTGTAATGACTCACGTCACTGTTTTAAAACTACCTCGTATCTACTTGTATTATATTAAAGATTGCATTTATCACCACATCCCATATGTACGTTGTTCATGGATTGCTCCCATATCAGGAATATTTTATTCCATGCACTTACTCATTTTAGTCTTCCTGCTTCATTGACTACTCCCCTCCTTTGTCTTTACTCAAGTTAATCCTCATAACTATCATAATTTTATTCATATTAATATGCATAATTATTATCACCCATGGATCAAATACGTCGATACCAGTGTCCACTATAACGACCACCTATCTATATATTTTCATTTCTTCTCCCTTTTTTTTTTTTTAAATTTTTTTATTTTTATTTTTTTATTTTTTTATTTTTTTTATTTTTTTTTTTTACGTCCACTTCCTTTTCGTCGATACCATTTATCCATGTCATATGATAATACTCATATGTTGTGCCTTAGCGATTATTCTCCTATCGTGCAATTCTATAGTACTATACTCAATAAGTTGATTATATGTTCTTGCTTCTATTGGTATTCCACATGTTCTTAAGTCATTTGAGCCTATTTCATTGTTAGTCGTCAATAATCCTTTGATATATTTTCTCCTACTAAGCCTTATTTTCACAAGGAGTTCAACATTAGGGAGAACATGCCCCTTTCCCGTTATTAGAAAAACTAATTCCAGATAATGGCAACAACTTATTATTTGCTTAATGGAAACAATTTTTTTTTTTCTTAGGTGAACATTCTAATATTTATGCGGATTCCCACTATTCACTCATCAACTTAACCAAAATCTTCTCCCTTTTTTTTTTTATAAACGACATACATAACTAGCACTAGAATTTGATCTAACATCGTCAAAACCTAAGTTGAATTCAGATCTGCAACGTGTGAAGTTTGGTAGCAAAGTACAATTCTTATGTACAACAATGAAGTTACAATACATACCAACAACTAAGTGCAAGCCGGTACAAGTTTGTCCTTCGAGCTCACCATAAGCAGTGTGGCAATGTTTCCGACAAGTTTCTTCCCCAATCCTAGGCGTTATATTCCTAGATACGATGTTCGCAATTTTTTTTTCTAGTGGCGACTCTCTAAAGTATCCAATCCCTATCTCGACATCCACCTTAAGAATAGACCCTAACCAACAATTATGGCTTAGCGAGGCATTGTACTAAGCTACTCTTAGCCACTCTAAAAGGTTCAACAAGTTGGATTCAACATTGACAAGTCCAACTTCAATCCTTCTTCCATCTTACCTTGCATCGTCCTCCTGTCTTCGATAGTCACCGACGACCGCACCCTCCGCAAGGGTCACCCTCGGTGCAATCCCTCGGCGTGAAACGTTCTATTTCACCTATCTTAACCTAGTTCTAGTCTACATCGGGTCGCCTTCAACCTAGTAACCATGTTCAACTAATTACCAATTAACCTACTTCGCTTTAGGTTAGTTAGATTAGTCATACACAATATTAGCGTTGCCTTGTGTATTTTAATCAACTCGATTATTGTTTAAGTTAAATTCAATTATTTAATTAATTTAAACAATTCTAAATAATGTGAAATTATTTATATAATAATTTTCTTTTTAAAAATTAATTAACTTAAGGCAATTATTTCATAATAACCTATAAAAAATAAAATTTCATGCTTGTGCAATTATGTTGATATCTTGCTATATTATATGCATATATATATATATATTAACTAAGTTATATGCATATGCAAAATTAATTAATTAATTAATTCTTTTCATTTTTATTTTGAATAAAATACAAAATACATATAATAAAACATCAAACGTAAATATTATAAATATATTATTTTTTTTTTTTTTTATTATCTTTTTAAAATAAAATAAATATATATATAACAAATTTTTGTTTTCTTAATCAAACCCTAACTCCACTCTTAGTTGTCGGTCCAGTCAACCAACGGACCTGCTCGCCCTCCACTCTGCATACCACCTGCCCTACAACGTCATGGCGCAAGGGGCCCACACGGAAGGCTGCATGCATGCCACGCGGGCTGCATGCACGCCCTCATCCCACCGTCACAAAGTAGGGTGCCTCCCACAAAACCAGGTCACTCGCCCTTGCGCGCGCGAAGGCCAGTCGGCTGGAGGGATCTGGCATGAGTTCGGAGGTTGCGAGGCATGGAACACTGGTCTCTTGAGATGATGGGTAAGGAGTGCAAATCTCACCCATTTTTATTTTTGCAGAGAGGCCACCCATTGTCAGATTATCTGACGGTTTGGGCGGACCGGTTCCTGCACTTAAACGCTCTTCCCAAAGCCTATCCCTTGGAGGTACTGTGCTTAAGCGTGGAGCTTGTATATTGTTTCCGTGGCTGCAGGTCATGGAGCTTGGCCTTCGGGCCCCAAAATTTGAGAGGTTTTTCACTTAAACGCTCTGCACGGATGCATGCAGACTCTCAGTTGGACGCGGATTGCACCATAAGGCAAGGTTCTCTCAAGTATGCGTGGCTCTTGATCTGGGGTGCCCTGGACCTGTAGATGGGCTTGTAGGTATACAGGGCAAAAAAAACTTTTGTTTTCTTCTTACCAGGCTCTCTCCTGCTCCATTTCGTGGGCTCTCCCACCTGCACCATTCGCTCCGCTCAACACCTCTCTCTCACCAAACTCATCTTGGCTCAAGAGGGTTTCTGAAAATGGGGATGCTGCAAGGACTCGCTCGGCTCTCACCCCACAGCCTGCACCATTCGCTCCGCTCAACACCTCTCTCTCACCAAACTCATCTTGGCTCAAGAGGGTTTCTGAAAACGGGGATGCTGCAAGGACTCGCTCGGCTCTCACCCCACCATTCGCTCCGCGGCCTCCCTATGCACAAGCCTTCGTAGAACACACAATGCCCATCGTGGCTCCTTCCTTAGTACTCGGCTCACAGTCTTGACGGCTGGCTGTGCCCAGGTCCCAGCCCTTTGGCTGCTAGCCGGCCACCCATGGGATGGCCGCCCTCCACCTCCACTGCTTCGTCCACCAATCGGGGATTTCCCCAAGGTCGCGAGTTCTAGGGATGCGTCATGGCTGGCCATGGCCGCCATGCTGAGATTTAGAGACAGTTTCCGAAGATTGATTTACTTATCACCAAGTTTTTTTTTTTTGTCTTTTATTAGGTGTAATCCTTTTTTTTTTTCAATGGTCGTACTCATGTAAATTTCAGACAGTGTGGAGCGAGGTTTGAGGTTCAAACTAATGGAAAGTTGTCTAGGGTTTTCACATCTCTTTTTTTTTCTTCTTCTTAATTCCTTACGTTAACAGGTTTATGATTAACCTTCGTGTCCCAATGTCATGGACAGGTTTTCATCTTCAACTTTAGAGCTGAAGACTGGTGTCTGAATTGAGCCGCTAATATTTTCTTCAAAGGAGGAAGAATCTGATTCATATAAGACAGAGTAGAAATATTCTTCCGGAGGATGATGTTCTCTTAGCAAGGTATCTTTCTGTTTCTACCGGCTCGGGTCTGCCTTCGTCTTCCGGTCTATAAGAAATTATTATTTCGTCATTTGTTTTAAGTGATATTGAAAACTGGCCTATGAGTCATCCACGGCCGTGCTCGTCTCTGCACAGGTTGGCCGTGCCCAGGTCGCAACCCACAGGCTACCTGGCCGGCCGGCTACTCCTAGCCCAGCCATGGCTGCGGCCAAACTATAATGTATATATTTCTTTCCTGTTTTTTTTTTTTTTCTCTTTCAAATATTTCACAAATATATATGTTTTTTTTTTTTTGGTATATATTTGAACATAGATAAAAAAAAATATGCTTATTTTAAAGAATTATTGCAAATGATTTTTTTTTTTTTGTGAAATTTATTTTTATTTCCTTAATTTGCACTATACAAAAAAAAATTTGTATTAATCATTTTTTTTTTTTTTTGGGGCATATTTGAAACAAAGCACTCTGATGAAGAAAGTGTCTAAATTTAAATTTAAATTAGATTAAATTCTAATTCTAATTGTGCAAAGAAAGGGGTTTCTTACCAGAGAATAGTAAATTTGCAAAGAATAGTCTGTAGCATAATAAATTTGCAAAGAATAGTCTGTAGCATAATAAATTTGCAAGAAATGACAGAAATAGTTCACACAGTTAAATGCACAGGAATAAAGCTTTACTTTAAATATATTGGCCTTTTAATTAAGGCTTATACTCATTAAAATCTTTGAGTAGTTTCCAATAATAACAAGTTTAAAGCCTTTAACTTAGTTGTTTTTTTGTTTGTTTGTTTGTTCAGATTCCTATAAAAAGAAATTGTTTAAATTTAAATTTAAATTTATATAATTTTTGTTCATATATATAATTCCTAATTTACATATATAGAACCTTTTTATCTTTATTTTTTTTGTGTAACAAGATTTTGTTATATATATATATATATATCTAAATTTTCTCTATATATGAAAACATAGTTTTCCCTATAATGTTTTTTTTTGAAAATTTTTCCCTTACTCTTCTCCATCTTGTCGAGAGAATAAATTTCGAATTAAATACACTTGTCACCATTTTGTCAATTTGTACAATTTAATAATTTGCAGAATGCAGGGTAAATCTCTTTTTTTTGTTTTTCTACACGCTTCTCACTGTAGTGAGCCCGAGCCCTCTGGTTCCAGATTTGGAACCATGGCTCTGATACCATATGTAGGACCCCGTCCTAGATTTCCTAATTTTCCTAAAAAAAAATCTGTGTTTTCCTTGTTTTCCCACGGTTTCAAATTTCTGTTTTGATTTTTTTTACTTACGTCTATTTCTATGCATGAAATTTATATCAAGTTTACATTTAATTTCTAACATCTACTTCTCATGTGCAGGTGCAACAACATATAGCAACATATAGCATATAACTGGAAAATACCCAACATAAATCCGAATTTGACAAGGTAGAACTGACCAACATACCTGCGGAAAAATACCTGTAGAAAGCTAGTAGATCCACCCTTGTTGCTGCCCCCGTTTGCTGAATGCTTTGCTGATTCCCTTTGATTTTTCCTGCAACCAAAAGCCCTCCCCACAGTTCTAAAACTCAACCAGCCAAAACAATTTGCCACCCTGCCAACTGGCGAGGTCTCGCCGACCACCCAGCTCCAAAGGTACCCCTTTGGACCCCCGAGCCCAAACCGAGTACAAGCCAACCGGTATTTCCCTGCTGCAATCTCTCCAACAAGACCCTCCTTTCTTTGCTGCTTTCTCCTCCTATCTCTGCTCCTCTCCTATCCCAAAATGTGCAAGGTGAAGAAGACCCCCTCTCCTCCTTCTCCTCTCGACCTTATACCCCCCTTTGTCCTTCCACCGACACCTCCTATCATAACTACCCCTATCTTCTCCATTAATCTTATCCAACCCCCCATTCCTCCTCGAGCCCCCAACTTTGACTCATAAACCAAGACTATATTATTTTATTATCAAATTCAAGTTTGGGTTGGTTCATCTTTGAACCTTAAGTGCTTTCCACTCAACCGACAACCTCTCGACAATATTTTAACATTAATTCCCTTTTTCAAAATAATAATTAATAATTAATAAAATGTTATATTATTAAATTAAAGTTCTACACTAATCACAAAAGTTTAACACTTACACATTTTACCCAAATAATTACTAGTCCACTCTCGGTGACCTCATAATTAAATGTTTCATAATAAATTTATAATTAATTCATTCATCATTTTTTTATTAAACAACTACAATGCACATTCCGACACTTGTTTATAGATTGCATAATATATCTATTTGCAATTTACCCTAGGTTCTAATTAACTTAGACATGATCATAATTAAATTAATAGTTATAAATTAATTCTTATCCATATGTTTTAATTAATTAACTAACCTTGTAATTAATACTAACCTATGAGATTATTATTACTTAAATTAATATTACAATAACCATTAAACATTTTAACCCTTACCCTTGACTAATTAAATTCTTAAATAATCAATCAAGTATTACTAATCAATTACATTAGTTGTTACTTAGGTTAATCCATAGTTCGTTCATTAATCAATACTATTAATCATTAACTCATAATGATTAACATTAATCAACATTAATAACCTTAATCGACAATATTTGACATTATTATTCAGTATTATTAACATTAATCAATATTCTTAACATTAATGGCCAATATTTAACATTAATCAACAATATTAATCATTAATCAACAATGACTAACCTTAATCAATGTTACTAACATTAATCGACAATAATTAATGCTATTACTAAACCGTCTTTTATTACCACCTAATTACTCTATTACCTTATTCAGTTATAAATCCAAAATTTACTAACTCGACGTATTAACTTAATCTCCTATTTAGGTAAGTAGTAACAACGTAATTGATGCCTAAACATTATAGTTCACTTTTATTTCATGCAACTTATAAATAGGTAGGCGAGTTATGTAAGCGTAGCTACTGCTTACATACCTCACGTAAGTACACTAACAGTAATAAATCGCACACACATCAATCAAAATCATGAAACTTATTGTTTATCGAGATAGGTTTAAACATAGTTTGCGAGGTACATTCTTTTACTAACTGAAATTTTATTAAATTACGACAATTCATACATTACTGAGTTACGACACATACTCAATCCAGGGTTTTACACACATACAGTTAGATCTTGTTTTCACCCCTACTTCAAGCTACACCTATTTGCCTACATCATCACTAACTTCCACATCCTATCCTGTCCTCTGCTGGACTACCCTGAAATGTCAAGTCATGACCGATTCCAGCTAGAACCCGTAAGCGGAAGTGTCGACTACATCGACCAAGCTTCCCCAGCAGGCAACCACCAGTCATCATCACACACCTTGGGGAGCGCGCCGTAGCACAGCCCTCCCATGACTCTGGGTTTCGGGGATAAACGGTGGGTAAAGCCTCCACCCCCCTAATGGAACAAGGGACTATGTCTACCTGACATAATAACCGCATTGCACTTGTACTCGGTTTGTCATCGTATACCAATCTGGGCGGTTGAGTTTTATGAAACCCTACCCCACCCATACATCATAATAAACAGCATAATAATCATGCGAAAGTAAATAATGCATCACCTGCATACCGTTTATCTTTCGGAGTCCATGTCCCCGAGGCTCTCCCACCTCGTAGGACCCAGCTATCACTTAGCCTTTTTAACCTGTAAGTCAGTCCTCGAAATACAATCTCGAATATCGTGCACAAATCCTCAACATGTATACATGCATTTCGTCATAACATAACAACAATAATCCATTCATTATTTTCACCATACACTTGATATAACATTCTTTCGTTCAATAATAACTTTAACGGTATCCACGTACCCATCATTCATTAACTTGCATATATGAGACATAACTAACACATGATACATATCTAACAAGACTACGTATCCTAATACTAACATCGCACACACACATATTTATATCGACAAAATAATAGAACCACTTGTCCACAGTGTCGTCAAACCATCGAAGTCTCATAATCCAGCGTATACAACATATAATAATATTCCAAGTAGTAATGTCAAAACGGGGCGTTACAGATTTCTCATCCGGCCGTGATCCCGCCATCTCCATTTGGCAGATATTTGTGAGCCCGCCCATATAAAAAAGACCCCAAAGTATTTTTGTATTGTTACATTAAATAAAAAAAACCATTTTTCCCTTAATATATAAGCAATATAATTTTTAGGTTTTCATGAATATTTAATACCGCAATATGAATGAACGTGATATTATATTGCCTTCTAGTGAAGCCCCCATGTATTAAATGAAGTACATAATTGAAACTAAGGATCCACCATGGTTAAAGAAAGAAAATCTTTGAAAGTTATTTGATACTTGGTTATCCCCAGGCTGGAAAGAGTTTGCTTAGTGAGTTAACTATTTTATTTATTTTTACAAATGATGAAAGAAACCACCGCAACAAAGTTTTTTTTATTATCAATGTAAGTATGCTAGATATATTAGTTTGTGGAAATTTGGTGGAACACTGATATGGTTGAAGGAAGTTTAGAAATTTTGTCATCAGGAAGAAAGATTATATTAATGAAGTGTCATGAATGTTATGCATGAATACAAATAATTAAAAAAAAACAGTTTTATTTGAGGGAGGAATTATTTACAATTGTTGCCGAGAAGATCTATGTTTTTTTTTTTAAGATGGTAAGACCACAGTGAAGATATTTTCTCAAGGAAGCATATGCATCTAGTGTTGATAAAATGCATAACCTACACATTAGGAAAATATTGATTCTTATTGTGGTTCCCATAACCTGTACATGTCAACAATCTATTCAGAGTGACCAAATCGTGAGCTTTGTATCTCTGCACACTGTTTGTGGGTGATTTTTTTTAGCAGTTTCTTGGAATTTTTTTAGCCAATTTGAATTGCAGAGAAACAAATAGTAGCACTTGAAAGAGCAATCAAACATTCTTTGTAGAACTTTATAATTTCCAATACAACCAATTCAACAAGTTGAACCGATATGGGTAGATCGACCATATCTTGTGACACAACAACCTGTGCAAGCAACTTCATCTTTATTTGATCCTTTCCAAGCCATTAATTCAACCATGACTATGTTGTAGACTATGCGAATGAACATGAGCAAGTATAAAAGCAGTGGAAAAGTGAAGACACAATCAATATATTATGACATTTTAGAGATTAAAGTGACAGAAAGTGAAGGTTTCTGAAATATCCCTAACAGTTGGAAACGTAACACCATTTCAAGGATGGTAATTGGAGGATATAGAAGATCAATTTTTTTTGTTGCTTGGCATAATTGGAAGCTATCAGAATTCATATTATTGAATGCTTATTATTATTAATTTTTTATATTAAAAGGATCTGAAGCCTCAATCGTTGTACTAGCTATCCTGTCTGCAAATCAAAATTCAAAATAAAAAACCTCGAGATTGTTGCAGCGTCTGTGCAAATGATTGATATTTTTAAAATCAATGTCACTAATATTTTTTAAAATCAATGTCACTAATATTTATTCATGAATACTTCATGGACTCCTCAAAATCCACTAGATCCTTGGGTATAATGGGCCAAAATTTGGTTGAATTCATTTGATAAGGAGAACCGATAGGAGCAACTACGAATGATCATAGTTTGGAAAGACTAACGTGGAAGGATTCAACAATCAATGCCTAGGGAGATGACTATGCATTTATTATCACTTCATGTGGAAAAAGGGGTTGACGGGGAAATACGGTACTCTAATTCACAATGAAGGGATTAGATCTTTCTCAGCCGCCACATACCCTTATGTAGGGGTCCACTTCTGTCGTTGGTAGTGCAACTTGCTCAAATGCTTCCTTCTCTCCTTCGTTCTTTAGTGCGGGGTATAAATATGAATATGGAAATGGCTTTGCCCATCCCCAATTGTACCTGAATTAGGAAGTCCAATGTCAGATAGGCAAGTGAGAACTACTCAAGCAAGGGTTGATTCGAGTTTGAATTGTTCAAAGGCTTATTAGGCTCATGAAATTCCTTTTTAAGAAGGGTTGCTTAGAGGAGGAAAGTTCAACGGTCTCTTAGGAAGTGACATGATATTTTTCCCTTTCTATTCTCATTAGCTTGTTATTGAAAGCGTTCATCACCTTTGTCATTTGTTGTGTTAACTTCAAAATGAGTTATTACAATTGAAGAGAAGCCAAGAATTGAGACCGAGGCTACAACACCAGCCTCAAAACACTTAGCCCCAAAGATGGACCAGAAATGGACACTCAGAGATACACAACAACCCCCAGGGTTAGACCAGCATAGATTGGCCAACCAAATGTGGTGGTGATTGATGATTCTTATTATTAAGAAACATGGCCAAAAGCTCATGGAGAATCTCATAAGCAATAGCCCTAGGATGAAGGAATACATCCCAGTCTCTAGACTCCACTGAGTGGGGCGATTTGATCACGTCGGTTTGTGAAAGAGACTAGTTGGAGAAAGAAATGTATTTTGATATGCATGCATATTATAAAGAGAATGTGGTGTAGATGATATTTCAAGCTAATAGATTCAAAGCCAAGATCCCTATGATGTACACATGTCTAATTCCCGACATAACCCAAAGGTGACGATTCAACGACAAAGAGGCCTCTAATGGTCATCTAACACATTGGACAATTGTCAGTGCTTAAAAGTACAATGAAAAACATGATCTCCAGAGAGGGAAATGCCTTACAATGTAATTATTTTACCAGAGCTTAATTTTAGAGTTGGACAAGTTATATTTAAAATTATGATATATATATATATATGCTTTGACTATGAGTTTGTAATCATATTTTTGTGCATTGCAATTACAACAAGAGGGTTTGGAAGGTTGTAATTGCAGATCTTGGTCTCCTACAGGGTTGGGGAATTAATTCAGTGGAAGAAAATCTTGAGCAGTGGGTTAGGAAATTTCAGGCACATAACATGCTTCCTGTGTTCATTTGCTGGGACATATGGAAATCTAGGAACTTTTATATTTTTGAAGATAAATCCTTGAATGTTTATGCTAGCTGTTTGAGAATACTAAGCATGTACAAAGAATATGATTATGTCGAGATTAGGAACAAGCATCGTCATGCTACTGATCCTCCAGTATGTAACGGGTTTCTTTGATGGTGCTCCACAGAGTGGCATTTGCAACGTAGGGATAAATCTATAGATTAATGAAGATCATCATTTTAATTTGTGGATGAATTGTGGGCTTGGTTCTAATACTAAAATTGAATTAATGTCCCTATGGTGTTTACTCAAATTTGCATCTACAGTTGGCATTACTTCTTTATAGGTTTTTGGTGACTCCTTGGCCATTGTCAATTGGGCTAAAAAGTTACACAATTTATAGGTCCTCTCTCTAGAACATTGGTGCTTGAGGGTTAATGTGCTTATGGATTCCTCTGTGGATTTTTCAATTGATCATGTTTTTAGAGAGCATAATGTTGTCGCTGATGGGCTCTCCAAAACTGCTCTTGGGGAAGTTGAAGGTGTTCCTTTTATTGAAGAATAAATGGAAGATTGTCTGGCCTATAAAGATTCAATTTTATTTCTAAAGTAGATGGACATAATTCCTCTGCATGTTGGCAATATTTTTTGCTATGTTATGTATTTATGGCCTCAATGGACTATATAATGTATCTAGATATCTTTTTGTTTGGTCTATTCTTTAGACCTGTTGTATTTTTGCTATGTTAGACCTGTATGACAGACTAACAGGGGGATGGTTTTTTTTTATGACTCTTTTCTTTTTTGAGATATTTTAAAAGACTTGGTTGTATATTGATTCTCATAAACAACAAGAGACATGGTTGTTTGTGTGTTTGTTTGTTTTGCTTGAAAAAAAAAATAGAGAGAGAGAGAGAGATATGTTTTTTTTACCTACTAATGTCCTTGAACCAATATGCTAACCCCTAAAGACTTACCCAAAAATAATTATTTTAACAAAGCTTAATTTTAGATTTGGATAAACCATATTTTTAATATATATATATATATGGTAAGTCTTTAGGGGTTAGCATATTGGTTCAAATATATATATATATATATATATATATATATATATATATATATATATTTGGTAAGTCTTAGGGGTTAGCATATTTGTTCAAGGATATATGTATATATATATATATATAATTTAAATGGAGATGTTATTTTTTTACCTATTAATGTGCTAAACCCTAAGGACTTACCATTTTTTTATAACAAAGCTTGATTTTAGAGTTGGATAAATCATATTTTAAGTTTATATAGATATAACCCCATGGGGTAGCTTAGTTGGTTTGAGCCTCCGGGACCAAGTCGTTAAGAGGTCGAGGTCGAGGGTTTAATTCTCTGGGTCCTCCAGGGTTAGGAACCCAAGTTTGGTGTCGCGGATAGGCTTCAAAATAGCTAACAAGGTGAGGCCCCTTGGATTGCTTCTCCGTGGATGTAGCGACTTTATCTTTGGGAGTGAACCACATTGAATTATATATATATATATAACCTAAGAATTAAATTGGGACCGCAATTGGCATAAATTACCTGATGCAGGTTAGGGGGATTCCACGTTATGAACTGAAGAACAGTCTTAGGGAGTGCAAAAGAGCTACTAGTAAGTGAGATTTTCCATATATATATATATATATATATATATATATATATATATATATATATACCTGCGTTCGGTGCATAATGGCAGCGAGGGAACCTAGTTGGTGCCATGACGACTTTTGCATGCACATAAAATGCTTGGCATGATTAGGGGTGCAGGTGGTAGCGACCACCGGGCAGTGTATCTGCCCCCACAAGCGAGAACATAGTCGACTACCCTAGCACGATGATGGTTTTTGGTGTTTACCAACGATGTGCTCTTGGGAGAAGATGTGACAATCCAATGAGGGAGATTGGTATGATGGATTTGACCTTGAAACTTGCAAGCATAATGGTCCTTTGTGATGAGGATATGTGCTTAACTCTACCATGCATGCACCACAAGAAGGCAACCTTCCCTTGTTTCCCTCTGATTTCACTTAGCACTACTGCTTTTTGGATAACAGGGAAATGAAGGTGGCAAGCTAGATCCTTAGAGCCGGTTCTTCCATTTGGCCCTGTTGGGAACCTAATCCTTGGTGTTAGGAATATTATTATAGTATTGTCCTCCTATTCACGTGAGAAGAAGACCAAGAGTCCTAGGTGAATAGGAAAAGTCAAAAGGATTCCAAGAGACCACTTGGAAGATGAATCCAAGGGTCATCTCATTGTATATATTGTACATTTGTATATATTGTACATTGATTAATGAGAAAAGTGTGCTTAACGCCTATCTCTCTTTGTCTTTGTGGTTATTCTTCTAGCTTTGTGTCAGCTAATCATTTATTTTCCCCAATGGGAAGCTAATAGTGGTATTAGAGCGGCTTTTGAGCCTATGGCCTATGCTAATCTGCTATATTCCTTGTCATCCTCTAAGATTCTCTATGCTCCGTGGTGAAGACTACCCATAATGGTTGTACGCTACTTATTACTGCTCACTAGTATACCACTCTATGCATCTCAATTATTCCCTCCTTTGCTCATTCATTTTATTTATCTGCCTACTCTCAGTTTGCAGTCTGCCCATAGTTTCTAACATCTCTCCTTTCCACTAGCGTGAACCCTAGTGTATGTCCTCTACTGTTGTTGTATCGTTCTAGCTATCATGGAGTTAGAACCTCTCTGGGTTGAAAGATTAGTGATGTGTACTATCTGTGCATTGAAGTGTGTGCTTGAGTTGATGGGTAGAATTTTTGCTGCGATTCCGTGAGACTATTCCTAGAAAAAGGAGGAAACCCTAATCTCTACCGAGCTGAGCATTGACGCCATTCTTCTCCCTCTCTGTGGATTTACCTAAGTCTACCCACGGACTCGACATTTTTTACCTCTCGTCCGTGCGACCGGTGTATACTCAATCTCTGTGTTATTTTTTTGAACCCTATTTTTTTACTCTTACATGTTAGTGATATCTCTCTCCTATGGTGATACTTCTTCACACTGGTGAAATGTATTCCTTCAAGAACGTTGTGGTTTGAGGTGCCCCGTGCTTGGACCCATAAATTTCAATAGTAAGACTGGTAAAACACACGCATTGAATGTGGAAACACTAAGATTCTGCTTGTAAAAACTGCATAGAGTTGTGCATCGTCATTGAGAGATAGTGGAGCCATTTGCTGAAAATGCCCTCTACTGGGCTATTGGAGATGTGAGCTATTGGAGTTGTGAGCTATTACTGAGTCATTTTGAAGAGATAGTGGTGAGAAATTGCCTTGAGTGGGCTCTCTCTCACGGTGGTGATCCAACACTATTTGCTGCTTCGGTGAAATCTATTCTCTGCAACTATTGGTTGAAGATTGGGGCCGAGATAGTGAAGATTATAGCTGCTATAATTTTTGAAAAGTTGTGCATTGGTTCACTCTATGGTGCCTTGAATTCCAACCCAACGTGGATGGTGTGAATACCTCTCTCTATTCCCATTCTATTGTTGCGACTTGGAGTTATTCTGGTGCATGACGACATTGAGGTGATTGCTATCACAAACTATTGCGTTGAAGTGACTATTGACTATTGCTACAACACTGTGACTAGTGCAAACCGGAACCCTAAATTGGATATGTGTTTTTCATTTCTTGAACCTTAAACTTCTTGGAGGTGAACCCTAAACTCATTGGAGCTATGTGACCTGCATCTGTGTGAGCACCGTCTCCTCCACCAATCTTGCTAGGTTTTGCATCTCATTCTGAATGCGTAGCATTTTCATTTCTTCTCCACTTATCCAATCTTCAATGTAGCAAAGGTCAGAAGAAGCTTGTCATATTGGTTGTGTGGTAACCAGTGGCATTGATCATTCTTTAAATCTCTTTGGTGAAATTTAACATAGTTCTTTAATGCTACAAATTACAAATAATTGTTCATATTGGGGTCGACTCCATACATTAGAGAGATTCTTTTGGTTGTTGTGTGAATTTAACTTCTGGTCTCTCTACATTTGAGCTTGAGTTTGTTAATGATCACAAAGTTCTGGCGTAGTATCTTAAATTTTGCTTTGGTAATTCTGTTGGTTGTATACGACTTTGCATAGGAGGAAGTTGTGCCATTTTTGTTTACTGGCATATGGAATGTGAACTATGCATACATTCAAAAGTGTTAATTGCATAACTCTATAGCATTTAAAAGTATGTAGGCTCCCTTTTTCCATTGTTTGTAACACGTGGGAAATTGAGAAAATCGCCATTGGAATTGTTACAGGATGATACTACATATTATATGCACATACCAACTATGGATTGATTGTTTTTGGTTGAAGCAAGCAGATAATTCTGACCTGAATTTATCCTTGAGTGAGTGGCCCTAATGAAAGGAAGCAACCATCGAATGGAAGGAAGCAATTCATGGCCTGGAACCACAACTAAGCACCTAAAATCACCAAAAGAATTATTTCTAAAGAATACAAGTCTAGACTATAGTTGAAAAGGTATGATATCAACCTATTTGTGGCTACAAATCTACATTATTTCTATAGAGGTAAAGCATTTTTACAGCTTGCATCAATCCATATTTTACATTGAAACTTGCAAACTGTGATTTTTGTAAGATCAACTTTTTTGTTTCTTGAGTTTAGATGTTTGTAAATGGGTGCATTCTCGGCTGAGACTAACACCCTTCACTTTTTAATTTTGATTCTGCTGAGTCCATTTGTAAAATGGCGGAGTTGCAAGAATCCCTCAATCTGTTGATTGAGTCATATTGGACATACCTGCACAAGGAGGCCTCACACAACCCTCATAAAGTCTAAAACCAAAGAAATATTAGAGTTACTGAACACTCTAATACTTACTGTTGTAGATTATTCATTCACAATTGACAAAGAAACTCTTCAAACTGTTATCAATTATCTACAAGATTTGAAATCCAAAAAATATCAGGTACAACAAAGGAATCGACATTTTGAACTAGTGTTTGTTCAAAACGACCCTCTCTTTGAGATGATTCCTATCAACTGCTAGCACATAGTGAAATAATGCCAAAAGATGTGCAACCAGTTCAGAGTTCCAGATGCCAACATTGTGATAAAGTTGGCCTTATGAAATATCAGTGTTTTGATATTCATCCTTGTCAGCATTGTGGGAAGCGTAACCATTCTTTCAGATAGATGTTTGACACTAAAGAAACCTGCAAGAGTGAAACTTGCAGTAGAAAATTTTACTGCTTCTTATCTTGTACTTGAAAAGGGGAACATTATGTCAGGATTCAAGTTTCATAGCCTTATCATTATGAAAAGAAGTTGTCATGCCTTCATCAAGTAATCTAGAACAACTGAGCATGAGACACATCCAGTTTCGGAGGCCAGATTTAGAGATGTAGCCAAAGACATAAGAAATCCATGGTCTAGAGTACTCATGATTTCGTGGTATTATGTGTCTAGTTTTGACACTCATAACCACTATGAGACTTTCCACTCCTCATGTTGTTTCTGACAAGGGGGAATGATAAATCATCATAAACAAGTGAGCGAGAACAAGCGAGCCATAACATATTCAAAGTCATGTTCGATTGAGCTCCAGTTAGTTTGTTTTAATCTTAAAACCACCAATTTCTAGAGCACCTTCTATTAGAAAAAGACAACAACTTCTAGCTAAATTACTAGGTAAAATATTGTCAAGTTGGAAATGTTCAGTAGTTGGCAGTTGTCCACTTCCTGTTTTCGGCTCTCTTTTGGTTTGTGGTTATCCCAAAACCACCATTTTCACAGAGAACCAATGAGCCTTCAAGCTAAGTTCTAGATATAACCTCTGATTGAGAACCAAAGTTGTCACCAACTTCAAGAGTTTGTGGTCAGCCTTAAACCACCCACTTAGTAGAAGAATTCAACTTCTGCTATCCATTTTGGTTTGTGTTCAGCCATAACCACCACTAATTCAGAGAGTAGTTGTACTTAGCAGGAGATTTCGGCTTCTGCTAACTTTCTTGGCAAATTCAAATTGTCAAGTTAGAAATGTTCATCAGTTGGTAGCTGTCCACTTTTAGTTATTCGACTCTCTTTTCTTAGACTCACATACACCCCTTAGGATTAAGGGGGGAATTGTTGGAAACCTAATACTTGGTGTTAGGAATACTATTACGGTATTGTCCTCCTATTCACGTGAGAAGAATACCAAGGTCCTAGTTGAATATGAAAACTCAACAAGATTCCAAGAGACCACTTGGAAGATGAATCCAAGGGTCATCTCATTATATATATTATACATTGATTAATGAGAAAAGTGTGCTTAATGCCTATCTCTCTTTGTCTTTGTGGATATTCTAATTGTGTAATGGGATTTGTGTCAACCAATCATTTATTTTACCTATTGGGCACCTAATAGGCCCTTGGTCGTTGGATTTATCTGGGTTCTTTCTCTGGTCTCGGGCTCTTGAATGTCGGGTATTTGGTGGTTTTGAAACTCCAAGATAGTGAAAGGAAAGTAGGACAAGGGAGGTTCCAGTCGCGAACTCTTGCGCATGCACACACCTAGGGTAATTATGAAGGCCATAATCACCAACGAAGATTTTGGGAACACGGTTTCAACCTCATCCTAATAAATAATTGAAAGCATGGAAGATTGGGTGGTGCAGTTGTGGGAGATGTTACCTCTAGAGGACTTTCAACTTAACCTAGGGCAGATAATTGAGGACACTGGTAACTCTCGAACTCATGAAATGAAGCATATGAAAACCATCACCCTATATTGTCATGTCAAAACCCTCATGGGAAAAGCATTGATCGATATTGCAAAGAAAAAGATGACAACTCAGCTACAACAACAAGAAACCTAAGCACAACTACAGAGCATGGAGGAAACCCTAAAACTGTTGCTAAGGAGGCAACCCTAAAACTACGGGCTAAGGATCATGTAGAGTTGGGAGAGAAGATGAATGTGTTGGAAAAATACACCACTAGCATGTTCTTTAAGGAACATGTCTCTCCTGTCAAAACCAACATTGCAAAGGAGAAAACTTAGGTGCCTATAGTGAACATCTCTGATGATTCACAACATTAGATTCATGCTTTATATTTGGTTTTATGTTAGTTTAATAGATCTTGTTTGTTTTGGTTATGGTAATGGCAATCATTATAGGAAGCTAGGTTATAATATTGTTAGATATAGATACAATGTTAGATTTTCTTCTATAAATAGCCTTAGCTCCACTTTTTGTGCTTCAGACTCTAACTAGAAAATAATGCTTAAACTCTGGTTTTGTGGTTTGATTAGTTTCCCAAGGGGAAGGCCACCCATACGAACTTATATATTTTTTCCCTATAATTAATATATGTTAGAGTAAATAACCCTCCTAGAGCATGTGCTGGTGAATCTAATGGGCCAAACCACACCTAAACAACCTCTCGAGTCACCCATGAGATCAAACCCTAGTTTTTGGGGCCCATTTCCTAATTTGGGGGCACATTCCTTGATTTGGGGGTTTTTCTCCTTGATTTAAGGGAGTATGTCTCAGTTAGACTTAACTTGTTTCACAAACTAAGTCCTAATTGACACCTAACTACCCCAAACACTCATTAGTACCCTAGTTCAGTCAATTGCGCCCCAGTTGAGTGATTTTAGGAATTTGCATGCATTATTCAGTTAAACTAAAGTGATCAGTGAGTTCCTTAATCAATTAAGCTCAGTTTAAGAGTGCATTCATGGATAATTAGGGTTATCTGCTCTCAATTAATTCTAACTATCCCTCTCTGCACGACATGAACCCTCTCTGCATGGCAAAGACAATTCGAGTTTCTCTCTGACCTAATTCAAATTGTTCCTCTATAAATTGTAACCTCTTTCATTCATTCACGTGCTTTAATAATAAAATCATTGTCTTTCTTCTCTTCAAGATTAATGTGTAATGATTCATACATATTATTGCACAATCGTTCATGCTTGATTTAATCATCATATCTTGCTATCTTTTGCACCTATATCTATGAATGCTCAAATCCTATATGGTATCAGAGCTAGGGTGATCCGGATTTTATGAGCAGAACAAAATGAATACATATTATTATTAGATGCTTAACACAAAATAACAAAGATACAGTAAAACTAGTTTTCTATTCAATAAGGGAATAAGCTAAAACTGTAAAATGCAGCGGAAAACAAGCTTGCTGGAATGGTGGCGGCTTATCTCTGAGAAGAGATGTGACGGCTGCGCTCATTTGCAAGAAGATGAATACAAAGAGAGGCCCAAAAGGCATATTTATCATAAGCATGAGGGAAAGAATCCCAAACATCCAAAAACCTAACCCTAGAAGATGAACCGTCATAAAGTTTGCGGCCCCAAGGTGGTTAGTTGAACAGTCAACTTCCCGGGGTCATAACTTTTGCATATGATCTCCGTTTGGGGCGCTCGGTAGCCTGTTGGAAAGGTCTATCCGAGATTTACAACTTCCACTAGGGCCAAATGGATGGTAGGAGCAACCATTTGGCCCCCCAAATCGCCAAAAAAAGGTCGTTTAGGGCCTCAAAACGGCCCTGGAAGTTCATGACCCGAAAAAACTGCTAAAAATAGTAAATTACCAAAATTGCCAGAAAACTATTTTGAGCCAGTTGGAAAGGTGGGTGGCCACCGATATCCACTTGGATCAATCCTCCCTCCTTAGGAAGAAATGGTCTCCATTGCATTGAGTTCCCCCATCAGATGAGGAAATTTCTGTTGAATTTGGCCCTGGGTGAGCCACTTGCCTTGGTGCAGGAGCTACCCTACTTTGACAACTCGATAAAGCTGGATCCTTTGATGTTGAGTGCCCTTGATTTGTGTGTCTACAATATGATCACTGGATGCCTGTTGCAGGCAGTCAGGGTTGAGCTCTGTTGGTGTCAACTGCTCTGCTATCTCTGAGGTGTCTAATAATGGTGGGAAATATGGCCGAAGGAGAGCCACGTTGAAGACTGGATGCAAACCAAGGAAGGGGGTAATGTTGATCTCAAAAGCATTGTCACCCACCGCCTTAGTGATGGTGCGGCCCATAACGGAGTGGGAAAAGCTTCCGATGGGGCCCTATAGGGCGTTCTTTCTGCAAATGCAACCAAACTTTGTCGTCCACCTGAAACTTATGTGGAACCCGATGTTGATCATGGCACTGCTTATACTTGGCATTAGAATTCTGTAGAATATCCTGAACCTGTTGGCAGATATGCTGGATCCGTTCAATGAACCAGGTGGCTTTGTCAGCTTCTTGGGACGAGTTGGCCGAGGTGGTCGCCAGGGGAAGAGCAACATCCATGGGGCCCAATGGTTGGAATCCCAACCCCACCTGAAAGGGGTTGTGACAAGTTGAGCTATGGAGGGCTCGGTTGTAGCTATGCTGGACATAGGGAAGACTCTCAGCCCATGTGCGGGGGTGTGTTGAATTGTACATGCGCAGGATATATACAACCATCTGGTTGACAACCTCAGTTTGGCCGTCTGTCTGGGGGTGGAAGGTAGTGAATTTGGTGAGCTTGGTATCCAGCAGTGACCAGAGGCTTGACCAGAATGAGCTGAGGAACCGACTGTCATGGTCTAAGATAATGGTCTGTGGGATCCCAAAATGTACCCATACTCATTTAAAGAAGAGCTTGGCAGTGGCTTCTGCTGTGATGTTCTTCTTGCAGGCAGCTAGAATCACCATCTTGGAAAAGCGATCAACAACTACAAAAACACAGTCGTTTCCCCTCTTGGTGGATGGGAGGCCTGACATGTGGTCCATTGAGATCGATTCCCACGGCCTGTCAGGAGTAGGCAGAGGGGTGTACAAGCCCTGTTTCTTAGTTGTCAGTTTGGCAATAGTGCAAGCGGTGCAGGACCTGATATACTTGTCGACATCCTGTCGAATTTTCGGCTAGTAGAAATGTTTCTACAGCACTGCCACTGTCTTTTCGACGCCAAAGTGTCCTGCCACCCAACTGTAGTGAGCTTCCCAAATCAGCTTCGCGTGCTCGTTTGATGGAACGCAGAGATGGCCCAGACGGCACAACAACCCGTCCTGAAGATGGAAATTAGCGACCACTGAGTTGGTACCCAACATTTGGTAGGTGGTGGAGAAGCCAGGGTCTATCTCGTAGCGATGGGGCCAAACGAAGGTCTCGTGGCCGCAAGAGTCTACCACCGTGTTGAGTGCCGCGAGTGGAGGTCGACTAAGGAAATCAGCAACTCGGTTGGTACTCCCTATTTTATATTTGATGTTGAGGTGGAACTGCTGTAAGTATGTTGACCACTTCCGATGACGGTCATTCTGCAACTTTCATTGACTCTGCATGAACTGTAGTGGCTTGTGATCAGTGTGGACGACTGTCTCCTTCCCAAGAATGTAATGTCTCCACTGGTGGCAGGCTTGCACAAATGGAGTACATTTCTTTGTCGTAAGTAGGGTACTTACGGACGACATCTGATAGTGTCTAACTATGATATGCCACGGGGTGGCCGTGTTGAGTGAGAACGGCGCCCACAGCATAATCTGAAGCATCTGTCTCGATCTCAAAGGGATGTTGCAGGTCCGGTAATGAGAGTACCGGCGATGAGAAAAAACGCTTCTTCAAGTCATCGAAGGCTTGTTGTTGGGACAGGCCCCACACAAATTTTTCCTTACTGCCACCCTTGGTTACTTGGCTGAGGGCCCATACGATATGAGAGAATCCCAGCACGAACCGGCGATAGAAATTGGCAAGGCCCAAGAAGCTCCAAAGTTCAGTGAGTGTGGTTGGGGCGGGCCAGTCACGGATGACCTGGATCTTGGCAAGATCCACATGCACACCCTGTCGATCAACGATGTAGCCTAAGTAATGGACCCTGTCCATGCCGAAGGACCATTTTTCCAAGTTTTCATATAGTTTGTGCTGCCGCGGGGTGTGCAGAACCTGCTGAATATGTTGCAAGTGTTCCGCCCAAGTCTTGTTGTATATGAGGATGTCATCCAGATACACCACTACAAAATTATTGATGAAAGGTCGTAGGATATCATCCATCATCCTCATAAAAGTTGCTGAAGCATTTGTCAAACCAAAGGGCATGACCAGCCATTCAAAAAGACCTTCTTTAGACTTGAAGGCAGTCTTCCATACATCTGTCTGTTCTATTGGGACCTGGTGGTAGCCAGACTTCAGATCAATCTTACTGAAGTATTTGGCCCCCGTGAGCTGATCAAGGAGGTCGTCGATTTGGGGAATCGGGTACGGGTTGCAGACTGTGATTTTATTCAGGGCCCGGTAATCAATGCATAGTCTCTAGGTCCCATCTTTCTTCTGCACCAGCACGATTGGGCTCCCACAAGGTGATGAGCTGGGATGGATGTGCCCCTTGTGGATAAATTCTTGGATCTACCTCTTGATCTCCTCGTTTTCCAACAGAGAACGACGATAGACTGGCCCATTGGGTAGTAGTGCGCTTGGGGTCAGATCGATGGGATGCTTGACCTGGTAGTGCAGAGGTACCCCGGTAGGAGAGGAGAAGATATCTGAGTATTCTTCCACCACCTTATCCACTTGCTTCTGGTGTGGAGAGATCGGTCATGGAGGCCCTGGATGTGGCTGCGATCTTTCTCTCACTCTAAGAGCGAATCACGAAGAAGACAAATTTCCTGGTCTGAGAGATGACCTTCCTGCATTGCTTGGCAGAGATCAAGGAAATAGCACTAGGAGGGACTGCCTCGGGTATCCTGTACAATTTCCTGTTCAAAGAAATAATAACACTACAAGGCTTGGACTCATATACAGCATGACGTTTCCATAAATAAGGTTGGCCCAAAATAACATCTGAAACTTCGAGAGGAGCAACATCACACAATACCTCATCCTTGAAGGGCTTGATGCCATACGACAGTCGGCACTGTTGGCTGATGCGGAGATCGCTTCCTTTGCGGAGCCATCCAATGGTGTAGGGTTTTGGTTACGGCGTTGTCAGCAAGGCCAGGCACTTGACGACCTCTGCTGAGGTGAGGTTCTTCTGGCTACTACTATCAACGATGAAGTGCAGCGGGGTGCCTTTTACCCACATCTGTGAATGGAAGAGGTGTTCTCCTTCTTCTGGCTCGTCTAGTTCATTAGGATGGAGCTTGGTGGTAGCAATGGTGGCATTGGTTCCGCGTCGATGATCCGTATTCCCCTTTCTGGTTCGGACTCACAGTCAGAATCCACATCTGATTTAGTTGCTTTCACTTCGGCCAGCAGTGAATGCTTTGAGCAGCAATCAACAGTTTTATGCCAAGGTCTCTTATGGAAGTCGCACCACTTCCCGGTATCTTTCTTTGTCTTTCTGGTGTCCTTCTTTGCTTGTGGCTTGGACTGGTTGTCCTGATACTGTCCATCTTTGCTTTGTCATTTATTCTGTGGGTTGGGACCGCCCTTTCCTGTCTTTTGCTATGAGGGGCTCCCAGGCCCAAATTGCCGCATCTTTTGTTTGAGCTTCTGCTCGATTTTGATGGCATATCGGTAGGCCGCACCCAAGGAAGAGATGTCCAGAAATTCCATTTCGGTCTGGATGTATCTATGCAGACCACCGTGATACTTGAGCACCAAATGTCGCTCTGAATCTTTGATACCGAGCTTGGTGCGCAAGGTATGGAAGGTATTTGTGAACTCTGGCACTGCTTGGTCTCTTTCTTGTCGTAGTGTGGTCCATTTGGTATACAAGTCGTCATAACTTCCAACAGGGTAGTATTGTTCCTTAATAGCATCCCTGAAGGATTCCCAGGTGGTTGTGATGGAAAATAATGAGGCTTCCTCTGTGTCCTTTTGCTCACAGAAATTTTCCCACCAATCTTTGACATGGGGAATGGCTTTGAGGAGTGCAAAAGTAATCTTTTTCTATTCGAAAAGTTATGGACAGAAAAATACCCTTCTAGTAGATTCAACCACTTATCTACAGCATCTGCGTCTATCTGACCTTCAAATATAGGAATATCGAAGTTGATTTGTACCTTGAAGGGGGCGGCGCCTCCGCTTGAGGAAGATGCGTCGCTTGTTGGCAGCCGCCGAAGGATTTGCGCGAAACTATCCATCATCTCGTTCCTCTGTTGCGTGAGGGATTCCTCAAGCAACATTTTGAAAGGATCTCCTATCCCGTCATCTTTCTTTTCTCTTGCCATGAGAGGTCGCTTGGGCGTGCGAGAGCTTTTGTCCTCAAGAGAAACAAGCTCGAGACCTAATTCTTTGTACCCTGACCTCATTGGGGACATGCATTAAGACGACAAGGAGCAGACCGCTCTGATACCATTGATCTGGATTTTATGAGCAGAACAAAATGAATACAGATTATTATCAGATGCTTAACACAAAATAACAGAGATACAGTAAAACTGGTTTTCTATTCAATAAGGGAATAAGCTAAAACTGTAAAATGTAGCGGAAAACAAGCTTGTTGGAATGGTGGCGGCTTATCTCTGAGAAGAGATGTGACGGCTGCGCTCATTTGCAAGAAGATGAATACAAAGAGAGGCCCAAAGGGCCTATTTATCATAGGCATGAGGGAAAGAATCCCAAACATCCAAAAACCTAACCCTAGAAGATGAACCGTCATAAAGTTTGCGGCCCCAAGGTGGTTAGTTGAATAGTCAACATCCCGGGGTCATAACTTTTGCATACGATCTCTGTTTGGGGCGCTCGGTAGCCCATTGGAAAGGTCTATCCGAGATTTACAACTTTCAACTAAGACCAAATGGATGCCAAAGGAAACCATTTGGCCCCCCAAATCGCCAAAAAAGGTCGTTTAGGGCCTCAAAACAGCCCCGGAAGTTCAGGACCCGAAAAAAACTACTAAAAATAATAAATTACCAAAATTGCCAGAAAACTGTTTTGAGCCAGTTGGAAAGGTGGGTGGCCACCGATATCCACCTAGATCATAGGGGGTGCTAAGCTAGCTAGTATGATAGTATTGTTTATCAAGCTTTTGCAGGTTGAGAAGGGATTGTATAGCCAGGCTTTTGCAGCCACCCAAGAAGGCTTTTGCATCCACCAAAGAAGGCTTTTATAGCCACTACTATTGCATATTGAAGAAGGATTTTTGAAAGCCACCAAAGAAGGCTTTTGCAGCCATCAAAGAAGGCTTTTTGCAGACACCAAAGAAGGATTTTTTCAACCACCAATGAAGGCTTTTGCAGCCACAAAATAAGGTTTTTTCAGCCAATAAAGAGCCCATTTATAGTACTCATTTACATCCATAAAGAAGTGCAATTGTATCCATCAAAGGAGTGCTAATTTACAACCATCAAAGAAGTGTACTTGCAGCCACCATAGAGATCATTTGCATCCACCATATAGAGCTTTAGAATCCATCTAAAAGTTATTTTTCAGCCATCAAAGAGATATTTTGTAGCCATGGATCTCCTATCTCCCCAACTCAATTGCTACATAGTTGGTATGCTAGATCCAGTCTTGTTGAAGGAGGCCCCTAAAGCTTCACAACTCATGTGCTACGAGGAAATATTCACTTACATTCAGAAGATGAAAGAGGCCATTGGAGAACTTGTACCAAATCAGGTTCTTGTTGAAGAAGACCTCCAGAATGTCTTTTTATTCTCCATATCTACAGCCTATACTCCTATAGTTCACCTAGTTCCACACAAAAGCTTCAAGGGATTTCCTCCATTTGAAGAAGGAGTGCTATAGAACCAACATTAAATAACTTCAAAGTGTTTGGATCTCATGAATGGGCTCACATGCACTTCAAAAGAAGGAGGAGTTCACAAAGTTTCACATGGATCTTCACAAAGCCATTTACCGAGCAGTCGTTCACCAAGTTGAGAGCTTCTATGGGAGTAAAGGCATTTTCTGAGGAGGCCCATTAAAGTCTTCTTTTACATTCACTTTTATGGTTTTTTTTTTTCCCACTGGGTTTTTTCCCTCTTTCCCTTGACTTTGAAATATTTTTTTCTTGTACACGGGTACCTATTATGGTTGAAAATTGCTAGGACCCATTTTTTTTACTTAGCAACATTTTCCTAGTTAGGCTTATGGGGGGGTGTTAGAGTAATAACCCTCCTAGAACATGTGTTGGTGAATCTAATGGGACAAACCACACTAAAAAAACCTCTTAAGTCACCCATGAGATCAAACCCTAGTTTCGGGGGTGCCTTTCCTAATTTGGGGGTGCATTCCCTGATTTGGGGGTTTTTCTCCTTGATTTAAGGAATTATGACTCAGTTAAACTTAAGTTGTTTCACAAAATAAGTCCTAACTGACACCTAACTGCCCCAAACACTCATTAGTACCTATTTTAGTCAAATGCACCCCAGTTGAGTGATTTTAGGAACATGCATGCCTTGTTCAATTAAACTGAGTGTTCAATGAGTTCCTTAATTAGTTTAGCTCATTTTAGGAGTGCATGCATGGATGCATGGCTAATTATGGTTATATACTCTCAGTTAAGCCTAACTAGCCCTCTTTGCATGGCATAAACCCTCTATTCATGGCAAAGACAATTCAAGTTTCTCTCTAACCTAATTTGAATTGTTCCTTTATAAATTGTAACCTCTTTCATTCATTGAGGTAGTCTGATAATAAAATCATTGTCTTTCTTCTCTTCAAGGTTAAATGTTTTTACACAGCTTCGTATTTTGAATTAAGATAGATATAAATCATCTTAATTAAGATATATATAATTATCTTAATTATATATAATAGTCCTAATAACACTAGCATACTGTAGACAAGAAAACACGACTAAACATGTTGTAAGAGGACCTAACAGATAACCAAGGACTAGTTTTTGGAATCATAAAAATAATCACCAAAAGCACTTTTGGTTTCTCCTTCGCAATGCTGGTATGCATGGATGGCATTCATTCCTTGAAAACCATGCTCATGGTAACCCTGGAAACCACATTCATTTTGTCCCCCAACTCTAGCTAAACCTTGATAATATGTTTAAGGTTAGCCTCATTGCAGTTGAGCCTTGCCTGAGTGTCCTAATCCTGGTGCTAAACTGCCTGGATTTCTTCGACTTGCTCCATTAGTGCTATGCCAATAAGGGTTTTAACTTGCCAAAAAAGAGGGTGAGAGTCTTCATAAGCTTTGTCTCTCAAGTTATGGAGGACCTAGCATCCTCAACCATTTTCCCAAAATTCTCTTGAATTACTTTTGGGTCTATCTCCTCTTACTTCTAAGAGACCCAATTTTCCAAATCCTTAATCTTTTACTGCGTAGGGGTTGATATCATGTTGTTGTAGCTGGCTCTAGTTGCTCTATTCTCTCCCATGACCCTTGGCATGTGCATGCAACAACCTATGATAACTTTCCTATGCTCTGTATGTTTGGTTTGAACTATCTTTCCTTTGTTGCACCAAGGAGCCCCCTCTCCTAGTTCAAGCATCAAAAGCACATAATGTGAGAGCCCAACCTATAGAGTTACGACTGGCCTCCTATAGCTCTAGAAAAGCATGATACTGAAACACCTTCAAAAGGAAACTTATCAAGTTTACCTATGGTGGAGACATACGATCGACGATCCCTATTATGAAGGGTTAACAAAGGACTTCACCCATATCCATTATCATTATCCATGATCTGTCATGCTTGCAAACCATTATGCTTCCAATTAGAGGACATATCATTATAATGCTAGAACCATCTGGGAGGTCAGCCCGAACTCTCTTGTGGATGTTCTCACGCTTACCCATCATCTCAAATCAAAAAACCATTATCCCCATATTCATGGCATGCCTTTCACCCTACCACCTTACCTTATTATGCCACCACTCATCACTCAATATTGGACATTGGCCATTTGTCCATCCACACGATCTCCATAACTAGTCCCTTTGGTCCCCCTTGAGCTAGCATCAGTCACCCAGCGTGGGATACACACACACACACACTTACAATTTTTAAATGGAGATGTTATTTTTTTACCTACTAATATCCCTCAACTAATGTCCTAACCCCTAAGGACTTAAAGAAAATATTTTAACAAAGATTAATTTTAGATTTGGATAACTCATATTTTTAATATATTAAAAATATGAGTTATCCAAATCTAAAATTAATCTTTGTTAATATATATATATATATATCTTCCAAAAGGAAAATATCCATCACTCTAAATAAAGAGTGATCATAAACTGCCCAGAACGAGCTATTCTTTCATATTCAAAAGTTTACATCATCTTACAAAAATTATGTCCAACTCGGATCAGAAAGATTCAAAAAGGACTGTTCATTACTGGAATACAAAATCCTGAGGCAAAGCCCAGGAGTACATATTCTTTACACAACAAAAACTCCCTCACACTTAAAAGCTTGTCTTCCACTTATGGGTGATTAAGCTGGAATTCCACCTTAATCTCTCTTGGTGGAATTAGCAGGGCATTTTTTGAAAGTAGATCAGCCTCAGCATTGAGCTCTCGGTAGACATGTCTGAAGGTAATAGAGCTTAAGTAGGTGATAAGGATTTGTATTTGAGTTAACAGTGACTGCAAATGAGGAGCTCTGATCTGTAGCTTGTGATTTGCCCAATCTATAACCATTTTGGAATCACCGAGAACTTGGAGAGTCAAATCTAATGCCTTAGAGCAGTCAGCTGCATAGCCCATAATGTTGTTAGTTCATCCTTTCTATTAGTACTGTGCCCAGTGCCATATAGGATGTTTATTTTGTTGTGACCATTTAGATAAATAACCCCTCCTAAGCCTCCTAACTATGGATTACCTTGGCTTGCCCCGTCGAAATAGGCCCAGAGGAGGTTATTATCAATGGTAGGATGGACCAAAACTCTCTTCTTTTTCTCAATGTCTTCTTGTTTATGTTCTTTTGTCCACTGCATGATTAGGGCCGTAGTAATGTCAAATGGGATTTTGTTTTCAAGAAATATGACAGAATTCTTGCCCGCCAGATGTCATAAAGGAAAAAGGAAGGGAAGGCATTGAAAGTGCGTACCAAAGGGTTCTTCCACCAGTTATGGAAGCAAATTTCCAGAGACATATCCATAGGGACTTCAACATCCACGAGCTTCTTGGTGGCATCCTTCCAGACCGTTTCTGCATAGACACGTGATGAGAATAAGTGGTCTGAAGTTTCAACAAAGTCATGACATAGAGAGCAACGGCTTGGGCCATTCCATCCTCTTTTAACCAGATTGTCCCAAGTAAGAAGCTTGTTACTCAAGACAAGCCACAGAATAATCTTAGCTTTCAATGTGCCCCCTATTTTCCATATCACAGACCACCACCACTTTTTCTCGCCACTGAACTGGTTTTTGTTACATGCTTCATAGCCGAGCTTGGCTGTGTAGTTTCCATCTAGAACATTCAAAGTCCAGACAAGTTTATCTTCAGATTCATCAAGCAATACAACAAAATTCAGCCTTAAGATATTTACAAAATTAGACCATTTTGTAGCTTCTTCGTTTTCAAGGCCTAGTTCATCCGTTGAAATCCAACAATCAACTAGAGATTCATTCACCTTCGCATCTGCTAACATTAGGATATTGATCTCTTGATCTTTTGAATTAGTCCTTCTGACAAATGATAACTGTCTCCCACTCCAACCCATGGGTCTAAGCCAATACGAATCTGCTTTCCGCTACCTATTCTCCAAGTAATCCAATTTTAGATTAAAGGAAAAGATAAAACCAGAGCTTTCCATCCAACTGATTCTCCTATGAAATATTTGTCTCTGCTTCTAAACCAATCAATAATGGAAGAATTTGTGCAATACTTAGAAATCAGCTTCTTACCCTATAAAGATGAAGAGTGTTGAGTTAATCTCCACAGATATTTGGCTGCCAAAGCTAGACAAAAAGTGAGAGGATTCTTGATCCCCCATCCCCCTAGCTCTTTTAAATTTGCAATAGTGGTCCATTTTTCCAAGGGAATACCTTCTCTCCTGCTGCTTGAAGTCCAGAGAAAGGAAAGGCATCTCTTCCTTAGCTTGACCAAAATTCCCTTGGGAATGTAGGAAACAGCTACCCAGTAGACAGGGATGCTCTGAAGAACCACTTTTAATAACGTTAGCCTCCCTCCTCTCGACAGAAACCTGTTTTCCTAGCAAGAGATTCGGGCTTCAACTTTCTTGACAAGCCAAACCTAGTCTTTGAAGGAGTAAGCATCTAGTTTTAAAAAGAAGCCAAGATATTTAAAACCATCCTGAAAAAAGGATATGGGGATAGATAGGAGGGAAACTGCTCTATGCCGAAGTTCTTCAGGGAAATCATGAACCACCAGGTTTGATTTTTCTAGATTTATTTCCATACCCGTAGCCTGTTGATATAAAGAGAGGATATTGGCTAGAACACTTAGATTGTCCTCAGTTCCTTTTCCAAAGAGTAAAACATCATCCACGAATAACAAGTGAGACAGAAATGAAGATTCAGACACCTGTGTCCCATGGAAAGACCGTGAAATCTTGGCCTACTGCATTAGTTTGCTGAGGGCTTCAGCTATGAAGAGGAAGAGAAAAGGGGATAAGGGGCACCCTTGTCTCAAACCTCTGGAAGCACGGAAAAAAGAAGAAGGAGAACCATTAATAAGAACTGAGAAGGAGGATGAGCTTACACAACCCATAATCCAGTTCACCAAATCTACTGAGAAGCCCAATTGGATACGCAAGAGTCTAAGAAAGGTCCAATTCACTCTGTCATATGCTTTGAAAGGTCTAGTTTTAGAGTGAAAGCCCTTTCTTTTTTTTAAAAATAGTATGAATTGTTTCCTGAGCCAGGGACACAACATCGTGGATCTGTCTATTAAAAAGGAATCCAAACTGCTCCTCAGAGACGATTTCACTCATTATAGGCTTCAATTGAAGAGCAATTAGTTTCGAAATAAGTTTGTAAATCAAATTGCAGCAGGAAATAGGACGAAAATCAGCAAAGGTTTGAGCCTTCTGTTTTTTAGCGATGAGGGATAGAAAGGTAGAATTTGAAGCTCCTAAGACTTTCCCAGATTTCTAAGATTCCTGGACAACCAAAAGCAAATCTGATTTTATCAAATCATAAAAACCCAAGAATAATTCTACTGAGAACCCATCAAGGCCTGGGCTCTTACCTTTCTGTAAGGATGAAAGTGTATCTTTTAGTTCATCCTCAATGATTTCCTTCATTAAAGAGCTATTCATTTCCTTCGAGATAGATCTGGGAAAAAGTCTAAGGACTTTTAACATTTCATGTATTTGGCATCCCTCCTTCTCTTTGAATAGAGAGCTAAAGAAGGAGACACCCACTGCTGCTTTAGCTTGGAATTTGGTTACCGATATTCCTTCATCATTCTGAATTTCACTGATAGCGTTTAGATTTCGTCGATAGGAGGCAAATTTGTGGGAAAAAATAGTATTATTTGTTAAGTTTAGCCTAATTTGACTAGCAAGATCACTGAAAGAAACACAATCACAAGATAGAAAAAAATTTACCCTGGGAAATGCTTATGGGGTAGAAAACCCAGCAAAGCTCTCCTCAATATAGATAATCAACCAATACAAAGATGTAGTCCAAGACTAGAACTCCTTCTCCTCCTATGTAGACCTCTCTCTCTCTCTTGTGCGCTACTCACAAGTGGATGAATGAATGAGATAAGTGAGGAACATCCTCCTCTACTTATACTCATCTCCCAATTGACCTTTTACCCTAATGGGACCGACCTCTCCCAGGAGAGTCTAATAACCCCCCAAAAGTAAACTCAGGGCCGACCTCACATGGGAGATATAATAACCCTAGTTACCTCATTCTATCGGAGGAATAAACATCTCCGGATATACAATAGGGTCACCACGGAGGAATGTACCATCTCCAGAATAATAAAATACAAATATAATATTCTTGGAAGTTACAATATTTCAACACTCCCCCTTAACGAGAAGGATATTATAACAACATCTGCAGGAGCAAGGAGTCATCAACTACATGGTACATGATACATCTATAAATCATTGGAAGCTTTCTTCATACATCATCATCAGTAACTCAAACAGTTACTAGAACATAATCAATACTGGAACATCAACATCTTCAGTACTGAGTCTTCATCTTCTGCAGCACTCGAACAGCCATAGTAACATCATCATCTGGATCTCTCGATCAACAGCCTCATCATCTGGATCTACCGATCATAATAGCATCAACAACATCACATCATCAATTGGATCCTACGATCAACATCATCGTCATCATGATCAGTAGCATCATCATCTAGACCATCACGATCAGCATCATCATCATCTAGATCATCACGATCAACAACATCGTCATCTAGATCATCACGATCAGCAACATCGTCATCTAGATCATCTCGATCTACAACATATGGATCATCTCGATCTACAGCATCTGAATCATCTCGATCTAGAACATCTGGATCATCTCGATCTACAGCATCTGGATCATCTCGATCTACAACATCTGGATCATCTGCAACACACATGATCCAATTACGGGGATCAATCCCTCTCATTTTAAGACACCTCTCACGTCTATGGATGATGCAATCCAGATCTACTTACAGGATTGTCAATCCTAATCCTTTTAATACAAATCCATGTCTAGGGACGATGCAGTCCTTGATCCATTTAAGACAAATCCATGTCTAGGGACGATGTAATCCCGACCACAGTGCCAATCCTTTTTCATACTGGATGTGACCTAGATCAGATCTAGGATTTACCACCACAGAGCCAGTCCTTTTCCATACTGGATGTGACCTAGATCAGATCTAGGATTTATCACGTACATTTTGAACCAAAAGTCCAGGGATGATGCAGTCCTATCATCAATTTTCAGAGACAGATGTCTACGGATCAATTCAGGGGACCGAAATCAAGGGATGATGCAATCCCTCTCGTCCACTAGGGACTTCTTTCTCGGATACATATGTCTACAGATCAATTCAGGGGACTGAAGTCCAAGGATGATGCAATCCCTCTCGTCCACTAGGGACTTCTTTCTCGGATACATATGTCTACGGATCAATTCAAGCGACCGAATTCCAAGGATGATGCAATCCCTCTCATCCACTAGGGACTTCTTTCTCGGAGACATATGTCTATGGATCAATTCAGGGGACCGAAGTCCAGGGATGATGCAATCCCTCTCATCCACTAGGGACTTCTTTCTCGGAGACATATGTCTATGGATCTCTTTTAGAACATGTGTCCAAGGATGATACAATCCACTTGTCTACTTAGACCCAGTCTAAGGACCATTCACCGACCTTACTGTCGGTATCACCAATACAGGTATCCACATCATCGACCTCACTGTCGATGCAGGCAATCTCATCATCAGTGACCACATCACTCCCCCTTTCTAGGAGGGTCCTTCTGAACTACACCAAGCTTGTCTCGGAAATACTCAAACTTTACTCGAGACAGAGGTTTGGTCAATATATCAGCAACTTGTTCGTCAGTACTCACATACTCGAGCTTGATAGCTCCTTTCTGCACCATATCCCATATATAAAAATATCGGATCTCTATGTGCTTTGACTTATCATGGAACACTGGATTCGCTGTCATCTTGATACAACTCTGGTTGCCACATATGATCACAGTGGGATCCATATCTAAGTCAAATAGTCCTCATAACAGTTTTCGAAGCCATACTACTTCACAATAGCAGAGCAAGAAGCTATATATTCCGCTTCAGCTGTGCTGAGAAGCACACTAGACTGCTTCCTGCTAAACCACGAGATCATGGCAGATCCTAGACAATAACATCCTCCCGATGTACTTTTCCTGTCTGATACACTTCCTGCCCAATCAACATCTGTGTAGCCATGCAGTTTGAAATCATGATCTCCAAGATAACATAGACCAAAGTCTATCGTACCCTTTAGGTACCTCATCACAAGCTTTGCAGCTATCAAGTGAACTCGTCTAGGTTCCACTAGATACTGACTCAAGGTATTCACGGCAAATCATATTTCTGGTCTGGTATTTGTCAAATACATCAATGACCCAATAATCTGTCTGTATAAAGTCATATCCACCAACTCTGATGAGTCATTAGCTAATAGCTTCATGTTGGAATCCATGGGAGTGGCCATGGCTTTACATTCCAACATGTCAAATCTCTTCAATATTTCCACAGCATACTTTCCCTGGTTGAGAAAGATTCCTCTTGGGCCTTTCCATACTTCCAGACCTAGGAAGTAACGCATCAATCCGAGATCTTTCATCTCAAATTCTGAAGAGAGATTCTTCTTACACTCGATAATCTGTTTCTCATTTCCAGTCAGAAATAGATCATCCACATATAGAAACAATATGACAGGTTCATCATCCATAACTTTGAGATAAAGATTAGGATCAGCTTTACTCTTGGTAAAGCCCAAGCTCGTCAAGAAACTGTCAATTCTTCCATACCAAGCTCTGGGAGCTTGTTTCAATCCATACAAAGCCTTCTTCAGTTTGCATACGTGGGTTCTTCTATCTTCAACCTCAAATCCTTGTGGTTGTTCTATTTACACTTCCTCCTGTTGATCTGATTTTATGAATCAGAGCCAATAAGGAGGTTTTGTCCACACAATCGGCTTAAAGCAGCGTCCGGTGTGTTTGGATTAACAAGACCTCGCAGGTTATGATCCTGCTACCAGCTATTTTGTCTCTTAAGGAAACCTTAAAACTAGCAAAATCTAACCTATTCTAACGTTTATCCTATCTATATATCTACAAATGTCCTAAGGTTGCTTTCGTAAGGAAAGACTTCGATTTTTGGGAAATTTTCTAAATATGAAAACTTACTTATAGTATGCAGAATGATTTAACAGTGCTAAATCAATAATAAAATAAACTTTAAAACTAATTAATCTATTTATCCTATTTAACTCTATCTCAGCTGAGAGCAAATTTGAAACTATATTAATTATTAATCAATAACATAAAACTGAAGTATGCTCTAAATAAACATATTTAAATCATAACGAAAGTAATTCTGCTATGTAATAATAGAAATGAGATTTAACCTCTACATACACAGTCAAATTCCACTTCCAAAACTGATTAATAATTAACTATCAAGACAGTCATTTGAATTTGAAATAATGCTCATTTAAAATTCACTGTTAACATACAAATGGAATTTTAAATAAACAGAAAAGTATATCATTAAAACTGATGTTTATAGTGAACACACTAATAAACAAAACCATAATGAAATATTTATTCAACAACTAACTTGAGATGATAAAGTGAGAAAAACATTTAAACATCAATGTGTCACAGCACACAGAGTTCACGTATAAACAGAAGACAACACACTGAAATATATATATATATATATATATATTTGTGAATCCAAAAATGAATACCAGTCACAGTATCAGTTGCAGATATCAAGTATCATCCACATGAAAGCTTCAGCTTCAAGTTTGATGTAGTACTAGTAACAAAATATATTTCAACAAGTTTTCTTCCACACTCTATCCCCGAGTTCATCAAAAATCTCCATTTATATACTACTGAGAGTCAGTTTTGCTATAAATGTTGCATGCACATTATAGGAACTTATTTAACCAAAAGGGCATCTAATTACACCTACTACTAAAAATAAAAATCGACTGGCCTGAGTCGAGGTATCTCAGAAAGTTCTTGCCCATTCACAAAACTCCAGCTTGTAACAAATCAGCTACATCTCCATGCCATCGCATCAACCACGTCCTGTATTCTTGGAAGAAGGAGGTGATAAAACTTCCTGCATTAAATTCAATCAATGCATTATATTAAAATCAATTTAACACAGTTAACAGAAATACTTAAAAATTATAAATGCATGCCTTTTAAATCTCCGATTTTACAGGCATGCAAAATCGAAATAACCCTTACCTGTTATACTGTGACATTAGAGAAGAGAAAACTATTAAGCCTCATTATGAAGAGCGACTACTCTTCTAGCTTCGGCTAATTTAGCCTTCAACCTGATAATTTTAACATTTTGTTTTTCAATTCGTTCCAATAACAGCTGATTCGTATTTAATATTGATTTCCTGGATTTCTTGAGTTGATTCTTCTTCATGTTGGCCTTTTTCCACCTGTCAATCCATTCTAACAATTCTTTCCTGAAAGTTTTGTTTTCTTCTTCCAATAAGGTTGTACTTAATAGACACTGTTTACGCTTTCCTCTGGACTCTGTGATTTTATCTTGATAAATATTTCCTAATACCTGTTGCAGAGTTTCGGCTTCTCTAGCTACATGAGGAGAACGAGGACTGTCACAATGCTGATTGTGTAATGGTTCAAGTTCTACAGTGTTAACGTTTATTTCTGGTTGATTGCCCTCGACCTCACCTGATTGCACATCACTTCCCTGCGCAGTAGCAGAATTCCCTACATCCATTGTGTTAGGGACAGACATCGGAATATCATCCTCAATATTTACAACTGTAGGTTTAGTAGCTGTAGATTTGGAAGTCTATGGATCAGACCTATATCCTGGAATCGAATGGAAATTATGCATGCTTCTAGTGACTCTACGCGAAAACGATAAGTTTTCAAAATTCAACCCTTCCTTGTCACCACAAACCTGAGCTAAATGGTTCAACTTATGCATAGAATCTTTATCACATTTATCAGGTTTATCAATTTCCCCTTCGGCTAATCCTTCTTTTGGTTTTGCAGGGTTGCCATCATTCTTACCAGGTTCGGGTTTATCTAATATTTCCCTAGAATCGCAGGGAACTGAAACCCTATCAGCATCTTCATTTATCTCATCATCTATGGGCATGTTTACGACCTCTGGTTCCTTAACCTCTGAGCTATTAACCTCGGGATTTATGACTTTTCGTCTTCTACGAGTTCGAGGAGATGGATTAGGCCAATACTGTGCTGGCCCCAATCGACAATCAACTAGAAATTTATCCCAAGACAGACCTTTTGCAGATAATTGGAATTGCAGTAAAATTTTTATCAATCCATGATGACACAAACTATTGTCAGGGTTATTGAAATTCCTTACAGACTGTGACATTTTCTTAAGGCTTTGCCAAAGATAGAAGGGCAAATTAAGTTTACAACCCTTTACTGCTAACAACAACCATAAATGATACAAGTGCAGATGGGAATAGCGTCCACAACAGGTTACGTACCTTACTAAGATTTCATAGTAAGCTCTCCATTCGGGCTTTAGAAATTTTACAGGTACGCCTATCCTCAGCTTCATTTTATCTGGTAAAGGAATTAACAAAGCCAAACACTTCTTCTTGTCAACCATAGTGCCCTTAAACCAGCGTTCTCCCACTTGAGGAAGTTTCGTGGCTTCAGCAATTTTGTCTTCATTGATAACAAATTCGAAACCCCCAATTCGCACCCTGTCATCTTCAAAACTCATTGCAAACATCTTAGTAATCTCCGTATGGTGACCATCAAAGCTTCGAAAGAAATGTGTCCATCCCATTTTCTCAAATCTCTTGGCAACTTCCTGGTTGGCTTCAATAATTTCAAACCCTGAGATCTCAAAACGATTCAGAGGAGACATGGTTTCTCCAGCACTTTCTGGGCTTGGTCGCGAAATGAAAGGGAAAGTGAAAACAGAGGGAATAGGTATCCATACACACGACATGATAGATAATCTTCACATGCTTCAAATCTAATCAGAAATCAAATCTCTGAACCTACCATTTTAGCGGGATTTCGAGCAGTGATAAATGTTACAACTTTCACACTACACCATGATTTATGCCAATTTATCTACGTTTGACCATGCCTGTTAGTGATAACCACTTAACTTGGTGAACCAGCGATACTAAGACTGATAGAATCATCATTACAATCATTGATTATTGACAGTGGTTCATAATTAATAGGTACAATGGCGTAATTTGAAATGACTGTTAGCAATTAACACTGTCAACACGATTTTACCAAATGCATACAACTGTCGATTCTGTCAAGGGTGAAAGCCACGTTTTCATGCCAGCTCATCGATCCAAAACGTTTATTGATTTAACCATTGGTTTATTGCATGGCCAGTTCATCAAACAATCATCCCTGTTTTATTATGTTACGTAGTGGTATGAAGAGTAATAAATCGCATTTTAATGTTAACGAGGCATTAATCAAATGGCTAGCTTAATGTTTATTCTATGTATATGTACAAAGCTATATATATATGTACAACACTAAGTGTAAAAACCTTTTAAACATTCTATTGATATATTATACCATCATATAGGGTATTTATCATATGTAAAAATTGCCTATACAAACCTCCTTTATCCATTAACTATGATATTTACAAAGTTCATAATAGGGTATTACATACGATGTTAACTTCCAAAATTCTCTTAGTCTTAGGACTAATAATACCCTAAACAATGTGTTTTATGATATTTCTCTTGGCACAAATCCCTTAAGTCACATAAATTCATTTTGATGTTTTAAATAGTTTTAATGAGACTTTACGAAACTTGTCTGACATTCGTTTAAAAGCCAAGTTTTATGATCAAGTTCCTATCAACTCTAGAAACATTAAATTACTTTCCTTTGATTAAGAGTACCTTCAGAATCAAAGATTCTGAAGGTGCTCTAACATAATTTTTGAATTGATAAATCACATAAAGAGCTGATCTCTCTTCATTTTGTCAAGAAATGAAGAGGTTGTTGCTGGCTGCCAACACCTCCTCAATCACACCATTTAGGAAGGTTGTCTTCACATCCATCTGGTGTAATTCCCACTTCATCATGGATACAAATTCCATGATGGTTCTAATGGAAGTGTACCTTGCAACTGGTGCAAATGTTTCTTCATAGTCAATTCCCTCTTTCTGAGAGAATCCTCTAGCCATAAACCTTGCCTTATACTTTTCAATGCTGCCATCCACATCATGCTTTATCTTGTATATCCATTTGGAGGATACCACACCCTTATCCTTTGGCTTGGGAACTATATCCCAAACATCATTTTTCATTATTGATTGGTACTCCTCCGTCATTGCCTCCACCCACTCTTTCTTATGAGATGCTTCTTCATAACTGGTGGGTTCTTGCTCTACAAGATCACACATTAGGGCCACATAGTTGGAGAATGTCTTTGGTTTCTTGCTCACCCTAGTGGAGCCTTCAGGATCTCCATACTTTTCTTCTTGAAATGTTCATGACAGGGGGTTCTTGTGGTTCTGACATGTCATGGTCTTCAAAAGTGTGTGCAGCTTCTGTAATTCTAGAAGGTGCCTCTTCCTCATATACTTCTTCATACTGGCACTTCCTAGATCTCTTGAGGGCTGCCTCTTCATCAAATGTCACATCCCTACTTATTTCCATATGATGGAATCTTGGGATGTATATTCTGAATGCTTTGGATGCTTCACAACATCCAACAAATATTCATTTCTTCCCAGAAGGATCTAGCTTGGTCCTCTTTTCTTTTGGAATGTGAATGTATACTGGGAATCAAAATATCTTGAGGTGACTTACCTCAGGCTTCTTTCCTGTGAACACTTCTTCTGGGGTCTTGAAATCAAGAGCACTATGATATAGTCTATGCTACACATAGACTTTTGTCCTGGTTGCTTCAGCCCATAGATACATAGGTAGGTCTTGATCATGTATCATTGTTTTTACTGCTTCCATAATAGTTCCATTATTTCTTTCCGCAACACCATTCTGTTGGGGATTGTAGGGAGTGGTTAGTTCCCTCTTGATTCCAGCTTCTTTACAAAAGACTTCAAAATCTTTTGAGGTATATTCTCCACCATTATTTGTCCTGAGTATCTTAATCTTCTTTTCTGAATGGTTTTATATCAAGGCTTTGTATTCCTTGAACTTTCCAAAGACTTCATCTTTTCCCTTCAGAAAATATATCCAAGTCTTCCTTGAGTAGTCATCAATAAAAGTAAGATAGTATTCATATCCACTCAAGGATGTGGATGGAATTGTTCCACATACATCTGAATGAATCAATTCCAATGTACTCTTAGTCTTTGTATCACTCTTTGGAAATGGGTTCTTGACATTCTTTCCATTTGCACACCCTTTGCAAGTGCCATCATGATCAATCTTTAAGTCTAGTAATCATATGACTACCTTTCTCACATGAGGTAGTGCTTTGTAGTTAATGTGAGCAAGCCTTCTATGCCATAGCCACTTGGGCTAGTGAATTAATGAACAAGGGTAGCTTCTGGATGGCCCTTGAGTTTGTATAGACCTCCTTCCTCTTCACCAATAACAATTGCATCCTCAATTGATTTTCCTTTGGGCCACATTAGTACTTTCCCTTCTATGAATGCAACCCTATAGCCTTTCTTATCCAAATAAGAGATAGAGAGTAAGTTCTTATTCAAACCTGGTACATATAAGATTTCCTTCATCTTCAATGGGGTTCCAGAATCAAGCTTGTAGCTTGCTTCACCAATTCCCTTGATGGGATATTAATAGTCATCTCCTAGAGATACCTTCTGTGGAGAGGTCTTCTCTTCAAGTCTTGAGAGAGTCTTCTTTTGTCATGTCTTGTGCTTTGAAGCACCACTATCAATGAGCCATGTATCTTCTCCGGGTGTCACAGACCCAGAGAGTGCAGAGAATAGAGCATATTCTTCTGCATCTTCTTTTTCTATTTTAGTTCTTTTTTAGGCCTTTCCTCTTCCTCTTCTTCACTATCATCTTCTTCCAAATGTGCTTGATGTCTTTTGTGAATATTCTTCTTCTTCTTTGAAGGACAATTTCTAGCAATGTGTCCTAGTTTGTGACAACTATAACATTGAACTGAGGAGAGATCTCTTTCTGATTTTACTCCCCCTTTCCTTTTAAATCTATGAGGAGGTTGTGACTCCTTATGACCATTCTTCTTGGAGTTGAAATGACTCCTTCTTCTTCTTTTGGTGTGAGTAGCCAAAGCTTGGTCATCCCCCTTGAGAAGGGCTTCTCTATTGGCTACCCTAGCTTCTTCTTGAATGCAATCCTCCCATACCACATCAAATTTCATACTTTCTTTCCTGGCACACATAGTTTGGATGAATGACTCCCAAGGTCTAGTGAGACCATTTAGAGCAGTCATAACTAGTTCATCTTCATCAAGGGTATCTCCAATGGAATCTAGTTGTTCCTTGAACTGGGAAACCCTTGAGAAATAATCTTGAATAGATTCTCCTTTATTCATCTTGGTGCTCTTCAATTGAGCTCTCATATTTAGCTTCCTATTGATGTTCTTTCCCTCATACATTCTGGAAAGGGCATCATACATTTCCTTTGGGATCTTCTTGGATGCCACTTGGGGAATCAAGTGGTCCTTGATAGAATCAGCAATGATTCTCTTTGCCCTAATCAGGTCCTTCCTATACTTTTCTTTGGCTTCATCTTCTTCAGGTTCTGCAACCTCATCCTTGATATATTGGACAAGATCATTCTCTTCAAGAATGAGACCAATTCTGTATTTCCATGCTCGAAAATTTTCTATACCCTCTAGCTTATCTTCAAGCTTAGTGCTTGGAGCCATCTTATCCAGGGGTCAAAGAGATTGAAGTTTCTCAAGAGATAGAATAACACTTACCAGGAGGTGTGCTTGACTCTGAGTTGAAAGTTCTGGTGTGTTCTGCTTATGGAAACTTCAACTTTTCACTTTCCGGATCTGCAACAGAATTTCTGGTTTTCTGGTTTTCTGGTGCACAGGTTCGCAGCTTTTCTGGTTCACTGGTGCACAAATGCACAGCTTTTCTGCTTCTCTGGTTTTCTGGTTTTCTATACTTTTGGTCAAACTAGGGTTTGACTTTTCGAGAGTTCTACCCAACCAAAAATCTCGATCCAGGGCTCAAAACTTCAATTTTGAGGAGGGCTATCCAGCCATGCAATCAGAATCCAAAAATTCCAACTTTTGCAAAAACCCTAATTTTCACCGAAGGAGGAGAGAGAGGTATTTTCACCTTGTGAAAGATGTCCTATTCAGGATAGCTTTGATACCATGTTAAGTTTAGCCTAATTTGACTAGCAAGATCACTGAAAGAAACACAATCACAAGATAGACAAAGATTTACCCTGGGAAACCCTCATGGGGTAGAAAACCCAGCAAAGCTTTCCTCAATATAGATAATCAACCAATACAAAGATGTAGTCCAAGACTAGAGCTCCTTCTCCTCCTATGCGGACCTCTCTCTCTCTTGTGTGCTACTCAAAAGTGGATGAATGAATGAGATAAGTGAGGAACATCCTCCTCTACTTATACTCATCTCCCGACTGACCTTTTACCCTAATGGGGCCGACCTCTCCTAGGAGAGTCTAATAACCCCCCAAAAGTAAACTCAGGGCCGACCTCACATGGGAGATCTAATAACCCTAGTTACCTCATTCTCTTGGAGGAATAAACATCTCCGGATATACAATAGGGTCACCACGGAGGAATGTACCATCTCCGGAATAATAAAATACAAATATAATATTCTTGGAAGTTACAATATTTCAACATTATTGTCCCCTTCTATTATCCATACTGCTCGGCTCTTCAGTCGCCTCTTCTTTGGCTAACAGTTTCGATCTTGAGAGTTCTAGATTCTTTAGTTTCTCCATCTCTTCAAGGGAAAAAACACCGGGATTATTGTTTTTGTACAAAGCCGAGATTTCCTCTTCAACTGCTTTTAAAAGAGCTTGTTGATTCTTGTTGTAATTAAAGGACCAGCTCTTAGAAACCTCCTTAGCTTTAGATAAGTTGTCCCTTAATTGCTTCGAGTCATGTGAAGAGGGGATTACTGGAATCCAATGATCCTTGATCAACTGCAAGTAACTCTCCTCTTTAAGCCATAAAGGGTTAAAACGGAAAGGGGCTTTTGGCTTGTTATCCTAAAGCATGTCGAGGAGAATGGGGCGATGATCTGAGAGTCCTCCTTCCTCGATCCAAGAAGAGATAGCGAGATGAATGTCTAAGAAGTGGTTTGAGACAAGAAATCTGTCTAGTCTCTTCGAGATGGATTTGTCTCCACTTCTTCTGTTTCTCCATGTTGGTTCTAATTTGCAAGGGGCGACGTCCACAAGGTTGTTAGTTTCGAACAATGAGATGAGGAAATTACTGAGGGAGTATGGTCTTGCAAGGTTACCCCATATTTCACTAACTGAGACCGTTATATTTAGATCCCCTCCTAAAATTAACTGTTGATCCTCTAATAAACCGAGGGATGCCAAATTTTCCCAAAAAGGTCTTCAATTAATAAAGGGACCATAAACATTCAGCAATGTAACGGATAAACCTGTTGCAAAGTATTTCAAAACCGTCTTTAGAACTGAATCAAAACTTTCATAGGCCACTTTTTCCAACGTAGGATCCCAGCCTGTTAATAAACCCCCTGAGTGACCGTCCGCATCCTAAGAGGGGAAAGACCATTCCTTGAGCCAAGGTCCAACTAAATCTATAGCTTTGGAGCCTTCCGTCCTTGTTTCCTGAAGAAGGAGTACGGTTGGATTCAGGATTTTTATAAACCATTTGAGGGCATTTTGTTTGGGGGGGGGGCTAACCCCCTACAAGTGAAAGAGAGAAGACGCATTAAGGAACCTTGAGCTGGGCACTGCCTACTCTAAGGGCCCTAGTTATGGTGGTTTGTTTACCATCTTTAATTTACTTAACAGCTTGATTTTTAGCCTTAGTAAGGAAAGACTTCCTTCCCAGAGAAATTTTGGGTGTAGGATCCAATTCCAGACCGCCCGATATTATTTCCACATTTTCTTCTATCAAACCCTTTTTTTCTAAAATGCCAGTTTTGGACCAGGTGTTGTAAAATTTCGGAGGAAGGAGTTTAGAGGGGAAAGAAGTTGATGTGGAGGGTATCCCTTTCAAAGGGGAGGACGAAAGGGGGGACGTGTGCAAAGGAGAAAGGGGGGGACCAGGTGGAACTGGAGAAACTGACAAATCTGAAATAAAGACATCAGGAGTTAACAAAGGAGGGGAAAAGGGAGATGAAATAACATTCTTACTGGGACACGGTGCCGAAGGTTCAGGAATATATTCACGCTTATTTTCCAGATTGGAAGCAGTTACTGATAGAAAATTTCTGGTCTCTGATGTTTCTGCCACCACTGTTCCGGTCTCCGCTATTCCGGCCTCCGCTAGTCCGGGTTCCGAGTAAACAAGTCCCGTTATAGGGCTGATATTATCAGTCTTCGCCACCTTCTTCACCCAGACCTTCTTAAAGCTGTGCGGATAAACTGGAGAAGGACAATCCCGAGCTAAATGGCCAACCTTCCTGCACCCATAACATCTGAAAGGAATTTTCCAGTAGTCCGACCTTTGATTCCAGATGCTACTAAACATTTCAATTTTCAATTCCTCATAAAGATCGTCCCGTAAGTCCAATTCAACCAAAATCCGGGTGCATCTACAATCCACTTTAAACTCCCAATTATCCTCTAAAGCAATAAAACGACCCAATTTACCTCCGATTGCTTCCAGGATCTGGTTTTGCCAGAAGATTAATGGTAAACCGGGAATTATTACCCAAACTCGTTGAACATTCTGTGGTTCCCTTCTAGCATCAAAATCCACTTTCCATTCTTTAAGGATCAACCCTGACGGGCCCCAATTCCAATTCTGGTTTAAGAGACAACGTCTGTCGAGTTCGGAGTGCACATGGAAGAGTATCCAACCCCGAGACAAAATATGAAAGGAGGGTAGCTACTCCAGCACAGACTTCCAATTGATCTCCATCCAACTTCTCAGGGCCGGTTCACTAACCTGCTTACCATAGAACCTACCAACTAATGCTGTAGAGAGATATCCAGGAACCTCTTCGATGCCTATTTCTTTTCCCACCACAAGCGAGGCCGCCACATTTTTGGATAAAGCTCCTTTTCTTTTATGTCCATCTCTCATGTTAGAGGTTTTGAGCGTACTGATAGCATTATTTTGGAGCATGTCCAATGGTCCCATCTTAATGGCCGACTGGTGCGGAGCTGGGACAAAAGTCACTTCAACCGCCTTTTCCAAACTACACTTGAAGCCATGATCGTCTAGGAAGATTTCGCCATGTTCGGGTGAAAAATCATAATTGACCTCGTCAATTACCATGATGAAGGTATATGCGCGCAGGTACAGGAGGTGACGTAGAGATAGAGAGGGCTAGGGTAAGGGAGCATGCAGACGGAGGTAACAAGAGGACACAAGTCTGCAGGAAAGGAGGATGTGTGTAAAAGGAAGCGGATGAAACGGGAAGATAGATGGGAGGCACGTGAGGGCTCGAGGAGAAGGACATACCTTACATCATGGTGGAGGAGAGACAGGAGAAAAAGAGCGAAGAAAGTTAAGAGGAGGAGCATAAAAATAATGGGCATAAACATAAACGAAACTTCGGGCAAAGTGCGCAATTACTGACCCCCCCCCGAAAAGAAACCCCCCCCCAATTGTTTCGAAGAAACTTCAAGCATCCACATATATATATATAATACATGATTAAAATTTTAAAATGGAGAAGTTATTTTTTTACCTACTAATGTACCTAAACTAATGTGGTAACCCCTAAGGACTTACCAAAAAATAATGATTTTTTTGGGTAAAATAAGAAAACTTCATATTAACAGAGTATACAGGAAATTACAAACCGGATTTCATGCACCAGTTTGCCATAGAGTCTGAGAGACAGTCTATCATTTAATCCCTTTTACACTGTATCAGCCCTAGGGTCCCTCTCCCGAAGGAGAAAACATGACATACAACCATATATCTAAAGATGCCCGAGACTAGCTTGAACATACATATTAAAGCAAACACCCAATCCCCACAAAAATGTATAATTAGAAAGGCATTCAAAATCCATGACTTAAAAAAACAAAGCCTTGTCCTGGTTGCCACCAGTATCCCAAGAGCCACAAAACATCCAAAAATAGCCTTCATACATATTGCATCACTATTACAGAGATCATTTATCCAATTCCCATCAACATACATGACCCAGCCAAAATTAAGATACAAACACATAAGAATGGAGCACAAAAAACCTACTCAGTCTCGGTTGAGCGGCTACTAATTCTTGTCCAAGAAAGAAGGACCCTCCTTTGCACCCGCAACTCCTCTGCTCCTGTCGACTGTGCCATTGCCCGTCCTGGTGTTATGTTCCTCCATGACTTGTCCAACTTCGGAGTATCCCATCTTTGGGAGAAATGGGAGCCCCATTTCCTTGCTAATTGCATCTATTTTCATATGAAGGAGTCGGGTATCAACATATAAATCTTTCCATAAGGCCACATGAATTTCATCACCTCCAAGCTTCTCCTCCGTTTCAAGAAGCACTTGACTCAACAATCCTTTGATTACCCAATACAGGGTTACCATTTTCACGAATAGACCATGGCGAGCTCTTGTCGACCCAGGGTCTTGAATCCAATTTTCAAGAACCGCCTCATCCAGCGAGGGCATGTTTTCCAGGCCCTCTCTCCAGATCCCGTCTTCCATCAACTCGAGGTCCACTCTAATAGTCAGAGGAATCGAAGTGCGGTATTTCCAGGCCACCAGCATTGCCCTGGTTTTCTCACAATTCACCCTCCTTCGATGCAGGTTTTTCGGATTTTACTTAGTCCCATTAGTCCCCATGCTGCACAGCACGCATACATAGAGCAGTCTGCCACCCAAAACACTGCCACCTCTCGTCTCCTTCTCACCCCAACTCACATAATTCTTCTTTGCTACACTATCGAAAACACAACTTTCACTTCCTGCACCGTTGCACCATTTAATGGTGATGGACAAACCACAAATGGAAATTTCCATAATTGGCGATATGAATTTCCCCGTCTACTCCCTTGAAATAGTGTGTACTCCACTGGTTATCATAATGGCCATGGCCGAATCCACCCACTCTCTGTACTACCAGCCTCCTTCATAACCATCTTCAATTGTCGTCGCGTACTACGATGTACCTTCACTTTAAGCCACACTCGGGGAGATGTTGCTTCCTTTTCCCTACCACTTGTCCTCATAAATACATGCATCCTCCACATGGCTGACCGTATCTGCATGAGATCGCGTTGACATGTCCCTCGGTTGGCTCCTCTCACTTGCATCTGGGTCCAAAAAATAATGATTTTAACAAAGCTTAATTTTAGATTGGATAAATCATATTTTTAATTATGATATATATTTAGAATCATATTTTTAACAAAGCTTAATTATTTTTTAATGTGTCCCCTCCTTCTGCTTTTAATGATGGGTGTGCAATAGTCTTGTAAGGGAGATGAATAACTCTATGGTCTCTCTTTCTAAAGATGTATTTCGATCTCCCTCATGTATTAAGAGAGAGAAAAAGGTTATGGAAGCTATTGTCGCCCAAGAGAGCCAAAATCTTATCTTAGCAAGCCTTTCTAAAAACAAAAAGGTCACAACTTCAATTACCTCGGCCTATGAATTTGAATCCAAAAAATACAAGATTTTGGTGGATGGTGGTGTGAAAGTAGGTTTAGCCTTAAACGAAGATGAACCAACGGTTGTGGGTAGGAATTTGAACATTTTCCTCACAAAATCTTAGGCAAAGAAATATATTTAGGAAGGAAAGCAAACCACAACCGTAAAGGCCCTTAGAGCAGGGAAATCCCTACAAAAGATGGCTCAATGATTTTAATTTCTTTTAATGCCAGAGGGGTGGGAGGGTCCCACGAGCATTAATCCATCAAACAACTCTTTAGAGTATACAATACAGATGTTATCGTGATTTAGGAATCAATGTGTTCAAGCGAAAAGGAAGTCAATTTTCTTTCCTCTTTTCTAAAGGATTGGTCCTTTAGCGCTATTGATGTTGAGGGCCAATGAGGACTAATAATGGAATCGAGCCATGGAATAAAGGCTATCATGATAGTCAACTTAACCTTTATGATTTTAGTTGATCTTGAGTAAAAAGAATTTTCTTGTTCTCCGAAGTGCTTGAACTTGTATGGGTCATATGTGGAGAGAAAGGCCTTTTGGGAGAATATGTCAGAAGCAAGCTTGCTCGAACATAGTGGTTTTGTAGTAGGTAGAGATTTAAACTTAACGACTTCTCTAATGGTATTTTTTTTGTGGGGGAGCCAAAGCAGATCCCTTGGGTGATCTCTTCTCCCACTTGTTTGAATAAAATAACCTAATAGATTTGAACCCCACACAGTTAATCCCAACCTGGCGAAATGGGAGAAAAGGAAAGGAGGCCATATCCAAAAGGTTGGATAGGTTCTTGGTTTCAGAGGATTTAATCAGTGGGCACTCAAGTATAAAACATGGTTCGAGGTTGGAGGAATCTATGATCATCAACCTATCTTGTTGAGGTTGGAATGGGATGACAAGAAGCCTCCAGGCTCCCTTGAAATTTAATCACGCATGGCTTCTTGAAGAGGACTTCTAAAATTTGATTCTCTATAATTGGGACCATATAGTCTTGATTATCGGGGACCTATCCATGCAACAATTTGTAGCTTCCCTTTGGAAAATTAAGGAAACCATAAAAAACTAGGCAAAAATTCATGTCACCAAATTGCAAGGAGAGTTAAAGGAAATATAGGACAAGAGAATAATTTTGTTTGATGAAAATACTTCTAGTATTTTCCCTAAGGAAGAAGTTGAAACTCTTAAAACTATAGAAGGAAAGAGATTAGACTTATTGAACAAGGAAGAAATTACTTAGAATCCAAAGAGTAGGGAATTATGGTTGAAAGAGGGTGATAACAATATTTTTTTCCATAATTAAGCAAATTACATAATGACCCTGAATACTATTTGGGAGTGAAATATTCCCAATAGAGAGTTGGTAAGATCTTTCGAAGACAAGACCAAGGTAGGTGGAATTTATTTTTCCTCCCTCTTCAAGGATCTTGATGGATGCCCGATTGAGGAGATATTTTAGATCATAAGGTTGGTGCCTAGACTTATATATGAGGAACACAATAGATTCACTGAGGCAAATATAACTTGTGAAGAGATTAAGCATACCCTGTTGTCCTTCAAGAAAGGAAAGAGTCCCAGTCCTTATGGAATTACAGTAGAATTTTATCTGGATTTCTTTTATTTGCTCAAAGAGAACTTACTAAAGGTAGTTCAAGAGTCCAAAGAAGTGGTGAAAGTGACAAAATCCATGTATTCAACCTTCATCGCACTCATCTCGAAGAAACATGATTCTCTTTCCCTTTATGAATACAAACCTATCTCTTTGTGCAATCTTATTTATAGACTCATTTCAAACATTATTGCTAACATATTGAAAGGAATTTTGTTACGTATCATTTTGGAAGAGAAATTTGGCTTCCTCTTCAACCATGGGATCCATGATGCTTTAGCATCTGCATGGGATGGAATGCACTCTATCAAAGAGAAAAAGATGAAAGTTGTTGTTTTAAATATTGACTTGGAAAAATTCTATGACAAAGTGAAGTGGGTCTATTTGAAATTGATATTAATTTAGATGGTATGAGTTTACATGCAGTTAATTGGATCATTGGGGTGTATTCAGTCAGCTAATTTCACTGTTCTTATTAATGGTTGTTATGGAGAAAACTTCCTATGGCTTGGGGCAGAGCACAACAAACAGCTGACTACCAGAAAATGACTCAATTCCCAATACAATGCTATATAAATGACAATGCTAAGATAATGGAGAAAAGACCAACCTTCAACCGGATGTTTAGAGTAGATCCCCGTTGAGATTTCAACTTCTACACTTGAACCTGCCGATTAGTCTCAACAACAAGTACAAGCAAGTGCATATAACATGTGAAAGACATTAGCATAATCAATAGCATGATCCATGATATCTTAAGCAAATATAACCCAATGTAATTTAACAATATTCACAACATCAATTGGACGAGAAAATGAGTGTTTCCATTAATGAATAACAAGAAGTACAATATACGACCTCTTGCCGGCAACCAATCTAAACCAAGAACTGGGTCTCTCCACTTGTGCCTCCACCACTTCAATCCGCCATGCGATGGCAAACTCCAACTATGAAAGGAGTTTGGTAGGTGAACATAAGGAGTTCACAACAACAAGGATCAATGAGTGTAGACTCAAGTCACGACAAAAATCCACTAGATTTATCTTGCTCTCTCTTTCTCCACCCTTCCATACACCATAAGAGATCAATATATAGCCTTCCAAAGGTAAGTGAAAGGACACATCGAGGCGTTTCGGGGCATATGGAGGGACAAAGGTCACCCTAAGACCGCTTTTGGGGAGTAAAAAATAATTTCTAATGATTTTTACCATTTTACTTGGTACCCGCGGGCTAGAGTGGAACAGCCTGCGTGTACGCTGGCTATAATCTGTCAGCAAGAGTATAGGAAGAAAAATAGGGAAAAAATGTGTTTTCTGGAGGACATAAAGTGAATCTGAGTCAGTGAAATGGATCCTGAAGGCCAAAGAATGTTGATGCTCACAAGGTGGAAAATTATGCTGTAACAGATGCCCCCTAGTGTGTGAGGTTAGAGAAGGTAATACGATGGCCGAAATACATTATAAATCTCAAAAGTGGAGTGATGGAGACACAAATGGAGAGAGTATCTCACTTGTCATAATACAATAAAATCTCTGAGGACATGTCAGTATAATACAACAATCTGATACAATGGCCATGATAGGAAGTACATAGTGAATACATGTCATAGGAGATCATAGCCATGATCCATACAGTAAGATATGGTCTCCTGCTGAAAAGTAAACAACTGGTGCAATACTGGAGGTACAAACTGCTTATGTCTGAGAGGCGATATCTCAAATGTACAGTCATGATGAAGAGCAGCATACTGAATGCTACTAATGTCTGGGGTCTTTTACACAAATCATCTACGGTGCAAGTCCCATGAAGTGAATAAAGGTGTTGAGGTCGAACCTGATGTGACATCGTTTGATTGCCAGTCAATAATGTATACCGTTAACAGACGCGAGATAACCCACCGATAATGAAAATGGGCATCAAGGCACATATTACAATCATCAAAGTGCGAATAGATGTGTTGAAGTCGAACACTAATATGAATCCATCGATCAGGGAACATTGATGTATTCCCAAAACTGTCGATGGCGAGAGAACCTACCACTAATGACTGCAAGCTTCAAGGTACTCAACCGACTCTAAGTCTCAATTCCGAAATAAATGAGTTGAATTCGACGGAACGAAACTCGCTGGAAGGAAGGCATTAAGGCATCCCCCATCAACCAACATGAGGTAACAGCTACGCTGAAATATTTGGAAGAACTCAGATGAAACGAACTAACTCAATAAGGATGGCCGACATGTAATACTCAAGAGATCTGAGAAGTGTTCGACTCTGGTTTCAGGACTTCCTTTGAATAATAGCATGAGCAGATGGATAGACTCAGGCAGCATAGACTCGACATGACACTATGCGATGCAGGAGGCATCAACAAAGGGCTCCATAATGACTGGAAGCTTAACCAATTGGTGGAGTAAACTGAGAAATGAGTACAGCTCCTAAGGTCTAACTACAGTCCCAACTCATAATGTATGGACTGGAATGAATGCTCTGTTCAAAGGCGACACAACAGCTGCCAACAACAAGAAGTAAATAATCTCTTGTCCAGCTTTTTGGAATATCTGATTTTTTTGGTCTTTTTCATATTTGGAAAGCTTGAAAAAGAATAAAATTGCTTATAGTACAACAATTGAGGGAACGAGTGTCAAATAGCGAGTAGACTAGTCCCAAGCAATGGAACATACCTATGATCAATGCAAGTAAGCATGTGCAGGATCTGGACACTGAGAGGGGTGTTCCCTCAAGGTCAAGGGTCATTAAACTATGAAAGGAAAATGAAATCTCTACAAGGCTCGACAGGGGAAGTGCTCAGGCACCAGGCTAATAATCGAGTAAGCAAGAGCCGACATAAGGCTCAAGCGGCAAGCACGATGATGAAATGCAATCACAATTGATAGAAAATGGGGGGAGTCCTTATGGGAGACGGTCAGCATAAGACAAAGTAGAGTATGAGTCTTTATCGCAAAGTCATGGTGTAACTACGAAGGACTCCCAATCTTAAAGAGAGACAACAACATGGGCGCCAAAAGGCATAAAAGGGATCTAACTAGAGAACCCATGGTCGGATAGGCCCTACCGCCAAATAACGACACTTCTATAATAGTGTGAAAGATCTGTGTCGGTTAAGAAGCGGGGTCGCACCTAGGGTTAATAAAAACGGTCAGAAGGTCAAATGCATACTGCATGTGAAAATGACATCTAACCTATATGACAAGTGTGAAATATACCTGTCATAGGTGTGAAGCGGTCAAAAAACCAACTCTTGTCGAAGAAATCTGTTCAAAATGCTACTCCAAGACATCACATTAGTCCAAAATAGCTTAAATTGACGAAAACTATAAGAAAGTGGGTTTTGAAAACTATAAATAGTAATAAAAAATTACAATTTACAATTCACCCCAAATAGTGAGTTTGGTTAGTTTTTCACCTGAGATTTCAGTCGTTGATTTTGGGAGCTACGGGCATCCGTTCGTCGAGCCGTCTGGAGCAGGTTAGCTATCTCAGCCTTATCTTTCATTTGGTAGTTTTTATTTCATTTTTCAGTGGTCCAATTTTTTTATTGGGCAAGCCCTACTTCTCTACGGCATTGTACGTGGGCTACAGTTATACAGGTCGCAGGTAGACGCCTCTATTTGTTGAATAGCCTGCGGGTACTGCCGTGAAGTTGATTTTTTAAGTGCAAAAAGCTAAACTTCTTGTGTTTCTTCCTCCAGGATGGTTCTAGAGTGGAGGGAAAGGGAGCATGACCTTGTGGATGAGGCTGTCCGCCAAGATTTTCCTGCACAACAAGCATTACAAGCATGTGGGATTTTCAAATTTTGGAGCATTGGGGGTTTGAGGGCCCAAAACCAATTGCTCCGTCGCTTGATAGACTACTGGGACGTAGACACACAAAATTTCAACCTGGATGGTCAAACACTCACCTTGGAGGTGGATGACATATATTTCATTACAGGATTGTCCTATCAAGGGGAAGTGGTTAGTCTTCGATCTCGTACTGTGGGTGGTGGGATCACCATTGCCGACTACATAGAGTGGTACTGTCTTCCCAACACCCGGAAGGTGGGGAGTGATGTACACATTGGATCCATAGTCAGTCTGAGTATGAAGATTATAGTGTCCACTCTTGTCAAGATTACAGGTTCGGCAGCTCTACACCAGGCATCAAGGCCGGTGATGTTCTACGCCGTAGAGTGCATGCAGCCCATGGTATATGACTGGTGCACAACGTTACTGGTGTCTATGAAGACCTAGTTAACAGAGTGCAAGCGTGGAGAGTCAAAAAAATTCGAATACGGCAGTATACTATGCAGCTTTTTCTTCGAGAGAGTTTCGGGGCTCAGTCCGAGGGTTGAAGTCCCTCCTCATAGTCTCTATGACCCAGCCCTGACCCGGTGGGCAGAGGTATTGATGCGACAGGGTGGTTTCCAGCAGGCATCACCATACACAGATGAGTTCTTCCACTAGTGGGACCGACAGGTCATAGCCATTGACGACTATCCATATGCAGGGATAGACTTCCATGGCGATCGCAACATGCCACTTCCTCCAGGGACTGCGTTCGGAGACATTGGTATGTTACTCTTTTTATGTTTTGTATATTTATTTTTTGGGGATTTTTTATTATATATGAAAATGCAAAAATATTTTTGGTGTAGTATCACATATTGACATTCTACTGTTGCTCGTAGATACGGGTCCGCGAAGACCAGATGGTTTCTCGAGACATCGTCAACGGGGCAGGGGTGTAGAGGTAGTTGGTGCGGCTGCAGAGCGCACACTAGAGACCGTATGGGTCAACCTGTCCCATATGACCAACAGAGTGCCCATGATTGAGGTAGAGCATCTGCCAAAGGAGATGCAACGACACGTTGTGGGAGTACCAAGAACCTGGGTGCGGCTACTGTGGCGCATAGCCAATGCAGTACATTATTATTATCAGACACATCCTGCCGAGGCATCTAGGCATCCTCCTAGGGCGTAGATATCTTAGAGTCCCATATTTTGTATCAATATGTATATTTTTTAGAGCTACGGGCTCTAGTTTTGTATTGTGACACTACCTTTTTGGACAAGTTATTTATATATAAAAACTATGATTCTTCGGTTCTACTATATGTGTATGTACAAATGTGTGAATGAATCTTTATTTGTGTGCTTCATTATGAATGTGACAAATGACAATCTAGGACATAGTTAGCATATGCATCAGATACATGATTAAAACATCTTAGAACATGAATGTATGTAATTGAAACAAAATGACGCTCCAAAAGTCCAACCTTAAGAATCTCCGTAGTAACATAGGGTCTCTCACACGATACCGACCATTCAACTGAGACACAACCAGTTGCGAATCTAGGCAGACCTCTAAAGACTAGATGTCATGTGAAATGGCATCTCGAAGTGGTTCAACTACGGCACTGTACTCAGCCACATTGTTGGATGTAGGACCGAGACAAGCACCTCCTGAAGACACAATCTGATGGTCCGGTGAATAAATAACCCATGCAGCAGAAGCGATTTGTTGCGTATGACGGCTACCACCATCCGTGAACCGCAAGAACACGGAAGATTCCGCTGACATCTGCCAATCAAACAGAAGCGAATCAACAAACCCGAAAAACCAAAAGAAATCTAAACTATGTACAGAAGCAACTATACAATAGTATACAAAAGTACTAGCTCAAGCGTAATACTGCTTGAGGTAGAGCCCATTTCTAGGCTCCTTCAAGGCGTTCCCTTCATAATATTCCAATTCGTAGGCTCTTTTCTCAAGGACATGCCTCACGATGTAAGGACCGTGCCACATGGGGTTAAACTTGCCTTCCCCCAGGGGTTCTTTAGCCTAGTCATATAAGAGGACCAAGTCACCTTCAGCATACTGCTGGGGATGGACAAACCTATCATATTGAACCTTGACACGATGCTTATTGGCATCTATAGCCACGACGACATCTCGACGTTGCTCGTCAAGCTGCTCAAGGTGGATCAAACGTTGCTCAATATCCGACGTATCAGGGAGGAGCTCTATGTCTAGTTTTAACGAAGGGATTTCGCATTCAATCGGTAGAATAGACTGCACACCGTGTACTAGCTGAAACGGTGAGAACCCATTGGTAGTATTAATTGCGGTTCGATATGCCCACAAAGCAGGATATAACATAATATGCCAGTTGCTCTTGCTCTATTGGATGGTACGTTGGAGAATGGTTTTTAAAGACTTGTTGACTGCCTCAACCTGACCATTTTCTTGGGGGTAGTAAGAAGATGAATGTTCTTAACGAAACCCAAGCTTGAGTGACAAATCCGCCATCATCTTGTTCTGAAAGTGACTACCATGGTCAGTGACAATCTCTTTCGAAATACCGAATCGAGTGATAATCTGATTGAATACGAAATGGGTTGCTGTAGCACCATTGGATTTTACGGTAGGCATGGCCTTAGCCCATTTGGAAAAGTAGTCCATGGCCACAATGATATGGTGATTCCCCCCAGCCGAAGCTAGTTTGCAATCCATGAAATACACCTCCCACTTGGTGAAGGGACCGACGGTGATGACAGGATGAAGGGGCGTTGGATGCGAGTGTACATTCCGAGAAAAAACCTGGCAAGGGTGACATCTCTTTATGGAATTCATACAATCCTTGAAAATCGAAGGACAAAAGTAACCAGCTCGCATAATGCGTTGGGCTGTTGCAAGCCCGGATAAGTGACCACCACATGCCCCAGCATGGCAACACGCTCTGCTTCTTCGTGATTCAAACAACAATGGAGGACATAATCCTTTACACGACGATACAAAGTGTCACCAACGATGGTATAATCTTTAGCGTGGTGTTTCACACGTCGTCGTTCGTCTCAAGAATAGTGTGAAGGAAACTTCAAAGTTTGAAGATATATGATGATATCCCCATACCAAGGGTCCACATATGAGATAAGGAATAAGTACTCACCCACAAAGGAATCTTCATGGACAATATCCTCATCAATTCGCGGAAGGTCTGACATGAGCTCACCAAAAACCAAGGATTTCACTGACTTCGCCGAAGCAAAATCGAGATCAAACTCTTGAAGAATGACAATCCATTTATTGTACTTCCCCCTATAAGATGTCATGATAGCACGAACTGAAATGGGTTGATATGCGCTACGACTGTGTTTTTCCTAAGCATGATGTAATGCCGTAACCGTTGGACTACATGAATAGTCGCAAGTGCCAACTTTTCCACATGAGTGTATCTCAGCTCAGCGTCTACTAAATTTCAACTAAGGTAATAGATCACATGCTCCATGAGCACATCATCTACCTGAACTAAGACCATGCCAATTGTTTCTTGAGACACGGCCACATAAAGTATAAAATCTCTTACGAAGTCGGGTGGACTAAGCAGAGGGGCCGATACCAAGGCCTTCTTTAAAGCGTCGAAAGACTGTTGGGCTCGCTCATCCTAGATAAACGGTGTGTCTTTCTTCAACAAGCGCGCGAAACCTTTGGTAAGACTAGCATAATTCACTACAAACCGACATATAAAAGTGGCTCTCCCTTGGAGGCTATGAAGTTGAAGTAAGTTGCGCGGAGGAGGCAACCGAAGTATTGCCTCAACTTTAAGAGGATCGACTTTGATACCCTCATTCGAAACTATGAAACCTAGAAGGCGACACGTTTTCACGACAAAGATGCACTTATTGGGATTTAACCGAATCTTGTAGCGTATGCATCGTTTCGAGAATTAAACGGAGTTGCTTGGGGTAGTCCACTCTCTTGCGAGAATGCCCAGCAAGATCATCCAAATAAGCCTCCACTATACGTTTAAGGTTGTGAAAGGCATAGGTCATAGCACGCTAAAAAGTAGCTCCAGCGTTTTTAAATCCGAAGGGCATTTTTCGGTATGCAAATGTACCCCAAGGACAAATAAAAGCAGTCTTATGTTGATCCTCGAGCTTTATCTGTATCTGGTTATATCCTGAAAAGCCGTCCATAAATGAAAAAACTTCACTTCCCGCACAAGCATCCAAGATCTGATCTATGAATGGAGTGGGGAAATTGTCTTTCGGACATGCACGGTTTAGGTCTCTAAAATCAATGCATACACGGATAGTTCCCTGCTTCTTATCCACAGGAACGGGATTTAACACCCATTCAGTAAGGGGAACTGGATAGATGAAACCAGCCTTAAGCAGTTTCTTCACCTCTGCCTTGATCGCCGCTTCCTTTCTAGGGTTCACAGCATGAAGGTGTTGTAGAATCGGCTTAGCATTGGGATATGTTCTAATCTCGTGTTCGACAATGCTGGGGTCTATTCCTGGTATCTCCTCATATGACCAGGCGAAAGCTTCCCGAAATTCCTTAAATAATTCGGTGTAAATGCGAACCTCCTCAGGAGAGCAATCAACACCAATGTAAATGTTTTCAACCTTTCCGGGTGTACGAGAAATGTCGATCGGTATGGTAGGGGAAATATTAGCCATGCTCCCCTCTGCGTAAATCCTATGCGAATCCCAAGGAAGCACAGGGTGACCAACCATCTCAGCAAGAGTTGTCCTAAACTCTTCTTGCTCGATAAGATCAAGGTTGGGAAGGAAATAGGAGCGGTGATGCATGTATTCCCAAGGTATTTCACTACCACACATGGCCTCAACAATAGCTTCATCCGAAGGTAAAGTACCATCAAGACAATCGTGCGAACAAGATGAGTCGACCGCCCACACGGGTAGCATAAAGGGATCTTCTTCTTCTTCCCGTGAGGATGAGGGATCCAGCTCTGCCATGGCTTGTTAAATATCTCGATATGCAAGCTCAGCAGCAGACAGTGGCATATCCATTCCAACATGCGCAATGTCTCCAGACGTGGAACTCGTGGACGGCAAGGTCCATGGATCACTAAAATACGAATTCTAGAATGGTACATTATTCAATGGAGGAGGCGCATTATCGAAAATGGTCCCAATAAAACCGATTGGTGCAGCGAAATCAAAATATCCCATCAATGAGGGGTACAATCCTACACCAATGTTCCCAGTTGCCGGCTGAGAATCTTTAACTTGGGGGACGATAGGTCCCATGGATGCTGTGGAATAGGGACTAACGAAATCTAGCTGTTCGACCGTCAAAATCTTGCCTTCATGTGGAAAGCTAATAATTTTTAATATAGAGGAAACGACCGCTCTCATAGCATAGATCCAATTCCTACCCAGGAGAAGGTTGTAGTAGATGGGTGCATCAACCACCTCGACTTCAATAGACACAGATTTCCTACCCAAGCGGACAATGAGGGAAGGGAGAATACCATGTGGCTTAAACGACCGACCGTCGAATGCAATGAGCATGGTCATAGACTTGGATAAGGGAGGAGAGCCAAGATCTTTCCAACAAGATAAATACATCACTAACGTAGAAGCACCTTCATCAACCACCGTTCTTTTGACGATATTATGCAGACACTCCACATGGACTTGAAAAGCCACATGGTAAGGTAAGCGAGGTTGTATGTCAGTAGTGTCAAACTTGATAATGTTAAGACTTCCCCCATCCTGAACTCCTAAATAGCACAAAAGGGCTTGCCTTTGAGAAGGACACGCTTGTAAAACCTCAAGAGCTGACATGGCACATGGAGTTTGACCCAAATCTTCTACAATAGAGTAGTTCTGGGAGGCTAGAGCATTGGGATTATGCATAGAGCACTTAACAACACATTTCGGTATCCGCGACATAGTGGTGGGTTTCTCGATATGCAAAGAGGTATCAGGAGGAGGAGGAGGCTCATTCCCCAACGGAGTCTCCATTTCTGTTACGGAGAAAACTTCCTATGGCTTGGGGCAGACCACAAGAGACAGTTGACGACCAGAAAATGACTCAATTCCCAATACAATGCTATATAAATGGCAATGCTAAGATAATGGAGAAAAGACCAACCTTCAACCGGATGTTCGAAGTAGATCCCCGTTGAGATTTCAACTTCTACACTTGAACCTGCCGATTAGTCTCAACAACAAGTATAAGCAAGTACATATAACATGTGAAAGACATTAGCATAATCAATAGCATGATTCATGATATCTTAAGAAAATATAACCCAATGTAATTTAACAATATTCACAACATCAATTGGATGAGAAAATGTGTATTTCCATTAATGAATAACAAGAAGTACAATATACAACCTCTTGTCGGCAACCAATCTGAACCAAGAAATGGGTCTCTCCACTTGTGCCTCCACCACTTCAATCACCCATGCGATGGAAAACTCAAACTATGAAAGGAGTTTGGTAGGTGAACATAAGGAGTTCACAACAACAAGGATCAATGAGTGTAGACTCAAGTCACGGAAAAAATCTACTATAGTTATATTTCTCTCTCTTTCTCCTCCCTTCCATACACCATAAGAGCTCAATATATAGCCTTCCAAAGGTAAGTGAAAGGACACATCAAGGCGTTTCGGGGCATATGGAGGGCCAAAGGTCACCCTAAGACCGCTTTTTGGGAGTAAAAAGTAATTTTCCAATGATTTTAACCATTTTACTTGGTATCCGCGGGCTACAGTGGAACAGCCTGCATGTACGCTGGCTATAATGTGTCAACAAGCGTACAGGAAGAAAAATAGGGAAAAAATGTGTTTTCTGGAGGACATAAAGTGAATCTAAGTCAGTGAAATGGATCCTGAAGGCCAAAGAATGATGATGCTCACAAGGTGGAAAATGACGCTGTAACAATGGTTCCCCTTCAGGTTTCTTTAGAGCAACATGGGGTCTCAGACATGGATTCCCGTTATCCCCTTTTTTGTTCTTGCTAGAAGCAAAAGGCCCCAGTTTGCTTATAAGGGGCACAAAGTGAAGAGGGGAATTGAAAGGACTACAAATCTCAAACATAGCGGGCCTCATGCATCTATTGTTTGCTGATAATATTCGGGATTTCAGCCATGGTATTGTACAAAAGATTAAAAAGATAAAGGAAATCCTAAACCTTTATTGTAAAGCCACTTGAATGGATATAACTTAATTAAATCTTTGGTGTTGGTTAGTGGAATTTTTTAGGAGGATGTTCAAATTATTGGAGAAACTCTTTCTCTTTATATTAAATATGGATCAAGGGTTAATTGCTTGGGATTCTTTATAAATCCAAAAAATAATGATTTTGAAGATTGGATGTGGCTGTAAAAAAAAATTGAAGCTCGAACCTTTTTATTCTAGTTAAGTTGGTACTCGAAAGCATCCCAGTGTATTGGCTGGAAATAGAAAAAGTACCTAAATAAATCTTGACTAAGATAAGGAAGAAGTGCTTCAGCTTCTTATGGATTGGAAAGAGGTCAATCGAAGGAATCCCATTGGCTAAATGGTCTATATTGGCAGTACCAAAAAAATTAGGAGGATGGGGCCTTAAAAATATACACTCCTTCAACAAAGCTTCGAATACAAAGAATTTATGGAAGTTTGTTTATAATGAGGCTCTATGGGTAGGGTTATGAAGACTAAGTACCTAAAAGATTGGTTCATGGAGGCTTGGTTCAGAGGGTTGAGGAAACCCTCTAAAGGAGGATATATTATGTATAAGGCATTGGTTGAAGCTTTCCCTCTTGTAGGGACTTGGGTTTCTTAGAAGATAGGAGATTGAAGGAAGGTTAGAATAAGTGAATACCCTTGGATAGGAGTGGAGGGGTCTTTCATCCTATCATATGTTTTGTTTCAAATGCTACATCATTTTCGTGTTTTCTTTTTAAAAGACACTGCTAGTCTTAACTCTCCTTCAAACTGGACTCAACAATGGAATACAACGAAGGATTTGGGATTGGAAGGATTACAAATAGAAGAGTTGAAGTCTTATAGAATAAATTTGGCACATGGGGCCATCAAACTGACAGAGGGAGAAGACAAGCTATGTTGGTCTGAAAATCCTTCTTGAGGTGAGTTCACAGTAAAGTTAGGCTATGCATACAAAGCAGAGGATGATTTTGTGGGTGAAAATATATGATAGTGGGGGGTAGTCTGGAAGCTTCCTAGACCTCTGAAAGAAAACATCCTCCTGTGGTTGGTGTTTTCCAATGAATTTTTGACCTGGAATAATAGAATGAAGAAAGTTTGGATTGGACCAAGCGTATGCATTTTATGTTCCCAAGACTCATAAACTATTTATCATCTTTTTATAAATTGTAATTTTGCAAGAAAAGTTTGGAGGGAGTTTAAATCTACACTAAATTCAAATATGAATTGGAATAAGAATTATGTGGAAGGGTGTGTGCAGGAGTGGCTCATGGATGGCACTATGAAAGAATATAAAGCTATGGCTAGACAGTTTTTGTTTTGGGTCTGGTGGGCACACAATATTTCACTCTTCCAAAATAAGAACATTCCTCATGTTGCAATCGCGCATCTGGGGTTAAAATCTACAAAGGAATGCTAGACCAACCCAAAGGAAATAAAGAGCAAAATCTTGGAGATGCTTGGTCTAAATTATGATATTCCTTGAGGTTTTTTGATAGGGCAAGTTAAGGTCACTCAGTGATGTGCGGAGCAGGAGAAATCTTACATATGAATGCTAGAATCCACTTCCAACTTAGATACACAATAGGCTAGGGTAACAATAGACATGCGAAGTTGTGTGCACTTTGGATTTTGATCAGAAGTGCTCGATAAAATGGAGGCAAAAAACTTTAGGTCTTATGGGACTCCAAAATTGTTATAGAATGGGCCAACAAAAAGAAAAAAATTGAGATCTTGGGACTTAGACAATTGATCATTTTGGTCAAGGAATAAATTGACTCTTCCGACTGGATTTCTTTTACCCATAAGTCCAGGGATATGAAGAGAGAAGTAGGTGATCTATCAAATAAATCCCTCTTAATGAATGAAGGTACCCTGATGGAATCAAAATTCAAGGACAACCTACTCCAGTCCGAGGTTGAAGTTCCTCTTTACTAATAGTTGTCTCTGTATGGTTTTAGAGAAGTCTATTTTTGTCTTGTTGCCTCTTTTTTTGGTAGTTGGAACGTAAAGTTGTTAAGCTTATGCTTTCAGAAAATTTCAAAGTTTTTGGTAGAGCCAATACTACTCAGTACTAATCCTTTAAGGGGAAGAATGGAAAAGTTGTAGTATGGACCGTAAGTGGAAAAGCTCTTAAGGAAGTTGTCTTGTATGGAACTGTAGGACAATTTACGTATATTCACATTTTTTAATATAGATGATTTTTTTTAAAAAAAGTATGTGTGGGGTATGGGAAAAGCATCTAGCACTATTTCAAGGAGTCAGGTTATTAGTGAAATAGGAAATAAGGAACATGATAATTCTTGGAGACTCTACCACAACTATCAAGCCCTTCATATCCAAGAAAACACCGACATATCTCAGGTTATCTAGAATATATTACAGAACTAAAAGTATGTTGGAAAAGGTTGTACATGCCAAGTTCTACCAAATCCTAAGGGCACACAACAAACAAGTGAACGAGATGGTCAATATGGCCACTTCTCTCCAGGAAGGAAAAATAACCATCACCAATAGCAATGACAATTTCAAGACTATTCCATACAACAAAGACCCATAACAGTTTAGATGAGAGGCCTTGGTGTTATACTCCTCTTTTGGGGAGTCATGGGATTACAAGCGGGTCGAGTGGAAGTGAGTCTACACATAAAAGGAGGACCAGGATGATGAAGTTAATGCTTCGCAAGGGAATTACAAAAGACAGAGATGACATGAATGTTCGAGAGTGAGAGCACAAGCAACGACGCAAAAATATGTCGAAGCACATGGTGGATGCCAACCAAATCAAATACAAGACATTACTGGGAGTACTTCACATTTATACCAATGTTATGAGGGTAGATCCAAATATTAGGCAAAATGTTGCACACAGTATGGGTGGTCACCTCCCTTGTACTGCAATGAAGTGCTAGGAAATCTGTTTAATTATGAGAACAACAAGCCTTCGTCCTTTCATTCCTCACCAAATTCAACAAGGAAGCAAGCTAGCCGGGGAATGAGAATATAAGTATCTGTCTCCCTAGAGATATGGTAATCTAATCCTTTATTTTGATCTCGAGAGCACGGAGGAGCAACAAGGGAGACATAACAGAGGATTCACAAGGAAAATGGTAGAGGGAACATGGAAATACGAAGGGGATTGTTGCATTTGTCATGGTTTTATGCATCTCCAAGAGAGTAACCATCAATTGGGTAGGTCGATAAGGGTGATAAGAAGGGATTTTAGCCAATTGCGGTGTAGTTGGGACCAATGGAGGGTGAACAAGGAACAATAAAGGTTAGTGGAGAAAGGGGAGTAGTATTTACATAAGATAATCTAAAAGTTGGGCGTGGCAATTCACAACAAGAAGATAGAGGAGTAGGAGACCAAAATTGTCCCTCTAGAAACTCAAATCGAGCAACTGTGTAAGATTATGGACACTAAAGGAGGAATAGAGGGCTCTACCGATCAGGTCCAAGAATCCCTACCAAATTTACGGGTTCATACGAACATTCCTGGATCTTTTCTTTATGTATTTCTCATGTAGCTTACTATTACAACATTTTATTAGAATATATAGCAGTAGACATAATATAGATAGATATGGCACAAGATTGAAGAAGAAGCATGAACATGATTTTGAAATTTCTTGTAACCTATCTGTGTTTCTAGAATTTGGTGATTGGCATTTTTTGTGATGTACTCTTTGGGATTTATCCCACTTTAATATAAAATCCCTAATAGTTATTGGTCAAAAATTGAATATAGATGATTTTTTCTAAGGATATATATATCCTCGAGGGGTAGCTCAGTTGGTTGGATCTTTATATCCATGGACGTAGCGTGCTCCAGGGCCATAAACCACATTGACTATATATATATATATATATATATATATATATATATATATATATATGTAGCTCAGTTGGTTGGATCTTTATATCCATGGACGTAGCGTGCTCCAGGGCCATAAACCACATTGACTATATATATATATATATATATATATATATATATATATATATATACGTATATATTTATTTATATATACGTAGACATATATATAAATAAATATATACGTATATATATATATATATATATATATATATATATATATATATATATATATATATATATATATGTATATATGTATATATATATGTATATATGTATATATATCTATATATATGTATATATGTATATATACATATATATGTATAGACATGTATATATATCTATATATATGTATATATACATATATATACATATATATATATATATATATATATATATATGTCTACGTATATATATATACATATATATATATATGTATATGTATATATATACACACGTAGATATGTACTATATGTATATATATACATGTATATATATACTATGTGTATATATATTATATATATACATACATATAGTATATAGTATATAGTATCTATATATATAGTATATACTATATGCGTGTATATATATAGTATCTATACTATAGTGTGTATGTGTGTAGTATCTCTTTGGCTATGAAGGACTTGTTTTCAATTATTTGTGCAATTATCATGGAGGAGGAGGATAAAATAATTCATCATGAGTTTTCATAACACCTTGAGAAAGACCGGTGTCGATATTTTCCATTTGATCATCCTTTGAGTTGTTTCTCCTGGAGAATATCATATTAAGACATGCTTTCAAAGGAATACGAGATACGATGCAATCAATTGAGCAGATTGTGGTTGCTAGATTGATACTCCAATTTTCATGGTCTTAACCTATGGATTGTTATCATTGAGTCTCCTACAAACAACACCTTTTTGTGCTTGGGATATTTAAGGAGGGTAAGACCCATCCATAAATACCATTGCTTAGCTTGATTATTAGTTGCTTCGCCAAGACCCCATGCATACTCAAATTAATCCTATTGTTCATCTGGTCAAAGAAGAACCCCTCTCGCTCCTACCACCCCTAGATTTCCTTTTGAGGCACCATAAAAAATTAGCACTACATATTGTTGAGACCAGATCCAAGAATCCAATTATGGTTGGTCCAATCACTAAAAACCATAAGTTTGGTGTTAATTATTTTACGGAATTGGGAACCTTTAACCTTAGCTGGCCAATTCTTTTTGTTATCTTCAAGGGAGTCAACATAATTAGCGCGATCTCCACACATAGTGAGTCCTTCTTCCATAAGGGAGGAGGATTTTTGGGTGCCTTTCTAACGATCCGAGGCTCTTGTCTGAAAATGATGCCATTCCCTCTAACCATATTTTCCAGCATAAATATTTTGGCAAGGCTATCCAAAATATTCTGAGCACACCTTTAGATTGAAGGGAGCTATTGTGCTATTTTTTCCATTAACAAACATCTTGTCTTTCCAGTATCATAGGACTTAGTTAATTGAACTTACTTCAACAAAGGCTAAGATCAAAACTAGTTGGGTGAAGGTGCATTCTCTAAAGAGGTAAGATTATAGTCTCTTCTACCTGTCTACATAAAACACACCATGATGGTCCTTGTATGCATTTTTTCTTCAAATTTTTAGATGTCAATATTTTCCCATGAACCCGAAGTCCAACAAAAAATACTGACTTTGGGTAGACCATCGTTATTCCATTTTGCTTTCCATATTATCGCCTTGGAGTTGTTATAATTTTCCTGTAGAAGAATACCATAGCCCCTCTTCACCCTATAACCATTTGGACTTTTATTCCATTGTCGCTTATCCGAGGACTACATATCAAGAGAGGACTTCCATTTAAAGTTGCTAAGAAGCTTATCTTTTTGAAATTGTAAATGATCTAGTATATCATCCAGATTCAACACTTCCCACATTCCTAATTCTACATCCCATTTTGAGATATCATAAAGTGTTATCTTACCCCATTCATGAATCCATTGTTGGATGTCATACATATTATCAATTTCTTGAAGAGGAGCATCACCATCAATAATGTCCTAACATATTTGGATGGATTGTTCGTTCCCCGTATTCCAACTTAAATGCTGAGAGATGAGGTTAGTAGAGCCTTTATAGAGTCTCCAAATCGTGGGACATGATCTATGCTAGATTTCCTCAATTCAATTTCCACGAAGGCCTGAAATATATTTCCTTTGAAAGGAAATTCTCCACCACTCATTCCCTTTCGTGATAAGTCTCCAAATTATGTTTTGCTCTCATAGCCAGATTCATCAACCGGGGGTTGTGAATTCCTAGACCGCCTCTCTCTTTGGGGGCTCCAACGTCATTCCATTTGACTAAATGCAATTTTTTGGTGCTGGATTTTCCAACTTCCCATATTAATTTATTTATGACTTGTCCTATTTGATTTATGACAAGACAGATTTGATAAGAACAATTCTACTTGCTAAATTCAGCCATTGAGCCCCCCATGCATTTATTTTCTTCTTCATTTTCTGAATGGTTTCATCCCAATCTTTGGTAGAAGAGACTCCAGTTGAAATCGAAACTCCCAAATATTTGAAGAATTTCCACTTAGAAGAGTAAGGTAATTTAAGAATATTGGATATTTCATGGAGAGTTTGCTCATTGAAATTCCATCCATAAATTTGGCTTTTTCTCTTGTTTATTAGCCCCCCAAAGACCGGCAGGAATTGGTTAAGGATCAACTTGAAGTGATTGGATATAGTCTTGGAATATCCCCCTAGAAGAATAGTATCGTATGCAAATTGAGAGTGGTTGACAACTTTCACATTCCTAGTTACCTAAACCCCAACAAGCCTGCCATTGGTGTGCTTAGATTTCGATTTCATGCTTAAACTATCAGCCATTATGACATATAGAATTGGAGATGATGGACATACATGTCATAGACCCTTGGAATCTTTGAAGAATCTTGTGAGGCTACTATTGACTAAGAGTGCTATCCATGATTGGCCAATGCAAGCCTACACCCATCTTATATATATTTGGTCATATCCAAATCTATTCTTAACTTGAAAGAGGAAGGAATGTCTTATCCTGGCAAAGGTGTTAGCTATATCAAGCTTGATGAGCATTGCTTTATCTCCTTCATATTTTCTAGAGTGTAGTGCTTATTGAACCAAAATGATATTATCAAATATCTATCTTTTAGGCATAAAACCTCCCTTGTTCTTAGATATGATTTTGGGAGAAAACATATGTTCTTATTGGACAAAATATTTGTTAGAACTTTATATGTTGAATTACAAAGAGAGATTGTCCTAAATCTTGTGAAGCTTGTGGGATTTGATTTTTTAGGGATTAGTGCCAAAAAGGTAGAGTTTGTTCCTCCTCCCACTTTGTCCTTTTTCCTAGTCCAATTCAACATTCTACACAGGTCATACTTATTGATGTTCAAGCAAGCATGAAAGAAGTGGATTGAAAAACCATCGAGCCCTAGCGCTTTATTTGGGGTAAGGATCTAGATCACAATGATTACTTAATTTTCCTTAATTTCTTGAGTGAGCGTATAACTTTTTTCCTAAGTGATGAGATTGGGAACATTTTGGAGAAATGCTTTAGTCTCTTCCTCTTCTTTCCCACCTTCCTCAGTTGTTGCTTCTTTGATATCTAGGAAAGTCGATATTTCTCACCATCGAACCTGTATATTTCTTTGATCGAGTTCCGTAGAGGTGGCATGTTTGTGAAAGAATTTGGTGTTTTGGTCTCCAGACTATTACCAAAGACTTCTAGATTTGAGGTGCCAATACTCCTCCTCCTTCCTATTTAGGTTGAATAATTTGGAGTTCAACTCTCTTTCATTTATCAAATGATGTTCAGTCACTGCCTGATCTTCCAAATTTGCCTAAAATTGATTCAGTTGATCCTGCACTTCTGCTCGCTGGATTCCATGGGTTTTGTAAATTGTTTTGGCCCATTATTTGAGGGCATTCTTAACAAACCTTAATTTGGAATCCAAATCATATGCCGGGGAGCCCAAAATATAAGTTCCCCACTACCTTTGAATGATTTGAATGGTTTTTGGCACTTGTAACCATAAAGAATTGGGATGGGACCATAGTCTTTTGCTTCATTAACAATCAAGGATATAGGTTGGTGATATGACTCATTAAAGGCTATTATTTCTTAGTAAACTTCTAACCGAGGATGAATAGGTCGTTGTGTATTAGAAAACTGTCTAATCAGGCTACGATGTGGCTTGGGCCTGCCCATCTATTTGTCCAGGTGAACTTGCCTCTCTTTGGCTTGATATCAAGAAAGTCCCAATATGTGAGCAGATCCTCCATATATTCTCAAAAGGGGTCCCTTACAATAATTCCTCCTCCTTTTTCAGAAGTGTATAATGTTGTGTTAAAATCCCCTCCAATTATACTAATTTGTTGAAATCCCCGCTCTTGTAGTTTAGATAAGGAGGCTTAGAAATCTAGCTTTTCCCCATAAATCATAGGAACATAGACATTAATTAGATTTATGACTTGGATGCTTTCCTTATGCTCCAACGTTGTGAGAATGAAGTGTTTTGTTTCTTCATGGTGTTTTAAATCAAAATGGATAGGGGAGAAAGCAGTACAAATCCCACCAAATGCTCCTATAGCACTTAATGCTATCATTTGACTATTCCTCCAAAATTTACTATTGGTTTCTTTCATTTCTTTTTTCATTTAGTTTTGTCTCTTGGATACAAAGGATAGAGGGATCTTCCATTCTCATTAGATCTTTTAATGCTCGTGCTTTCCTCTTATTCCCTAAAACCCTACAGTTCCAAGAGACTACTTTCATTAATTTTGATGAAGGATTAACTCCTGCTTGTTCTGGTTACTTCATGTAGGTTGCTTCTCCTATTACCTTGTTTTTCTATGAAGCCTGCAATACAACTTGATGTCCTTTTTTTTGTCTCTATTTGTTGCTTGTTCCCTTACTTATTTCCATGTTTTCCACCCTAGTTGCTTCTTGTTCTGATTTATATCCATCCCTTCTTGTGTCTTCGGTTGTTATTTAGAATTGGTTCAGCCTCTAGTCTCTATTCCGAAACTCTCCTCTCACTTGGAAGGGGCAGCTTGATTTTATTCTTAATGGGGTAGAGGATATGGGATAATCTGCATATTGATGATTGATTCCTCTTGAATTGGAAATTCCCTAATTTTAATGTTCCCTTCTTGATCATTTTCATCTATTATGATTTTTTTTGTTCTTTCCATGGGTTTCCTCTGCAATTGGTTGCATTTCTTCTGGCACTTTAGGATCCTCGTCATTCACATTTGCATCCACTGTAGTGAAACAATTTACAGAGGTTGGGAGATTTTTCAAGAGGTATCAAAGCTCTTTTTGCATGGTTGGCCTTCCCTTTTCAACGAGATTTCTTCTGAGTTTGCCATTGTTCCTCCTATGCCTAAGCTAGTAGTACTTCTGGTGCTGCTAACTTACAGTCTTTTGCAAAATGGTCGTATTCATGGTATATTTTGTAATTGAAGGGTAGTTGCTCATAGTCAAGCTACTATCAATGGGACCAATTCACTTGTTGCAAAATCATTTCGACCGGGAGACCTTTCTCAAGTCAACTTCAACACATATTCAAGTGCATGCAAATTGTTTTCCTTTTTGTCGCTGATGTGTTAATGTATTTCCATAAAGCATTACCAATAGTTTGAAGACAATTGTCACTCCAAACTAGTAAGGGTGAGTGCAGGATTTTCACCCAGATAGGTACAACAGAATATATGCTATCTTTTCGGTCGAAATCCAATGTCCATTTGTTTAAATATAATCCCTTGGTGCCAAAAAAAAAAAAAATGGCCCACTTTTGAAAATCAAATCCTTTTCCTCCTTAAATTGGAAAAGGAAGGTGAAAAAAACCCTTTCAATCTCATAAAATTGGCTTTCTCCCTTAGTCACCGGTCTCCATGATTTGGCAACCCAAGCATCCATCGATTTTGGTGAGGGACGTGACAATCATGTGAATTGGCCCACCAAGCCGCACTCTCTAAGTGCATAAGTTTTATGCTGGAAGAAGGTCGACGATAGGATCACTAAGGGAACATTCACTTTCTTCACAAATCGCGATGTAGCAATTTTGGCACTAACCTTTTTTGCCAACAAATTTACAATAGTCTAAAAATCTAGATCATCCTTCGCCGAAGGAGGGGATGGTCCCCCTCCAATGAAAATATGGCTAAATCTCAGTAGTCTGATAGCATTCAAAAACCCGAGCAGGGCGCTGCTTTGAATCTCGAGAATAATTTTCGATTTTTAGCCTCAAGTGGTATAAGGTTTCCTCCATTTCAAGAGGTTGTTAATTTTTCCAAATAATAAATTATTTTACTAAAGCTTAATTTTAGAGTTGGATAAATCATATTTTTAATTATGATATATACTTGACATTAAATATTAATATTTTTAAATGGCATTACCATTTTTTACTCACTTATTGTTAGTTTATTTGAAGGTTTTTTTAATTTGTTTTAATAATTAATATAGTAATTTAGACCTATTTTCATACCATTTTTTACTCACTTATTGTCAGTTTATTTGAAGGTTTTTTTAATTTTTTTAATAATTAATATCGTAATTTAGACCTATTTTCATGATTTAATAGAAGATTTAATCAAACAAATTGATTTCAAAATTTATTTTTCAGAACAAATTGGTTTCAAAAGATTTAATAAAAATTCAAAACTATTTTCATGATAAAAATGTAAAAAAGAAAGAAAAAATAAATAATGTTAATCATCGACACATAGATCGTCAATTTCCGCTATCTCATCTGGTTAAGGTGTGGCTCTCATCAACAAGATGACCTCGGTTCAATTCCCCTTAGGGGTGAACTAGTTAGGAGGAGACACCCCAAAATATATCCAAGTTGTTGTTTGGTGTGGTTCAGGCCAAGTGCGATCCCAAGTGATTTTGACATAATAGATGCCCCTGGGTCATGGTTTCTTAGACCAAAGGCCACTCCTGCCAACTGAGTGAGTTTCGAGCAAAAAAAAACATCAACATACGAATCAACATTTTCCAAATCAAAAAACATCACGTGAACATGATATGAAAAGGAATAATATATATGAATGATAATATCCAAATCAATATATATCTCAAATATACATCTCAAATATGTAGTCAAATATTATGGCATCTCAAATTTAAATGACTGATACATCGATCAAAACTTAATTTCAAAATAGTGCAATCTTCACTAATATAAATCGTTAACATATACACAATACATTTTACAAATCAAACAACACCAACATCAACATGATATGAAAATGCATAATATATATGAACGATAACCTCAAAATCAATATACATGTCACATATACATCTCAAATATGCAGTCAAATATTATGGCATACCATATTTAAATGATTGATGCATCGATCAAAACTTAATTTAATCCATCGATCACAAATGTGATCAATAACATGGTGACAAAATATAGGACTTGGTTTGTGTTAGTGCATGCTAATTCTATGCTCATTAACTGGATCAACATCTTCAACCATGTCCTCATCATGTTGTCTTCCCTGCAACAGACTACAATAGTCATCTAAATCTACAAAATGTCGTCGAAAAATATCATCCCACCTTATTAACCTGGGCCTACGTAATAAAGTATCTACGTAATACAATATAGATCAGCTAATGTTTTGACCATGAGTGAGGTGGTATGCTATCATGGTAACATGATAGGATAAAGCACCTGTCCTCCTCTGTCTGAAAAGCATGTAGCCTCAACTGACCTGCACTCACCTGGAGTTCATTGAGAAAGAAATATCCGAACTGCCTTTGTATATACATCAACTGGGGCTCAACTACAACACCAGGTGGTATATCGAGAAAATGGGGAATAGATAATCTTGTGATGAAACAAACATCCTCCTCTATGGGTTGGTGCCAAATATGTGCACCAACCCTGAAGGATTGTCTGTCATGATCCCAACGATGGATCAATTCCATCAATAACTCAATATGCCCTTTGAACAAAGTAGCCTCCTCATAAAACTGGAGGAGGCCAACCTCAAATAAAAATGATCTTGTCACTACTACAATAGGACCTCCCTCTCTCAAGCATGCCATACCCAATCGACGTTATACAACTCGATTGGAGGTGGTGGTGGTGCCTATCCCTAATTTACATGCAAATTTCATCATGAATTATATTAATAAAATAAAATATATATACAAAATTGTTACATGAAATACTTATTACTTGTTTAATTTTTGTTAGGGATTAAGAAACATTTTCATCACCAATGTGTGTAAGTCAAATCTGGTGCACCACCTCGATGCATATATGTTTTCACTCACACAGTGTCAATGGTGTGTACATATTAAACCAACCACACGGAAAGGAGTGCGTATATATTAATACTAATGCATTGTATACAGTGCATTTGTATTAAACCTAAAGCACCGAGACCACTACTCTACATAATGCACCGACGCAAAATAATAATAAAAAGTTTATTTTAGCAATCTATCATATTTGGTGCACCCCGATCCCCGTACTCTTGAATGAACCGACAATAGTGCGCCAGGAAATGTGTTGGAAATAGTGCGCCAAACAACTGACAGATGGGTGTTAGGTAGTGCACCTAAAAATATGGATAAGCATTGGTGCCTTATATAATGAAAGTGCACCACCTTCATTTTTTAAAACCTATTCATTGTGTTTTCAATATAACACACATCTGTGGGTATATATACTAAGCAGAGTGTTTGTTTTATTTAATTTTTTTAATAAAAATTAAATTATACACGCACTGTAACATTTTCTCAAAAAATGTTGTACAGTGCATTTTGGAGTTAAGTCACCAGTGTCTGTTTATACATCAAACACACCATCAACTTTATTGTTTTTAAAATAAAATTTAAATAATTATTAACGCACCCATGAACGATGCACGAAGTAAGAGCATCGATGGACAATGCATTTTCAATTTAACGCACCAGTGCGTGTGCATATTCCAAGCACACCATTTGTTTTATTGAAGTTTTTAAATAAAAATAAATTATACATGCATTGCATAAAGCATAGGTTCATATATATATATATATCAAGCATAATGACAACTTTATTGTATTTTTAATCAAATTTAAATTGTGAATGCATAGATGAATGGTGCACGAAGTAAGAGCACCGACAAATGGTGCGTTTTCAGTTTAACTCACCAATGCATGTGTATATTCCATATGTAGCTTTTGTTTTATTGAAGTTTTTAAAAAAAAATTATACACCCACTGCAACATTTTTTAAAAGTGTTGTCTGATGCGTTTTCAATCTAAAGCTCTGGTGCATTTGCATATATTACGCGCATCGGTAGCTTTATTGTATTTTTAAATAAAATTTAATTTATAAGAGCACAGATTGATTGTGCACAAAATAAGAGCACTGACGGACGGTGCATTTCAAAATTGAATACGATCAAACTGTAAATTGAAGGATGACAATTGATTTATCGATTGTCTTTTTCACCAAGGAGCCATGGTTGATATTTATTGAAAAAGTTGTGTTGTTTGGAGATTCCAAAACAAACACAAAGTAACATCCAAAGCTTTGAAGCACTGTTAACATTGTAGGATGGGACACTTTTGCAGATGGTTGGACATCGGTTCTTAAACAACTCTTAAGAAGCATTAAGGAATTGTAAAAAATATTTTCAGGTTTGGCAAAAAAAATTCTTTTATTTTTCCCTAGTGTGGTGCATTAGTAACCCAACGGTGCATAGGATAATTAATATAAGCATTGGAGCAAAAGTAAATTTACATACACACCTGTGTGAAGGGAAACTTTTAAAACACATCGGTGTTGCGGGATATTTGAGGAGCACCAAATGAGTTATTATTGTTGTTGTTGTTGTTTTCAATGTGGTTCACAACCTCAGAGAGGAGTTGCTATGTCCACGAGAAGAATTCACAGCCCACCCGAAGGGGCCTCACCCTGTTGGATTTGAAGCATATCCATCCGGGGATTCAACCTTGAGACCTTCTGCTTACAACTCACAGCTCTCAACCACTTGAGCTAACCCATATATATATATATATATAAAGGTCAAAATTTTCATATATGTGTCTCTAGATCCGATGCATATAGTCAAAATCTAAATGCGATGGTGTGTTTATGTTGCTATAAAGCATCGTAGTATTTTAAAATATTTTTTTTACTTTTTCGTAAAAAAATAAAAAAAGCTTTTTGGTGTGTGGTTTTCAAAAACACCGGTGCAGATATCTAATTAAGGAGCATTAGTTTATTTATTTTTAAGTAAATATTTAAATTTGTTTGTCATTTTAATGATCCAATGATTATGTAAAGTATGAAACATATCGATGTGGTTATAGAAAAGAAGTGCACCAAAGACAAAACATCTGTAAAAACCTTAATTCGCCTGCCTTCACTATCCAGCTCGGCTATAAACAAAATTAGGAGATTTTTTTGATGGATATTCCGTGAAAAAAGATACGCCATCATGTTTTACTTGTAGTGAAAATACCATGATTCAATCTCACGTTTTCACAAATAAAAGTTGGAGAATGCAACCAACACCTTGACACATCATCTAGACACTCCCTATTACTTGTTCAAACTTCTAGATAATTTCTTCTTCAATGAAAACACAACAACAATATTATACTCCTTTAGTGCTCTTCAATATTGGCAAAGAGGTTGGAATCCAAGACATTGATTACAAGTAGGAAGAACATTGCATACTTGTGTGATCCTAGAGTCTTTTCCAAATCCAACACATTATGGCCTCACATAGGGTTCTCTCTCATGGCATTCAATTTCACATGGTATACAAATTCATGACATGGTGTAAATACTCATTCACTAAAGATATTACCCCTTAACCAAGTTAATCATAACATTCTATCTTATACATGCAATAAAATAAATTTAGCAATCTTTACTCATCCAAAGTTTTGTTATTTTTCCATACTCCTACCTAGGTATCAATTCACATGCATGCAATTACATGTCATCACATACAGATTAATTAAGATAGAAAAACATAATTGAATGAATTCTTACCCCATAATTGTTTTCAAATCACATGCTATATTGGCATGATCAATTCATACATGTATGGTTTCCATTTGTTAGAAACCTAGCCCTAATCATAAATTCTTATGTCACCTTAACAACCTTTTGGTTACTTTACAGTTGTAAGGTATTTACATGTAAACCTTGTATATATGTTATGTTCATGACTAATAAAGTTGCTTGGGATTATGCCCTCTTTCTGCCACTTTGGTTTCTTGGTCTTTTTTGTTTTCTTAAGTTTATTTAATATTTATCATGTGGTATCAGAGCCACAAAGCTTGTTTATGATGGGCCTGAAGTCCAAAAGAGAGCTATCATTTTCCAAGAAGAGAAAGTGTGAGAGTGATATAGCCCCTAGTTGTTGTGAGGAGAAACACACTATCAAAGAGAGCTATATCGTGCATGGATATGAGAGGGAGTGAGGCAAATCATTGTTGGCAGGTGATGAATGTGAAAATATCACAACTGTTTGAACATCCTATGTGCTAGAATCCCTTATCGGGTGCACCATAATGACTTGTGAGTTTTATGGAGAGAATTTGCTACACACCTGGTCTGTTTCTGTTCGAATACTCACCAATACTGAGAAGGGGGATGAATCGATATTGAGAATTTTTTATCATTTCAAACATTAATCACATCATATAACATTAACCATTAATCGTTAACAGTGCCATTCATCATCACATAAAATCATACACAGTGGACAAGAGATTTTACATGGAAATCCAAACGAGAGAAAACCATGGAATGCTTTTCTTATATAATAACAATATTACATTCATAGGAAGCACCAACTTCCAAGATTCTCCAACACCAACTAGAAGGAGGCACCAAACCCCTTATTTATAGGCACCAACCTAAAGGAAGCTCCAACTCCCTGATTTACCAACACCGACTAGAAGGAAGCTCCAACTCCCTGATTTACCAACACCGACTAGAAGGAGGCACCAACCCTTGATTTATATAGCACCCACTAGAAGGAGGCACCAACCCACTTTGTGAACATTGATTCGCACTTTTCAGGCACCGAATTGAAGAAGACTTTGATCTCCTGTCCTTGCCCCATCCTGCCACCCTGATATGAATAATAATGTCAACTTGTCTTTCTCACTGTCTCTGTGTCCCTGTTCCTATAACTATCTTTGTCAACTTGTACCTATATAACTATATTTTTCAACATGTACATGTATCATTTTGTTTGTCAACCTATACATGTATCACTATCTCTGTCAACCTATACTTGTATCACTATCTTTGTCAACTTATACTTGTATCACTGTCACAATCACTGTCATTATTAATTTCACCATCATTTCCACTATCACTGTCACTATCACAGTCACAATCTCAACATGTACATGTTGCAGATATGCAAGAAAATTCTTCCAATATAGTATTCAAATATGCAACAAAACCTTCTTGAATAGAACCATAACTATGCCTTCAAAGAGTGTAATCAAATCCCAAAAACAATCACCCATAGACTTCATTTGTTTCCTTCTTCAAATCTTTAACACCATCATCACCTTCAAACCCTAGGTCATTCCAAGAGAGAAACCCTAGATCATGCCAATAACATCACACTGTGATCACACTAATCCATGAAAATATCACCATAAACTATGCCAAGATAATCACCATGATCTATGCCAAGATAATCACCATGATCTATGCCAAGATCATCACCATAATCACCATAACGTATCAAGTTCACTATAATCTATGCAAGATCACCACAATCTATGCAATATCATCACCATAATATATTCCAATAACATCATCATGATATATGCCATCATCATGATCTATACCAAGATCATCACCATTAAATATGTCAATAACATCATCACGATCTATGCCATCACCATGATCTATACCAAGATCATCACCATAATCTATGCAAGTATCATCATAATCTATGCAAGTTCACAATACTCTATGCAATATCTTCAACAAGATTCAATAACAGAGAATCTCTAGTACAAGTACAAGATTCATACCAATGTCAAGCTAACAAGATGGACCCTACTCCATGAGGGACATGTATCATCACAAGAGAAGCCCATAAGCAAGAACCATGTACCTTTTCCAAGATGAATAAACAAGAAATAAACTTTTCACCAAAAGAAAATATAGATCACGTCATCACATATACCTTACAACAAGCTTTTGAATGAGCCAAGAAGTTCACGATTCTAATACCGTAAGATAAAGTTATGCCATTTTTATCAATATTCACCAAAGAACAAAAGGTGATCCCAAAACCTTCCACACTAGATCCTCCACAAAGGTTCACACTTTCTCCTTAGATTTGCGCAATAGAAAGAGAGAGAATCATTGATGAGCAAATGAGAAGTCTTTCCTCCTATTTATACCCTCCAAAATGCCTTTTACTTGCTTTAGGGCCTACATTCCACTTATCCCTAAATTTAGGATCTCCGTATTTTAAGGGGTATTTCAATAGGTCAATACCCCACTTCAAGGATTCATCGTGGCTCTTTAACTTGCCTTCTTGATCACTTCATATCTTCGTCAAAAGGGCTTTAGGGATTCTCCTCATCGTCACTACATGGTGGACACATCCTTATTCCTTTCAAAGTTTCTTTCCTCTTTATGTTGACCCATCATTACTTTCGGGGTCATGTGGACCCATAATCATTACTTTGAGGGATCACTTCATATCTTCATTAAAGGGGCTTTGGGGATTCTCCTCATCATCACTACATGGTGTACAAATACTTATTCCTTTAGGGGTTTATTTCCTCTTTATGTGGACCCATCATTACTTCTGGGGTCATGTGGACCCATGATCATTACTTTGAGGGATTTTTCACACTTCACACTAATATTGCTTTGGAACACATTTAGAGGCTTCTTTAACATGGTTCAAGGAACCCATCATTATGGTCATGTGGACCCAACACCACTATTTTAGGGAATTCTTCACACTTCTCAATAACATTGTTTTGGGAAAACTTTAGGGGCTCTCTAGGGATGTCTTTATCATGGGTTGCTGGACCCATCATCATGGTCATTATGGGCTTCTTTAATGGCTTTGGAGGCTTGCATCATTTGTGTACAAATCAAAGTGTCTTCCCGTGAGGGCCATGCTTAATAGATACTCCATAAGGGGATGGCTTTAAAGTTATAAACATTTGTGTCAATGCTTCTTCTCTAGGGGCTTCTTTAGGAGGATCTGAGGCTTCTTCAACATTACTGAACCTTCCTCTAACTTCTTTGGGGGCTTCAAGGCTTCTTCAAAATTACTTAATCAATCGTCCTCTACTCTTGCAACACCATCACCATCACTTTGACATTAATGACCACATTACTCAATATCCATGACACATAGTACTTGACCCCATTAACATCAATGACAACCAACTTTCCAACAGTTTCATGGGTGAAGAAAATACTCACTTGGATCACTCCAGTCCATAAATTGTCTGCATCTTTATTTGTGCAGGTCATCAATGATAGAAAGGTATTTTTCAATCAAGTGGCATGAATCTACTCATCCCATGTAGTAAATCCACAGGAATGTCGAGCTGAAGAGCCATAGGGAATTTGCTACAAATTTTGGTTGGGCCTACCTTGGTAATTGATGCAATGCACTTAATTTTTTATTGATCAAATTTGAAACTCACCTCTTCAAATTGAATCGTCAATGTTTTTTTATAAAAACGATGGCGTCATATTTTTTAATAATGTGAGCATACTTTGAAGGATTTACATGACAACAATCTAGATCTTGGTCTAATGTTGTCTTTGTGCCCTGGATGACTGTGTTTACATGTTGAAATTTCCCAATGCATAAATGTTATGTTTTGTGAACCTAACTACAAGGAAACCAACATAAATTTATCTAAACTCACATCACCATCATAATCATGATAAGTAAGGTTTCCCTTGCCTAAGGAGAATATCAAATCGTGAACTGCCAAAGCAATGAGAGTGAAAAGAGGGTTCGTTTACTTGAGGAGAAGATGTATTTTTGTATTCATCGACTTTTGATATAAGGGAGAAGATCATTCAAACTGTGAAGTTAACTAGTGCCAGAGCGAGATATTCAAACCACATGTTGAACCCTATATAGAGGAGATCCATGGTCTTAGATTAATGAGAGAAAATGATAGTTCACTTGTGAATAAGACCTAGTTTCATGATTATATTCATGTAAGTGTTGAAGTTCCAATTTATACGGGCATTGTTAAAAAGGACTCTGGTTGATTTGATGGGATCAACCTCCCAACTGTGATTGAGGTTGATTACTGAGAGGAATCCGCCAATCATGTTGTTGCAGTTAGAAACATAGGCTATAGAAATGAGTCAAGAGTGATTTCCACGGAGAGCAAATTTGTCAGATATCTTTTGAGTTTTGTATGAAGACCCAAGATACCTTGAAATGGTAGTGCCAAGCAGAGATCATTGGCCACAATCAATAATTTCTAATGCGAAATCTGCAAAGCGTGATGGCATCAAATTCATTTTCATAAGTTTTCTAAACCATTATGATGAACATATAAGCTTCAAGAGTTGGAGAGGATTTGGATGAATTTGGTCTAGAGCAGGCTAAGTCTCGAGAACATAAAATGTGGAATGAAAGACATAATTGAAAGCTTCAAAGAAAATCTAACAAGATGGTAAAAATTATATATTTTTTAACTCCATGTAAAGTTTTTATTTTGAACATTGAGAGAACTTTCTTTTTTTTGTAAGTAGGAGGTAAAAGAAGAAGAAGAAGAAGAAGGACTTTATATTTGTGATTAAGTTTTTAAATTTGCAAAGGAGTTACGAGGGATTTGTAAAATAATTACGCGGGGCTCCACATTTTGCAATATTGTAATTGGAGTTATATGGAGGATGGAGATATGAGGTTTATATGATTTTTGGTAAAAGGGGTTATAAGTTTTTTGCAATATTGTAATTGGAGTTATAAGGGTTTTTTTGCACTTTGGAGTTATAAGGAAAAAAAAATTAATAAAAATTCTTTGTTGATTTGTAAAACCCACCCTAAATTGAATAAGGGGGTTTCAAAAAGAGGTTCTACAAGTTTGCAAATATTTTATTGCATATTCAACTCACTTCATAATGGAAAAAATTGAAGAATTTTTTCATCTACTCCAAATATTAATCAACACAACTTCAAGACCCATAATTTCATTAAACAAAGGAACAATTATGTCTATACTTACCTTTCTGCAAGTCATGCACAAAAAGGTGGACATGTTAAACGCTCAAAACAACTTGTTAACAAATGAATTAAGTCTTGTTCAACATCAAAATCCCGATTTCATTCTCTTTTAGAATAATTCATTGTTCGATGAAAATGATGAAAATGATGTCACTAAGGAATCTGTACCTATTGATTGTGAGCACCATTTTAGTATAGTTTCAATTGATGACATTGAAAACAAAGTAGATAAAGTGGATGAATTGAAGGATCAACATAATTTTGTTCAACCTTGGGAATAAATTGAGTTTAAACGAAACATGTATGGCTTAGGATATGAAAAGGATGATGATGAAATTTTTCATATTCCTAATTATAGAAAACCACCCAAGTGTGTTAACGGTGGATTTTTGTTTGATGCTAATAGGAAGGATGGATATGAAGAGGATGAACATGAACAAGTACGGGATGATGATCAAGGTGCTAATGCAAATGTATATATGGATGATGATACATGTATTGAGGATGATTATGATGATTTGTTGAACAATCTACCTGAACAATGCCAAAAATGTCACTAAGTTGAACATCAAGAATTCCAATGTTTTGATATTCACCAAGCAGTTTTTGTGGGAAAAAAATAATGTTTCAGATAAGTGTTGGAAGCAACCAATAATTAAGAGGAAAAGGGTGCATTTTGGTTGGTTATGTACTTTGCACTAGTCATTGGAAACCATGTTGTTAGAACAAACTTACATTTGGATTCGTACACAAGTACAAACATGTTTGATTGGAGATCTTACTATTGTAGATGGATAGCAGTGTTTTGATTCAAGATTTGTTGATTTCAAGGCATGATCGGGGTCCACACTTTTGATATAGTATTTTGAGTTGAACAACGAGTCTTTCGACTCCACTCAAGGACATTTTGACTACCCCTTCTTAATTTTAGGGAGGTATATCAGATGATTTATACTTCTCACATTTTAGTTGAGAGGGGGGAATATTGATGAGGTTTTCAAATCCAAGTTTCAAAGTCCACTTTTTGATGATTTGTTTAGGACCGATTACAAGATATTATTGAGGATGGATGATGGCTTCATGATTGTTGTTTCATTGGAATTTTCTTGATACATTTCAACACTTGGAAATTTTGATGGATTCAGGATTTTGATGGATATTGGATAGATGGATGACTTGCCACATTTTGACATTTGATACATTTCAGCCACCTTATGACTTTGATGGTAGTTTGACAGCTTGATGATAGCTTGACATTTTGGTGACAAGTTTTTTTGTTTTTGGAGTTGAGATAGTACTGGTGATTCACCTAGTTTACTACCCACAATATTTTTGTGGAAATAGAATTTTATGGATACAGGGTTTGGATGCCTTCTGACACTTTTTTTCTGTTGGCTAATTTTTTACAGTTTTTTTAGGTGTCATTCTCTGAGAGCATTTTTATGAACATATTTGTTTGCTTACATGCATGATATTGGGATCTTGCAGATCAATACAGATGAATCTTCTTCATATTTGCTTGGCGCATTTAGATTTATCTGGCAATTTCAAGTTATGAGATGTGTTGGACTTTGAATCCAACTCAGTTCTCGTCAAGAGTTTGCTTTCATCGGGTTTTGGGTTCACTTCAGTGAAAACTTACAGGGTGTCTATCTCATTTGATATAGAATGAGTTTTCTAGACGTGGTTTTGGCATATAGGTTTGGCAGTTTTTCATGCGTATCTTCATCAACACTCATGAGGTTTTGGACCATGGGTTACATGTTGAAGACTTATCATCTTTTGCACTAGTCCTTGTTTCAAAGTTGATACATTTATACAAATTTATGATTAAGGGGGGATTGTTAAAAACCTAGCCCTAATCATAAAGTCTTATTTTACCTTAACAACCTTTCCATTACTTTACTTTTGTAAGGTAGTTACATGTAAACCTTGTATATATGTTATGTTCATGAATAATAAAGTTGCTTGGGCTTATGCCCTCTTTCCGCCACCTTGGTTTCTTGGTATTTTTTGTTTTCTTGCTTAATCTATGATGTTACCTAATTAACTAGTGTTCCATGAGAACTCACGTGATCCTTTCATCAACCTCTTCACAAGCATTCTCTTGTCCTTATTATTTTCATGAGGTTATCTGTAATAGGAAATCGCATCATCAACATCTTCAACCATTCATATCTATACCACAATTTGAAACCGCATCAATTATCATGCCATACTCATTACATGTGTACCAACATACCACTCTTAATCAATATATACAACATCATATATTCTCAAACATATCTACATGCACTCTACCACATATTATCTCTCAATGTGTCTATTAGTGCACACATATTTCAACTAGTCTATTGTAATGTCCCTTGTTACGAATTTTATTAAAATGGCAATTTTTCACTTTTTTTCCCTAGTTTGACCTTTGACTAGTTTTGAGCTCTAGGTCCCCAAATTGCTCCAATTGCTCCCAAATATGCTGAGAATGTTTATGGATGATGTTAGAACATAAATATGTATTTCAGGGATGCTTTTGGACTTTTAAAATACTTCTGCAAATCCTCTTTCAATTCTGGCCAATGTAGGGAACTTTACTAGTAATTTCTCTTTGACTAGTATTGGTCTCTAGGTCTCAAATTGACTCCAAATGCCTTCAAATCTTCAAGGAAGGTGTATGAATGATATTAGAACTTGAATATGATGTTTATTGATGACATATGGCCACCAAAATACCTCTGCAAACTCTCTTAAGATTCTGGACCAATTATGCAATTTTACTAGTAATTTGGGGTTCAAATCCCCCTGGGGTAAGTACTGAAAATGGCTTTCCAAATGCCTCCAAACCCACTCAAATTTATGAACAAAGGTATGTAATGTGTTAATTATGTTATTAAAGTCTCATATGCACCATTAATGGATTATTACAACTGTTCTCACCCTCTCCCATTCAACTGCAAAAATCCCCAATTCGACCCTTGGGGAAATGGCACTATTTCACCTCCCAATACAACTAAACTGAGTAAAAATGCTTCAAATGCTCAAGTACAGTACATGAAACTTGTAAAATAAATCCATGGCAGTCCATTAATCACAAATTCATCAGAGAATCATCCATTCATTCGAAATCATCATCAATACATTGGTTCACAACAAGGTAGTGGGGAAATGGCATTGTTCTTCCATTAAAAATGAGATTTATACATTTCTACTTGGAATTTCGACTTGAAACTTTCTGGAGATGAATAACAGAGTATTTACTTCATATTACAAAATAAATGGAGCATGAGAAGCTCCCCCAAAGAGTACAATAGCTCACCAAAAACGCCATCCCTCAAGGATCAAGAATATGCCATCAAAATTGGAAATGGTTGAGAGAATGTGCTGCAATAGAAGAAACCATGAGCTGCCCTGTAGCTTACACCTGCAAATAAAGACTCCATTAAATATCCAAATGAAAGGTCTGAATGGCCTTTCCAATTACCAACTTGGATGGGAATCTTTCACCCTCGAAATTGGCTAAGGCAAGAAACTAGTCATCCACTAGCTCTCCCTCTACACAAATGCAATTGAAAATTCTACAAATGATCAAAAGATGGTTTCATTCTTTGTTATTGACATTTATAAACTTCTAATGTCCTCCATGGGTCGAATTTCTTCCAAGAGACTCATGCCAACTCAAGTTGGGAAGAGATTCCAAAGAACGCCACTTGTACAACAATTCCTAGTCTCCCACTTCCACCAAATCACATGTGGAAGCATCTTAGCTGCCCTAACACCCTTGAGCGCCCTCTTGGAGTCTATTTTTAGCCCTGACATGTCATATATGTCATATGTCAGCCTTCAAGTCTGATTTGGGTCATAGGTGTCATAGCATCTTCATCATTGTTGTCATAGAGCTAGGGAATCTAGCCCAAGTGTCTCACTAGCTCCAAATTGCCTCTTCCTCTTCCATGGGAGTTACTCTTCCTCTATATTTCGACCTTGGATGAGTCATGCAATGAATAATACCTTTTGGACTCCCCCAAGTATGTTACCATTCACCTTGAATTCGAATTGGTGAGAGAATGATGCCAAGTGTAGTGGGGAAATCTAGCTATATGTGGGTCCCACTTCCTCCATGTGTCTTCATGATCAAATGCCACTTTGATTTTCACTTATATATATTTATTTAGCTCCTTTATTAAATATTTATGCCATTCTAATGTTCAAACATCATTTATTATCCCCATTATTCCAAATCCCAAAGCTTCCACCCCAAACCTAGGAAACTAGTAATTTTCCTCCTTGGCAATTATTTGACCTTTAGCATCAATTTGACAAACTCTAATGAATAGGGCCAATGTGATTAGGCCATTGTGACCCAATGCCAAATTTGGGACATGACATCTATTCTCTTGATTTTATAGGTATTCCCATCCATTAACTATTACCCATATCAACTTTCTCAATCTTAATAGATATAAAAAAAATAGCAATAAAATAGTAAGAAACAAAAAGCCCATCTACTATTTTTCTACATAGCATGAATTTCCACAACATGGCTTATCAACTTGATGGCCTTTCTGACATTCACATAATAAATCATCAGTTGTGATATTCTCATCCAAGTAGCAATACTTAATTCATGAACCTAATATATAGTTGCTACTTCAAATGTGTACAATTTTACTCTAGAAACAAAGTAGAGTTTAAGGTGAAGAAAAGCTTCCTCATTCCATGTTTGTCTTATTGTCCAAATGTGTTATTTAATATTGCAATCCAATGATTGATAAATTTGTAGCTTCCTCATATGCTTTCACTTTCTTTGCCTCTTAGATTACTCTAGATTAAAGCATGAGTTGATCAAGCCTTTAATGACCCATTTTATAGTGTGCATGGAATCATGCTTTGAAACCCTAATTACTTGGTTACTTTCATTAATGCAATCGACATATCAAAAAGAACAAATACACTCACAAAGTTCATTTATAAATGGCGTATACTAAAAAAACAATCATATGTAAAGAAGATTTATTGAAAGCTTCACTATAAAGTAAATTCAAATGAATTAGAATCAATCAAATTCAACTCATTCTCATAGAAAACATATTCAAATACAATCAAACAATATCGAAACAATAACATATCATGTCCTTTTAAACAAAATAAATACTTGCTCGTTCACACAATGCATTATGGGCGGACAATATGTACTATCTAAAACATACCCCTTATATTTACCCACCAAAACAAGGCTTTCTAGTTTAAGCCTATTAAGAGTGGTAATAATATTAAAAAATCCCCACCATAAAAATACCATTTACATAATCCCTTATTCTAAACATAATGAAATAGTCTAGAATCATCTTGACAGGAAACCACATATATATATTCTTTCCTAAATCAAGTTTTGACCAACTTGCCCAATTCAAGATCTAATGGCATAATATTATTCAAATTGGCGGTACTCTCCTACCTTTTAATAAGAGCCATTAGCCATGGTAATTTATACACAATAACTAAACATTAGCAAGACAAGACAAATCACATATTAATCTCATTTCCCAAGCGGAATTCAATCAATAATGTCATCTTAAAATTTTCTTCAAATCCAATGGCTTTACTAGTATATCTACATCATCCTTGCAATGATTTAACAACAATTCATACTGATTTCAACTCATATATAGGGTCATTTTATTGTATGGGAGTTCACAATCATTCACATGATAAGTTTCAAAGACATATTTAAAATATGTTTCTCACTTCCAAATGGTAGATAGCAACAAGAAAAACGATGCCTTATACCGCATCATATGTAACAATCTTGCACAATTGTTATACTATCTTTGCATGCCATCATTCATAAGACACAACATAACATAACTTTCAAGACAAATACAACTAGGTAACATTGGAATTATCCAAAACATAATAAGTAAAATGTATTGTTCCACAATCAAACACAACCATGCAATCATATCAATAGACATGCATTTAGGTTAAGAGACCTATACAATCCTCTTCATGAAAAATAACTTCACTTTGTAGAGTAAAAAGCATAAGAAAACCACACATTCATATCCATACATGAACACAAAGGGTGTTATTACTAAGTCTCATTAGCAATACCAATATACCACTAAAGATGACTATTTATTACCATTTAAATTATTTCATAACAATAATACAATAAAATAAATTCAGATGAGAGCTCACGTTTACTGAGTAATTCGCTCCAAGAAACCTCGTGATCTTCACTTCTTGAACCTCGCTGAAACCCTTACCGATTTTCAAATTTAGTGTTGAGTATTGTGCAGTGGAATTGTGTTGATCCGAACTGCAATGGCTGTTGGAGGGGGCCCCGAGGCCTTCCCTCCCCTGCCCGAGATTGTTTCATTTAAGAAGCTGGTGGCTGCATGTGGGAAACGCCCTCCGAGTGAGCAACAGCAGAAATTCGTAAAACGCATGGCCAACATCCCCACTGTTGACCTACCGTCTGAAGACCCGTGCAGATCAACGTTGAACCTTGCAGAAAGAGGGCTCATAGGGAAGTTCACCGTCCTCTGGCCTTTGCCTAAAGCAGTGGACAACTGGGTGCAACGAAACTGGTGATCATTGGCCCAAGATGGCATCGGCAGTCATTTAGTGGGTAAGGACTTCTTTGTTTTTGTCTTTGACAATGTAGAGGACAGGAATCTAATTTTTAGGAATGGACCTTATTTTATGGGCCCTCGGGGACTATATTTGAATAAATGGACACCGGAATTTGATCCGACGCAAGATGTGCCCTCGACTGTCCCAGTCTAGGTCCGCTTTCCTCACCTACCTCTGCACTGCTGGAATCCCAAATCTTTGGAAGCCATAGGCAATAAACTCGGGAAATACATAGATCGAGCAGAGAGGAAGGACCAGTATACCTGCGCTAGAATTTGTGTGGAGGTGGATTTGGAAGTAGGGCTGCCTGAAGCAATAAAACTCACAATGGCGGATTAGTCTTACATACAAGAGTTAGATTACGAGCAACTTCCATTTAAATGCCGATATTGCCACAGGTATGGGCATTTTTCCAGGCACTGCAAAAAGAAGGGAGAGGAGGAAGTCGAGAATGCTAAGGGAAATCAATGGATCCCAGCTCAGAAACCAATTGCAGCAAAACAAGCTAACAGATCAAAAGGTAAAGGAAATTCTATGGGGAATGAAGTCCCATCCTCTAGTCAGCTACAATTTGAAGGGAGATCAGGACCACCAAGGATGGAGACATCTAATAATCCATTTGAAAAACTCAAAATTCTAGAGGAACCTTCAGCATCGGCTGTAGAAGAAGTTGAACATAGGCCCAATTCAATGGCCGAAGACAAAACCCTAGAAGAAACTGCATCTCTACAGGATGGATCCCCTATTGGAGCTTCGAGCCCTCTCTCCTATGCTGAAATGACAAGAAAGAAGTCTCCGGAGATTTCAGGCTCTTCGGAAGATGAGACCTTTGAGAGGTCATCGAAAAGAGCTGGGAGAAAATCTCATAGGCAGACAAGGGCATAAGAAGCGGAGAGGCAAAAAATGAAAGGTAGTCAGCCAACAATCGAGATGTCCATCTGCAGAAACACCAGAAACAGACCTCCCAATGGAGGAGTTGCCCCCTCACCAACCAATAAATAATGTGTCTAATCTCTTGGAATTGTCGAGGATTGGGGAATCCCTTAAAACCTGAAGCTATTAAAAACCTTGTGAAATCTGAGTTTCCTGAGATCCTCATGCTCCAAGAGACTAAAATCGAAGGGGAAGCCCTCCTTCTGATCAGTAAATTGAATTGGAAAAAAAATTTCGGGAGGGCAGTAAGTGCTAGGGGCTCTTCCGGAGGTCTTGCTACTCTGTGGGAGGAGGATAAATTCCATCTCGAAATTTCTTATGAGACACAGCATTGGATTTACACTGACCTCAGGCACAATGTAAATAAGATGTCCTTCGCTCTTGTCAATTTATATGTCCCTATCCATTATGCTGAAAAGAGAGAGTGTTGGAAAACTCTGTCAGTCTTTCTTGAGTCAAGATCTCCTAAGAATATAATTCTTGCCGGCGATTTCAATCTCGTGTTTGAACCAAAGGATAAGCGTGGAGGAAACACCAATAGAGATCAGTTCCTTCCTTTTGTTGAATATCTCATTCAGCAGTGGGATTTAATTGATTTCAAGCCAAAAAAAGGGTTATACAGTTGGACCAACAATCGCGTTGGGGACTATCACATATCTGCCCGGCTCGACAGATTTTTAATTTAGAGCTCCTTTCCGCTAGAAAATAAGATCATCTCCTCTAAAATTTTGCAAAAAATGACATCGGATCATAAGCCTATTTTACTGCAGTTTGAGGAAGCGGAAAGACTGGGGCCCATCCCCTTCCAGTTGAATCCTCTATGGGCTGAAAGAGAAGGATTTGAGGAAACTGTTAATAATGCCTGGAGTGCTCCTGTCAATGGGTCGCCCAGCTATGTATGGGAGTAGAAATTTAAGGCTACTAAAGTGGCTTTGAAAGCTTGGATAAAAAATCCCTCTATCTCACCCACAAGCTGTAGAAAGCAGTCTACCAACAAGCTGATTGACTTGAAATTAGAAATGGAATCCAAACATATCACTCACTCTAAAATTCAGAAGGAACAAGCTTCCCAGCTCATTACTTTTCGATCTTACAGGCATGAGGAAGAGCATTGGAGGCTCAAATCAAGAAGTCTCTAGCTGAAATCGGGAGACAGAAATACTCCATTCTTTCATAAACAATTCAAATCTCACCTCTCTCGTAATCACTTGGAAGAAATCACTGCATCTGATGGGACTGTCCACAAATATATTGCTCACTTAAAAAAGGCTGCAACTTCCCATTTCCAGGAGCGTTTTACTGAAGAAGGAATGGATACTGAGGAGGAATTTTCTAAATTTCTCAATCACATCCCAAGATTGGTAGGAGAGAAAGATAATGCAAGTCTTTTGAATCCCTTCACTGAAACTAAAATTAGCAATGTAATTTGGGAAATGGAGACGGACAAAGCCCCGGGGCCCGATGGATTTTCCATACACTTTTACAGAATTTGTTGGGACACAATCAAGGTGGATTTAGTCCGTATGATCAGGGGATTCCTCCAAAAATCCAAGGTCATAGGCAGCATCAATTCTACATTTTTGGCTTTAATTCCTAAGGAATCAAACCCTGGGACCTTCGATAGGCTTAGGCCTATCTCGCTGTGCAATGCGTCTTATAAAATTATGACCAAGCTCATGGCCAATAGAATCAAGCCACTGCTGGGTAATCTCATCTATTCCAGTCAAGGTGGGTTTGTGAAAGGAAGGAATATCATGGATAATGTGACTCTTGTGCAGGAAACCATCCATTCTAGCCATCAACACAATGAACAAGAGATGATTATAAAGCTTGATATGGCTAATGCCTTCGATCGGGTAAGACACTCCTTTTTGTTTCAAGTTCTTCTATCGTTTGGCTTTAGCACTGATTTTGTAAGGCTGATCAAAGCTTGTATAGGTAGGCCATGGATTGCTCCTTTAGTGAATGGTAGGCCAGCCAATTACTTCCAAGGTACTCGGGGTATAAGGCAGGGCTGCCCTTTGTCCCCATTCTTATATATTTTGATGGTAGACTCTCTCAGCCGAAAGTTGAATGCAGAGAAGGTTGCGGGAACAGCTCTTGGCATTCGAGTGATGAAAGATCTCGATCCCATTAATCATGCCTTATTCGCAGATGATTCTCTCCTTCTGGGAGGAGCCTCTGTTAAAATTGCAAGGGTTTTCCATGAAGTAATACAAAGTTTCTGCAGAGTCTCTGGAGCTCTGGTCAATAAGAGAAAATGTGATGTGTATGGATGGAATGTGAATCAATCTACCATTCAGCGTATTGCCCACTTCTGAGGCTATACAGGCTTTGCATTTTGGGAAAATTTTAAGTATATTGGCCTGCCTTTAACCCTAGGCATCACTAAGGCTACGCATTGGCTCGAGGTGATAAGTAAAATTAAATCTAAAATGGCAGCTTGGGGAGGACAGTGGCTCACCACTGCTGGAAAATTAATTCTTATCAAATCAGTAATCTCCTCTCTGCCTATCTATCAGGCATCATTTCTATTGGCTCCTAATATGATTACTGAGCAGGTTGCAAAGCTTATTCGAACCTTCTTGTGGCAAGGAGGTAAGGGGAATCATAAAAAATTCCATTTGGTGAGTTGGGACATCGTGAAAAAACCATTTTCTGAAGGAGGTCTACAGGTCCGAGATCCTGGGCTAGCGAATTTGGCACTCGGTGGTAAGATGCTGTGGAAGATTTTCTCCAATCCCAGTCATCTTGTTAGCTAAGTTTTAATTAAAAAATATATTAATGGTGTTTCAGTGTCAAGTATGGAAGAAGGAATTGCCATCAAAGGCACCACGCTGTGGAAATTGTGTTGACGTGGATGGGAGTTCTTCAAAAATCAACTCTATCGCATACATGGCAATGGGAGACAGATTTTATCATGGGAGGATAAAATAATGGGATGTCCACCCCTCAGGCATAATGATGATATCCATGAATTACGTAGCTGGCTCACCCAGCGCGACATTACTAAACTCCCTGATATCTCTAATTGGGATCAGGAAGGAAATTGGCACGCATGGAATCTACCCAGGCCGCCTGATAGGATGCACACTCAATTGAACTCTCTGCTCGCTGCCCTTATGGGTTTAGCATCGGTTCATACTCGTTTAAGGGATAAATGGGGCTGGGGATCGACGGGATAATACACAGCAGCTCAGAGATTTGCTTCCCTTTAGTCGCAACAACCTCAGACTTAGCCAAACGCTTTGTGGAAGCAGGTTTGGGCCTCATTCGAAATTCCAAAAATTAACTTTTTCAGTTGGGTCCTCATGCACAGAAGACTATTGACATGCGAGAACTTAGAAAAACGTGGAATAATCGGGCCGCACAGATGCCCTCTTTTTCAATCGACCCAGGAAACAATAGATCATGTGTTCATCGATTGCCCATTCACGCAGGAGGTGTGGCAGCTGGCTTTGCAGGGTCTCAATGTTCAAATTCCATCTCAGAGTAATATTGTCTTCTTATTTTCCACTTGGAAAGACTGTTATCCTATGGCGATTAAGAGCAAATCATTATGGTCCAAAATCTGGCATGCAATCCCAAAATACCTATGATGGGAAGTGTGGTTAGCCAAGAATGAGGGCATATTCCAAAACAATTTGTGTACCCCCTCAGTTGTGGTTGCTAAAGCCAAAGCGTTGCTTTTGGAAACGGTGGAAAATCGTCCCTTTAAACTAAATAAATTGCTTCTTCCTACAGAGAATAGCTGGATTGGCGATCCAAAGCTGTGTACTAGGAATAAGATTTTTGCCTGACCTATGAACAACCCTGAGTTGCGGCTTCGGTACAATGACTCTGAATTTCATCAGTGGTGGAAGAATCAAGGTAAAGTCACAATTTTTTGCGATGTAGCTAAAGGAAACCCAGGGATAGTTGGAGCCGGAGGGGTATTCTATGCCCCTGGCGGTCATATTAAGGACATCTTCAGCTGGGGTTTAGGACAGAGTACAAATAATCAGGCTGAATTATTAGGATTGCTCAAAGCTTGTCAGACAGCACATGGAAACGGAGATCAAGATATTCAAATTTTTGGAGACTCGGAAATCCTAATAAAACTCTTAAACACCAAAGATCATTTCAATAATGCAGTGTTAAATAAGACCTTGCAACGAGTTCGAAAATTGCTGCAAAATTTCAACTCTACCTCCTATTTCCACATTCTCCGGAGTCTAAATCAGGAAGTTGATACTAGGGCCAATGTGGGTTGTCTTTTAGCCGCAGCAGAATTGATTCAAAATGATGAAGCTCCTCTATGGTCTCCCATCCCGTAAGATGGCAGCTCCTTGTGTATTGTAATAGTAGGATTAAGGGCACCTCTGAATTTTGAGCATTTTGGCTTTGTATGATGGGTTGATTAGGCATAAGCCCAACTGAGTTTTCTCAAATAAAAATTAATCATTTTTGTTAAAAAAAAAAACAATAATACAACAAAATCATCTCAACAGTCATCTACAACACAATGAATGAATGGTATATTTATTTTTTAAGGAAGACAATTCTAAGGAACAAGCTAATACCTTTAACCCATACATTAAACACCATATACACTTAACAAGATAAGGATAATAAACACATAAGGCTCTTATCCTCCTAGGTGAACAACCCATCACTCAACATACTATTGTACCCAAAAATTAATAATGCCCAACATTCATATGTTAGTTGTATTCTTGGAGTGTAACAAGAAGTTTGTAAACATTTATATGCATGTTGTGCATAATTGAGATCCTATACATGCAATTTACATTCATATGAGTGTGATGAATAAAATTCCAATGACTGTCAAGTGCACACAATTGGCATTTGAAACTATAACTAAATACAAGTTAACTTCACACACACACACACACAAATGTGCTATTCAATGAGTTTGCCTTGAAATTCCTATGACACTGGATAAGATAGATTAGATGAGGACCTTTCTGCCCTGCCAAAGATAGTAATCCATTGGTCCAAGGCAGGGTATTTTTTAAGGATTCTAATATTATAGTTAAGTATAGTATTCTAGGTGATTATTTTGGATTGAAAAAAACATATATTTAGATAGGTGGGCGAATATTAAATATGAAACCTACAATTTACTACTAAAACATGTAAATTTTGGCAAATATTATGATAAAAAACATATTTTATGTAAATATAGGCGATATTAGAGACTAAAAATGACCAAATAGTGAATTTATTTTTTGAAATAAAAGGTCCGAAAAATAGCCAATTGGCGAAATTTTGCCCGTAAAAATTACCCTAGTCCAAGGTTGACTGAGCTGGGAAAATATTGGTGATCAGAGTTTGATTTGTCATTGATTGCAGTAAAACTAGTGTTGATTGAGTCAGACCTAGTCAACCTTGAGTTTGACTCTGGTTGAGCTGGAAATATCTCTTGTGGCCTGATCTGAGTCAAACTCGTGATTCCTGTGGCACTGAATAAGATAGATTTGATGAGGCCCAGTTGCCCCTGCCAAATATAGCAACCTGTTAGTCCAAGGTTTTTTCCTGAGTTTATCGCTTCGTGTATTGAATATGTCAGTGATAATCTCAAATATTTTGTTGGGAATGCTGCTCTTTGAAACCCTAAAATATTCCCTATTCTTCTTTGTAAGATGTGACCGATTTTAATGAAAAAACACATTAGTTTCCTCCTTGTTGATGTCTTACCCTGAACCTTCCTCCAAGGATTTCAGAATCTTCTAGATGTTTTGAGATTCCCTTATGTTGCTATGTCCATCCAAGAGGGTATTGTTAACTGTAATGCCTCATTTTGGATTTACCATCAAAACTACCATTACATGTTTGTATTTCTTATTATGGTGGAACTCTGTTAGTATGTTGACACTCTGGACCTATGTACTTACTATTTTGCGGAATATATGTATGTAGGTGTGTGATGCTAATACTAAGAATTATGGTCGTATTTTAATTATGTCTCTAGCATGCAAATTTAAAAAATGATGGGTACATGGATACCAATTTAAAATTTATATGTCGAATAAATGAATGTGATACCAGGTGCATGGTACATAGAAAATGATTACATTGTTTTCTATTGGTAACAAAATAAGTCTACATTTCAATGATTGCACAATATTTCATAGTCTTGTGTTGGGATACTAACCTACAGTTTGAAAGAGCTAAGTGATAAATGGGCTCTACGAGATGGAAGTACATCGGGGACATGAATTCCAAAAGATAAATGGTATGCAAGTGATGCATTATTATTTAGCATAAGTATTAGTTTATTATCATGATGTATGGGTGGGTGTAGGGTTTCAGGAAACTCAACCGCCAAAATTGGTTATTCGATGACAAAACCTGCGTACAACAATCGCAACACAATCACTATGTCGATGTAGACATAGTCCTTTGTTCCATTAGGAGGGGTGGATGCATTACCCACAGTTTATCCTCTGAAACCCAGAGTCATGGGAGGGTTGTGCTCTGATGCGCTCCCCAAGGTGTGTGATGATGACTAGTGGGTTCCTGTTGGAGAAGCTTGGTCAATGTAGTTGACACTTTCGCTTACGTGTTTTAACTGGATTTAGGTCATGTAGTTGACACTCCAGGGTAGTCTAGCAGAGGAAGGATAAGATGTGGAAATTAGTTGTGAATTAGATGTGTGTATGTGTGTGTGTGTGTGTGTGTGTGTGTGTGTGTCTACAAGATTGGAGCAACCATACCTCAGATAGCCTTAGTAAAGGATCACTTCATGAATAGGTGCATATCTGATTCAAAATATTGTTTGCAAAGGTACACCAATTTGGAGTGATCCAACCTCTCTTTAAACCATTGTCCCACATAAGAAGATTATTTCTAAGGGATAGCCATAGGACTATTTTTTATTTGAGGGTTCCATGAATATTACAAGATTAATCCCACCACCATTCTCGGTTTCCTTGAAAATCATATTCATCCTAACCGTTGTAACCTGGATTAACAATATAATTTACAGTCAAGGGGTTCTTTGACCAACACAACATGTCTTTCTCATCACTTAATTTGATCAAACTCATTCAAATATTGGTTACAAATCCATGCCATTCTTCTAATATTAGTCCTTCTAAACTAATATCTTCCTCCTTCACCGTTGTTGTCCAATTCCATTCATGAGATGAGAATTCGCATCATGTATGGAAAAGATTCCCTAGGTATGTAAAATTCTTAAGAGCACATATAAAAGTTTATAATCCTCGTCTACCCTAACCCATAGGTCTTTTCCAATCATGGACTTTCCTTCCACCTCCAATTCGCCTTGTGAGTCTTATGTTGACAAGCGGAAAGGCTTCCACCAAGGCTTTCGAGACTATTGAGTTGTCCTTTATTGCTTTTCGTGTCAAATGAGCCCATTGTTCTATAAAAATCCCTCCTATGTATTTAGTATTCATGACTCGACCCCGTAAGGATTCATTATAGAAGAACCTCCATAGTTTTTTTGTAGTGAGGGATTTTCTAAACATGTAGATATTTTTCACCCCCAACCTCCCTTTTTGGGGGGAAGGAGAAAGTTGACCACTTCACTAAGGGGATTCCATCAATAGATTGCTTACCCGTCCAAATAAAATGAAAAAATGTCATCCTAATATTTGTTAACATTACTTTCAGAACCTTTGCAATCGAGAGCCAAAATAAAAGAATACTTTCAAGAACCAATTTTAGAAGGACTAGATGATCGCCTCTTGGAAACCATCTCTTTACCCATAGGGATATTCTTGCTTTTATTTTCTTGTACAACCATAACCAATCATCAAGTCTATAGAGATTTTTGTTTAGATAAAAACCCAGGTACTTAAATCCTCTATCAAAATCAATGAGGGTAAAAGGGAGTAAACCTTCCAACCATTCCAAGATCTCTTCTGAGATACAGTCCAACAAGATACAAGATTTAAAGTTGCTAAGATCCATTCATGTTTCTTTGCAAAAGGTTTCGAGTATACCTTTCAGAGCATGAAAATCCTAGAGAGAATCAAGACCAAATATAAGGACATCATGTACAAACAAGAGATCGGGGATCATTTTGACATGAGTTATATTAACTCCTTGTAAAGTCTCATGTTCCTGACGTCCTTCATGAGTGTAATGAGCCCCTACACCATAAGAAGGAATAAGAAAGGAAATAAAGAACATCCTTGGTGAATGCCTTGAGATGGACTAAAGAATTTGGAACGTGACCCATTTATCAAAACTGCAAAAGTCAATGATTGAATGCATCCCATTATCAAATTTACCATACTCGGGTTTAACCCCATCTAAAGCAGATTTAGACTTAGGAACATCTAGTTGATTTTATCAAATGCTTTATATAGGTCTATTTTGATTTATGTTGCCGAGATGTTTGAGATTTTTATAGAAGGAAGGGATTCCTAAGTAACGAAAATTGTGTCAAGGATTTGTCGATTGCACATAAATCCAAATTTCTCTTCTCAAATAAACTTCTTTAAAGAATAGAGGACCAAGAATATTTCCTCCTTTGTGACATCCACTTCCAAAACTTTGTTCATTTTCTCTATTACCACAATTGGAACTAGACTAACATAATATATTATTTCCCCAATTTGGCATTCTCTTGGTTCCTTGGACAAAGAACTAAAGTAGTACACTCCCACCTCTGCAACTTTTTTCACGAACAAATTTACCATCTCCCTCTCATGGTTTTTAAGTTCCCATATTGTGTTTTCTTGCTTGCATTAGTTTGCATATTGGTGAAAGAATTTGGTATTTTTATCTCCTTCATGTATCCAAAGAGCACAAATATTCAACCTCCAAGCAATCTCTTCCTTAGATAACAAGTATTATTTAGTAGCTTCCATCACTTTTAGATTTTGCCTCTCTTCTTCTATGAAATCTCCATCTTCATTACCTTCATATAACATTCTTAATTTATGTTATGTTTCTATTAGAAGGGATTGGGTTTTTTCTTTTTGGGACACAGCCTAAGATTTTATGACTTTATTCACTTTTTCTATATTATTTATGGATTGTTGCATCATATATATCTCACATCCTTGTTGTATGGGCTTCCACATAGTAACATTCAACTTCTTGAAATCTTCCTCTAAAATCCATGCATGGTTGAATTTGAGAGGACTTGTTGGTTTTAGTTCCTCTTTTTCCACCTTTAGTAGGATAGTGAGGTGGTCTAAAAGGCCTCCTATTCCAACCCATGAGATCATCATAAAATTACCCCCAAACAAGGATTATGAGATAAGAAATCATTCCATTTATTTGGATATGGCTTGTTTTCCTCATCAAGCATTATGCCAAGTGGGCCTGAGCTTGGTTGGTTCCAGGTTTATAAGATATAAGTTTTCAAATAAGTAAGAGAAAAAATATTCCAAGGGGTTGTGCAGAGGGTGTTCACCAAAGACATACCTTAAGGAGAGTGTTCAATTTAGGTCACCTCCTAAAATGACATTAGGCCCTCTGATACCATCTAATGTAGCCAGCACCTCCCAGAAAGGTTTTCTTTTTGCATGGGGCCATAAAGGTTTATGATTTTTACAATATAGTCTATGTGTTTTATCTCCAAATCCACCTGAATTTTCGATTGCAAAAGAGAGGAATACTTGGCCACCAAACCTAGCTTCTAAGTCATGAGCAGACCTCCTAATAATCCAATCGCATCCAACGAGCATAAGGACTAGCCTTGCAACCATGGATCTAGGGAATCAATAGCTTTTTTACTCGCACACATAATTTCTTGGATTGATATTACACGCGGACGGTAAAATCTAATGATCCTTTTGAGGGAAAGCAATTTTGGGGCATCCCCTACCCCTCTAGCATTGAAGGAGATGTGAATCAGGGAGAGACTTTTGATTTGGATTTCCCCACTCTAAGGTCCCAATCAATTGTGTTTTGTTTTCCATTTCTTACATCTTTTGGGGGGGGAGGGACTTCCTTCCCACCGAGGAAATCTAATTTTTGTCCAAAACCAAGCCTCCTTCTATTTCAAAATCCCCTACAGTTTTAGAGTTGGATCTCAAATCATAAACCAATTTGACAAGATATTTTAAGGACTTACCCGAAAGGCTTTTGTTAGAGAGGTAGTGTAGAAGATTTGGGCATCCTTGGCTTGAATTTGCACCCTGGCATGACAGTATTCCACATGCCATTGCAAACTTATTAGCAAGAGAAACCTTTGGAGAGGCCATGTTGATTCCAGGATCCCTAAGATCCCCCTTTCCTAGACTTGGATCCAAGGTCTTCACCTATTCTAATGGTGCAGAGCGATTAAGCGATTCTAAAGGGATTGACATTAGAACCAATATCGTAGTCTCTTTTCCCTCTTGAAGAAAAGAAGGGTGAGAGAGTAGGATTGACTTACCAGGTAGTGATGATTCCATATGAAGAGACAATACAAAAGTGTCATCGATGTTATCGACTCCATCAGATTGGGACATCGTTCTATCACCCTTGTCTTTGCTTGCCTCTCGCTCAAAAACATTGACCTTATCCTTCCAAGTTTTCTTACTCGCAATTTTTGGAGGAATTCCCTTTACACTGTGAGCTTGTATGTGGCATACCTCATGACATGAAAAACATTTGAAGGGTATCCTCCTATAATCTATTTTTAGAACTCATGACATGTTTGTGTACTCCAACTCGATTTCTACTAGAAAGCCATCTCATAGATCAAACTTGACTAAAACCCAGGCCCATTGGCAGTCAGAACATGAGTCCTTGCCTTCCTTTAATCCTAAAAATCTCCTAATCTTATTTCCAATAGATTTTAGATAAGTGCTATGCTAGAAAACCAAAGCGAGGCCTAACAAAATTTCCTAGATTTGTTAAGTCGTAACAACTTCTTTCTTGGGGTCAAAGGCCACACTCCATTACTTAAGGACAAGGCCTAAGGGTCCCCATCTCTAGTCTCAAATTAAAAAGTGACCTACTTCCTCTTTACTTGGGAGGATTAAACAAATCCACCCTCTTACTAGGATGTGAAAAATCATAACATACCAAAGGATAGGGACCCAATTGGATTCAAGCCACTCCTTTATCGAAGCAGGGTGTGCAATTTTCCCATAGAACTAATTGATTATGGTATTCCCCAAAAAATCTAGAATATTACCAATATCCATGTCCTTTTCCATCAGTCATTTTACCCTCTCCTATATTGGCCGCACACAACATTTATTCGCTTTCCCACCTCTGGTTCTAGGCATAGATTTCCTCACATCCTTCGACGAACTAGATTCCTTGCAATCCTTAGAGTCTTCTAGAATACCCTCACTATGCACCCTACACATAATGTCGAAACACTGAAGGTCCATTTGAGTTCCTTTCTCGGGAGGTGGTAAGGCTTCATGAATGGCATTACATGCCAATTGATTACCACCTAGAATAGATGGTTGATCTACATCTTGGACCGATCCATGCATACAATTCTACTCACCATCATAGACATCATCCCTAAGTTTGGGTTCATAGATGCAAATATTTTCTAAGATTTGGATATAAATTCCTCCTCTGTATCAAAGATCAAGGCCGTAATGCAACTCAAGTCCCCATAACGCACCACATTGATATCCTCCATAGTGTAATAAATTCCCCTGCTAGGAACCCAGAAACCCTGTCAAAACAGCCCTTGGGTACCAATATTTGGTATTCACTTGCCACAAGGGTAGAGAGACCATTTCCCTTTCAACCTCTCTTGACAATTGACCTACCTTACTTGACGACAGACCTTCATCGCATCCCCCAATCCATGTGATTGTTACGTCAATATTTTAATCTTTAAATGCAAGTTCTAGACAACAAAATCAAGCTTAAGATTTCGATTCAATTAGTATTAGCACTTCACAATTTGCCACATAATACCTTTTCAATATGGTAACACTTAAAAATAGATAACATTATCAATTTACCATAAGCATAAACTGTTAATAGATAAAAAAAATTCTCACCTGTCATGTCATCAACCCCATCACCCTCATATGTTATCATTTCATCTCATTTACACCCATTGGACCTTGATAAAGCAATAAAAACCCAAAAAAATGAAAACCAACCTCAAAGGAGTCACTTTAAAATCAAGTTGCACCCTTCTCTTCAAAAGAAGAGACCCAAGTCGTTCAGTTTCCTTCGATAAGAGTGACCCAAGTCACACAAATCTCCCAAATATGTGTGACCCATCTCCAATCTTGATTTTCGGTTGTTGTTGCCTTGTTCCCAAACAAAAAGAAGAAATTTTCAGTACAAATCTTGGTATGGATCGAATTAGATCATAGATTTGGAGGCAAAAAATAACTCTAATCCTCATCCCAAATCCATCACCATGTCTATAGAAGAAACATCAAGATCCTTCATTCCACACAATTCTCTAGCTTTTTGCACAAGCCATCATTCTGTCGACATTCCATTCGAGATTGAAGCTAGCTTCTTTTGGCTGCTTTCTCACCTATTGGAGATCCATGTTGTGACATGTGGTTGGAGGATTGCAAGACCATCAAGAGAACCAACGAACCCTCCTTCGGACAGTTGTAGGGACCCCTTTCATTGTACTCTTTAAGGTGATTCTTCCCCTTGTAATATCTCATTTCAATACAAAAGAAAAAACATTCTTCATTCTTTACAGTATGTCTTTACATGTGTATTGTTTAATTGAATAATGCAAAAACGTTGTTATTTTAGTTTAATTTTTTAGATCTGCCTCTCTTTGTTTAAATTCTAGTTTTAATTGCATTTTTTTTATTTCATTTTCAAAACTCTACTAAGGTTGCACAACCCCTTAGCAAGTTTCTTTTGGCATGGGTGTGTGCAAAATCACACAAAAAAGTGTTTGGCGACCTTACTAGGGAAGATCTATAATCCTTCTCTAGTTGTTTATATCTTTCATTTGTTGGCCCTTTGTTTAAGTCTTTTACTACTTATGTTTAGTCGTGTTCTCTATCTAGTTACCGTTGATTGGACTCCCAGTAGGATCCCCATCCCAGAACTCCTATAGATCTATCGATTCGAAGGTGTTTTCCTTGTTTTCATAGCTATATGTTATGGGTCATGCCTAGCTTATTTGAGCGACACGAGTCGGACCTTTCCCTTCCATAGGTGTGACCTGAATTCAAAACTTATTTTTTCACTTGGATCGCACCTATTTTCCACTTTTGAGTGACCTAGGTCACCTCTATCCCTTTGAGAAGAGCAACCTGCTCTTGAAATTCATTTTCTAATATTTTTGTTAGCGATTTCACCCATTGCCTTGAGTGGTACATGGAGAGACTAGAACCAGATGGTTGAGTGGTGCACCGTCCCCACTTAGAATTTAAGATCATCCAAGTTGTTATCTTTGGACTAAAGTTGTAGGTAACTCATCTGACGTGTCCATGAACGAGGTAGCCTAGAATCCTTTCTCTTTAGGTATATTACCCATAGGTGGTCCCCTTCAGTGGGGAATCCCTTGTCCAAATAGAGTCGGTTGCATCCCTAGCTCTATAATTGTTCTCTCGATCTTCACTCCTATGTCCGAATAGGATTGATGGCCCTATTTCGGTCTAGTGATTGGAAGGCCCGACTCAAATTTCTACTTATTTTTGTTTAATGGGACTTAATATCCCTACAGAGGAAAATATTTGAGGAATATTTATTTGGTGCTTTTATTTTTTATTGTGTAGATCTCTCAAGGTAGTGGGTCTTCTATAGGATTTCTCTTTTTGACTTTTGCGAGATCGCTTGTTGCACACACACTACACCTGTTTTCAATTTGGTTCCTGTTACATAGTTGAGATTATTCAATTTGAGCTTTACCGACCATATCCCTATAGTGTTCATCTTATACTCGTCATTATAGCTCCCCAAAGGTACTCTCATAGACTTCAGGGACAACCTCCTCAGTACGTTGTCTTAAACCACTCCACAAGTCGTATCCCAGTTCGATACATTGAAACAATCACTGGAGTGCTTCTCCAATTAATATCATTCCAAATCCTCATGGTTCAAATCACCTTTACGACCACACACTACCAACACTATGTCCAAAATCAACCCCACCCCCAGTGGCAGGAAAATTCCTAATATTGGTGGTGAAAACATCCCCACTCTTGGTGGCGACACATCCCAATCTCTAATGGCAGAGCCACCGGTAGTGGTTCCACCACCAAAACCGCAACCAATACCATTGTTGGTCCCTCTACTTCAAATCCTGCTACAAGCCTTCCATTTATGGATATCCTCAACCTCCCAGATATGGTGAGGCTAGCCAATGACCCGATTAATCATGACCTTGCATGGCCTCCAATGTCGACCAAACTACCCTCATAAATCCCTAAGTTTGAGGGAAAGGAAGGTGAGGATCCCCAAATCACATCATGTTGTTTCATTTATGGTGCTCCTCAAACAACATCATCGATGACTCCATTCACTTGCGTATGTTTCAAAGAATCTTGACTAGTATTGCAGCTAATTGGAACATTGAGCAACCTCACTGGACACATCCCAACTCCTTAGCTTACACTTTTCTGTCATTTTTCCAGTTACCCATCCGCTACGATGAGGGAGTTGAAATCCTTCTATGTTGGTGACATAACTCCTCCACACACATCACATATCATATTCATGAGTGGCATTGATGCCAAGTTTTTGCAAGATAAATATCGACAATAAAATCTTTTTAGATTGGTTCCCGAAGTTTATTCCCCCCATGATAACTAAACATGTGGAATATGAGTGCTCATAGATTGAGGAAGAAGCCATCCTTGACACTTAGTAGTACAACATTGTATGTATTTTGGCTACCTTTACATAATCATTCCCAATGCCCCTCGATGCAACTCCTCTAAAAAAAACTCTGATTGCATCCCATTCAATAGATGGCATTATTGGTGTTATTGCTTCTTTCCCTAATACATACATGCCTTACCCTCCCCCTTCGAGTGGTTATGTGTATGGTAACCTTCCCAAATTTGAGTAGAATAAAGGTCCAACCCCAACTTCATACTATGCTCTCGATTCCTCTTGCTCTTCCTCACATTCCGAAATGAGTACCTCTTATTATTTTCCTCTTATGGGCCCTCATGTAGTGGCACCTTGTGTGGCAGTGCTTCTACTATTTGCGTTCCCCCCCCCTGGCCATCAACCGATATCACCCTTTTCTTGTCCCTCCACTGGTTTCCCCATTATAGCCGCACCCCACACCTCCCCCTTTCCTACGTGGGAAAGTCTACACTCAACAAAATATGCCTTCCCAGCTTGTGCCCAATAACAACCAAGCGCAACCCAAAAGGAAAAATAAGGGGAAGAACAAAGGGAACAACCAAAGCCAGGTACTTGTGGGTCAACCCCCAAACCCTCTTCACAACATTGGAGCCAACCTAAACACTAGAGATCAGGAGCCAAATTAGCCTCCCAAGCAGGAAAAAAATACTCAGTTGCGGACTAACCATTTGTGTTCCTTATGCGATGTCTATGGACACTATAGCCACCATTGTCCCCATTTGGGCAAAGCTCCCTAACTATGGAATGAGGCCAATGAACATGAAGCAGCTACTGCCCCACAAGGGAAACTTAGTCATCCTCCACCTTAATCCACCATGGGACAACCAATGGTCTTGCAAAACCCCTTCCCTCAGTAAGGGCTAGTTACAGCGCAACCCATGGCATCCTACCCACCACCAATGCCATCCACCGACCAACCTCATGACTGAGGGGTCCAACACCTACTTATGTTATTTTCCAATGTTAACGTTCAAACTCGATGCCACCAATATGGTTCAGCAGTTCAAAAGCTCCATTGTTGACAAAGGAAAAGACTCATCTCAAGTCGATGAATCCTTGCACCTACTTCGTCTAACGACCAATAGGATTCCCAAAGTCCCTAATTTCCCTTTATGTTATATAGCAAATAACCCCAATGCCTGAGTCACTCATAACTATAGCACTGTGGATGATTTGTCCCAGTCTCTTACGGCCATGTCTACATTAGAAGTTATTCAAAACTACCCTATGTAGCGTAAAGCCTTTTTGTCTGCCTTAGGTGTGATTGATCCATCCAATTCTCGCCTGATTACCTTTGATTTCTATTAAATGGAACCTCAGATTCCCTCGTCAGTATCTTTTTAGGTCCCTCTAATCGTCAAAAACTTGGGCATTCATCGATTTATTATCGATAAAGGGGCCTCCACATGTGCCATGTCCACTCATGTATGGCATAAACTTGGATCACCCTATCTTATACCAGATCGCATGACGTTATGCGCTTATGATGGCCATGCCACTCGACCATAGGGTATTCTCTAGAATGTCCCTATAGAGTTAGCTGGGAAAACCATTCTAATTGGCCTTTAGGTGTTCAATGCCTAGTTAGATTCCAACCTCCTCCTTGGTTGTAGCTACATGTATACTATGAAATCAGTCGCCTCATCAATATTCAAGCTTATGATGTTCCCTCATGAAGGGGGGATTGTAAAACTAGATCATTTGACTTATTATGGTACCAATGGTCCGACTTCTTTGAATAATGTGTTACTTATAGTCCACAAGAGTCTCGCTAGTGCGTCCATTCCCACTTTTTTTAGTATGGAACTGGGTATAATGGGTATCTTAAGTGATGCTCCTGTGATAGGAAGTTTTCAGGCTTTACCACCTCCACCTCCAAAGGTAGATATATCAAAGTTGTGTACTATATCCTCTGGTAAACCTATTGCACACCTCAACCCTTTCCCCCTCCCAATCAATTACCTAGAAACCAATGGGTAGCCATGCCTATTTAGCAGATCTCGTTCTTATTTCCACCTTCTAGAGTAGTAAGCATGCTTATTATGGTGATGCTTAATCTTTCGAGTTTGACACTAAGCCTTCGAATTAGGTACCTCACCCATCCTAATCCACCCCACACACCACAAGTTGTATTTACACCTGTGTGGCCAATTAGTACTTCCAATACCCCTCCCCTTGGAGTTGCGAAGGAAGCATCGCCTGCCACCCAACCTCCTCCTCCAAATAAGGTCGGGGGAAAGGCTAATAATGTGACTATGTTGGAAAATCCAAACCAAGCCATGAATTCCCCTATTATTGCTACAGTGCGATGACCCCCATCTTGCACCATATGTGATGTTTTCGATCACACTACCCAACAATGTCTGAAATTGCCTCTCTTGTGCACTCATTTACAAACTCTAAAGGAGGATACCAATGAAAACACTTCAGTGGTTCACCTCCCGACGCTCCAAAAATGTGCAACAAGTCTTTGTGCACCAATCATCCCTATGCATTGTGTGGTCTTTAAGGTCATTATTCGCACCATTTTATAGACTTACCCGTGTATCGATATGTGCTGGATGACTTGTGCCAACTTTCTTTTGAGTACCAAGTCACCATCCTCGAGCAAGTTCACCCTCAAGTGTCTTCATCCAATGGGATGACTACCATTTATTATATCACATCCTTCGATAAGCCTTATCATCTTCTCATGATCTTGTTGTTGTGTCATAAGACCCATGCCCCTCAAAACTGTCTAACCAATCCTTTCAAAACAATGAGTAAATTATTGAAGCACTTATGGAACCAGACTTTCCCTGGGATGATATGCGCCATTGTGCATACTTCATCCCTAAAGAACCTATCCCCCAAGTTTCGTTGTCAAAATAGTTCTCCAACGAGTCAAAAGACTTCATTCCCCGTGAAAACGTTGATTGATTCAAGAACCCGATCCCAACCCCTGACTCCTTCGAGGAGGGTAATATGTTTAACATCTATCATACCATCCAGGTGGCCATCTCAATTAATACATGTGTCACCGAGAATATCCTTTTAGGAGATTCTTGTAATTCTGAAAAGGGCACTACCTACAAAGGTCTCTTTCAATAGTTTTGTGATGTATTCACTTGGTCTTATACTGAAATGTCTGTCCTTTACCTACCATCATTAAATACCACTTCAATACATGCCCAGAGGTTACACTGGTGCTCCACAACATAGACCCATTCACTCATCAAAAGAGGCGGTCGTAAAAGCTGAGATTGAGAAATTGTGCAAATCTAGATTCTTTTATCTGATTGCGTATACCACATGGGTATCCAACCCGGCCACAATCAACAAGAAACAAGGCACCTTATGTGTTTGTATTGATTTTCATGATCTGAACCTAGCTTGTCCAAAATATTATTACCCCACCCCCTTCATAAACCAAGTCATCAATGCTTGCATCGGACATGAGGTTCTTTCCTTTATGGAATGATTCTCAAGGTACAACCATATTCAAATCCACAAAGAAGACCAGTATAAGACTTCCTTCACTACCTCATGGCGAACTTTCACTTACCGAGTCATGCCATTCAGGCTCAAGAACACTGGAACCACTTTCCATCGCACCATGTCATATTGTTTTCATGACTTGGTACACATCATTCTTACATACTTAGATGACCTCACAACTCGTTCCAAGAAACGCTTGCAGTAACTAGAGGACCTTCGGCAAGTGTCCTCTGATGTCGCAAATATAATATCCCCTTGAACCCACCCAACTGTGTCTTTTGCATAATAGCTATCCCATTGTTGGGATTCATCGTTTCCCAAAAAGGAATCAATGTTTATCAATTGAAGGTTCAAGACATTATTAACCTTCCCCCTCCCCAAAACTTACGCCAATTGCAAATTCTACAATACAAATCCAATTTCTTACACCGAATTAAACCAAACTATGCCACCACGGTCCATGGATTCTTACATTTGCTTCTTTCCAATGTCCCTTCCTTTGGGATGAGTAGGCACAAGCTTCCTTTGACGCATTAAAAAAGGCTCTAACTTCTACCCCATTGATTTTCCCTCCATATATTACGAAGGATTTCATATTTTACATTTCGGCCACCAAATTTGTCATCGTTGAAGTGCTAGTCCAAGAATATTCTTTTCATCAAGAGCACATTATTTAGTACAAGATTCGGAACCTTCCCCCTCCCCAAAACTTACGCCAATTGCAAATTCTACAATACAAATCCAATTTCTTACACCGAATTAAACCAAACTATGCCACCACAATCCATGGATTCTTACATTTGCTTCTTTCCAATGTCCCTTCCTTTGGGATGAGTAGGCACAAGCTTCCTTTGACGCATTAAAAAAGGCTCTAACTTCTACCCCATCGATTTTCCCTCCATATATTACGAAGGATTTCATCTTTTACATTTCGGCCACCAAATTTGTCATCGTTGAAGTGCTAGTCCAAGAATATTCTTTTCATCAAGAGCACATTATTTAGTACAAGATTCGGAACCTTTCCGATCCACCTCTCTCCTACACTCATGGGGAAAAGTTAGACTTAGTCATAGCCTTTTTGGTTTAGAAGCTTCATCATTACATACTTCTGAGTTGAACCAAAGTCATCACAGAATCAAATCTTATGTTGTACCTCTTGAGTCTTTGCCTCATCCTATGTCGCGTTTCCAAATGGATCATCATCCTACAAGAGTATGACCTCAAGTTCGTTACCCCAAAGAGCACCAAAGTGTTAGCTTTGGCCCATCTTATTACAGATTTACTATGTATGTCTATGCCATCGCCTATCAATGATCACTTGTTGGATGAACATTTGTTCACCATATCCTTCGACGATCCTTGGTACTGGGACATCCTCATGTACTTTCGCACCCAAAATTTTGGTCCCCACCTTAATTGCGATGGTCATCATCGTATCATTCATCAAGCCCCATGATACATCCTTATTGGCAATGCCTTATATTGACGTGGTCTTGACATTGTCCTACGACGTTCACTCAGTCATGATAAGGTTTAATAGGTCTTAAATGACTAGCATAAAGGAGCTTATGGTGGACATATTTCAAGGATGGATGTCGCTCAAAATATCATCATTGCGGTTATTTCTAGACGACTCTTTTTTATGATTGCATTATGGAAACTAAACACTATCGTAATTGCTGAATCTTTGCTCCAAAAGGAAGAACCCCTCCCATGCCATTACACCCAATCATCACTATTGGACCCTTCTGCAAGTGGCACATCGACTATAGGTAGTGTATCCCCACATTGACTGGTGGCCATAAATCCATAATTGTGGTTGTCGATTGTTTTACCAAATGGTTCAAAGCCATGCCAACCTTCAACTGCAATGAGTCCACTACAACATGTTTCTTTTTTAATCACGTTATCACTTCATTTGTGTCCCTCGCCAGTTGGGGAGAACGCTTGGAAAGAACTTTCATACCTTTTAAAATTTGGGCACTAATTCTCCTCCACCTACTACCCTTAGGGTAATGACCAAGTTTACTTTGTCAATAAAATCATCAAGACCATGCACCAACAGACGGTGGACAAGCACAAGTATAACTGGCACCACATGCTCTTCCCAACCCTATGGGTGTATCGAACATCCACCAAAACCGCAACAAGTTTCACCCCATTCCATCTCGTGCCTGGAGTGGAGTTACTACTCCCGACTAAGTGTCAAATCCCTTCCATGCACATAGCCGTCGAACTTTTACCAGAGACCACTACTCTAGAACAATGCTTGATCACCCTTTAACAAGTGGATGAGGATCATCATGTGGCACTCTAGACAATTGACGCTGTGAATCTCAGGCAAAATCCCATTATAATACCCATTTCTGCCCATCCACTTTTCAGGAAGGTGATCTTGTCCTTACCTATGACAAAGTTTATGATAAGCTTTGCAAAGGAAAGTTTGAGTCCATGTATCAAGGACCCTATGATTTCAAACATTGCCTTGGAAAAAGGGTATAACTTCGTGTTGGTCCAAATGGTCAACTCTTGAAGAACCCCAGCAACGGGTTGTATCTCAAGAGAATATATGCTTAATATGACAGAACTCATTGTTCGATGTATAATAGTTTTTTTCTTTTTTTTCATTTGTCCCCTTTTTTGAGAGCCTCATGTTTTGTTTCCTTGGTCTTATCAAATGGTTCCTTATCCTATCATTTACGTCGGTTATGACGACAATGCAACTATATACTATCCAAATCTTACTTCAGTTGCATGGGTACTTCACTTCTCGTCATATGACTTGATGCATATCAATGACGTGTGTATTGGTGCAACCACCAATAACCAGGTGGAGTATCAAGTACTCGATCCCAACTGCTTGTTGCCCAGTTGAATAACAAGTATTGGGTACTCGATCCCAACTGCTTGTTGCCCAATTGAATAACAAGTATTGGGTACTCGATCCTTTCCTCTTTAGAAAATTCCTATGCATTGAACAATCGATTAGACAGCTTGAATCCATTACATCCATCCATATCCCCGTAATTTTCAATAGTGTAGCAAACCAAATGGCTAATGATATTCTAGATTGGCACGTCAATCATCCATAACAAGGAGAAAAATCATTCACATGAATTTCACATCATTTGGCATTCATCTATACATACAAGATCACACGAATAAAATCATATCATAAGAGGCTCTTAAAAAATAAAAATTATGCATCCATGTGCATCTATATATAAAATCATGTCTAAGATATAGTTGTGTTTAGAGAAAGGAGCCCCAACAGCTCCATAAAAATAATACATCAGTCAAGAATCCTCATTCTCATAGTATGGGGGGTAGCTCTACATGATACCAACTAGTCACGTGAATAATTTGAGGCATCATCCTCGGTCTCCTCATTGTTAGCGCATCTCTATCAGAGCCTACATAGGGAAAATATCCCCGTATCAAGGCTTGGATTCCCTCAACAGCCACTGCGATCCGACGCATCATTGGGCGCCACTCAACAAGATCCCGGTAGCAAATCATGATCAAATTATCATCAATATTCTACCAATCATTGTCGGTCACCCCCTCCAGTAGTTGGATAATGTCACCACACAATCCGTTTGTGGCTACCTCAGCGCTCCTCCTCCACCGCGGCGCTTGGGGGTTAGGGTCGACTCCCTTGACTTTGCCATGCCATCTATGGTAGTTTGATGGGGGAATTGGCTCCACATCTACAAACACATATGATAATCCATCAGTACCTTCATCATATAAAAAATCAATTATCATATGTGCTAGTGTGGTAAACACAACTACAATCATAAATGCACACCTAGCGTCAAGACCCTAAGCCTGGATAGGGGGTGAAGTAACTACAAGTATCCTTGGAAATACATGCCTATGTATGGGTAGTCCTCGACCACCACTAGAAGGTGTCACCACTCCATGAAGAATTCCCCTAACAGCATCGTCACCGTGAATGTCTCGTTGGATGTTTTCAACATCTCTTTCCCTCCTCTTGACCCATGACATCCTACACCAGAGCCAATCAAAATTCAAAATCTTTATCTTTTCCTCATGCCGCACCTGTTTGAGAGAACCAAGCGACCCAACTCGCACCTGCCTAAGAGAAAAGAGTTACTAGGTCACACCCTTTCTCCCAACAGGTGTGAGTTGGGTCGCACCTGCCCTTTGAAAAGTATGATCTGACCCTAAAACCCTCAAGGGGTTCATCGGGGTCCCTCAAAATCCTAAATGAGCAAAATAAATGGATGAAATTGACTAAGAGGATGAGACCACTAACCTACAACTCGCAGAATTTGAAACCAACGATTGAAATAGAATAAATTGGCGCTTGAAAATTTTGAGTTCTCCACACTCCTCTAGTAGTGAATAGTGAAAATGACACTTGGAGTGGTGGGTACCACTCCTATTTAAGTGCTTTTGGGCCCCCTTTTTCCTCTTGACACTATGGCCTCATACGACATTTGTTTGATGCATTGTTCATACCATTGGAATCATGATTATGTGCTCTTCTTGATTATGAGATCTTTTTTCCATGATCAAGAAGTCTTTTTTGGGCCCTCCTCCACCCATATCGATATGTATGCCCTCAGGTAAATTCAAAATTTTATATGTTATATGGTCTAACATTCTAATCAATTTCCAGATACACTTTTACGCTTGGGTATCGTTTCCATGTGTACAGTCCAAGTTGTGATGAGATTCACAAATTTCATATGGTAGTCGTTCCCTACAAGTATAAATATCAAGCTGGCATATAGGTGGTCACCCTTCAAATAACATCTTGTGCATCATACTTTGCACCCATTTCATGCCTATAGGATCCCCTCTATTCGGGTAAGTGGGCCAACCCAACCACACTTGCATTCGCCCTTACTCGACAATAAAGCCTCCCTCACATGGGTACCATCTTAACACCCCTTGCACTTCGTAACCCTTGCTATTATTTTTTCCATATAATTAGGAGTCCATTTCATCTGTGATTTTGCACCCAACCACATATTACTCTAATGACAGCACTCATTGGCCAACCCCATGGACTCCTAGACTTGTGGCCATCATAACATCTTAATTTTTTGTATTACTCATTCACGATCCTACAGCTCCATCCATACTACATCAATCACATTATTTTACCACCATTCACCACCCCACAAGGATATTACCATTAGTGTCCTACCCTGCCATCAAAGGTCCATATTTTTTCACTCGGTCATTTGATTCATCTAAATCAGTGCACTGGACACGTATCTCCTTGCCATTCCTTCTTATCTCGCTAAGGTGGCCATCCGCCTTAGAAACCATTATACAGTGGTGTTTTTAAGCACCCCCTTTTCCCATATGCTCACACATATGGGAAACTAAAATTCTAGATCACTCCCTAGTGCTCCTTGTTCTGTTCCCATCCATCAGAGAAACCATTTAACAAATAGTGCTCCTCGACACTCCTTCAAATTGTGTATAGTCTCATTTTATGGAAACACCACTGGTCTCCTTTGTTTAGAGTATTTTGCAATGAATAACCCTTGGATTCATATCACAACAGTACCCCCATCTCCATCAGTAAATACCCCCCATTTCAGTAATGTCCCTTGGTACCGATGTAATCAATAAATCCCACACATGCTGTCAAGTCAACCTTGTCTTCATACTCTAAACAAAGGAAGTTTGAGTCCCTTACTCAGTATCCCTTGTATCCAAAAAAAATGTCTCAATTACTTGTCCAAATCCACTCATATCTTGGTTGCTTCCATCGTGCTTCCGTTAAGGAAACCCCATTGCCTTGTCGGTCGCAGGTCTCCCTCTGTCGACATCAACACATCTATTCCAGATGATAGACCCAAAGGTATCATGTACCTTGGCCTCATAACCTTCATTGATGAGTCCCTTGTACTAGTCGAGGGGAGACCTCATTGCCCATTAGTTTGGTTGTTTCTCATGTGCTCGACATCAAATCAATTATTACACCAATGTTATTCGTAGAGGTTGATGGCTATCTCGGTATTTAGTTGAAGACCTTATATATCCCTAACTCTAGTCCTTTTGTGAGTCCCTATGGAAACCTTCCAGCTATACATTTGTTGTGATATCTGGGTTTTGTTGAGACATTGTAAATGAATATCGTAGCTGCATGCTTCCTATTATATCTAGTTCTAGATGGAGTTCCCTAGACCTGTTTTGATTCAAAATTCTAGATTGATTGAGTCACCGCAAATGTTGGACACCTACAGTTCCAGCAAAGCATATGTTATTGTGATCCAACATCCCATTAGGATATCATTGTTCCCACATCAATCTTTCAGATCAGCCGTGGTTAGACCATGATTCTATACTCCTTGATTGGAGTCCCTCCTAGACACTTATGATGTACATAACAATTATTCATGTATTGATCAGGTCCCTATTTTTTAATGTTTGAGACATTGATACGATCATGGGGATGCTTGCCTCGTCCATAAATTTGAGATTATATGGACCTTTATATTTGCAGGTAAGGACACTTGTAGTCCCATGGGAAGGTGAGTTCCCTCCGAATTAGTCTCCATCCTCTACATCACCGACACATTATGTCCTAAAAGCAAGAGCATCCTATGATGTATCTCAGCCATACGATGAGATCCTAACCTCACACATCAGGGGGAAATCCATTAACAGCTAAAATTTGCTCATTTGGCATGTTATCAACCCCATCACCCTCATACATCATCATTTCACCTCAATCACACCCATTGGACCTTGATAAAGCAATAGAAAGCAAAAAATAAATGAAAACCAACCTCAAAGGAGTCACTTTAAAATCAGGTCACACCCTTCTCTTTGAAACAAGTGACCCAAGTCACTCAGTTTTCTTCAAGAAAAGCTACCCAAGTCACACAAATCTCCCAAATATGTGCAACCCATCTCTGAGATTGATTTCCGGTTGTTGTCGCCTTGTTACCAAACAAAAAGAAGAAAGTTTTGGCACAAATCTTGGTATGGATTGAATTAGATCATGGATTTGGAGGCAAAAAACTAAATCTGATCCTCATCCCATAGCGAGCACCATGCTTATAAAAGAAACCTCAAGGTCCCTCATTCCACACAATTCTCTATATTTTTTCTCAAGCCGTCATCCTGCCAAGATTCCCTTTGATATTTGAGCTATCCTCTTTTGGCTTCTTTGTCACCTATTGGAGATCCATCTTGTGACGTGTGGTTGAAGTATTTCGAGACTGTAAGGAGAACCAACAGACCCTCCCTTAGACAGTTACAGGAGCCCCTTTCACTGCGTCTTTGAGGTGATTCTTCCCCTTGTTATATCTAATTTCAATACAAAAGAAAAAAACATTCTTTATTCTCTACATTATGTCTTTACATGTGTATTGGTTGATTGAAGAATGAAAAAAAGTTATTAGTTTAGTTTTATTTTAAATCTTGCCTCTCATTTTTTAAATTCTAATTTTATTTGCATTGTTTTTATATCATTTTTGAAACTATGTTGAGGTTGCACAACCCCTTAGCAGGTGCCTTTTGGCACATATATGTTCCAAATCACACACAACATAAACATTTGATTCATATTCTAATTCTATAATTGTAATAAATTCATTAATTATATCATTTCATAAATTCCCTATAATATCTTAGATGGAGGTCTTATTCTCTCCAAAGGAGGATAGTCCTAGGATTTAGGATTAAGGTTCTTAATTTCACGTATATAACACTTATCCCTTGAGTATAAGTGTGATTCAATGATCATTAGGTTCATCATAAACATACGAAAATGATTCTTTCATCTACAACCTTCTTGCATAATGATTCTTTCATCTACAACCTTCTTGCATAATGATTCTTTAATCTATAAGCCTCTTGCCTCATTATTCACATAATACATGGTTTTATAGAATGGTATAAAGCCTTATAGAATAGACACTCACATCCTTGAGGCTGAACATGATACAATCCATCATATCACAGGTAAATACCTCACAACAATCTTTAGAATCCTTTATAACAATAACACAATAATTTATGCATAGCTTTCATATGATTTTAGGATATAAGGGATCTAGCGTCCTTCTTTCAAGATCCCATTGTAAGAATAAGAATTGTTCAAAATGGTTCATTGTTCGGATATCCACATCATCTATTTCGGGATACATCATCTATTTCAGGATCTTGCATGATCTATTTCAGGATATGCAGAATCTAGGGTTTTGCATGCACTGGCATGCATCCCAGTCACTAGTTTGATGCCTCCAGCACCTTATCCACCTTCTTCTAGCACCCGGGAGCCACTTACTACAGAGTTTTAGCCCTCCTAAGCTGAAAGGCGCCCTCTTCTCACCTACTGCCAGAGAAGGGCGCACTTGTTCACCTACCACTGCAGATTCACTTCAGTTACATTCAGTTAGCTCCGATTCTCCCTGATTTGAGGCTAGTTTCACTCCCGACTGACTGTATCACTTCCGTTTGACCTCCAGTTTGATTAGGTGACTTGTTCTGACTTCAGTTAGCCTCCCATGCGCCCCCACTGAGCCTCCAGATCCTATATCAGTGCTACACACTTCAGTTACATTTATTATACTCAGTTAGACTCAGATTGACACCTGGATGACTGGTTGTTGTGATTGATGAGCACCACCGATGATTTATGAGGACTCCTAGACAGAGTCAAGCTACTCCATTCAGTGATTCGAATGACCTCCTTAGGCAATTCGAATTGCTCTGTTATTGTGACAGTTTGTATTGTAATTCATTCACCCTTTCTGGGATAGAGAGCACTGCTGCATGTTTTGCACAGTTTTGCACCATATTTTCTATGTTCATCTGTTGTGATTGATTTACTTGTTCATTAGATCTGCTGTGACTAATTTTACATTCATAACAAATATAACCATCTCATTTGTTCCTTTAAAAACATTTACATCATATGCCAAAACTTTCCATATACAACAAACACAAATTATCTAGGGTATGGGGGATTTGAGTAACCCTTCTTGGCATGAATGTATTTTCACCTTTTTGGGAATGAAATGGATGAATATAAATCTAAAATTTGGTAGTAACATGAACATTGATTCCAACTAGTTGTTGTAAAAATTTCAATGTCAATGGACATAGTATGACCAAGTTTAGCAAAATTTCATCTACATCAATTTTGTGTGTTTTAAGGATCATATAGCAAAATCTGAAGCTGATTTTGGGTGAGAACATGTATATTGATGTTATTTACCTTCTATTAAAAATTTAATGTTATTGAACACTATGTGGTCAATTTATAACAGAATTTCATCTACAACCAGTTTGCATTTTTAAGGGTCATGCAAATAAATATAAAGTTTTCGTTTGGTGGACACATAGAGATATATGTCAGCAATACTTGCTCCAAATTTGGTCTTCATTATAATTGATATGACACTATTACATTCAAAATACAAAACCGTTTTTTAGACGTGTATGCATTTCTATAAACAATTTGCACGCAATATAAATTCAGATTCATTTTCTCATCAAACTTACATGATATTTCAATGCAAATGCTTATAAAAAATAATTAAATTATATTCTTCATCATACAATATTGAATTCATAACAAAGGAAGAGAATAAAATAACTTATCTTTTTATAGATTGAGTTTCAAGACAATTGACTATGATTGAACCATTTTCTTCCTAACCATAGGCAAATCCTTTGTGGATGCCACCCTTGTGTTGGGATAAGAGACCATTGAGGAGAAGAAGGTTTTTCAAAGATCCCAAATCATTTTCCAACTTCAAGACCAACCATGAAAGCCAAAAAAAATTGAATAAGTTGAAGAATATACTTCCCTACTCAATCTTGGTGTCTAATTCCACATGACATTTCTTCTTTCATCTTTACAAACATCATATGATAGCCAAGCTACTATTTTTTCTTCAAGGACTCTATTCTCACCTCAACAACTCACTTTTTTCTCAAACTTCACTTCCTAATTTGAATCATCTCTTTTGCATGAATGAAGGAGAGGGAAAGGAAGAGTCCTAATCCAACTCTTCCACTTCCTTAATGATAGGGATCAAGAGTCCTAGTTGAACTTTCTTGATTGCAAGAATATAGGAATCATTTGCTTCAAAATAGGAGGTAGGTACTTGAGGGTAGGAAATAATTACTAAAAGTAATTAATGATTTCATTAGACTCCTAATTGTAATAGCATAAACATTAGGTTGAAATGATAATAGGCAACCACATGAAGGAGATTATAGATACATTATAGTAGGATGGTGATACATAGACCAATTCTCTCCCATAAACCCCCTTATATTTCCCCTCTTGTGGACTCATGGACCGATTGGTGTTCTCCCACTAGTTAGCCTTGGAACCTTTCATTAAATTTAAAATAATCATGTTTAGATGTCTTTAAATCACCACGGTAAGTTTATATCATGTCATGAGGCAAAACATAGTAATTATAAACATAATTACAGTATAAGCAGGATCAAATTCAAAGGGTCAAGGCCAAGATATTACAACCAACCACCATAGGACGAGTTCCATATACAAAAAAAATAAAAATCTTTCCAATATTTGATTTGGGTATCTGACAAAATTTGATTTTGTTGTCCATAGCATAAGTAATGAACAAATTTGCAGCAAGAGGTTGGTTTTCCCCAATAATCATGTGTTGTGTGCCTGTGTGTTACGTTCACAAATGAAAAAAACTCTTTGAGATACAAAATGTGTGTTCAACATACATTTGATTATGTTGTCCATAGTAGAAGTTATGAACAAAATTGTAGCAAGATGTAGGGGTTTGCGTGTAAATTGGGTTTAAATAAATATTTCAAGTAGAACCTTTTCCCATGTAAAATGAATACACCCCATGTCATCACCAAGTCAGTTATGAGTTATCCAAAAAGCCACAATTGCAGATTAACCACACAAAACCCCTCTTCATTGGCCATCAACAAATTGTAAACATGTTCTCACTATCAACATTACATGGTCTTTTTTTTTTGCATGGGTCATGTAAGGGAGAAACATTGATTGAATCTTTAAAGGGGTTATAGTTCAAAGTTATGATGTATAACTCATAATTTTATTAAATTTAAAATGAAATGTGACGAACATGTAATTAATGAAGTCAAAACTTAATCAAAGTTGACTTCATCAACAAGTCACTATTATAAAAATGCAATAAGGAGATTTAAGGTTAAGAACAACATGGCCTAAAATTGGCCTTATTGTTCACCCTAATAAAATTCTTCTTCCCCAACACTATCACTCTCATATTTTCACCTGCCCCATAATAATATTCATGTTAGTTTTTTCGGTCGGGGAAATGTCGTGATCACGAACCCCTCCCCGATCTCTTAAGAAATCTTCCTCCCCTTTCCTTTATCTTCACTTATTCTTGTCTCAAGTGACCTAGCCCGAAAAAGCATGGGTACCGGATTATTACCTACCCTTACTTGCCTAATGGGATCCCTTGGCTAATCCTATGATGTGATAACACCTTCCACAATGAAGGTTTAATAAACATATATTATGTCTTAAGAGGAAAAATAAACACCATTGGATCTGGGATAATTTAAGGTTTCAATTAAATTTTGGATTTTGGGATTTATAAGGGCGTGGACTATATTAGATATGTGTCACTATCTGATCAACGAAGTAATAGAGCAAGGGCATATATTTTCATGGTGTATTTTTATTTATGCATTATGTTTAATGGTTTTCATCAATGTTCCTTACACTTGCAAAAATAGTTGCTTGTATAATTTCATGGTGGATCTACAAGTTAATATTCTCCTCTCTTCGATATTCAAGCATTATATATCTTATCCCCCAAGATCTATATCACAAAAAGACAATTCACCCCAACCCTGAGTGCAACAATTGGTAATGCCACTTGAGTGTCCCCCAATATATAAACCTCCTTTCGAAAGTCTCTAATTCCATCCTCTATGGTGCCAAAAATTTTCCACATTGATAGCCTGATTGTGCTCTATCCCTTATCTTCCACCTTCCACGCTCTTGGGATTACTTGGATAGGTTGTTTTCCTTCAACCATCCACTAGCTTGGAGGTTGCTACAATCAGTATCTTCTCTTACAGTTGGATTTGGAGTACCTTTGCTTCTTCAATTGGTTTATGAAGTGTTTAACTTAGTCCCAAACTCACAAACAATCTTCAAATATCATACTGTAAAAGTATATTTAACACAATCCTATTAGTCAAGTGAAAGCCTTCACAAGTCATAACATTTGCATTTGGTTGTTTATGTATTTATTTGTGTGGTTGTTACTTTGTATTATTGGAGATAGCTTTCCAAGTTTGTTTTTGCATGAGGAGACTACTTCCATAGGTTCTTAGGATAGGTCCTAACACTACATTGCTTGCTTTTTGTTTCTATTACCTCTACAACACAAATGGATTCCTAATTTCAATAGATTAGATTATTCAACACCTAATTAAGTGTTTTCACCAACATAGGAAGGAAATAAATAAATCATAGGTCCCCTTTCCTGTATTGATTGAACATCATAGTGAAAAGAATAATCTACTTGATACTTTTTGTTCATTGCCTTCTTTAGGTGGAAAGGAGGGATTAGTTAGGATTGTACATTTTTTCATTGTGTCTCTTTCTTTAATGCATGTAGTTAATTAGCTCATCAATTGAAGAGGTGAATTAACCCTAGTTGATTTGCATTTCCTTCATTAATAAATTAGTTATTTATTTGTTTCTCTAAAAGAAAACTTAAACAAATTATAATTTAAACTCTAACCTATAACTATAGGTCACTTGTTGGATAATAATGATAATTTGACTGTAGGGAGGTTCGATCAGATCGTTGCTCTAGTATCGCCATCGAACTAGGGACAACTTTGTCGGATCGCTGCTCTGGTTTCGTCTGGAGCCATCAAGATCGGTTGATCTATGGTTCTCAGAGGAGTAATGGAGGATGCAGTACTTCATCTCAGGCTCCCCCACCACCACCACTCCGGGTGAAGTCGAAGCGTTCAAGATATTAGTAGCTTCCCAATCGAAAAAAAAAGACACAAGATTCCTCTAAATTTGTCAAGAGGATGGATGAAATACCGGCAATGGCCCTCCCTCCAGAAGGCACTATGAAATTAGCAGTGTCTCTCGCAGAAAGAGCTCTGGTAGGGCATTTTACAAGATTGTGGCCCTCCCCTAAATCTACCGAAGCTTTGGTTCATAAAAAATGGAGGCCTCTTATTTCTAATAATGTTACCTCTTACTTTCTGGGCCGTGGATTCTTCCTGTTTAAGTTTATTTCAAAGGAAGACAAGGATTTGATCTTCATAAATGGGCCCTACTTTATGGGGCCACAAGGTATGTATCTCAATAGATGGATTCTATATTTTGACCCTTCGGAGGACGTCCCAACAACAGTACCAGTTTGGGTTCGGCTTCTGAATCTGCCAATTCATTGCTGGAACTAGGAATCCTTGCAGTATATCGGGAATACCTTAGGGAAATCCATAGATCGGGAAAACACCAAGGATCAATATGCTTGTGCACAAATCTGTGTGGAAGTGGACTTGGAAGTAGGGTTACTAGAGGCCATTAAACTCGCAGTAGGAATTTGGTCACACGTGCATAAACTAGATTATGAGCAACTCTTGTTTAAGTGTAGAGGGTGTCAAGAGTATGGACATTTTTCCAATAGTTGTCCAAAAAAAGTAGCCTCGGAAAAAGAGAAAGAGGAAGGATGGAAAAAAATCAAGAAGCCCAGAACCAACCCTAAAGCAGGATCAAATACTCAGGGAGGGGGGAAAGGGAAAGCATGACAAACAAATCCAGGGAGCTCAAGCACGACTAAGGCAACTTCGAAGGAACAAGAGAATAGTTTTGCAATTTTGGGTTCAACACAAGAGGATGTTTAGGAAAGAGATCCGGAGAACTTGCCAAAAACTAGATCAAAGCAAACCCCTCTCCCTAAAGAGCAAGGATTCATCGGGAGAATCCCAAAAAAAATATGAACCAATCCCCGAGGAGGAAGAACAAGATTCAGATGAATCAGGGGAGGAAGGGGAAATAGGAGACTCTCAACACACAGCCCGAATATCTACAAGAGGAAGGAAAACGACTCGAGAAATGAGGGAACAAGAAACATACAAGGACAAACTACAAGGAATCCAACCAACTTTAGAGAAAATGTTGGCAAGAAATATAAAGGTAACAAGAAATCAAGGCCAGGGCCCTAAAGGAGCCCTCTTGACCCAAAAAAGTAAGTGATGAAGAAAGTCTCCTGGAATTGTAGAGGGATGGGGAGAAAGTAGAAAGAAGGAGCAATGAAGAGATTGGCAAGAATGGAAAATCCTGACATTCTTCTCATCCAGGAGACAAAAATGGAGGAAAAGGATTTTCTCCAAAGTAGCAAGCAATTTTGGAAAAAAGGGGGAGGACAAGCAGTCTCATCCAGGGGAGCTTCAGGGCATTATATGGAATGATTCAATCTTTGTGAGGATTCAAGAAAGGCAAAATACTAATTGGATATTTATGCAATTTCTTCACCAAGAATCAAAAGAAATTGTAAGCATGTTTAATATTTATGCCCCTATAAATTTTGGGGAAAAAAAGTGTTTCTGGGAAACAATTACTTTATGAAGAAATCTCTTTGGAAAACATCATCCTATCTGGGGATCTAAATCTTACACTTAGTCAATCTGCAAAGCGTGGAGGAAATATCGTGAGGGATCCGTCCAGGGAATGGGTGGAGGAGTTGATTCAAGGCTGGGATCTCTTAGACATCAAGCCAAGTAAAGGAAAATACACATGGACTAATCGTAGAACGAGACCTAGCCACATGGCTGCAAGATTAGACCGATTTCTCATTCAAAGTTCTTTCTTTCTTTTAGGTTTAGATGCAAGTTCTGAAATCCTGCCTTCAAGTGAGTCTGGTCATAAGCCTATAAAACTGGAATTAAAAGTGCAGAAAAATTTAGGTCCCATTCCTTTTCGATTCAACCCCCTTTGGGTGCAACATAAAAACTTCTTGGACCAAGTGGAAACAGTGTGGAAGTTTCTAGTAACTGGCTCTCCTTTTTTGGGGGGGAAGATAAATTGAGAAGAGTAAAAAGAGAGCTAAAGAACTAGGTGAAAGGTTTTCCCTCTCCAGCAGAAGAAAGAAGGATTTCCCAGAACAACCTGGAATCCCAACAACTAAAGATGGAAAATATAGAAATAACAAAGGAGAATTTGATTACTGAATAGGATATCCAATCAAAGTTCCATAAGGCCTGTGATCAAGAAGATGATTTTTGGAGACAAAAATCGCGTAGCCTTTGGTTGCAAGCTGGGGATAGAAACACCTCATTTTTTCATAAACAGGCGCAAGCAACAAGGAGATTCAATTTGGTTATAGAGAATTCAGATGGAACTCAAATATTTACTGATTTTACTAATGTAAAAAAGGAAGCTCGTCAACATTTTAAATTCAACATTTTAAATATATGTACACAAAAGAAGAAGACATATGAAAAAGGCCATGTTTGAAAAATCTAGTCCTGGCCAAGGTCACTGCTCAAATGAATCAGAAGCTTGTTGCATAGGTCAGTCGAAAGGAAATAAAGGAGGCTCTCCAGGAAATGGAACCAGACAAAACTCCTGGGCCATATGAATTCATTGCTTGCTTCATCAAAATTTGTTGGCAAATAGTTAAAAAATATCTACATAAAATGGTGTTGAAATCCCAATTATGTCCTAAGTTAGGAGGAAGCATGAACTCAACTTTCTTAGCACTGATTCCAAAAGAAAAGGGAGTGAGATCGTTTGACAGGTTTAGACCAATCTCCCTCTGTAACACAGGTTACAAGTTGATCACTAAAGTCATATCGAATCGCTAAAACTTCTACTTCCAGATTTGATTCCTGAAAATAAAGGAGGGTTTGTGAAAGGACGACAAATTATGGATAATTTAATCTTAGTACAAGAAGCGATACATTCTAGTCTCCAGAGAAAAGAAAAAGGAATGGTGGTGAAGTTGGACATGGAAAACACCTTCGACAAAGTGAGGCACAACTTCCTTTTTGAAGTCATGCAAAAGTTTGGATTTGACCCCTGGTTTATAAGCTGGATCAAGGCCTGTATTGTGGAGCCTTGGATTGCCCCACTTGTGAATGGATAAGCAGCAAATTTTTTCAAAGCATCCCGAGGGCTTCGACATGGATTCCCTCTCTCACCTCTTCTCTTTGTTATTCAAGCCTTTGTATTAAGATTTATTCTTGAAAAAAGATGCCTCGATCAAGAGTTAATGGGTTTAAAGCTTGCAAGAGGAGTTCAGGATCTAAATCATGCTCTATTTGTAGATGATTCCCTCCTTCTAGGAGGAGCTTCTATGATAATTGCTAAAACCTTCAAAGCTGATCTAGGTGATTTCTATAAAGATTCAGGAAGTAGTGTCAATATTGGTAAATGTCATATATATGGCTGGAATCTAACAGGTCTGGAGCTTAGCTCCATTACCAGAATTTTTGGGTTCAATGGAACTACGCAATGGACCTCTTTCAAATATCTCAGGGTACCAATTTTCTTGAAATACCCTTGTGGTAAAGATTGGCTTCCATCACTAGATAAATTCAAACATAAATTGCACTCTTGGGGTACAACTTGGTTAAACTAGGCAGGAAAATTGGTTTTGATTAAGTCAGTCTTAAATAACCTGTCCATTTTCCAGTGCTCTCTCTTGCTTGCTCCGGTGGGATCCCTTTGTAAGATGGACAAATTAATTCGATTATTTTTCTGGAATGGAGGAAGAAATAATAAAAGGAGACTCCCGCTTGTTAGTTGGTAAAAGGTTACAAAACCGATGTTGGAAGGTGGGCTTCAGATAAAGGATCTAAAATCTCAAAACCTTGCGTTGGGAGCTAAAATTCTTTGGAGACAAGTCTCGAAGAATCCAGGATGAGCTCAGAAAGTCCTTTGGAAGAAATATTTTCAAAATACAAGGCTTCATAGTTTGGACTTATCCCCGGAAGCTCGCCTAGGCACACCGATCTTCACTCTTTGTAAGCAAGCTCTTCCACTGATGCAAGAAAATTTGGTTTGGGTCCCTAGAAATGGGAAAAAAATAAAACTGTGGGAAGATGGAATTATGAAGGGCGATCCTCTAACCTCTGTTCTAGAGTTGAGAAATTTAAGGCTCTGGATGACTAGGGAAGGAATTACTACATTATGGGATATTTCATATTTGGTCTAATAACACTTAGATTAGTTGGAAAAAGATGGATATTCCCCCATATCTTCAGCAATCTTGGAATAAAATTAAGGAACTGTTAATAGGAAAAGCTCCCATTGTTGCAAGGAAGAAGGACACAAGAGGTTGGGGTACAAATTCTGGTTTGTAAACCGTTTCACAGGGATACAAGCTTCTCAAGGTAATCCCAAATGTTCCTCCCAATCCAACAGTTTGGGTTGGAATTTGGAAAGAAAAAAGCATACCCAAAATTGATCTATTCATATGGACTATGGGGCATAATAGCATTCTTACTGGACAAAATCTTCAAAAAAAAGGTTTTTATGGACCCTCCCGATGTCCACTCTGCCAAAATCAAGAAGAAACTTCAACGCATTTGTTTTTGGAATGCCAGTTTGCAAAAGAAATCTGGACTAAGGCGTTGGTTATTCAAAAATCTAAAATAACAATACCCTGTTATGTTACTTCTCTGCTAGAAAACTGGATCTCTTTATACCCCAGTACACTATCCTCCAAAGGTTGGTTCAAGTTGGGATGGTTGCCACTTCCAAAGTTTATATGTTGGAAAATATGGCTCGAAAGGAACTCCCGCATCTTCCAACAGAAAGCTTTGAAACTGATGCAAGTTTTGTAAAAAGTAAAAAGTCTGTTAAAAGAGTTCTTGCAAGGAAAGGTTGAACGGATTGCAATTAGTTCTCTAACCCAAGATGATAAAGATTGGGGACTCCAGTTGGGTTTGACTCTCCCATCCGATGAAGGATCAACTAAGCAAGTGGAATACTGGAAAACCAGATTAAAAGGAAAAAACTTCATGAAGTGGAGGAAAATCGTTAAAATACATAGCCTCTTCTTCGATGGTGCGGCCAAAGGAAACCCAAGAAAGGCAGGAGGGGGAGGGATTATTCGCAACCCTAGTGAAAATTATGAATATAGATATGCTTGGGGACCGGTTCATACTACTAATAATCAAGCTGAAGCGCTGGCCCTTTTACAAGTTTTACAGAAACTTAGAAAGCAAGGAATAGATCAAGCTATAATAATTGGAGATTCACAAAATATCATACGACTTCTAGTGAAGAATTAGATCCCAAAAGACTTACAATTGGAAATAGTAGTCACCAAAATAAGGCAGTTAGCCTCTTCCTTCTCAAATATTAAATATTTTCATGTTCTGCGTGCCAACAATGAAGAGGCGGATTGTGCAGCCAATAAGGTTGTCTTACTTCAAACGGGAGCTCTACTTAGTAGCGAAGTGGGAGAAGAATGGGCCCCTTTTCCTTGACATGCTGCAGTTGGCAGCGTCGGCGCGTTGTAAAGAAGATGCCAAGAAACTGGCAGTTGAAGGCTTAGAAATTGCAGCTGAAGGCTCAAGCAATCTTGCAGTTGAAGGCTTGGGTCCAGGGGAAATGATAAACTCCTCACAATGTTTTATTGTCTATTGTTGCAGCAGATTGTCGGTATTAGGCATATAATCAGCATTTTAGCAATCGCCAGGATTCTAGAAGTCAAGAAGCTATGCATTTCTAGCATAATTGTTTTCGAAATAATTATAGATTACAGGCCTTGGGCCCTTGAGGCTGATTTTGTAATCATCCCAATGCTTTGGCAGCTGGTTCTTTTTAAAATTTAACTTATAATCGTTTCTGTAAAAAAAACTATAGGACACTTGTTAGGATTAAGATCTTAATAAACTTTGTGGCTCCTCTTATCCCTCCTTGTTTTCATGATTTCCCCTATAAACTTAATAGTGACCCCACTTACATTTTGAGTGATCAAGCTTGGATATTCCTTCTATGTGGTAGTGTGGTATGTCATTTTAAATTCCACATCTAAATTTGGTGACTCCGCTAGGGAGCTCCCTTCAATACTTTATTTCTCAAGTGAAGGCTTTCCTTTTGCCTTGCATTAGCTATCCCAAGATACTTCCCTCTATCTCGGTGTCAACCAAGTCCACCCACAAAACATAAAAAACTTGTCACATGTAACAAAAATGAGCATTGTGAACATGCCTCTAAATGTTTATCCAAGTGCACATCCAACAAACATTCAAGGAGATCCCCCTGCCCAAGATTTCCATATGAGTATGCTACCTCAACCAATGCCCCAAATGTCACATCCAAACATAGATAACCTTCCTCCTTTCTTAAACATGAATTAACATAACCTTAGGGTCTCCCTAAATTACTCATCTAGTTACCTTGCAAATACAAGAATATTATTTTTTGTCAAAAGATGTCCTATTGGGGAAGGTATCGAGATTTTAAACTCCACTTGAAATTTTTTAACTCCACCTGAAAATGCTTAACTCAACTTGAAATTTTCAACTCGGGTCACGAAGATTCCTTGACCAACCTCAAAAAATTGCAAAATGATCCAATTTTTGTTAGTGCATTTATGGTGTAAAGTTTGACTATTTAGTAAAATAAACCACATGCATTTATAGTGCATAAAAAAATATGTCAAGTATGGTGCACGCATTGTTTACTTCAATTCATGGTATTTTCTTACCGTGGGGATACATTTCAATGCTTCATTCAATTCATTCTTACAATGCCATGGAAAAATAATTTGATCCACATGATTTGAAATTTTCACTTTCCTTTTTGGACGTGATTTGTTGATTTTTATTGTATCTTCTATGACTTGATTACCATGTCTTCTTTCAAACTTTTAGTTGTGTACAAAATGATAAATATAACCTTAGTGAATGATATACAAAATCGTAGTGAATTCTACAAGTTGATTTATTTTTTTCAATGAAGGGTTGCACAAGTTATTGTCCACAACAGAGATGCATAATCTACTTATAAGGATTTACCCATTCCAATCAGACCCTTTTGACTTGTATTTTGCAACAATCAAAATCATATTGTTAAACAAAATGAGAATTTTGAAGAGGTGCAAGTATTGCTCTAGTATTTTGAAGCTTATTACCATCTTTAAATTTTTTTGTGTAACATATAATAGAACACAAATATATCCCCCAAGACGGGTGTAGCACAGTGGGAAACCTATCACAACCAAGGGTGGGCCCAGAGCCACCACACGACGAACACGTGCCCCAAACAGATGTCAATATAGGTAGCCTCACAAACAACCACCTATCCAACTATCATGGTGAGGATGTTCAGTTACATGAATAAGGGGGACGGAAAGTGGGCCCAACCCCATCCTCCGGTTCATTTGCAGGATACAACCAAGCCTAAGTGTATCCAATCGCACATGCAACAATTACTCTAGCTACAGATGAAGGTACAATACCCCCGGTTCTGGTTTGATCTTTCCATTATGATTTCAAATTTCGGTTGGCTACATCGTGACGACGTCCGGCGGCACCTGCGATACTTACTTTGTATTAATGAGAGGGAATGGCAGCACCCCACATCAATCATCTCATTCCTCGACTACATCTTGGAGCTCCTGTTGGCGGGCTCTGCAACTTGTGGACCTCCCCCTTCATGTTGTCCTGCTACCTGCAATTCGGCCTGAGTTATCCCCACCTACTCTCCCCACTGCTTGCAATTCGATCCCCAAGATCTTGTACACCATGGTTCGCACCAAAACCACTCAGCGCCGAACCAAAGTCGGCCCACGTCGCTCCCATGCACCTAGCACTAAAAAATATCTCACCAAATTATAGGGATATTTTGGGAAAAAGGTTAGCCAACAAGCCAAGGATAGACTCGAGCATTGGGAAAGGAGGGCGCATCAAGAAAGGCCATGCCCCAACCCACAGGCTCTCATGAAAATATTCGATGATACCATTGAAGACTCAAGTGCTTCCAGCACTAGGGAGACTAGGAACATCCGCACCCTTAGCCACTTTTGGGCCATGAAGACTACGCTATCCCAAGATTTTGGGGACTGCCTCGCGGGACATATTTAGGTTGAAGGCTATCCACTAACAGTTAATAGACGCCTGGCCAGATTGGAAGAAAATATGTGAAGGCTCGGACAGACCCAAGTGGTCATCTACGAGTGTATTCGCCAAATCCAGGAGCGCATGGAGGTGCTGGCAAAAGACTTGACAGGGAAAATTTTTGTTGGAAAGCAGCTTGTTTTCCGTCGAGACCCGGACGCGGTTGCCCGAGCTCAGGCAAAGGAGGATGCCCCTGCAACGGTGGATGGTACTGCTAAACCTTTAGAAATTCTGGACTAAACTCTTTTTTATGGTTTATGTGATGTCACATTGCAATAGTTTCATACCTATGTTAATTTTTGAAATGTTTGTCAAGTCGAGCCATAACCCTCGGCCTGTGGGGAATCCAAACAATCATACTTTTCTAGAATAGTTTTAGGAGTGGATGTAGAAATCAGGTATGGAATTTTGACTCGATGAACACAATGACCTCAAGTAGAGCAGACTCATTTTCCATTTCCTTGTACTCTTATATTCTCTAATTAATACAATTCGAACGTACAAAAAAAAATAGAACGCAAACATATATATGTGTATATAAATTTTTGGGTTTTTTCTATCAATATTTTCTTTGATGTATAGATTTCTAATACCATAATGTATATTTCTTATAATAAATTAGCTATACAAGGTTTGGAAGTATTTGCCTCTTATGATGGCTGTGTGAATCTTTGATAAAAACATTTTTTTAATGCTTCTACTATTTTGTTTTTTAAAAATGGTTCTATGCATGTGTAGTTTTTTTTTTTTTATATAAAAAATTTCTCTACTTTCTGGATTTCTAATCATATAATGTAAATTGATTGTAGGAAAATAGGTATACAAGGATTGGAAATATTTACCTCTCTTTCTGCGGCTCGGGGGCACAGGCTAAGGTGGTAGCGAAGGAGCGTTCAGTCTTTTTCTCTTTTAGCAAATGGAGAAGAGTAGATGTTTTCCCCCTCACACGTGTCGTCAGTCTTTTCCTCTTTTCCCAGTCTGGTGTTCTCTCTTCTCTTCTCACCGTCCGGCAATCCCCCTGCGTCAGACCCCTTATCCCTTTTTGTGTAAAAGCAAGTTGTTTCTATCACTAAGTTCTCCCCTTATGTCGGCCTTTCCTTCACATTACATCGATCATGATGGAACTTGACGAAGTGGATTATCACACAATGTCACCCGGATTACCGATTTTTTGCAGAGATCATGAGATAAGGTGCAACGATCCGGAAGGAGTCTTGTCAAAACTCAATGAAGGATTGCCTCAGCTCAATCCTCCAGAAATAGTTAATGTGGGTACCTCATCCTCCACGTCTAATGATGAGATCGTCACTCCTGGTAATGAACTCAAGCATGTACCAAAACCAAGGAGAGGTGCGAAATCCAAGAAGGAGAAGGCTTCGTTATCAATTGGAAAAGAGATCAAAATTGAGGAAATTATGGAGTAGCTAAAAACTGCGCTTGTTGGTCGCTTCTATGGTAAGGTGGTGGGAGAAATGGCACTGTGTTCTTGAATGGAGTCCAATTGGATCCAAGTTGTAAACCGACTACCAAATTTTCATATAATGTATTGGGGGTGGATTTTATTTAGAGTAATGCATGAAGATGATAAAAAGAAGCTGATGGAATGCAATTGGCGATGGGGATCGTTGGGCCTTCTATTGAAAGAATGGGAAGTGATTTGATGCAAAAATAGAACCATAGAACGTCCAACAGGTCTAGGTTATTTTACCCGGTTTTGCCATGGTCTTTTGGCAGAGGTCGATTCTGGAAGCAATTGGAGGGAAGCTGGGGAAATTCATTTCTCTGGAAGAGAATTGGGAAAAGAAGGTCGATAGAAGATGTGTTAAAATATTAGTAGAATTGCACCTGAGGGACGGACTTTATGAAGAGATCAAGTTGGAGATGCATGGAAATTTTTGGTGTCAATGTCTGGATTATTGGAAGATATCGTTTAGGTGTTTTGCATGCTCACAGGTAGGACATCTTGTTAAGGATTGTGAAAATAAAGTTCCAGGATATCGTCCACGTAAGAAAGTATGGGTGCCAAATTCCATGAGGCTTCTAGCTCAAAAGGATATTGGGGTAGATGATGGAAAAGGTGGCAGAATGGAGAATGACGGTGAGGACGTAGGGAGGATGGAGTCAACCACTCAACGTCCTGACAATGTTTCTTCTTTGCCTTGTAAGTCGTTAAATTCAACTGCTTCTCCTTCAACTATTTTGATTCACGCTTCTTTTCCCGTCTCTTCTCCCTAGATTAAGGAGCAGATGTTTCCTGTTAAATCTCGCAAGCTGACCCCACAACCCCCTCTAGAATTTATTAGTCCTTCCCTTATTTCAAGCCCTTTGATTTCGGTTCCCCCTTCTCCTAAAAACCAGACAAGAGGATATATCCCAGTCCTTTCCAAAGTGTATAATACCCGCTCAAAACTAGCAAGAAAGGATTTCGACGAGGAACCCTCCTCAGGAAAGTTGGCTCAGAATCCTCAGCCAAACGTAACTTTGGGAAGGAAATCACACTTAGTAAAGGCCAAAAACCAAGCGGCGATTGATGTAATGAATGGAAAACGAACGACTATTGTATGAGCCCTTAGAGAAGGAAAGGCCCAGTCATAGGTTACTCAATGATTTGCCTAACCTTCAATGTGAGGGGGTTAGGGGGATCCCCCAAGTTAATTTCCCTCAAAAGAATGATAAAATAATTACCTCCCACAGTCACTCTAATTCAAGAAACCATGATAAAGGGATTGAAAGCTTAGGAGTATTTAAGTCCATGGTTAAAATATTGGGACATCGTGCATTTAAACTCGGACGGGCATTCTGGAGGTCTCATCTCTACCTAGTCACCCTATGTTAGGGCCATCTCCTTAAGCTACCATAAGTATGCAATTAAAACGATTCTGGAAGATAAGGATACTGGAGAAGTTTTTTTGATAGTGAATGTATATGGTCCTTTCAGTAATCGTTGGGATTTCTAGGAATCCTTTTTCGAAGATGGTATAATGGAAGCACACAATGTAATTTTGGGCATATATTTGAATTAACACTACCTGAAAGAGAAATGTGAGGAGAGCTAGCTAGGCCAAACAATCTCAACAATTTTTTCAATTGTCTGTTTGAATCAAAGGGCTTGTGGATGTGCAGGCAGTGAAACTGGAACCGACATGGCGTAATTGAAGAAGTGGGGAAGCTGCCATCTCCAAATGCTTTGACCACTTTTTAATTTCAAAAAATTTGTTGGATGGATCTGTTGTGGTTTGTTCTTGGGTGGAGGTAGGGTAGATTTTTTATTATCATCTAGTGCTTCTCTCTATTGAAAACTCGGAAAAGAAACCCCATGCCCCATTCAAATTTAACCCTATCTGGTTAAAGGAAGAAAAGTACAGGAAATTGGTTGTGAACACATGGATCCATCTTTACAAGATGATCCTACGGCTTCATATATGAAACAACTTGTGGACAATCTCTCCAGCATTAAAAAAGTTTCAAATCAGTGGGACAAATATTTCCAAGCAAACTTCTAAAGGGACCTCAAAGAGGTAGAGGTTAAAATTTCTGACGCTTACTCCCAGAATGTTATGGGGTTTTTATAGTAGAAGAACTAGAATCATTAAAATCATTGGAAGTCAAAAGGAATGAGCTGTTAGCTCAAGTAGAACAGGTTTGGAGACTCAAAAGTAGGGCAGTTTGGATCTCTGAAGGGGATAGCAACACGGTTTTTTCATAGATTTGCCTCTCACAAGAGAAGCATTAATACAATTAATGAGATCAAAAACATGCAAGGCGAAATCGTAAGCACTTTTAAGGACAAAGCAGAGGCAAGGGTTTCTTTTTTCAAGACTCTCTTCCAGGAGCAGGAGGGGTGTCTGATTCATAAAATTCTTCAAATTCTTCGGATTTTTCTAAAATTGGTTACAAAATATATGAATACGGTCTTGAAAGAGGAGGTAACTATGATAATCTGCAGTAGGATCTAGCAACTGAAACAAGCCTCACAAAACAAACTCTCAAGAAGTGCAGAGAAGAAGAGAAGAATGCACTCAATAATCACTCATGAACACAGAAAATGGAGAATAGCAATATCATACATCAGATGTGAGTTGGCACTGTGAATAATGATTACAATCATACAATAACTGTGTAGAGAATTCGAATTAACCAAGGAGTTCATTCGAATCATGCTCAAAGTCTATCTTGGATAACATTGGAGACATCATTCAGTCAGTAGTATCAGTCATAAATGGTAATAGTCAGTCAAGTGAATCTAACTAAGTCTAACAGAACCATCTAGGCACAAATCAGGGAATGGAGACTCCAAGGAGGGCGCATGAGGATGTCAGAAGATCAAGTGGCACTCCAGAACTAGCTAACTAGGAGCTACAGGCAATTAGCATGAGCAATCAGTGGAAGAACTGCTCAATCAATGCTCTAACTGACTGTCAGACACCTGGTAGGTGAGATAAGGCACACATTTCATGATGAAGAGTCAAAGAAGGCGCATCATGTAGGTAGGAGGGCTACTGGGGGCTGAAGACAAGCTCTAAGGAGTTGAAAATAGGCTCTAGGTGCTGGGAGGACCACCAAGATGATGATTGGATGCATGCAGATGACTGGATGCATGCAGACATGCAAATATGAAAAATGATGGTGAGAATATTCCAACACCCCCCTGCAAGCTATACTATGAGGGAATAACTGAAAACTGAAAAATAGGGCCCTGGTGACTGAGACCTAATGTCACCCCGTACAACAATCTAAATAATAAATGAGGAAATAGGGAAAACCCAGTGGGAAGAAATCCCTCCCTCAAAATAGACTAAAGGATGATAATGTAGCATATCATCACTCACCCTAGAAGGAGGCAAGTGTCATTTTCCGAAGAAGGATCGATCGATCTAAAATGGATCAGTAATGTGAGAAGGATGAAACCTTCCATTCTGAAAATCTGATCTGGTTCTTCTCTGATCATGTGGATAACCAACCAAATCACTGGAAGATCGGAGTGTAATGGGTTCCCATCGAGGAAGAGGAGGATCATCATGTGAAAGATCATCAGGTTCTTGTGGAACTGGATCTCCCATTCGCTCATCTTCATCATCAGTTGCTAGACCTTCAGGTTCATGTGGATCTGGGTCTAGTATTCGCTCTTCATCATCACCATCTTCAGATACTGAATTTGAAATCTCATGTGATGAAGGTTTGCTCTCTTGCTCATCATCACTTCCAAACTTTGAATCTAAAATCTCATGTGAAGAAGCAAGTGAAATTGGCTCATCATCACTTCCAAACTCGGAATCTGAAATCTCATGTGATGAAGCTTTTCTCTCTTGGAGCTCATCAAACAGTGATGATGGTATCTTCCTCTTGGGAAGAAGTGGATCATGCTCCAAAAACATAATATGAAGATCATTATGGAGCATGTGATTCGAACCAACTGGGGTAGAATCAAAACCATGAATGTGTAGATAGTTCTTTGATATCTCCTTTGAATCAACATAGGCGAGATCATAACCAAAGGAACTATGACATGATGATGGTATCTTGGACTTCAAATCAGATCCAAGAATTGGAAGATGGTTTCTCATGATCTCCTTTGAACCAACAGGGGTGAGATCAAAACCAAAATCATAAAAAAGTGCATGAGTCATGAACCCAAGCGAATGATAGAGTCTTCCATCTTCGGTGAAACTCTGAAAACATGTTCCAATGACCAAATAGGAGTCCAAAGAAATCATGATCAATGAGGGTGAATGTATTGCATCCCAAATCTGATTTTGCTTCCAAAATGCTCAGTAGGTCATCATCTTACACATCAACGGGCTCATGGGAAGTAGAGATTGTGAAGGTCTCTTCAACTTCTAGAGTAGTAACTGACATCTTTTGCTCAGAATTCGAATCAAAAGATGGATCAACTGAAACCATGTGTTGTATTTCGAATTTATCTTGAACAACTCCATCATAGGAGATGATGGAGGCTGAATCATGAATAGAGAGAGCACTGGAGTAAATATCACTAGGCTTGTTTTCCAAATGGCTAGCATCAACCTCTTCCTCCTGATTTCCAAATAATCTATCCAATCTAGTCCATAGATCACTTGGATGTTCATCAAGATCAATGAGGTAGTACATATTGGAATATATAGTAATACATATTTTTCCTGAGGTTCCGTCACAAGCATCAAGCCAATATTCTTTCTCTTCATAGGAAGAAAAATCTCTCTTAATACCAGTACACACATCAAAAAGACCATGTCTCTTCAGATATGATGTCATCTTTGGTTTCCACTCATCATAGTTGAATGGAGAGAGAGAAGGAACTCCTTCCAGATACATAGAATATGTTGTTCAATTCGAATCTATTGGTGTGTTTTTGGTGCACTAGTGCAGAATCACCAGTGCAGAATATTTCGAAATTGCTGCAAAAACAATGGAGATCCATAATAGCTGCTGAATTCGAATCTGTTGAAGAGGGATTTGAATGGATGAATAAACCTGCAAAACAATAAGAGTTTTGTTGATGGAGATTTGCTACACTTCGAATGAACTCTACCTTAGGACACCGAGCACATATGACTAAGTCCTTCACACCTGGCTAGACCTAACTAGATTGCTCCAGTGAATTCAAGGTAATAGCATTAGGATTTTTTGTGGAAACTCAGAGGCTTCTGGTGCTTAGTGAAAGATAGCTTCTCAAAGAAATGTTGCAACTATTGATGCTGCAACTGCTGCAATTCGAATAGCTGCTACAAGCTCTGATACCATGTGATAATCTGTAGGAAGATCTCATAGCTCTGATACCATGTGATAATCTGCAGTAGGATCTAGCGATTGAAACAAACCTCACAAAACAAACTCTCAAGAAGTGCAGAGAAGAAGAGAAGAATGCACTCAATAATCACTCATGGACACAGAAAATGGAGAATAGCAGTATCATACATCAGTTGTGAGCTGGAATTGTGAATAATGAATACAATCATACAATAATTGTGTATAGAATTCAAATTAACCAAGGAGGTCATTTGAATCATGATCAAAGTCTAGCTTGGATAACATTGAAGACATCATCCAGTCAGTAGTATCAGTCATAAATGGTAATAGTCAGTCAAGTGAGTCTAACTAAGTCTAACAGAACCATCTAGGCACAAATCAGGGAATGGAGACTCCAAGGAGGGCGCATGAGGCTGTCAGAAGATCAAGTGGTACTCCAGAACTAGCTAACTAGGAGCTACAGGAAGTTGGCATGAGCAATCAATGGAAGAACTACTCAATCAATGCTCTAACTGACTGTCAGACACTTGGTAGGTGAGATAATGCGCCCTAACTGAATGATAACTCCTGGTAGGTGAGAAAAGGCGCACATGTCATGCAGGAGAGTCAAAGAGGGCACATCAGGTAAGTAGGAGGGCTACTGGGGGCTGAAGACAGGCTCTAGGGAGCTGAAAATAGGCTCTAGGTGCTAGGAGGACCACCAAGATGATGACTGGATGCATTTATTTGAATGCAAATGCATGTAGATGACTGGATGCATTTATTTGAATGCAAATGCATGCAGATGACTGGATGCATTTATTTGAATGCAAATGCATGCAGATGACTGGATGCATGCAAAATGCATGCAGAAATGCAAATCTGAAAAATGATGGTGAGAATATTCCAACAGTAATAGAGGAGGAATTGAATCTTATCCTTCATTCCTTCCAGAAAGGAAAAATCCCATGGCGTGACGGATTCTTGATCGAGTTTTTTCAAGGCTTCTATGACTTGGTAAAGGAAGATTTGTTGAAGTTCATTCAAGAATCCCAACGTTCTGGTAAGGTGCTTGGAGCTATGAATTCGACTTTTTTGGATTTGATCCCTAAAAACTGAAATTTTGAGGTCAAAATGGGCCTCAAAACAATAATATTGTACAACAAAAATCACCAATAGGATTCAAGATGATGATGTCATGGGGGATGAATCACCATTTTTGGGTAAAAATGTAAAATGGTAAAAAAGTGAAAAAGTGAAAAACTACCTTTTCAGCTCATCTCCATGTATATTCACTAAAATTTTGAGCAGGATAACTCGTTGGATGGGGAATTCAATTCCACATCCAACGATTACCCACACACCATACTTTTAACGAACCCCGCTCCAAGAAAAACAAGAACTACATGAAAAAATGTGATGATGACATCATCACAGTTTTTCATGTATTTCTTGTTTTTCGGGGAGTAGGGTCCGTCAAAAGTATGGCATGTGGGTACTCATATGTCATCACGTTTTTACATGTATTTCTTGTTTTTCCAGAAGTGGGGTTCGTCAAAAGTATGGCGTTTGGGTACTCGTTGGAAGCGGAATTGAATTCCCCATCCAACGAGTGCTCCTACTCGAAATTTGAGTATACAAGGACATAAGCTGAAAATATGAGTTGAAAAAATAGTTTTCTTTTTTTTACTCCAAAATTTGATGAGGTATGCTGATATTATTTTATTATTTCTACTATTATTTTATAAGTTTCCTTAGGAGGCCCTTTTTTTACCTCAAAATTTCTCTAATGCCTATATCTTGCTACAATGTCATATACAAGTTAATAGCTAAGACGATTGCTCAGAGGTTAAATCTTGTTTTAAGCAAGATAATCACAAAGGAACAATTTGGTTTCTTATTCAATAGGCATATCCATGATGCAATCTCTATAGCCCAGGAATCCATTCACACAATTCATAAGGAGAAAAAAGGGCCTTTGTTTTAAAGCTTGAGTTATGAAAGGCTTATGATATGGTTAATTAGACCTTCCTCAGGCTCATTTGATTCAGATAGGGATTTCATTGGATTTTGTGAATTGGATAATGGGATGTATTCAATCAGCTTCCTTTGTTGTGTTAATTAATGGCTCCCCCTCCTCTTTCTTTCAAGTGTCAAGAGGATTAAGACAAGGATGTCTGCTCTCTCCCTTTCTGTTCCTACTAATAGCAGAATCCTTGAGCATGGTTCATAAAGATAAATCCTCGGGAGTTTGAAAGGAGTCAAAGTTTAAGCTACAAAAGAGGTCACACATGTTCAATTTGTGGATGATGTGCTCTTGTTTAGTGAAGGCACAACAGAAAATCTGAATGCTCTAGAGAAAATACTTCAACTTTACAGAAAAGCAAAAGGTATGGTGGTGAATATAGAAAAGCCCAACCTTCTGATAAATCAAATCTCGGAAGAAGAATAAGGAAGAATGCAAGCAGTAGTCTCTTTTCCTATGAAGCCCATTAAAGAAGGATTCAAGTACTTGGGATTTTCTTAAAACCAAACTCTTATGCATTCAGGTATTGGATATGATTATTTAAAAATGTGGAAGCTAGGATTTCGTATTGGGCAAACCACTTTCTGTCTAGAGGAGGGCGCCTAGTCTTGTTGAAGGCAGTTCTACAAAGCTTCCTAGTGTATTGGGAATTCATAGCTTATATCCCAAAAGGCATTTTCACCAAAATCAGAAAGCTATGATTCTCCTTTTTATGGACGGCGAGTAAGCAAAAAGAAGGCATTCCTTTGGTTAAATGGTCGGTATTGGCCAATCCCGAGGAGCAAGGGGGATGGGGTATCAAGAACCCAGTCTTATTTTTCCGTTCTCTCGCAGGTAAGTCATTGTGGAGACGTACACAAAATGCCAATTCTATTTGGGGGAAGGTTGTGATTTCTAAATATTGTCCAAACTCCTCTCTAGAAGACTGGATGAGAATGCCTGTAAAGACTTTCAAGAATGGCTTTGTAGGATGGAAATCCTTGAACCTAGCTTTTCCTCTAGTAGGGAATTGGTTGGCTTGGAAGGTGGGTAATGGAAAAAGTATCCATTTAGGTGAAGACCCTTGGGTAGGAGTAGGAAATGAATATATTCTTTCAAGGGAAACCACAAAGTCACTTCGGGGAAAAGGATTGAAGGTCTCAATTGATGCACAAGCGCAGTCTCCACAAGCTTGGGGCATAGAAGGATGGAAATCAGTTGGGTCTATTGGCCTAAGTGGTGAGGCAGCCAGGGAATGGGCTTGTTATGTCAATAAATTGGTGGGAAAATTTATTCATGTGGATGAAATCTTGTCGGATTCCTTATCCTGGACAACGAATAGCACATCAAGAGAATATACGGCCAAGCTTGGGTATGAGTATATCATAACAACAGAATTTAGAGGCAGAACATAATGGTGGTGGACTGAATTGTGGAAAGCTTCAAGAATGTTGAAAGCAATAATAGTTTGTGGCTAGATATGAACTGCAAATTGTTAAAATTAGCTTTATGTTAGGGTTTTTTTTTTTAAATGAAAATTTGTAATTTGATACAAAAAATAAATTACAAAACTAATACTAAAATAAAAACAAAATAGTACAACAGTAGCAACATGTAAAACAAGAGTAGTAAATCTAATTGAAAAGACAAGAAAAAAATTTAGATCTGATAAATTAAGATATATTTTCATCTCTTTCAACTTTAACACTCACGTAGGATCACTGTGTTAAAGTTAGGGTTTGAAATTTTTAAATAAATGCATAAATATAAAGTACTGTTGAAAATCATAAACAGTAAATAATACTACTGAAGTAAATCATAAACAATAGGACAATAGCAGTCAATAAAATATAAGACTAAAAACTAAATGTGATGACTTATCTGATGTTAGGGACCTTCCTTATACTTGGAAATAATTTTTAGATATTATCTTATCTCTCAAAGACAAGTCACTCAAATGGAACAAATAACATACCCTTACCTGAGGGTATTCACATACCTAAGAGAGAGAGAGAGAGAGTGTGTGTTGTGTGATAGGGTTAGATTTTTATAATAGAAGGGACAACATGTTAAATCGTGACTGTTAACTTCAAAACCCTCACAGGAGTGTAAGGAAACTCTCAAAACCCTCACAACATACCTTAGTAAACAATGGAAACATAAAAACCCTCAAAGACCAGACCTCAACCAAGCAACAACCTCAACAAGGTAGCGACACCCTTAAGAAACAGTCCACACAGCGACGACAAACCTAAGATGACTAAAAATGTCCTCAAAACAGTCCACACGACATATGGTATCCCTAAGACCGGGGACGACAGCCCTAATGGGGAGAAAACAAGCAGTGCCAACCTCCAAAGAGGGCCCTAACAGGCAGTGACTGCCTCAACCAAACCTCGACACCCTCCTAACAGGAATCAGTACCCTAAAGAAGGCAATGACAACTTCTCAACTGACAACGACAGCCTCAAGTAGGGTTGAACAGACCTCAAACATCAGTCGACAGCCTTAGGAATAACCATAACAGCATATAGCAGCCACGTGTGGGAGAAAGGAGGTGAAGATAACCGTTAAACTCTTCAAGAGTAGTAGCGTTGTATAGTAGATCCAATATCAACATAGCACCCAAGCAAGAAAGCATAGAAAACCCTCGATGTCACCTTCAACCAGCACATCAAAACCTTAGAACAATCATCAATAATCAGATCTCAGATTTCATATTCAAGATACTTCACAATGAGGTATTGATATTATATTTATAGCCCTTTAAGGACTTCTAGAAGTATCTTCCTTCTCATCCTTTAATGACTTAGGGTTACTGAAAAAAAAGTCAAGACATCCTATATTTTAGGAGGGTTACCAAATATAAAATTATAATTTAATGTTATGAAGTCTTTGCCATGCTAGGGACTTTGCCATGGCTCCAACCTACTTGGTCCCAGACTAAGAACCCCAATAGACTGTTGGGGGCCCTGGATACCTGCTAGGTACTTACACTGCCTGGTTAACTGACCAAGAACCCTAATTCTAACTGACTAGGGTGCCATCCTCCCAGAGAATGGCTCTTGCAACTGCATTATCTTTAACACAAAATAGTAACCTGGGAAAACCTAATTAAACGTGGATGGAACGGTCCTAGTCGGTGTTCACTATGTCAAGAGGATGATGAAAACACCTCTCATTTATTTGTTTCCTATCCTTATGCAAAGATGGTATGGAAGGCTACATCCAAGGAGTTAAAATCTTCCTCAACCCAAATCAACGCGACCTTGCAACATAGTTGTCAACAGTGGTGGAAGGACCCTGCGGTAGGTTTTCTAGATGCCTTCCTGTCCACCTTCGGTTATGGAATTTGGTGGGAAAGAAACACTACCATCTCTTAGAACCATGTAATTCCACAGGATGTAACCACTACGTTGGTTGTGTAGTGGACACAGGAACACAAGGTGGAGCAAAAGGTAGGGAAAAGAAGACTTTTAATTCATCTAGCAATTGACAAGTAGCATTATTGGGATTTTTTCGATGGCACGAGGAAAAGTACTCCACCTTTAGGAGGCTCTAGGGTGATTTTTTTTAGCACAAAGGCTCTCAAAACAAAAATACTTTTTGCCTCGAGTCACTGCTCAAACAACAAGGCGGAATTTGCAGCATTATGGGCAGTCTTAAAGGTAGCAAAATCCAGGAGATGTAGCATGCTACAGTTATTTGGTGATTCAAAAATGGTAATCAAATGGGAAAATCATAAGATTCAAATAAATGTGCCTCATATCCAACATCTGCTCACTGCAATTCAAAGCTTGATGAAGAGTTTTGAATTTTTATCCTTTGTGCATGTATACATAGAGCTTAATACAGAAGCAAATCAAATCTCAAAAAATGCTCTATTGTTAGAACCGGGTCAGCTGGTAATTGAAGAAGAAAGGGATCGATATTCCCTTCCTGCTTATCGTTTTGTATGAGAACTTAGTTTTAGTATAGAAGGAGCGGCAAAAGGCACAATTTCAGGACTGATAATGAATTTCAATATTTTGAATTTTGTAAGAGGTTTTGGTTATGTATCGGCTGTGAAGGCCATGAAAGACTTATTGGGTTAATGTTGTATGTAAGTCCTATGGACAGTCAGTGTTATTCATATGAATAAAATATTTTTGTATACGGAAAAAATATATATATAATTTAGCTAAATGTATCTCAAATGTCACAATTAGAGCATCACTCTTTATTCAATTTTGAGTGGCCTGTGATCTAGGAAAATTATAACAATTTTCAAAGGCTCTCTCTCTCTCTCTCTCTCTCTCTCTCTCTCTCTCTCTATATATATATATATATATATATATATATATAATTTAGTGTATTATATATATATATATATATATATATATATATATATATATATATATAAATTTAGTGTATATATATATATATATACACTAAATTATATATATATGTATATATAATTTAGTTAATTGTACCTCAAATGTCACAATTAGAGCATCACTCTTTATTCAATTGTGCGTGGTCTATGATCAATTTTCAAAGGGTTTATCTCTCTCTCTACAATCAACAAGATCATTCCAACTACCTTAATCATTCAATTACAATGATTCATATTCTTGAGTTGATCCAAAATCACCAAGGACAAAGAGAATACTCACTGTATAAAATTAGGCTTCATGGCATCATAGTATGCACACCCTACATAAATTATGCACTCCTAAAGGGTCCAAAAGTATGAATGACATGTTATCATGTAGCATGTCATCTTGCATGACCCATTGTCCTACATGATTAGAATGCACATAGGGGTGTGAACAGTCAAGTAACAGTCCAAAATAGATTTCTAGACTTGAAAACAGGATGTTGCATCAACTTGAGTTGGATCAAGGAAATGAAATGTTGTCCCTCGGGTTGTACTCCTTTATTTGATGATTTTTTTCTCTTCTTGGAGCATGGATATCTCAAGTATGAACAACTGATAATCTGGAAAGGGTTACAAGGCCAAAGAGGGATGTGTAGGATGCACCTCTCTTGTGCCACTTTAGGCCACAGAGCCAGTCCTTGGGCCAAGGGAGGGTACCCTAAATTGTAGGTAGTAGTGCCTAGTCCATCACCCTAGGAACCTATGGATTTGCTTGTAAACTTTGACTAGATTCATAGCCAAGATCTATGGTGCATAAAATTGATCTTAGATACTAAAAGTAACATTGAACATTATTTTAAAGAGGGAAGAAAAAACACATCTTCAAGCAAACACAACTCAGATAAAGAACAACAAGGGTGCCTTAATCATGACCCTTTTCCCTGAAAAGAAGATGTAATATCCACAAATTCATTCAATGGTAAATCATTGAAAAGCTTTCCATTAAATTGCATTCAGGACACACAGAAACTCAAGTTGGCACGGTAATTGTAGATCCATTAATTCATGCAACAAAATAAAGATATATCAACTACTAGAGAGAGCATTACATAACACACAATGATAGACCATTTCCTTGAACAATAGTGGAAAATTGCCTCAATCATGGCTTCACATTAATTGCATTCTCATTTTCTTTCAATTACAATAACAAAACATCAAGGGGGACCCAATGATCTCTTTCATGAGCTTATTATCTTTCTTTGGTCAGAAGGAGTTCTTCAATATCATTACAAAGAAGAAAGAGAGATGGAAGTAAAAGAAAGGGCCAATGTTGTAGATTCCTATACAACTTTCTTAGAATTTTTAGCAGCCTCTCGGATGTAAAATGAATGAACCTCCTTGCATTTTTCTTTTGTTGTTCGTTTTATACCTTAATGATTCAAATGTTGATTATGCCCTCTACAGGAATATTTGGATGCACTGTCTCAATTAAACGATGACTGAGTGTTTGATGAGTTGGCCTTGTAATATACTTTTTTGTATCCCCTATAATACATATCGGTATCCTATGGTTCCATGTCAATTTATTTCTTTAGTTTTTACTATATATCTCTCTTTGCATCCTAGAAATATTCTCTTGCATGTTGTATTGGTTGTGTCTGCCACCTTTTCTCTAATAAATCCTTCAATGTATGCATAGTTGTCCACCCTTGTTGGGTTATAATTCTGCCACCTCCCAAAACCTTGAAAGATTTATCTAATTTAGACTGAGGAGTATAGTCAATGTCTCCCAGGCTTTGGACTAGAGTTTTCAATAGCGTCTCAGAGCCAATGGAGGATTTTAGTTGGTTGATGATTTCATAAGTAGTAGGAATAGTAGCTTTATTATGTACTAATTGGAGCCTAGGTATGGTGTCTTGTATCATTTTGTTGTGTACATCCACAGGGTGCATCTTAAGATTGAGATCCCATGGACATGGGAAACCATTCTCCAATAAGTTGTTACTTATATTGTAGCAAGGAACTAACAATGTCTCAGAATCCTTCACCTTATTCTTAATGATCTCTAAACTATTGATTTTGTTTATGCAAGTTTCAATATCCGTATGGGCAGATTTTCTATCATTGAGGCCTAACATCTTTAACTCACGAGGGGTTAGGGAGTTGACCATTGTCCTGGACACCCTGGCGATATGAAACCTATTCTCAATAAGCTGCTCATTCTTTGTTATATATTTTTTGTTCTCTTTATAAATATGATCAAATTCCAGGAAGAATTGCAAATGATTTCCGATCAAAGGAAAATTGGTAAACAACTCTTTCCATGTTATCTTCTTTTCCTTGGGTCACGTTTTTACCATATAGGCTTCCGTTAGAGATTCTCCATTCCCAACTCTCCACTCTTCAATTTCCCTTTCTAATATGGCATTATTCTCCCTCTGCACATGAGCTTTTTTATAAGAATCACTAAGTTTTTATTTTTGGGCCTGAAGGTCATCCCTGTGCTTGTTGACCAGTTCCTCCATTTCATCTACCTTTGGCTATCAACAACTTTGTTTTCCCATTTTTATTTTTCTTGCTCTATCCTCTCAACCTTTTGCTCTAGGGTAGATATTGCTTCTCCCTTAATTGTTGATTAACTGGTAGGAGGGGGTAGATTTATCTTCCCTCTTGCATCAGCAAGCTTTATTTTCAAAGAGTCAATTCTAACATTAGCCTCATCTAGTCTAAATCTCATATCTCTTGTACTTCTCTCTTCTTCTTACAACGCTTTTATTATTTCTGCATTCTCTCTCCTTTCAACTATAAATGATGCATTTTCTCTTCTTAAGAAATTAAGCTCTTTAGTGAGTGTTTGTTGTTCTTCAAGAATTTGTTGAGTAATTGGGAGGGCTTGAGTGATTTGAGAATCTTCTAGCTCCTTGATCCTCTTGTTCTTTTCATCCAATAGAGCCATGACCTCAGGGGAGTCATGATTTGAGTGATTTGCAACCCTTATGATTTTATGCTCTCCTTTCATATTCTCTTTTCAGGATCTCTAGAGGCTTTGTGATATTTACAAGTTGCACAACCTTTCCCCAAGGGGTCTTCTATGTTATTTCCAATGTTGAGGTTGATAACAACATGCTAGAGGTACCTTTTGAAGCCACAACAACTAAGAGTTGATTAATATTAAAAGGAGGGGGAAATGGATCGAGGGGCTTTTCACCTTCTTCTTATTGTGGTTCTCCATATTGTTCCAATAAATGTAGGATATATGATAGGAAATCAATATCTTCATGACTATCCTTTTCACCCTATTCAACTTCAATGATATCCAATTGGCCCTCTTACTTCTTAGTTCATCCACACTGTATCTCATCTGCTCCTGAGGATTCGTTGAGCACCTTCAACAAGGATCGGTTGAGCTCTTCACTTTCTTTATGTAGAGCTTCCTCTGTGCTTGGGGACTTGATTTCTTATGGCTTTTTCGATGCCACTTCTTTGACCAGACCTTCTTCCCTTACAAGGCACTGAATAATTATGTAGACTTGGGCTGAAGGTGGTACATCCTTCTGGCTTGTCTTAGTGGGTAGAGGGTCATTTGACACTTCTTCAATCAATGGGGTTGCCTCTGGTTTAGATTTGTCAATGATCACATAATCTGGTTCTTCAAGAGATCCCCCATTGTTCAAAACCAGGAGGCACCTGAGGATCATGAGACTTTGTTGCTGCAGTTTCTTCTTGGGGTGATTTTGGATGTACTTGCTAGAAGGAATCTAGTGGTCCTTCTTCCCAACTAATCCAAGATGGATGTATGCATATACTCTTCTTAATTGGTGGTAAGAACTTTAACGGGTGGAATTTTGTCATTAGTATCAACTCAGGCTAGAAAATTACTAGAATTTGTGGATTCATGTGGTATCTTGGACATTATCTCGAGCTTTACAATGAATCTAGGATACCTTGATGAATCTTTGGGGAACCACTTTGGCGGCAGAGAGAACCCCTTAGCAAGATTTTCCATGATCATTGGTCGTTGATATGTGTAGCTTAATCTCCACCATTAGCGTGGCGGAAGGTTTTTACGAACACATGCAATCACCACCACCGTAGATGGTTGGGATGAAATATTGAAAAGTGATATGACCTAATATGGATTGTTCATGCAATATCTTACCCTTTACCTCCTTTGTTATTTATTGAGCATGAACGAGTTATATGAGATGGTGGGAAAGTGCTCGATCAATCTAGGCTATTTGCACATGATACCCCCTCATTATACCATAGGCACATATGTCAAAGTGAATGGATATGATCAGTAATATTGAACTTGCATTAATAATCATGTTCGTTCATGCACCTTCCATCCTTTTTATCTCATGTTCAATTCCTTAAGCATGAACTGCTACGAATGCTTTCTATCGGATTGCTTGATTCATCTTGACCATTCATGCTACTCTTCCATATGTCCTAATTTCACAACTAGGTATCTTGATGACCTTAAAAAATGATTGTTCAATGGTTCTTCCCCAAATTGTTCTTCACTTTATGGTGTTCAGCGAGACAATAGAGGAGGGAACATGAGAGCTAACAACATCCACTCTTTCTGTGGAATGATCCCTTCTTGTGAGGGGTTAAGAAACTAGACCAATCTATCGGGTAAGTATACCAGTTCCTTATCCATTCTTCCATGGAGTCAAAACTGAGGACCGTGATTGGATTTGGAAATTAACTTTGGATTTTCAAGGAATAAGAAAATTTCGATTGGGGACTTAACTTATTTGCTCGACGGAGCAGGTGGTGGTTCACACAAAACCACCTTATGGAAATAAAGAAAAATGAACAGAAAAGGAAGCTATAATACATGATATTTATAAGGTTTCTTCAGGACAAGAAAAAGGGTTTCAGATACCTGCCATTGATAGGGTAGTCTAGAGCCTATCCTTCTAGATTTGCAAGGTAAAAGGTATTGGGTGACAACTATATGTTCTTCTCAATAATAAAGATACCAAGACACAAGTTATCAAACTTTCCATGCTTACTAGGGTCATCATCCCTTCTAACCCATATCAACATTAGGTCTCCTTCTGCAAATTCTCAGTGTTTGTATTTTTTGTCAAATAAAGCCTTCATTTTGTTTTGATATTCTTTATAGCATTGGTATACCATGCCTCTCTATTCTTGAAATTCTTCTAGTTTATTTATTGTCCTCTTAACCTTATTTGGTTATACTATAAATTCCTGCAACATTTTCATTGCCGACGAATCTAGTTGTATCGGTAAAACCACTTCTAATCCGTAGACTATTTGAAAAGGAACTTTGCTTATGGATATCTTGTCTACCCATAGAGCATACCTTAGCTGAGAGTCGAAATACTTCTTATAAATATTCCTTCTTATAATCTTCATGATATTTTTATTCGAATATTCAACATGACCATTTCCTTAGGGATAATAATTAGAGGAGTGACTCGGGAGGATATTAAATTTCTGACAGAGGGAAATTATCTTGATGGAGCTTAAGGCTTTGGCATTATTAATTACTGTATTTTGGGGAATTTGGACCTGGATAGGATATTATCCTCGAGGAATTGAATCACTATTATAGGTTCATTAGTTTTATTGGTTGGTATAGCTTCTACCCATTTGGTAAAGTAGTTGGTTGTAGTCAAGATCCATCTATGTTGGTTGCTAGAAGGAGGATGGATTTCCCCAATAAAATATATACCCCATTGTTGTAAAGCATCTTTAACTTGGATAGGTTTGAGGAATAGAACTGGTAATTTATGTTTTCCAGTGAAATTTTGGCATGGGATACAAGCTCTTACAAACCTATGGACATCAACAAAAAAGTGGGCTAGTATTAGTCGAACCTGAGGATTTTATGGGAAGTTGTTCTTGTAGCAAAATGTCCTCCACAGATACCTACATGCATACCTTTGACCAGTGCCTCCACTTCGCCTTCATGCAGAAATTTCGGCAAATTCCTTTAGGGTTTCTCCACTGTAAATCCTTTCCCACACTACAATACCTTATAGCCTTAAGATTCAGAGATATCCTTTGAGATTTATCTACCCCTTGGGGACATGTGCATGTTTCCAACAACTATACAATGTCCCGATACTAGTTAGACTAATGATAGAAGATGTTAACATAATCATTCACTTCTCTGTTCAAATTTCCCTCTGGGTCCATGCATATCATGTTCACCCCCATTACTTGCAAATTATCCTCTGCCATTAGTCTATCTAAGCCATGTCCTTTCATTAACTTGGTGGGATTGATCACTAAATCAAATTATGTATTTTGGTGATCCATTTTCCCCATCTCCCATCTGCTTAGTGCTGGCATAATATTTCTCTGACTTCTACATGTGAGATGAAAGCAACAATTGGTGCCTACAATACATATTCACTTAAATATTTGAGGGATTTGAGCAACACATTAGCCTTATTTTCCATGCTGTTGTACTTCATTCCCCGTCTCTCATTACTTTGCTAAATAATGCAATAAATTGTTCAAAACCATCATCATATTTTGCAAAAAGACTGCAACTATTGTGTGCTCTGAGGCAAATGGGAAATCAAGAAATCCTTTTTATAATTCGGGTTGATCAAGACTGAGGCCTCTCCTATTGCTCTTTTAATTGCAGCAAATGATTCTTTGGCATCATCATCCCACTTGATATTTGCATCCTTTTTTAACATCTGAGACATATATTTAGTTATCTCAACAAAGTTACGAATAAATTTCCAAGAAGTTAATATTTCCAAAGAATGATTGCAGGGATTTATTATGCCTAGGAAGGGGTATTGTATTTATGGCTTCAACTTTGCCAGGATCTATCTTCATTCCATGTGTTGTGCAGGATTTATACCTTATAGTGAGGAGAGACACTACCAACTTGGGTGGGGTTGACAGGTAAATACATTCATTGCATTACATTTAGTTCTTACAAATGAAAGAGATCAAGATATCGAAAGATGTACCTTTTATCGACGGCTAGTACTAACTTTCGCTTGGTCTTCCGCTTGATGAACCTGCAACACAAACAAAACCTTCCTTAGCTTATCTTGACTGTAATAACTATGATGAAATTGAAAGCAATTAAACATCAACTACAATCAGATAATATACCAAATGAACATACAATCCAATAGACATTCGATTTGGGACAGGAAGGGTATTTCCACCTTTTTATTGTCAAAGAAACATGAATCAGTACAAATATACCTGATCGGTTAAGATGCTTCTGCAATCGAGTCCTGGGCTCCTTCTCTTCACAATGACTTGGGAATTCCTCCAGCGTAACAACACTTAATGCCTTCTTTCTAGGTCCCTCTCTCAGGGATCCTCCTTGTATTTATGGGACAAGGTAGGCAGTTGGAATCGAGAGGTAGTTGAAATGGGAGGTTGGGGAAGTTGCAGAACCAACTTCAACCAATCCCAATTCGTAATATTAATATATTTTTTACTTCATCTTAAGATGTGCGCGGGTTTCATACAACCAAAGTAGCGCACAATATGCAACTTTTGTGCTTTACAACAAGCGTTTGCAACTTTCAGGATATGTGCGCGGGTTGTCTGTTATAAGAGTAGCACACATTTAGGATATGTGCGCGGGTTTCCAGTTATAAGAGTAGCGCACATCCACTGAAATATGCAGAAAAAATATATTTTCAGCTAAAGATGTAAGATCTCAGTATCAAATCATCCAACGTCAACCTAGCTTTTCCATCCATAGTGTCCTTTTGTGTGATCGACAGAGCAATGTGATCACGGACAGAGAAGTGCAGATTTGACCTATAACACCATGTGCTGGTACAATGTGGCCCAAGAGATTTCCTTCCTCCATCCCAAAGAAGAATTTATTAGGATTGAGACATATCCTGAATCTTATGCACCTTTCAAACACTTTCTCCAAATGTCACACACGATCTTCTTCCCTTCTAGAATAGATTGTCAAGTCATCTATGTAAATGACTATAAAATGATATTTGATATCAACAAAAAGGAAAAATCCATAGTGCGATCGAAAGTGGCCCTTGCATTTATCAAGCCAAAAGGAATTCTTTGATAAGCAAAAGTACCCCACACAATAGTGAAAGTAGTCTTCAGTATGTCATCTAGATCCATTATGACTTGATTATACCCTGAAAAAAATATAGCATGGACATTTTCTTTGATCCAACAACTTTTTGGAGCATCTATTCCATCTTTGGTAAGAGATAGTTATATTTGAAGAGGCTATGTTTAAGTTTTTGAAATCCACACATAGCCTGACTTCACTATTTTTTTTTCTCATTGGGACCAGGTTTTCTACCCATTCAGAATACTTGACCGGTATGATGATCTTAGCTTGAAACAACTTTGTGACTTCGTTTTTCATTTAAAGGATGCAATACGAGGTTTACTTGTTGTTGCTTTTACCCGAAAGGCTTGGCATCCTCTCTGAGAGGAATATGGTGCTGAAAGACGTTAGGATTATAAGCTTTAAGATCTTCATACCCCCAAGTAAAAACATCTTCAAATTTCTTTAAAAACTTAGGAAAATGCTCTTTTTCTTCAATTGTCAAGGTCTTGGATAGTTTAATGACTTTAGGATCTGAGTCATTTCCCAGGTTGTATTCTTCCACGTCAGTTGAATTTGGTTTGATAGTTGGCTTGGTTGGAACTTCATCAGAGCCAAACAAACTTTCTAATTGGACTAATCCTTTTGAGATATAATTTATCTTGAGTTGTATGACCCTTTGGCCCCCTATCATCTCTACCAATTTTCCATGTTCACCTATTTCCAAACCAACACTTTCCTCTACATGTTCTTCTTATTCCTCCAAATCTATGTGTAACTTTGCATACTCTTCTACAAGGTTTAATAAATTCTTGATCTGAGCATCATCTTCAAACGCATGCCACTGTTTAACATTTGCATGTATACAGTTCTATACATGACCTTGATAAAATATGAGAGGTGAGTTAACTAAGGGGGGAGAAAATTCAACTGTTGTTTTAGCCAAATTGTCGCTATGTGATTCAATTGTCTAGGTATAGTGGAGATATTGAAAACTTCAAGAAATTATCAAAGAGGTCCCAAACTGCATGCTTGTACTGTTTCATCATGGGGTGTCTGTATTGACAATTTTATCTTGCTTGGTCCACTATCAGATCAAAATCTCCACAAACCTTTAGTTGTTTAATCCCCATTTTCCTTGAGGTTTCCAAACCAAGTATAAGGGCTTCATATTTGGATACAGTGTTCGTACATTCATTGTCCAGTTTGAAAGATTGAGGGAACTCTTTGCCTAGGGGAGATTTGAGTATCACTCTAGCTCCATTTCTTGCTCTGTTATAGGCTCCATCAAAGTACATATTCCACGTTCCTATAGGGTCGATTGACTATTTGTCGATTGCAACCAACATTTATGTTTGGTCATGAGCTGGAGGATGATGGCTGAGGAGAAAAATTCCTAGTCATTAGTGGTATATGCAGGAAAATTGGTGGCATTTTGAGGATCACTGATAACATAGTCCATTTTGGGTTCTTTGTATAATCTGCAAGCTACCCCCCTTGAAAACTGGGATAGTGGAATAAGATAAGTCAAATTGGATGCTCCCCCCAATAGAATTTCCCTGGTGTCTGGATAACAACATAGAATAAGAAGGAGGGACATCATCTGTAACAATGTCCATCATGATGTATTTTTTGGGTATTTGGACCATCACAACTACCATATATTTGATCATTCCTATGAATTGTACCCTTTGGAGTTGAAAGAGAAAAAGTCATGGTAGGATCTTGTAATGTCTAAGCCTAATTTTTCCATGACGGCTAGAGTCATTAATGAATGAGAGGCTCCAGAATCATACAAATAGTTATGCACGTGAAGGATTTGAAGTTCCAAAGTAATGTAGAAAGGTAGGGTAAGATGATTTATTCCATTGAATCGATTTCCCAACACTATCCTAGGTGCATCATCTTGCGAGTTTATTAGGTCTACTTGCAAAGGGGTTTCATCACTTAAGGCCACAACATTGGATGAAGAGGTAGTACGCTTATCGAGATGTGAGGGAGATTTCAAACTGGAGGGGTTATTGGCATCTTTAAGACCAGAATAGGATGATATTTCCCTCTTATGAGAAGGGTATTTTAAGACTTCACAAAGGGGCATTCGTATCTTGATTTTGCTTAACTCATGTTTGATATCAAAAATAGGGGCTAGAGTAGGACCTGCTTCTAATGCTTTTGTAGATGGCAGCAACTTTATGGGCACTTCAATAGACATGCTTTGATATTTATTAGTTTATGGACCCTTGACATATGGCTTGATGGGGACTAGGTCTTCTTGACATCCATTTCTTTCAAGACTATATCTCTTCTCGGATGTTGTGCAGGCCTATTATTTTCCCTCATGTTTTCATTGTATTGCCTGTAGGGATCGTCTTGAATGAAACTTTGAGCATTGGATCTCGACCTTAGGTAATGGCTTCATCTCACCTTAACAACAATGTTATCGGTAACCATTTGTATATGAGATGGAGATGGATCAATAATTCCTTCTTCTTGGCGTGAAACTTCTTCTTCCTAGACATATTCTTCTTCTCCCATCATAAACATGCCTTATGACCCCAACATTCCTTATTCATATTCGATATCACATGAGTGGAATAGCATATTAAGGGTTGAGGTAGCATTCGGTCATTCTTCTTCTATATGTTCATAATATTCCCCATGCTACTGAGTTGCAGAAGTACCCACATCATGTTGGGAAATAAGGTATTGATGAGGACTTGGATTCTATGACCCAACTCCCACTAAGGAGTGATAAGAGAATCTCTTCTATACTGTGGTTGACCTCATATGGGGTTATTTTGAGCTCTAGGAGTAGTTCCAACAAATGAAATAATAGCTTGACTTTGTATGAATTTGGTGAGATCATTAGCCATCATCTTGAGAATCCTAGTAACTTCTTCCAAGATCAAATCATCTTGTCTAGAGGGTATTTTTGGCTCCTTACCCCTTCTCCTCTCTAGGTACTATTTATTGTCAGGTGGGATTGAACTCGTCTTCGACATAATACCAACGGCCTTCATGTTTCCTTCTAGATATTCAACATCATTGAAGAGGGTTTCTAGGTTAGCATACTTTCTTTCTCTTAGGTGAAAGGAAAACTCCACCTCAAAAGCAGAAGAATAAGAAAGCATAGTGATTGCCTTAAGGTTTTGACCGCATCTAGAATCTGATGATACAACTTGCAAAACCTAGTGCTAAACTCTAGGACGGTTTCCCAATTATTTCTCTTCATAGCATTGAACTCTGTTTTTTTGTGTAAGTAGCCACAATGATTTGAACTTGTGACCTTTCATTTACAACTTCTCATCTCAATTACTCATTACCAATTTCTCTACCCCTCATGGGCATAGTGTTGAAATCTATTAGATAATGTCTATTATCTTTCTTTGTCCCCCGGGTTTTTGGCGAAAATGAGCTCTGCAAAAAACCTAAAGATTGCCCTAGCCGCCGCCGGTGCTCAGGGACGCTGGGCATCCACAGGTAGGGCTCTACAGGTCGATGTTGAGAAGGAGGGCCATCGCCTAAGGTCAGGTAGAAGTGGCGGCTCTCCAGTCCAGATTTTTTGGTTTCATTCACTATCAGATAACTCCCTGCGTTTTTCCAGTATAGGAAGATATGGGAGAGGTGAGTCTCACAGAGGCGGTGGGTTCCTACATTTTTTCCAAACGATCAATGGTATGGATCTGCTGGGCCGAGATAAGATGCCGATACACTTATGGACTGCTGCTCGCTCTTCTCTCCAGCTAAAAGTCTCTGAGGAGCGTCAAATGGCAGAGACAGTAATCTATTCTCCTGGATCGGATTCCTTGAATCATATTTTCATTATTGCGGCTATCTGGTGTGCTGGTGCAGGGCTTCTCATGATATTTTATTGCTGCAGAACGGCTACAGAACAGTTTAATGTGAGTATAAAGGCTGTAGGGCTAACGTTCTTTTACTGTGTGCTGCATGTAAGACGTTCTATTTCTGCATGTCATTATATTGAAGGAAAAAACGGAGAAATGGAATGGAGATCAGGTTGCATGCGCTCAGAAAGGCTACTAACGGTTCATGCACATGGTGATAAACGGTATGAAACATATGAATGTTTTCCTGTTTTTAGCTTTGGGGCAGAGAATGAAAAATTCCAGATTTTTATAAAAATGCTCTCAGGAAAAACAAGTTTGGTGTGGGTTTCTGATAAAGATACAGGGGAAACTCTAAAAACCAAAATAGCACTGAGAGAGGGTTATGCCTGTGCATCCTTTTATCTTGTATATGAGGGTAAAGTTCTGATTGAGAGTGATCAGTTGAGGGATTACCAGATCCATAAGAATACTACTATACATCTGGGATTCCGTTTGAGGGGGGGATCAAATGGGAACAGAGGAGCTATAGGTCCGTCCTCATACAAAGATGCAGCTCGCCCAAAGGGGCCACAGTCTGCAGTTCCACTTTCATCCCAACCCAGGCCATATATAGTGGAGAAACTGGAGGCTATCCCATCCCTGGAGGTCAAGAATACTGAGGTAACAGAACTTTTCAATACTCTACAAACTCATGCTCTCATTTGCCGTTTTAACGGGTTCTGGCCTAAATCTTATGACCTTCATGAATGGGTCTACACAAACTGGACAAAAAATTGTCAGATTCTGTTATGTTCAAAAGGCTTTTTTGTTGTACAGTTTGAAACACAGGAAGAGTATCAGAAGACCATTGAGCAGGGCCCTTGGTTCTGGGGGAGAGCAGGGCTCTTTATAACACCCTGGTTTCTCGATTTTGATGCCAACTCAATGGTGGTAACCAAAATGCCGGTATGGGTGCGGCTGCCAAATCTGCCCCTTCCTTTCTGGCATCATTTAGTTCTCGAAGACATTGGAAAGCATATTAAAAATGATACAGAGCGGCATGAGCAGGGGCTTTTTACCTATGCACGAATCTGTGTGGAGATAGACCTTAGCAAAGGTCTTCTAGATAAAATCCAGCTGATATATGAAAAACACAAATGGCTACAGGCACTGGACTATGAAAATACTGCCTTTAGGTGCAGATTTTTCCATCTAACAGGACATTTACAGGATACGTGCCCCCTGGCAAAAAGGTACCCCAAGAAGAAACAGGGGGTGAAGGCAAAAAGGAAAACATGGCAGGCAGAATATGCCCCTTCTCTTGATGAGGATTCCGAGGATGAGCAAAGCGTACCAGCAGAAAAATCAGAAGAAAAACAAGAGGAGAAGGCTAATGAGGAAATAGTGCAGCAAGCTGAAGCAGGGGAGAAACAACACTCAGATCCAAAAAATCCCGGTCAGGAAACACTTACGGACAACATGCAACTAATGGATCATTCCATAACCGGGTCAAAGCGTGCACATGAATCAGAAAACTCAGATTCTGATAAAGAAAAAAACTCTGTACAGCCACCAGTGGAGCAGATGAACAAAGAGTTGATTGTAGTTGCACCCCAGCAAGGGGGATGGACAGAAGTGAAATCAAGTAAGAAAGGGAAGAAAGGGAAGCTAGAGGATTTTTATAAAATTCCTAGCTGCTAGAAAATATATGTAACATCTTTTTTTCTTTTTTATGGACCTATGGTCTTCTCCAAGATGTGCGTATGCACATACCAAATGTAATTTTGTATCGCTTCGGCTTGAAATAAAATTACGCTTTTTTTTCTTTGAAAAAAAAAAAAAATCTTTCTTTGTCCCCCACTTCTTTGTGAAATTCTCAATGAACTTTACCCAATTATTTATGGAGTTATTGGGTAGGTTTCTGAACCATTTTCTAGCCTATCCTTTTGAGGAATGTGCAAACATCCTGGAGAAAACATCGTCAGCCTCAACTGAAAAATTGTCTATGCAACTTTGAAAAGAAATGAGGTGGTATTTAGTAGTTATCCCACCTTCCCTATTAAACTTAGGAAGGACCTTAAGATACCCATATGATAGGTCTCCAAGTTAGTACGTTGGAGGTAGAACCAATGGCTTGAATCTGGCCGCCAACCAAGGGTTAGGTGGATTTGGGCCCTCCATGGTAGGGTTTTGAGACAGGGTAGGTACTTGACTGTGGTTAGGTATATTAGGTTGGTGAATATGATGGGAAAGGACTTCCAAGGTAGCAATGGTCAATAATTGGGAAGATGTGAGGAATCCCGTGGAATGGAATGAATGGGAAAAATGATCTTTATCCCCATGGGAAAAACTATGGGCATATGTATCCTTAAACTTCTCTAAAGGCTCAAATGAGAGAGGATGGTGTGACAGTTCTATCAATGGAGGATCCTGGTGGGAATAAGAGTATTCATATTGAAAAGGAGAGGAAGTACATCCTGACCAGAATGTGATTAAAGAACACTCAATGTCTTCAGTAATGAGTGGGGGTGGAGTATGCAAGTCTTGGTATTTAGCAACGGTTTGGATATGAGTCACGCTTTTCCTCTTATAGACTTGTTCGGGATTTGATAATGGAGAAGTGAGCCTTCTCTTAACTTAGGACCTAATTACTATGGATCTGGGATCCAAATTTTAACCAGATGGGCATTGTTCCCCGATGGAGACTATGTGGGTACTTGAGTCACCAGTTAGAGGTTGCTTCTCAAAATTTCTCTTGAGCATAAATCTTTATTATCTTAATCCTTGAGAACTTTAATCAATATTTTAGTAGTATAACTTTCAACGACACATGAAATTCTTGGTATGACGAGACAAGCATAAATATTTCTCTTTGATGACCCCTCTCTTCTCTGAGCAAGAAAAAGGGTTTTAGTTATAATTCTTAGATATAAAACAAGGTGTCCCCAACAATAGTGTTAGTCCACCATGTTGTCCCTCTAATTGTACCCCTCTATTTGATTATTATTTTCTCTTCTTAGATAATGGATATCTCAAGTATGAAAAGCCTATATTCTAGAAAGGGTTACAAGGCTAAGGGGGGTTGTGTAGAGTGCACCAATCCTACACCACTTTAGGACATCGATCCAATCCTTGGGCCAAGGGACGATACCCTTACTTGTAGGTAGTAAGTCCTAGTTTTTCACCCTAGATACCTATGGATTTGCTTGTAAAATTTGACTGGATTTACAACCAAGATTTGTGCTGCATAAAATTGATCTTTTCTACTGAAAGTAACATTGAACGTTATTTTAAAGAGGGAGGAACAAAAACATCATCAAGCAAACACAACTCCGATAAAGAACATTAGAGGCACCTTAGCCATGACCCATTTCTCTGAAAATAAGATGTAATATCCAAAAATTAATTCAATAGTAAAGCATTGACAAGCTTTCCATTAAATTGCATTCAAGACACACAGAAAATCAAGGGGCAGAATAATTGTATATCCATTGATTCATGCAAAAAAATAAAGATATATCAACTACTGGAGAGAGCATTACATAACACAAAATGAAACACCATTTCCTTGAACACTGGAGACAAATCGCCTCGGTCCTAGTTTCACATTAATTGCAATTTCATCTTATTTGAATTGCAATAAGAAAATATCAAGGGGGACCAAATGAACTCTTCCATGAGCTTTTTGTTTTCTTTAGAAAAAAGGATTTCTTTGTTCTCATTACAAATAAGAAAGAGATATGGAATTAAAAGGAAGAGCCAATGTTGCAGATACCTATACAACTTTCTCATAATTTTCACCAACCTCTCGGATGTAAAATGAATTAACCTCCTTTTTGTTTTTCTTTTGTTGTTTTATTTGTACCTTTATGATCCAAATTTTGACTATTCCCTTTGCATGAATCTTTGGATGTGATTTCTCATTTAAACAATGACTAAGCATTTCTGAGTTGGCCTTGTAAGTTCTCTTTTTCGCGGCTCCAAATTTAATTCATATTGGTATCCCCTAGTTCCATGGAAACTTATTTCTTTAGTTTTCCCTGCATATCTCTCTTTGGAGACTGGGGAGATTCTCCTGTTTTCTATATTAGTTGTCTATGCTAACTTTTATCTACGAAATCCTTAATGTTTGCATAGTTTTCCACCCTTATTGGGTTATTCTTCTGCCACTATAATACCCCGGTTGTTAAGCCCTGGACTTATGGCCTTTTATCTAACTACGGATTTATGTTCTATTTGTGAATATGACTATGGACTTATGCTCATTTGTTTGATGATGTGATTATGGACTTTGGAATTATTATTATTAATGTTAATGTTGTTGTTATTATTGTTATTGTCATTATTGTTATCTTTGAATGATTGTTGCTATTAATTAAATAAACAATTGACTGAGCAAAGGCAACTAAAAGAGTACGGGAGACCATGGATCTCATAGAGTGAGGGGGAATGGGGGAGATCCCTTGAACCTTATAACTTGTTGTTGTATGGTAGTGGTCCATCCTAGTTCATTTCGTGCCTTGGTGACTTTAATAGTGTTGGTCACCCAAACATTGTACAACGAAACCCATTTTCGATTTTTATGAACTATGGAGTTATTATTGCACCTTATACATATTTTAGTGGGACCCTCTTTCCTAGTGTGCCCTCCTTGGGAGAAATTCCCTCCTATTTATGTGTTTTTGTCATTTATGAGCCCTCTCCTTAGATTTTAGGAGATGTAAGCTAGAATTTAGCTTCCACCTCCTCGATTTGTGCCTCCACCTCCATAAGTGCGCCCCACTCCTCCATTCATCCCAATTTTTTTGCTTACATGATATTTATGACCCTATTGGATTCCCTCTCTCACCAAATTTTCCCTCCTTCATGTTTTGTAACCCCCTCATGCATTAGTGCACCTCCTTGTGCTCTTCATGGCTCCACTCCTTGGTTTTTGGTAACTCCTCCTCATGGTGCTAATATGGGAAAGGGAATCTCCTAACTAGGCCACCACTCCAATAATTTGAGTTAAGTCTCCATGATGAATCCCAACCACACTCAAAACCCATTCTAGTTGGCCACCTTGGGTTCGAATTGTCCTCCTTAAGCTATTTATACATGTACTATCTCCTTGTTGAAGCTAATCTTGAGCTTTGGATCACTTGTCTTGTGCTATCTCACCATGTTGGGGATTTTGATAATATTGTGAGTGTGTTGATACTTAGAGCTAGTCTAGTTGTTTCCCTTTGCTTCCATTGTATCACTCTACTAGTCCAGGTTCTCGCACAGGAAGCCAGGAAATGGGTTGGTGAGAGGACTCACATCCCATAGGCAATGGAGACAGACAGGAAAGTAGTAGTGGGGAGTGTTACGATGGTACTAGCACTAGTGTATCTGCATAGGTGCCCTAGAGAGAGGGTGTATTTTTTCTGACCAGGAGTGGTGTTTAGCCAGCTTATTCTGAGATGGGGTTGTGGCCAGACCCTCTAGTTTCTCCTATGTAAGTACTATGGCTTAATGACATCGATGACTGCCTCATAAAAGGGTTTGAAATCCTGAGTTTGGTGTTTGGGGCTTCCAAGGGTGGGTCATTGGGTCACATGACCCCGACCTTGTTTTATCATTCCAGCGGCAGGTTATCCAGCACTGAGGCATATATTCATCCTTCAGAACACCTTTAGCACCGTCCTAGCCCTCCAGTCCAGCAACACCTCTCTCTGGGGCCTCCTTTAGAGGATGACGTCATCCTCCTTGACAGACTGTTTGCTTGCTAAAGGGGGGGGTGTTGAGGGTTTTCATCACTGTTGGGGTTAGTTGGGGCATGACGCCCCCCCCCCCCCACGTAGTCTAGCCTTCAATTTCGTCAAATTTTGCCTTGTTTAGCCATTTTGCTCATGTTTGGGTCAAATATGGGGAAAAATACCCAATTTACTCACTTTTATCATTATTTTTATATTATTTTTGTTTTAATTTTAAGTTGACATTTTTAATATTAAATTGACCTTATTTTATGTAAAAGTGAGTGTGAGATCATATAAATTCAATCTCCTCACTTCATTTTCATCATAAACTCTGGGGATAAAATTATTATGTCTGTTATTTGCCCTAACTAGGGTTCTTTGAAGGGATGCACTCCTTGGTGAAGGTTATTTTGCAAGTTTGAAGCATTTCTTGGAAGTTTTAATATTGCTCATGCCATTGATAAGGTGAGGCTAGATTTGTTTGCTTAACACATGCACTTGGAGGTATCTATGCTTTTGGTTTGATGTCTCTTACTCAATTTGTATGAAAGTGATGCTTGTTAGGGTTGAATGGAAGCCATTGTTGCTTCATTTTGTCTTGATTAGCATTTCCTTTTTGTCTTTGATCACCCTAGAATTCAAGCTTGAGCTTTAGGTCTTCAAGTCTTGCTAAAGCTACGCTCCCTCTACAAATCCTAGAGGTTGTTGAGGTGAGCCCTAGTTTGATAAGCTTGTCAAGTACCATCTATGGGAGACCATGGATCTCACAGAGTGAGGGGGAATGGGGGAGATCCCTAGCACCTTATAGCTCGTTGTTGGATGGTAGTGGTCCATCGTAGTTCATTTTGTGCCTTAGTGACTTTAATAGTGCTGGTCACCCAAACATTGTACAACGGAACCCATTTTCGATTTTTATGAACTATGGAATTATTATTGCACCTTATACATATTTTAGTGGGCCCCTCTTTCCTAGTGCGCCCTCCTTGGGATAAATTCCCTCTTATTTATGTGTTTTTGTCATTTATGAGCCCTCTACCTGATTCTAGGAGCTGTAAGCTAGAATTTAGCTTCCACCTCCTCGATTTGTGCCTCCACCTCCATAAGTGCACCCCACTCCTCCATTCATCCCTATTTTTTTGCTTACATGATATTTATGACCCTATTGGATTCCCTCTCTCACCAAATTCGCCCTCCTTCATGTTTTGTAACCCCCTCATGCATTAGTGCGCCTCCTTGTGCTCTTCATGGCTCCACTCCTTGGTTTTTGGTAACTCCTCCTCATGGTGCTAATATGGGAAAGGGAATCTCCTAACTAGGCCACCACTCCACTAATTTGAGTTAAGTCTCCGCGATGAATCCCAACCACACTCAAAACCCATTCTAGTTGGCCACCTTGGGTTCGAATTGCCCTCCTTAAGCTATTTATACATGTACTCTCTCCTTGTTGAAGCTAATCTTGAGCTTTGGATCAATTGTCTTGTGTTATCTCACCATGTTGGGGATTTTGATAGTATTGTGAGTGTGTTGATACTTAGAGCTAGTCTAGTTGTTTCCCTTTGCTTCCATTGTATCACTCTACTAGTCCAGGTTCTCGCACAAGAAGCCAGGAAATGGGTTGGTGAGAGGAGTCACATCCTGTAGGCGTGGAGACAGACATGAAAGTAGTATTGGGGAGCATTGTGGTTCTCGGAAGACGTAGTTCCAAGAGTTGATAGACAAGTGTGCCTCTACCCGTGGATCCATTGTCTCAAATCGGGGGTGACATGTTGTCCATTGTCTCAAGAGAGGAAAGTTGTCCTATTGCAGCCAGTTGCCCTTATTTTGAGATAAGTATATCTCTTACGTTTCATTTTTATTACATTATTTTATTTGGTATAGGAGCAATGGTGGCTAAAATGGTTGTCTGCATGTTCATGTATTGTATGCCAATATCTATATGCAAGAAGGATGAATTTTATATAATATGTTTCTACTATCCTTACCTTCTTTCTATTCTTCTTTCTCTTAATCACAAATTGTAATTTTGGCTCGATGGTATTGAGAGGGGCACACCATAGGTTCTTGTTCACCTATTTATGCTCATTTATGAGTCATAAGACCTATTCCATTGCGTCTAGTGCAGCGTTTCCAGTAAGGATCACCTTTCGTTTCATCGAAAAAGCTTTTTGGATGACTAAGATATGTCCATTTTGGTCCAATAGTATTCCCGGTGACAGGATGAGCGCACCAGTTGTTAGGTTGGAAATGTTATGTGCATGGATTTGCTCCTATTTGCAGATCTGAATTTGAATAATGTAATTTGAAAGTAATATTGATTGATGGCTAGAGGGAGGCATCCATACAATCATAAATTTACTAGTAAAAAATGGTTGTAGGGGACAACCATCGGGAGCTGATTTTGCGGGTTGTGATTGCAGCCGGTGCCTTTTGTTTTGCTTGAATGTGGTGTGGCTGTAGGTTATCGACTACAGATGTGTCTTGATGAGTTATTTTATTACTATTCATCATCACCAATAACACACACGTAACAACACCAGAAATTAACTTAGTTTGTGGGAAAACTAATAACAACAATATTCAATTATTTAACAATTGTGGTTTTCAACACCTTATAATGTACGAATGGGTTTTAGGACCTTATTCCCACTAAGAATGATGAATGTTATTCCTTAATCATGTTTTTATGCGATTACGACACTTGGTAATTGACTTAGTTAAGTGTCGTAATTAACCTAATTAAGTAATTAATTAATTATCGCAACTTTAACAAATAATTTGACTTTAGAATGTGTAGTTGGATTATTTGAAATGTTGAATAATATTATTTAGTCTCAATATGTTGTGTTTAACTTAACTTAATATTAGCACCCTTGACCTTAGTTAAGTTTTGGGGACATTACAACCACCTCTCAAGATCCTGGAATATTTATCTAATTTGGACTAAGGAGTATAGTCAATGTATCGCAGGTTCTAGACTAGACTCTTCAATAACATCACAAAGTCAATGGAGGGTTTTAGTTGGTTGAAGATTTCATTGGTAGTACAAATAATGACTTTATTAGGTACTAGCAGTAGCCCAGTCACAACTTTGTGTATCATTTTTGTTTTGTACATCTTGTTTTCATTTGTGATTTGATTGGTGTGTTTAAAATATTATCATGCACCAATGCTTTATGTGCCTATTGGTACCGGTGCACCAGTTAAAAGTGATGCACCAAAAACATTGTCGTGAATTTTAATTTAGTTTATGTGGTGCGTTATTTAAAATATAGTGCACACCATATTAACAGTGCGCTGTATTTTACAATGATTGGTCGTCCCGCTCTCGTTGCACCCTATAAATTTTTAGGGTGCATCGTTATCACAGTGCGATCCGAATAGGTCGAACACACCATGCAATTTTTTTTTTGAAAGTGTGCAAATTTATGGTGAATTTTAAATTTTAATCCACTAAAAAGTTAACTTAGAAGGTAACAAAGACATTACATGGACAGTTGCGTGTTGGGGAGGCATGGTTGCCACGTAGACAAAAAAACCAAATTTGCCCACTATTTGGAAAAATTCCAAAGCCACGTATCGAGCAACAGACAAGAGAAATTAAAGCATGGGAAACATTAATGGAAAGGTGCTTCAGGGAGGAAAGAGTAGCATCAATGCTTAGGAGGTCTACATCACTAGACGATGGTAAAAATGATTTTTCCTATTTTGTCGTGTTACAATGCATCCAATAACAAGACGCACCGGTGCCTTTTGAAGTCCTAATCGAACTGTTATTCAATATAAACATAAAAAATTTGACCCACAATTTTTTAATTTAACCCTAACACGATGCTCTCTACTATAAAACACATTGGTGCGTTATAGTTAAATAAATGCAATAGGCGCGAATATTAAATTATTAAAAAAAATTATGCCGACTTTTCTAATTTTAACCTAATTCGGTGCTCCCAAGTATATGACACACCAATGCTTTTGGAAGATATAAACGCACCATTATTGAATTAAAAATAAAAATCATTCGACAATTGTTTTAATTTCACCCTTTGTCGGTGCACATAATTACAGGACGCACCAGTGTTGTTGTAACAATGAAATGCACTAGTGAGGGATATAGGATTATAAAAATAATTTTCGATCAGTGCTCTAATATAAACAAAACATCGGTTCTTTAGGATATATAAAACACATTATATTTGTTGTTGTTTTTGTTTTTTTTAAAACATAATTTTCTAGGCAGAGGGTTTTTTGACTTATCCTAGTGCATTAATTGTAGTTATGCAACAATGAGCAGGTATGTATCAAACACACAGATTTGTGTTGGTGGTTGAGATATAAAGAAATATGTGTATTTGCATTGAACAAGGATTTTCAGCACCAATACATTATTTTTTACTACCACCGGTGCATATATACTTAAGGTGCACCCGTGCAGTTTGTATGTATGAAAGCATTATACAAAAACATCTGCTAAAACCTCTGCCCGCTTGCCTCGACTAGAGACCTCCGCTATAAATGGATATTTGGGCTCTTTTTATAGGAGCTTTCACAAAAACCTCCGCTAGAGGGTGTTTTCCTTGTAGTGTCATCACCTAGTATCTTGAAATTATAGTTGTTTCTCACAACTTCACTCATTCCCTGAAGTAGACTTCATGCACCAAGTGCTCTCATAGACTATTTGGAAGTACCTTTTGCAATTCTTATTCTTGTTTCTTCTAGTGGAGTTTAGGACTACTTAGTTGAGAAACACTTACAAATATTGTTCCTTGTTTATTTTCATGTGAGAGGTTATCTTCTTTGGGATAGTGGGTCTTTTATTTTTTAGGGAGTGCTTCACTATTTTAACTATTTACTTCAGTGACACACATTGTTCATTGCTTTAACACTTTTTCCTTTTGAAACATAGCCTTTGTACCCACAACATAACACAATTTTCTCAAGGGTATGGTTGTCAAACCTCCAGGCTGCAGCGATCCTCACGGATGACATTGGGAAACACAATTTGTTTTACCACATGATAATCCCATGCCATCTTCTTCTTTCCATTTTATCCAACCCCCCCATTAGAGCCATTATGGCCATCTACCACTTAAGGGGATCATAAAGAAGGCCACACACTATAAGTGCCCATGGCATGGGAGCGATACTAGTAATGCTAGAGGCACCCATAATCCCCACCAAAACTATAGTTGCGCCAAACATAAATGTACCACTCATACTTGGACTAATCACCCTTGCCTCCTTTGTAAGCTTTAAAGTCACCCACTCTATTAGTGCCCTAATATCACCCCAAAGATAGTCCAATCAACGTCTTTAAAGCATGTAGAATGGAATAAACCTCATAGTACTCATTCTACTGTCTCACAATGCCCCCTTCCTTGGCACAAACCCAACGTTTCACTATGTGAGATTCCCCAAAGCTTAACCTTGGAGGTTACCCTTTAAAAAGGGGTAACACCTTCTCCCACTAGATGTAATCCCTGACCGAGACAAAATCACATAGAGTAGGGGGCACCCCTTCCACCTCTAATGTCACAATGTTCACTACCCTTCTCTTTATAAGGAAAATGGAAATCTTTACCAACATTGAGCACAAGTCATCATCATTGATTGGGACCAACATATCGTGGTATGTATCATATTTTCTATCCCATTTCAATATGGTTCATGCTTAAAACCTTTACAGTTCATTGATGCATTATAGATGATGAAGCCTCCTCATGCACTATGTCTTACTCGGCATAACAAAACCTAGTATCTCCCACTCTCGTTCCATCAACAATTGATTTACGAGCCTTTGATGGTAGACTTCGTCCCTCCTTAAAGATCTTGCATAATCTCCCCATTGAGTTAGGTGGTAAGATCATTTTGTTCAATGTTGCTATTGTGCTTGTCTATTGGATTAACAACATCCTCCCGAGTTGTGATTACATCCATACCATGAATGTTGTGGTGTCTTCACTCTTTTGGGTCATGATATTTCCTCGTGAGGGACACATCATGACCATTGATCAACTCCCATACTATGGTCCCCCATCACATACTTCACAAGACATAATTCAACTTATATCCCTCGCACTGATTCCACGCACTATATGTCCACCTCCATTAATTATGCAACATCCACTCCCATCCCATTGAATGTGAACTCATGGCTCTAGAAATACCTCCTCACCACTTTGATCAAGAGGCTATGCAGATTCATTCACCCTTGATAACATTGATACCGATTCCATTCCCCATTCAGAAAATCAACCATGTCTCCTCAACCACATTTTTCCCATAAGATGGAGAATTCTTCATGGCCATCACTTCTTTCATTAGTCTTGGTGATAACCTCCATTTAGGTTCTCCTATTAACTACACACATGGTCTTAATTGCTCAATCGATACACCCTCTAATTCCAATTCCATTAGTACTATCACTATTCCCTCTCAAATAAGATCATCTCTTAAAGACTTATATGGATTTTGTGGAATCCAATTCCATGTTTACCGATAATACCTCCACATAATATGTTGTCCAACACTTTATTGAACCAACCCTCCCTCATATGCTATACCACCTAGAGAATTTGATACATTACTTCGGATCCTCATTAAATAACCTTCTGTTTTACCTATGGTCCATCATCTTTGTGATATGGAAGCAACCTTTCCCTTAGTCTCTACACAACAATGTCAGGGGAAATACTATTTCCCACCTTAGTCTCATATAACATAGTCTACAACACAACATAGACCCACAACACGCTTCCTGGGAACCATCATTACCCCTCATATCTTATGTCCCCAAATATTATCCAATTACAAGCCACACAACCTAATCAAGCTGATCCACCGGCTAGCTTCATTGCTTCACGTGGAGAGATCCCTTTAGCTTCGGTCTCTTCAGTTATCCCCCAACACAAGTATCCTAGACTCCTTTAGGGAGTGTTGTGTTGAAGATTGTAGCTCGAATAGGAACTTCCAAACAGGTTTAGTGTCAAACGTGTTGGAAGTAGTTTGAGTCAAATCTATTTTTCATTTCATGTTAGTAATAAAGTGAAAGTCTTTTCGTTGAGTCTAATAAAGTGTATTTTTATACATTAATGATCTGGAATAATCTCAATCATACATCTCACTATGAGACTAGGGTTTTGGTAGATTGGGGTTTCAACTAAAGTATAAAGGCAAGTCAAGGTAGAGGGTTAAGACATAATCATTCACTCAAAGACAAGTTTTGTCAAGAGGTGATTTATTTTTCATTGGTGGAGTAAAGGGAGAGTGCCAAAGAGATCCCATCGTAGTTAGAATGCATAGAGCAACACGCGGGTCCATACACGACATATATGTATATTTGTATGGATCCATAAAGACATATTCAAATAGTTGTACAAATAGATCCATATAGTCATATGAATCCATACAGATAGATCTGAACAATCATATAGACAGATCGATACAATTGTACGAAATAGGTCCATACATTTGTATGGATAGGTCGTACAACATGCAACAATCAATGGGCATTTTTCTTAGTTTTGGTAAGCATATTTTTCCTTAGTAAGTGTGCATGTCTATTTTTTTTTAGTGTATTGCACAAATGTTACTTTGATAGTTGTGTAGGTTTCATTGTAAGCTTTGAATTATTGATGAAAAGTTGATTTGAAGGAGTGAATTATTCCAACTATATGTGTGATTATTGATATGTGAAGAATTTAATTTTAACTAACAACTTTGTCTAATTAAGAACATAAGGAAAGTAATCACCTAGGGTTTGGAAAATTACCATGGCTTCAGAGCTTCTCTAATTGAGAGGATCTAAAGAGTTTATGACAGTAGATCAACTGTCAGAAACAACTAATGGAACCAACTGCAAGGAATTGAGACCAATATTTATAGGGCTTCAAAGTTAGTGCTTATCAGTTTTGGGAGTTTATGTGCAGATCAGAGATGGCATCAACTAGCCTTGGGTTTGAGAACATATTAGAAGGTGCCTTGAATTTCCTATCATGGAAAGTAAGAGCAACTCTTATATTATAAGAGAATGATCTATGGGATATCGTCAAGGATGTAGTAACTATGTAGACAAATTCACAATCTTTGGAAATTCATGACAAGAAAGAAGTGAAATCCAAGTGGATGATCATGGACACCATAAAGGATCATTTGATTCCTCATATATTAGAGAAGAAGATGGTGAAGGATATGTTCCATGCCCTAGTTATCCTTTACTAGAGTGAGAATTTAAATAAGAATATGATATTGCATATCAAACTTAGATTTATAGAAATTACCAAATCAAACACGTCATCAGTTACTTGATGAAGGTCGCATGTATTCATGATCAAATAGTAGCAGATTGAAAGAAGGTTGAATACAAAGAGATAGTGAATCAAGCATTGAATGGGTTCCAATCTCAATGGGAAACATTTGTCTAGGGTGTTTGTGTTCAGGAGAATCTTCCCTCATGGGAAAGACTATGGGATGAGTGTATCCAATAGGAGACTCAAATGGAGTCAAAGGCCAACAAGTAGGGAGGTAATAGTAACAATGCGCTATTTGGTCAAACAAAGAAGGGCAGAGGTAAAGGACCCAACAAGGGTAATGTAAAGAGTGAAGAACCAACATCACATTTAGGGAAGAAGGAATTGAGTAAAATCAAATACTTTATATGTCATAAGAACAACCATTATGTATCACAGTGTCCAAAGAAGAATAAGGGTAAAGGGAAGCAACAACAACATCAAGTAGCATCCTTAGCTTAAACTTGGATGAGCAAGTTTGCCTCCAAGCTCGAGAATGGTTTCTCAATGGTGTCTTCCCTTTCTTCCAACGTGGTTCTGAACAATGCCTGGTGTGTGGAAAATGGGGCATTTGGGCATATGACATTAGCTGTGGAGCTATTTTCAAGTATAAAAGAGCATGCCTAGCTAGTTTAGGTCAAGCTTGGTTATGATGGAAAGTATCCAGTAGCAGGAGTTGGTACCATTCCTTTCCAAATCCAGTCAAGTAACTCTCTAGATTTGATGATTTGTTGTTTGTCCTAGGTCTCATGAAGAATTTGCTTTTGGTTTTGGTAATGAAAGATAAAGGCTTTGCAATGGAGTTAAAGAACCAACAAGTCCTTATAAGACCAAATGAGTCTAGCCCAAGATCAACTAAAGTGATTGGGTTTAGGGAAGGTAATTTATACAGGTTAAAAAGTGAGCTCGTTCGAGCCCTAATGCACAATGCAGATAACTTGTGTGAGTCATGGAAAAAGAGGATGGGGCAGCTACATCACAATGCAATACCTATTATGAGGGAGAGTCACATGTCTTCTAGAGTTCAACATTGAGCAACATGGTGTGTGTAGAGGGTGTGCACTTGGAAATCATGCCAAGGCTACTTTTCCAAGCAACGAGCACAAGTATAAAGGGATTATAGACTTAGTGCATTCAAATGTGCATGGGATGATGTCAATAGCATCAATCACGTGAAGCATGTACTATGTTTCCTTCATTGATGACTTCTTTGCAAAAATTAGATCTACTTTATAAAGACCAAGGATGAGGTATTTAGAAAGTTTTAGGAGTTCAAAGCTCTAATAGAGAACTAAATAGGGAAGAAGGTCGAAGTTTTGAGATTTGACAATGGGGGTGAGTATTCCTCCAATGATTTCGATGATTTCTACAAGGTTGTAGCAATCAAGAGGGAGTTCACTATTTCGTACAACCCACAAGGATTGTAGAGGAGAATATTTTCCAATGTTTATATGGGTAAAAGCATGCAACATAACTTTCTACATCCATAATATGAGTCCTTGTAGGATTTTGGAGGATAAGACACCAGAGGGGGCATTCATTAGTGTGAAGCAAGAGGTGAGACATTTTTGCATCTTTGGTTGTCCAACTTATATCCATATACCAGTTGAGAAGAGGACCAAGTTGGATCCATCCAACAAGAAGGGTTTGTTTGTTGGTTACAATGAAACTTCAAAGGCCTACAAGATCTATACTATAGAGGATACATCATTCTAGGGGAGGATAGGAAGAGGGCTCAAGAAAGATTCCCTTTGTCCCATTATTATTTCTCATTGTAATAAATGACTTGGGTAGAGCTCTAATAGAGTTGAAAACAAATATTTACCAAAGGAACATAGATATCCATATCATTATCTTCGACTCGCTTGCTTTTGCTGATGACATTCTTTTATTTTGTGATGGATCTACAAGAGATGTTATATCTAAAAGAGGTAATATACATGTATTTTTACACTACTAGTATGAAGATAAATCTTAATATGCCATCCATTACTTTCTTTGAGGTAAACGAGGATAACTCCATGTGTTTTCTTTATTGCTCTTTTTAGTAGATAGACCTCAAGGATGGTTTGAAGTATTTAGGTTTATTTCTCAAACCAAATGATTTTAGTGTTAATGATTGGAGCTAGCTTATTGCAAAGGTGGGAAAAATGTCATATATGTAGTGTAATGGACGGTTGTCTAAGGGAGGAAGGTTGATATTAGTCAAATACACTATAGAATCTATTCTCATTTACTGATTGTCTTTAGCTTTTATTCCTAAAAGGGTGGTTGAGAGATTAAGAAGAATAAGTTTTAGGTTCCTATGATTAGGCAACAAAGAGAAGACATGCGTTCCCTTGGTTAAATGGTGGGTTGCTGCAACTTTAAAAGAGGTGGATGGGTGGGGAATGAAGAATATCCATATGTTTGGTAAATATTTAGCTACAAAATGTGTTTAGAGGTTGATTTGTAATGATGGTTTTTGGTGTAAGGTTGTAACTTAGAAATACATTGATCCAAATTCAAATGAAGATTATATTAAATCCCCTTCATGAAATCTTCATTGTGTGTCTATTGTTTGGAAGGCTATTGTGCTAGTTTTTGCTAGGTGGCTAGTTTAGAAGGTAGGGAATAGGAGTCAACTGCGTATTGGTTTAGATCCTTGGGTTGATAGTGGGGGTGACTTCAGATTGTCTAAATTTACAATTAATACATTCATGAAAAAGGGATTTTTTTCTTATATTGGCTTGCTTGCCTCGAACTCACTATAGTCTAGAGACATGAAGGGAAGATGATTCCTTTCCTTAGATTATCAGGAAAAGAAGAGGAGGAGTGAGAAAAAAACAATCACAACACTTAGAATAAGCAGTGCAAGGATCAAGGACATTGATGATGAGTTGATATGGTCCAAAAATCCTGCTAGGGATACATATGCTCCAAAAGTGGGATACAAGGTCCTATGTGAGGTTGATAGGATGAATGAACCTTAATGGTCAGAGAAAGGAATTTTAAAATTTAAATGCCCTGTGAAATTTTAAAATTTAAAGGTCCTATGTAGCTTTCTACTAGGAACAAAGTTCTTACATGTGATGTTCTATAGGAGAAAAATAAACAAGGGACTAACATATGTTCTTTATGTAAGAATCACAAGGATGCTATTAGATTTACTGATATCTTGCAATTTCGCTCTTTAGGTTTGGAAGGAGGTTGGAGACATCACAAATCATAGAGAGGTAAGGGTTGGAGATTCGATCAAGGAAAGCCTAAGATCACGGTGTTTAAATCACGCATTAAAAAAAGTCAAAGTTCTTTCTCTTATAGTTGGTTGGGGATTGGGGTGTCTATTTGGCTTTGAATGCAATCATTTTTTAAGATCTTAATATGTATTCTCTCTAGTTTGTTGCTTAGAGTAAATCAATACTTGGCAATTTCAAACATTCCCCCAAAGAAAAAGCCTACGAGGCAAGTGGTGTTGGAGCAAATTATTAAAAATGGTACCTGGGCATTCTTCAATGGGGCATGTCAAGGTAACCCTCCTGCTTATACGACCGAGGGGTCTTACATTTGAATGATTCTCATTATTTAAAGTTTAAAACAAGTCTTAGTAGAGGTTTGAATAATTATGTTGAATTGACGGTGTTAGAAAAACAGGATCACAGAGCAATAACAATAAACAAGATGCAAATATAAATCACATAAAACACATTACAAGAGGGACACCAATATAGCGCGATTCACCCAAGATGGGCTACGTCCACACAAAAATTGACAGTCCTTATTATTATACCATACAACAAATGAAGGGATACAACCTGCATCACATTCGCTGCAACTTCCTCTTCACTCTCTCACAGTACCTCTTACACAATCATAAATATCTTTACAATGCTACAATACACATCCGTATTGCAATGCCTTCCTCTTAAAGAGAGATTACCATGGGAAAATACTATGGAACACACAATACCACGGGCCCATAAATCACCCATTATTGACCAATTTATGACTATGAAATTACAACATTTTACAAGGCATTTTTTTTCCGAAATTTTTGCTACGGAGGCGCTGCCCCCGAACCCTCGCCAACGGGGGGCTCCCAAACTAATTGCCCCCCCCCCGGACCCCCCATGACGATTATTTTGGGGGGGGGGGGAAGCCCCACCAAAACCCCCCATCATGGGTTGGGATCCAGACACAGTTGAAACACAACCTCTGAATAAGGAATATCAGGCTCCACAACCAATAGATGGACCTAAAATACTTTTGGTTCTCTCATTTGAAAAAATGATTAATAATATCTAAATATTTGGTCACTCCGTGGTGGTAATAAACTAGATGTGGGGCATTGGTAAGTTGGAAAATTAGACATTGAGGCCTATTTTCAATGGAATACAAGCTTTCAAGTATGAATTTAACTCAATCTCTTTCCATTACATAGACGAGGAAATAAATGGTGAAGCATATTCCTCTCAAAAGTAGTTCTTCAGCTAGACTTGAGACTTTGGCATGTTTAGGAGCTTATAGAGGATTAGTGCTATGATTATTATCATTTTTTTGTTTTCTCATTTGGTTGTTTGGAATCACGTGCTTGTTGTTTTGCCATGCTTTCATGCTCATTGTTCATTCTTGTGTGTAACAAGCTATCTGTAGCTTTTTGAGGTTATATTTTTGGTGGTCATGGTTGAGATCTATTTGTAAAACTCTAAAAGATGACATGAGACATGTCTATGCTCCATCTATAGAAGCTCAATGATTTAATACTTTTGGACTGATTAAGCGATTATAGGTGGGAACACTTTTGTATGTTCTTAAAGGTGAAAATATTCCTTTGAGGAACCTTGAAATGCTTAAATGCATATGCAAATAGTAATTTTATCTCAATAGAAGTGAAATCACGTTTTTTTTAAGGAAAAAATGATATGATAAGTTGTAAAATGCACACAACAAGAATTGAACCTTGGTTTATTTTACTATGGCATTGGCTAAACAACTTTACCAATGATCCTACAAACTATTTGACAAATTTGCTTTGCAACAACAACACATGAGAAGGTGGGGGCACGCCAAATTTGTAAGATGATATTGCTAATCTCGTGCTTCTAAAAAATATATGTTTAGGGGGATTCATCTACTCCAACATTGTACCCATATTATTTTCACCATATAATATGCCAATAAATCATTATAAAGAGGCCTATCCAATTGGTAGAAGTCAAGTGAACTACTGCATCAATCAAATAATCGACCTCGTGGGGGTCTTAACCAACTAAGAAAGGATGTGGGCCCATGAAACCATGTCGCTAAACTCTAGAATGATGAAATGCCAATTTTGTAGAGAAAACCCATAAACTATTCTCACATAATTCACACTAGCATGAGATGAATTTCATTTATCAATTCTGGCATTTTGTAGCAACACTCAAACTATTCTTAACTCTTTTGCTTCACTTAAAAAGCTCTTCAAGCATTACATCCTAAAAGCATTACGAGCATACTCATATTCATTTACAAGAATATCAATCAAAACTCCATCATTGATATAATTGATATCACAAGAATATCAATCAAAACTCCATCATTGATATAATTGATATCACCTTGTGAATTGCCTTTGAAAGAATTATTTTGGGAGTCTTAGGAAGCCCATCGATATGCCGATAAGAGCTCTTAGTGATATCCAAGATTATATGAGTAATTTTAGGTGAAGGTTCTGTAGGTTCTGTCAAAACCAGGTCCCTTAATGCCTTATGACAAAAGTTGTGACTCGTTGATGCCAACAAAATTGATAATCAATACAAAAATATTAAGCTAAATATAAAGAAATGAAACAAGGTCACGATCCTTACATCATATCCACCATTAACAAAAATATATTTTAATATCTAACTTAATTTAACTACTTAAACTACTTTTTCACCGATCACCTATATTATTCATAATATTGATTCTATTTCACATGTATCACATCTTTATTATTCATAATATTTATTATTTCCACTCCACTTATTTATCATCATATTTATTGTTTTTTAATAGTGGTTCACTGAAGGGATACATCTATCGTATTGCCAACACACGTTATTCCAGAGAATCAAGGTATGGTAAAAAACTAAACCTCTGTAGGGAGGGTACCAATTATTTCTCCCAACCACCCAAACTACATCCAATGGACTATATTTATTGTTTAATTCCACTCATGTGTCACACCTCTATTATTTATAATACTTATTATTTTCATTCCACTCATGTATCATTTGGTTACATTTAACTTTTAATTTTATGAAATTATTTTAAATGTTTTCTTAACCTACTCTCTCACATATTCTTTTGATACTCCATCATTCTCAATAAACTCTCTTTTATATATAAACTTTCTTTTATAAAGACTATAGACCTATCTATCTTTCACCAATAAATTACAACACACATCCCTCTCACTAGCATGCATTCTTAGTAAATTAGTATAGATCCATCTTAAACCCGTATCTATCAAGCATCGAGAGGGATCCAATTTCTTGAGGTGTATTTCTTTTTTTTAAAATTTAAAGTCAAGAAATTTGATCTCTCTTGATTGATAGAATCGGATTTAAGTTTTAAGTTTTTATTTTATAAACAAACATCTATTTTTTAATTACTTTTCATAATATTTTATTTTATGAACCAACATGGATTTTTTTAAAAATACTTTTCATAATTTTTTATTTTATGAGCCGACATGAATTTTTTAAATTATTTTGTTACAAATGTTACATCACGTTACAACGTCTCCCCCATAATTTATTTTGTTACAAACGTTACATTACATCACGTTATAACATCTCCCCCATACTGGATTGTACACTACGTCGTTTCACTCGGCGCAAAAATTAAATAATTATGATAAATTGACGATCCCACCCAATTTCCATTATTCTTACTAATAACACACTTCTTCTTATCTTTTTTTTTTTATAAATTTTTTACTCCCCCACCTAAACGGTTAGGTTGACCCAATTAACATCGTTATATAAAAATAAAATCACCTTAACTTTCTTAATCTTTATAACTTCAAAGTCCATACAAAAATTTAAATGACCTTATATAATTGTCCATATTCAATTCCCAATAAAATGGTGTATATAAATCAAATAATTAATATAATTGTCCATATTCAATTCCCAATAAAATGGTGTATATAAATCAAATAATTAATACATTACCTCGCCCTTATCCCCACCCTTACTGGATCCCACTTACTTCCCCTTATTTATTTAAATTTATATATACTTTTTATATTTTATTTTATTAATTTCTCGAATCGCCCTTATCCCCACCCGCACTGGATCCTACTTACTTCCCCTTATTTATTTAAATTTATATATACTTTCTATATTTTATTTTTTTATTAATTTCTCGAATAGTGGGAATCTACGACACCAACTTCATATTATGGCAAGCCCACTTAAACAATCCTCGTTTGCAGCAGAGCGTGGTGATCTAAAATAAAATTATGATTCGTTAAATTGCACAAGAATATCTATATAAATAAAATATCTTCCTAGATTGTACTCCCAAACTAGTGCAACCTACTGATTGGGATTTCCATTTGGATTTTTATGGGAATCTTGAATGATGTTCTGGATTAGTTACATAGACTTCGTGGCAAGCTATGCTGTCTTTTCCAATAGAAGATTGATAGCGTAACGCTACTATCAACAAATCCCCAAAATAAATGTCAGACCCAGAACCTCGATCATAACCTCTATCTACACAGAAAATCGCCTGTGCCTTAAACAGTTATATGTAACAATAATTCTGATAGATAAACGGACAGATTTGCAGCACGTAGAAGGTATGTTTTCATTAGCATTTTCACCGGAAATCCTGAATGTATTTTGCATGAATTTGTTTTTTCTATCAAGTAGATAAATATCGATCGATGGTTTTACATTCAGGTGTTCCAAGGCACTCTATGTCTCTGTGAGTAGCATATGCCTAGTCTCATTTATTCCATTTTTACCGATTTCGGTCATCAATGGATGTTATTTTACTTTTATCTTCAGAGATATGATGCATCCGTAGGCTTCTACCCGGTCTCGGATGCACTTTGTTAACCGCATTAACGTGATAACATGTATTTGAGGGCTTTGAACCCCAGTCTGAGAACGGGAAGTACTTTGATTTAACTACTTGACCACACCATGTTTTGGATAAGTGGAACCTGCTTGCCTTTCTCAAATAATTATTGAAGCTTTGTCTATTTTTAATATTCAGGTTTTTCCTCCATTAGAATGATCTTACATAAAAAAAAATCCAAGCTATAGGCCTGATATCTTCAAGATTCTCCCCTAGAGTAATCTTACATAAAATATAATCAAAGCTATACACCTGATATAGATCCTAAAGTTCTAAAAGTCCATCACAGAGGGTACATCTTTTGATCCCAGTACATGCTAAGTACCTGTACAAAGCTGGAGTCCTTTGAAGCGAGCATCTGCTAAATACCTGTACAAAGCTAGAGTCCTTTGGAGCGAGCATCTGCCTTCCCATTTCTAATATTCAATTATTAATTCTCCTTGTATTATATCTGGAACATCCCATGTTTCCCTTACAAATTTTATTTTGTTATTTTTATTATTTTTTATTCCCTTACAAATTTTCATTTTGTTATTTTTTTTAATTTTTATTCCCTTACAAATTTTTTATTTTGTTATTTTTTAACTGTTTATTGAATAAGAAGTGCTTGAAGAAATATGTCCTGAGCTGCTGGACTGAAAATCGCAGGCTCCCTTTTGGCTTAGGTGCCAGGCCTGAGTGGTAGTTATTCTAGAAGTTGCCCAAGATTTGTAACCAATGCTCTGTTGGCATCAAACAAGACGCTTGAAGGTGCAACACGCAACCCATTAGATTGAATCCTTTTCACCCAAGGGAAAGACTTGGGCTTTACCTTAGTGAAATTCGCATTCATAGAGAATCAATTTCAAAGGATTTCAACTTCAGTTTGTGTGCATTAAAGTTTGGATCGCAAAAACTCAAACCCTATAAATTTGTGGCGTAAATTTAAGAGAGCTTATTGAATTTCAGGCCTTCTGTAATTTGTGTAGTAAATTTAGAATTTATTGAATTTCGGGCCTTATGTTTACTTGTTTTGATTTTAGATAGCGATTTACGATTTTGCAGGTGTCTACTAGGTGTTGCTCTTATTTCTGTGGACGGGCAGAATCTGTAGAGACTTTGATCTGATCTATTGGAAGGTTTAAGCTTGCAACCATGGGAGCGGACTTTGTAAGAAATGAATATCAGTTTTTGAAGGGTCTTGGCTTACATCCTCATAACCTGGGATGTTACGGCAATGGAATCTGGAAAGGAAGTGGCAATACTGTGACATCAGTAAATCCTTTCAATAACCAGGTATGGAGACTGGAGTTTCTTGTATCTACAAGAGTATTTATTTGGACAAATAATGCTCATAATATACAATTATGCTGACACAGAGAAAGGAAATGTTATAAGCGAAGTTTCCAATTTAACTGTAATGCTGGTCTGCGGACCCTTATGATACAAAACTAACATTGGGCCTGCAAAATCCTTTGTACAGTCGCAAAATTGTTCTGTAAAGTTGACCTGTTGACGACTGTTAATCAAATGGTGCCAGCTAATCATTAAACTAAGCTTGTTGCTTTGTTTAGTCCTTAGCAAGCTTGGCACTTGAGCTTGTTGCTTTGTTTAGTCTGTAGGAAACTTGGCACTTGAGCTTGTCTTTCCTAGCATGAGAGACTTATTGACGCAGTAGAAAGTAATCTTGAGTGACTTCGTCTTGGTTCTCACACATGGATAGAATTTTATGGTATTTGTATATGTTTTAAACATTTGCTGCAAGTAATAATTTGAAAAACATTTTTCATGAAGCCAGGTTAGGTGAATATATGCATGTTTATGCAAATTGCCAGGCGATGTTTTTTCATTTAAAAATTCTTAATTTCTTAATGAGAACAAAAACACCTGCAGCAAGTGATAATTAAAATCTAAAGGGCCTGCCTTTGAGGACTTAGATCAGGTGAACTTACGAACTATTTGTGCAAATTTCTAGATATTTGTTTTTTTGTTTTGAAATTACTGGCTACTTCCAATCAAGACAACCACTTTACATGGTGCATATCTTTGGTTGGCCCTTCAGTCTCCATGTAGTTAGCTGGTAAGGTGGTTCTGGACCCTGGTAGAACTGGTATGTCATAGTCAACTACGATACTGAACTTGGAAGGTATGTAGAAACGCCTCCCTCTATAACTGTGTCTTACTAAAAGACAATATCTTAGGAGTATTTTTGATGATATTAGGGATTCGTGATGAGAGCTATAGAGCATATTTGAAGTCCACTAAGGTAGATTTAAGGGAACCTTTAAAACCAAAACTCCATTACTTTTGTTTCTGATTTGAGATTGATTTCCATCTTCCTTGAGCGTAAAACTTTGTACTATGTAGACTCTGTAATATGGAGCCAGAATCAGAGCACCACCTCTGGGTCCTATCAAGAGATAGCTATTCCAGCATGACAGGAGGTACTCAGTACTAGATCCAAGCAAACTTTTAGTTCTCACCCGATCACTGCCTTCTTCCAGTCCAGATTCCACAGGAGGTATGAGCCATAAAGAACTAGGTCAGATCAGCATGACATAAAATCATGCAGAGACATTGGACTGCTACCCAAATGCATACATTCCAATTTATTTTTTGCTTTGCCTTGCGCACGGATACCTGAGTTTGTTTCACCTGCCATGGCAAGAGCTGTGAACAAACATGGTGGATTTTATTTTCTCTTTTGTGCAATTTGGCATTTAACTCAGTACCATTAGTGACTTCTGCACATAGGTGTGCTTTAGTTAGTTCAGTTTAAAATACAGGCAAACTTTGCTCTCTGAGTTTCATACTCATGCCAATCTTTGCTTTGGTCTTTTCAAAGTATGATATTGTTTTTACTAAAGATAGAACTTCCTATCATGTGGTTTGTTTGTAACTAACAGAGTAAGGAATATCCGAGATGTAAATTCTATCGATTTTTAGAGTTTTTCTTAATATTAGTTGACGTATTCCTAAAAGCCCTTGGAAAATGAGGCTAGTAATTCATGAACTCTGTTTTGTATGAAGTATATAGTATTTTGTGTGAAAATGTGTTTTTGGCTCCAAATTTTTGCATTTTAATAGTGGTATCCATTGTCTTATAAATTTTGTAGCCAATAGCAACGGTAGTTGAAGCCTCTATTGAAGAGTATGAAGATAGCTTGAGAGCCTGTGCTGAAGCTCGTAAGATATGGATGCAAGTAAGAGACACTTTCTATCCTTTACAGTATTTTCTCTTTCATCTACTGGTATATAGTTTGAAGAACTCACCTATCATTTTCTAGACCTCCATTTCTTGTTTCACAGAATTCTTAACTCTTATTTTGAAATCTATAGTGGGAGTGCAAAAGCAACACCTAACATGAATTTACAAAAAGCAAAAGAGCTAGGTAGGAGTAATAAAAATTAATATGAATACAAGACATGTTGAACATAAAATTCTGGCATTAAAGCACATCAAATCTAGCAGCAGAAGCAGAATGGTGGGAGGAAGAAGAGGACTCCCTGATAAATAAGCTGCAACCAGGTCATTGGTAAAGCCCTATGAACAAAAAGTTTGGCCCTCACAAAAGAATTTTAGTAATGTGATCCTTAGGATTGAAACCTTTAAAGTTTATAGCTAAGTAGCATGGGTACCCGTACCCGGGGGTAGGGTACGCATACCCATACCAGATACCTGTACCCAGGTACCGGATACCTCGTACCCACTTACCCTGCCGTACCCGAAACTTGGCCGAAGTACCTGAGACGTTTGTCATAGATTTAAGGTACCTTGATGTTGGTGGTGCTTATTGTTGAAATCCTCAATCATGACCTTAACTAAAATGTACCCTTCACTCAAGCTAAATCACTTTTTCTACCTTATTTTAACACTTGATTAGGAAGTTTTATCAAAACTGTAGGATGTTGACTAATGTGCTTGGAGGACCAACTTCGAGATTCAAGGTAGAGGCAAGGGCTAGAGCTTAGAGGAGGTGGCACAGGATGCTATTGATGAATAGGATCCCAATATAGGCAAGAATTTTGATATGTAATTATTTGCTGTAGCATGAAGTTTTTTTGGACTCTATAGGCTATATAGCCTCTTGGTTTATGTATTTTGAGTCAGATATGGATTGCACTTGATTTTTTTTAGTTGTATGCAGTGATGCACCCTTGCTATATACATGAGAAACTTTGCATAATTGTGTATAATGGTTTGGATTCATATTGATGCACATGAATATATATGCTTAATGAAAATGATTAAATTTCATATGTATTATAATTTATAAATTTATAATTATAAAAATATATATATAAATATATAGTACCCTCGACGTACCCAAGTCCCCTATTTTAAAAAGTGGCATCCCCGTCCCCATCCCCGCACCCGACCCCGTACCCAAGTTTCCTGGCAACTTAGGTTTATAGGTTAGCTTACACAATAAGATAATATTATGTGCCCATCATGAAAATTCTTGTTGCCAACATGTAGCCATGGACTAATGCATGCATAGACTAACATGAACAAAAAACAAATTATTGGATTCCTGAATCCTATTTATCAAAGCACATATGCACAAGACACGATAAACAATGGAAGGATGAATCTTAGGCACTTCTATGATTTTCTATTGAACAATAACATATTTATGATATAAAATTGTTTCATATTTGGTCAGTGGATTTGAGTATAGTATCTTCAGCTTTTCCTAGAATATTGAATATTCTAATGCCCCACTTAATGACCATTTGTTTTCCTTTACAACGGACATGTTATCACACAACTTGTAGTTGTCCCTAAAGGTATCCCATCCGGGACGGTAGAGGAGATGGACAACTAAAGAGGTGACCTAAGAGATGCAATGTTTCCCAATGCAAGCCTGGGAGTCACGATAACCGAGGCACTCTTCACTTTAGATCATGAAGAATCAGGACCAAGGGAAATGTGTAAGTTAGGTTACGGAAACCAATGCGTGAGGATTAAGTGGACCAAAGAGTTAAGGATGTGGTTGAAGAGGCTTAGGAAGTGACAATTGTTTCAACCAATGAATGACTAAGGCCACTTATGAAGACCAAATGGATAGATCTAGCACCATGAAAATACACAAGTGGGGCCCTCTCCTTAAAAAGTGGAAAATGGTCCAAATGGGGCCCACTTGGTCAAATTAGGGGGGAGATGGCACTAAGTGGGTGAGATTAGGTAGATCTATGGATCTAAGATGAGATAGATAACACCTACATATGGGATCTAGGAAAAGGCCACTAACCCAAGGAGTGCGAATTGCCCAAGGGAGACTAGTGCCTTTCGATGGAGGGGCAAATGGAGTCCAAATTATGCCAAAATTGAAAATGTAGATCGGGGTAGTCAAGGCAATTATCAAGGTGGGTTTAGGATGGCATGCCCAAAGATGACCTAGATCTCCATAGATCTAAGATTCAAAATACATCACCCAATGACCCAAGTGGGGCACACCCTCAAAATGAGGAATGGGGCCTACAAGGAAAAAATCAAAGAAGTGAAGCAGTAGGGGTAGGTTATCAAGGTAGACAAATGCAAATCAAGTGGGATCTCACCTACCCACGTCTTGGAAGTAGCAAAACTCACCCTCCCAAGGAGTGCGACCTCACCCAAGGAAGGCTAAGTGCTTTGGGAAAAGGGTCAAATGAAGGCCAAATGCCACCAAACTATAGATCCGAATTGCCGTGGATGCTATAGAGGTGAGTTCTTTTTATTATCCCCAAAGCCAAGCTAGATCCAAGTAGATCTAGAAAAAGGTGAAAAATGAGGGTTTTGATTTTAAGGGTTTGATGACCAATGAAGAAGAATAGCAGATCTAGGTACATACCTTGTAGAACATACCTCAAATGCTTGTGGCCACTTTGCAAATTGATAGCATTCCCCTATGCGTATATTCAAGAGTGAGATCTAGTGCTCCAAGCCAAGACGTCCTCCTCCAAAGATGGCCAAATCGTCCTCCTGCTACAAGACAAGATCAAGTGAAACAAGCCAAGTAAGAAAATTATGAAAATGATGAAGAGATGTAAAAGAAAGCATCAACTATGTCACAAAGATACAATAATGATACTCCCTTCCAACAAGATCAACCCAAGAGAAGATATGTGAGTTCCCTCAACAATAGCCTCCTTCAAATCGTCCTCCTCTTCACCAATTCGACCTCCCTGTAGAAAAACAACATGTAGCCCAAGATCCACAATGATACATAGAAGAGATATTGTATATTCAAAGTGCAAAAGAATCCATCAAGACGAGAAGTAGATCCACAAAGAAGTATTCTATTCCAATCTTCAAGAGCTCCAAAGGTGCTTTACAATGAGGGGGGTCTCCTCCTTATATAGGATAATAAAGACCAAAACCCTAGATCTCAAAACCACTTTTTGAAATGAGTGGTTGAGATTAAAATATCTCACAACATAATCAATGGATAAGATGAGCCAATATACAATATCACATGGATCACTCAAAATAAAGATGACGTCATAGCTAAAAGTGACTAAGTGAGGGTGACGTCATCCTCTAGAGGGGGCTAAGATACAAGGGCCCACCAAATATGACATGGACATGACTCAATAAGCTCATGGTGGGGCTAGGAGGTATCAATCCTTACTAGATCATCCCCATGGCACAATGATATATAAAATAAAAGGACCATGACATGTCCAAGTAACACAAATGATCAAATCTTGTCCTCAAAATCTGTGAGAGACATGCAGTAAAAGGCCTCCTGTGGCCACTGTGGACCCCACTGATTGATGCCATCTAACTGGAAGATGGGGGGTTCACCCTGAAAGACCTCTGTGAAGACCAAGTGCCAAAACCTTGCCTCAATTGCCCAAATCGAATTCCTTAGTGACCCTTTTATTCCATTTTTAATCCTCCTCAAAAACCGTGAAGCTGCCCAAACTGACACCCGGAGTGCCTGCGCTGTCAAATTGAGCCCACCAGGCTGTCTGGAAGGGGGGTATAATGGTAAAAACAAGTGGCTGGACCACCCCCTTCCCATACAGCACCCTAGGTGAAACTGGCCTCCAATGCCTTTGCTGGACAGGTTGGGGAAACATGCCCAAAATTGGTCAACAGGTGGAAAAATGCATCTATCACTGTCAGAAGTGCCCAGAACTGAAGAAAAAGTGTCTCAATGGATCCAAAAGACCCTAATATACTAGAAATGTGTACTCATACACCATGGGTTGACCTGAGGGGTCAACAGTAGGGTCCACCAGATCCGGACAGTGTATAATCTGATGATCTGGAAATAATAATAAAACTGTTGAACTGCATCAATCATCATCTGAATCATATGTCCACCATATGGAGTCATCAATAAGAGTATGTGGGACCATCAATCATCATCCATAAGCATACATGGTCCACATCATCACAGATCCCAAGAATGACCATGGTCAAACTATGTTTGACTAGGTCAAAATATAACCAAGAACAAGATTATGACAAAGACTAAGACATGTTCCTTTAGATCATATTCACAACTCAACTTAAAGTATAAACATCATTCAGTGGCGTTTATCATGTATATATTTTCAATGTTATTTATGTCTTACTTGCACAACAACTTTAATAACAAACTCATCATTGGACATGGCCTAACTGCTAGCTAAGGATGAAGGCTAAGAACAAGGCTAGGCTAAAAGGGGTGACTTGACCAAACTCAACTAAATGACACTTTGGACGGGGAGAGGGGAAGCTACACTCTGTGCTGGACAAAATAACAATGGGGAAGGTTGTGCCTCACAAATGGATAACTTGTTTAGAGAGTGTTTATTCAACTTAGGCATCATGTCTACATCAAGTTGATCCAGGTTCAATAGGATCATTCATTTCATTTCATGGCCTTTTTGGCCTACATAACCCCTCAGATTTCACATGTGCTAAGAGGCACAACTAATTGCAGTTTGCATCCGGGGCATGTTTATACATATAACGTCAGCAATAATAGATATAACTTTTGAGTAACATTTTCTTTTTGGACCTTTTCGATACTCTTCGAGGAGTATTTTAGCAGTTCATTGTTCTTGCCCTTTACTCACGTGTGTTTAAAAACACATTCTAGAGTTTACGGTTTCCATGGGCGTATTTATAAAGATTTCCAATATAGGTAGTACATGAGCTTTCAGTTTTAGCCAACAACATCTCAAGTTGACTAGGGGGAGTTCTGCACAGTGCCAAACATCGGGACAATCGACCAGAATGATTTAGGCATACAATCCAACTCACCAAAGGCAAGTTTTGTCACCAACTCAGAGCCGAGACACAAAACAAACATGGATGCGGTCCAACACAGAAGTAGAAATGGGGAAGTCCTCAGTATCAAGAAGTCAAGAAGGCAAGTCAAGGGTGAAAGTCAAATAAGGAAGGTCATGGATGAATGGAGTCAAGTGAAAATGGTGCCTAAGCTAGCAGACAAGGATGTCAGGAAAGGCCATATCTATGCTCATAGGAGGGTAATGAAACCAATGAGTTTTGTCAGAAAACCTAAGTGTGCAAGTAATAGGTCCATTTTATAATTTATAACATCATCAAGATAGTTCATTTCATTTTAAATAGTTTTGCCACATCATGAATCATATACCAAGTCAAAGCTATGAAAATGACTAAAACAACAAGATAATAATCCAAAGTTAGTAATCGGAAGTCCGTAGGTCACATCACATCAAAATAATCATCCATAATCATCTGAAACACTGCTGCAATATAATCACTGGGCACTGAACTGAAATTGTATGGAACAAAGGGTCACATCGGTCATCAAATCTAAGCTCTCAAGGCTCAGCGTTGGCACAAGGTCTAACAAAAATCTGATACAATACACTGCTATGATCAATGAGTGATCACAAAAAACAAGCTCATCAAAGCCAATCTCTGAAAAATCCAAGCTCTGAAAAGTGCAAATATCTGCTAAGCAAGAATAGTAGCCCAGCTACTATGGTGTGATAACAGGACATTTCTTTTTGAACTTGTTCTTTGATGCATCTGGATGTGCTTGGTGCTGCCCTGAAATGCTGATTTTTTGAGAGTTGATTAACATTTTGATTGTCTCAAAGAGAGGCATGGCTTGATTTTTCTGGAATATTGAAACCACCAAAAGCCCTCCTGATATATAGTGCTTCACTAGTTGCATTATTTGTTGCTTTGTACTTTGTTTATGTGGAGGACAATGCAATTGTTAGGTGCTTCTTAATACCACATGACATTACTCTTGATCCCATGCTGAATGAGTAACTTTTTATAGATTTCCTTTCATTAGTGCAACCTGCCCAATGTGAATTAGTTTCTCAATCAACTCAAAGTTATCATTTTCCACATCTTCAAGACCATAATACAATGTACCCTTTACACATCTTAAGATTCTTTTTGCTGCCTTCTAGTGATCATCTTTAGGACATGCTGTGAATTGTGAAACAATGCCATCATAGCTCAAATCTGGCCCGGTAGTGGTGAGATAAATCAGGCTACCTACCAGCTGCGTAAACAATGTGGCATCCATTGGCTTTGAGTCTTCAAGAGCTAATAGCTTCATCTCTGTTTTAGTAGAAGTTGCAATTGATTTACATATTGGAATTTGGATCTTTTTAGTAACTCCTGTCCATATTTAGTTTTTTGTATGGTGTCCAGTTGGCCATGATAAAGATCAACATAAAAGTCTAGATGGGGGAACTTGTCATTCAAGTGCTAATGAGGAGGTGAGTGGGTATGTGCTCTTGGCTTAGGCTCTGGCTCCGTTGTTTGTACTTTGTTGTACTCCCAAACGCAAGTGAGCTGAGCTAGGAGGGGAGTGAACTTCTTGGGGAACTCAGCTCATGGTACAAGGGGTTGAGTCCCAGAATCCCATCAACTGCTGTAGATGTGCAGCTGCAGCTTGACCTTCTTGCTTATACATGAATCTGCAACCACAGGTTGGCATAGATTAGAGTGCCATTATAATAGATGAAACAAGGGAATTGTGCATTTTAATTTTTTTTTCCGGATAAAAAATAACATCTCTATTCTAACAAGTTGCTCCTCTGCATGAAACGTGATGATCCATTGGAGTTGCTCATCAAGGACAGTAGATTGCCGGGTAACTTCACAGGGAGGAACTGACCACATAGGTGAGAGAACCAAGCCCATGCTGATTTAGCATACACACACAACCAAAAAATATGCTTGACAATTTCACTTTTGTGATAGAAGTTGCATTTGGGTTGAGCAACTCCCATATATTTACCAAGAGGAAGGTCACCTAGAATTAAAGACCAAGCACAAACAACCTTGTTAGGCTCAATGAAGGATTACATATTGAGTGTATCCTAATCAACCACTTAGAGGGTCTAAAACACATTCGCTAGAGCTTATTAAGCTTGGCATTGAGCCTAGCTTTACCTATCTGCATATTTATGTTTCTTAAAAGGCTTAGACCCATTTTTTCCACCATGCTATTGGGCTATCAATACCCAACTTGAGAAATAGCTAATTGGTAATAAGGTTCCGTACTTTTTCATTTATAGCTTTGTCAAGTCTTAGAATCTTGAATTTGGCCCCAAGTGATGTCCATGGCTTCCAAGAATGAACCCCAAAGTCTCCAACACAAGAGATGCCCTTTCAAAAATGTTGCTTGGCTGAAAACCAAGAGGACATTTTGAAGGGTTTGCCTTTAAAAAGAACCAATGGTGACCTTAAAATGCAATGCTCATTGAAGGATAAATTACTATGAAGGGATTCCCCCTAACATCTTGATCTAAGCCGTCCTTTAATGGCTTCCCATGCTTTTCAAAGGATTTGGGCCACAAATGTGTCTTTGATATGAACTTTGGCATGAGCAAGCAACAAGGTCTAGAAGTTGAGATTTGACCTACTTTTTTAACACAATGGGGCACCTTGAAGAATACAATTACAAAGCAGAACCGTCTAGTTTTCTTGGCCATCGATTGCTTTGATAACCCACTTAGCACACAGAGCTTGGGATTTTCAAATAGAGTTGATCATTCCCAGTTCTCCCACTACAATGTAAAACCCAATTAACACAGTGAAAACCATTTTTCCCAGTCAAGGTGTCCTTGACAAATGTATCTCATGATCATCATCATGCTTCATGAGTCATCTACAGTGAAATAAAGTAAATAAACTATCGATTCCCTCTACCCCTTTTACGGGAAAAGGTAATCGCTGTGGAAACGGCCCTTGCCCTTCCTCTAGGACTAGGTGCCCTCGAGGCTTGTGGGCCTTGTACTGGTATCTGACGTCCTCTAGAAGAAGACCCTGCAAAATGATGTCCTCTAGAAACTGAAGGTGGCTGAAATTGGTGTCCTAAAGAAGAAGGAGCTCGAGGAGGTAGTCCTATAGCTACTCCTCTACCAGTACTAGTGCTACTATTGGGTCTATCTCCCTCTAACCTGGCCTGTGGCTCTGGCTCTAACTGTGGCACACTCCTAGACTCAGTGTGAAACTCCTCTGGAACTGGATCACCCTCATATGGAGCCTCTGTAACATCATCATGATCACTATCATGATCATCCGCTAGCCAATTAGGGGCTACCTCCATAGCAGGCTCCTCACACTTTGTCCTCTAAGCTGCAGTGTTGTCGATCTCATCTAATGAAATGGCCTTTGCATCAACTTTTCTTTGAAATTGCTTCACCCACAACTTGAGATTGTAGTGGACGTAGACTAAATCATTAAGGCGCGAAGTATCCAACCTGTAGGAGGATCATAGAATTAGATATTAAATTATAAAGTTAATAATTTGTAATGCATAAATTAGAAGGCAAAGGGGCATAATGATAAATGATAAAATTATAAACTAGAATTCAATAATTTATAATGAATTTGAAAATTCTCTAACCTGTTGCGCTTTTTGGAGTGTACTTTTTCAAATACACTCCAGTTGCGCTCGCAACCGGAAGAGATACATGTCTGGCTGAGCACTTGAATGGAAACCTTCTGTAGAATAGGTACACAACCACCATAGTTTTCCCACCAGGTATCTACAACGAATTAAAGAAACATTTATCCTGAAACAAGGTGAAGCTTACTTGGCATCATGTTGGTCCTGTCATGTACTGTCATATCAAACCCAAGTAATCTTGCGGCTCTCTTATACACTTCCAACTCTTGGGAAAGTTCTGCACGATCATCTGAAGACGACACCATCCTATGGACACACTCGTAGAATCCAGCCATAACCTCACCATCAAATCTAAAGCCACAAGAGTAACCAAACGCAGGGTTGAGGTATAACCCTGCAGCATGAATGGGGTGATGGAGTGTGTTGTTCCATCGCGCATCAATCAACCCCCATATAATCTGTTGTCTCTCCTGCCTGCGATCTCCCTTGTCCTCGTAATAGGCACGAATGGACTCTTTGGCCCTATCCATGGCCTCATATAGGTAGCCCATTGCAGGCTTATCTCCATCAACCAAGCGAAGAACCCTTACCAAAGGTTCAGTGACGGCACAAACCTCCCTCACCTCATCCCAAAAGCTCTGATGGAATGTAACTAGCCTGAATATGGCTTGCCCCTCTGGTCTAGTGCTAAATGATAAAGCACGCCACTGAGGTGAAAGGAACATCTGCTGCAAGTCCCACATAGAACCCAAGAGGGACTGGAGAGAAATAAAGCTAGTGGCAAAGCGTGTGATGGTAGGACGCACCAACTCTCTGTCACCTGTGAAAGTTCTCATCAAGCTAAGAACCACTGCGTGATTGTATATGAATTTTGTGATGCTCCGTGCTGAAGTAATGGTATCCATGATCCAATCAATCTTGGCTAAATCCTTTAACGTCAAATCAAGGCAATGGGCTGCACAAGGAGTCCAGAATAGTGAAGGATACATGGCCATAAGCATCCTACCAGCAGACACATAATTCGCAGCGTTGTCCGTTATGACTTGGACAACATGCTGCGGGCCAATCTCTTGGATGAAGTCATCCAACAAGTTACATAGTAAACCCGCATCTTTGACATGTGCAGATGCATCCACGGATTTCATAAACATAATGCCCCTGGGACAATGAACCAAGAAGTTGATAAGGGTCTTGTTATCACACAACTTGTAGTTGTCCCTAAAGATATCCCATCCGGGATGGTAGAGGAGATAGACAACTAAAGAGGCGACCCAAGAGATGCCACGGTTCCCAATGCAAGCTGGGAGTCACGAAAACCGAGGCACTCTTCACTTTAGATCAAGACAAATCAAGACCAAGGGGGAGACCCTAGCCAATCAAGGAAGATTGACTAACCCGAAAAGGTTCCTAGGGAAGTGTGTCAAAAGATGAGTTATGGAAACCAATGAGTTGATTAGGATTAGGTGGGCCCAAGAGTTAAGTGTGGGGGTTAAAGAGGCTTAAGAAGTGACTAATGCTTCAACCAGTGAATGAATAAGGCCACCTAATGGATAGATATAGTACCATTAAAATACACAAATGGGGCCCACTTCTTTGAAATATGGAAATGGTCCAAATGGGACCCACAAGGCGAAGTTAGGGGTGATATGGCACTAAGGGGTGTTTGATGATGTAGATCTATGGATCCAAGATGGATAAGGCAACACCCACATATGGGATCTAGCAAATGACACTAACCCCAAGGAGTGCGAATTGACCAAGGGAGACTAGTGCCTTGAGATGAGGGGGCAAATGGAGTCCAAATGATGCCAAAATGTAGATCGGGGTAGTTAAGGCAATTATCAAAGTGGGTTTTAAGTGGCATGCCCCAAGGTAGGCTAGATCTCCATAGATCTAGGGTTGAAAATGCATCACCCAATAACCCAAGTGGGGCACAACCCTCAAAATGAGGAATGGGGCCCACAAGGCAAAAATCAAAGAGGTGAAGCACTAGGGGTAGGTTATCAAGCGAGACAAGTGCAAATCAAGTGGGATCTCACCTACCCATGTCTTGGAAGTAGCAAAACTCACCCTCCCAAGGAGTGCGACCTCACCCAAGGAAGGCTAAGTGCTTTGGGGGAAGGGTCAAATGAAGGCCAAATGCCACCAAACTATAGATCCGAATTGCCGTGGATACTATAGAGGTGGCTTCTTTTTATTATACCCAAAGCCAAGCTAGATCCAAGTAGATCGAAGAAAATAAAAAAATGAGGGTTTTGATTTTAATGCAGTTTGTGACCAATAGGATGGAGAACAAGCGAAATCAATACATACCTTATAGATCTTACCTCAAAGCTTGCGGCCTCTTAGCATATGGAGAATTCTTGCCCTAGTTACAATTCCAAGCTTGATCCAAGTGTCTTCAACCAAAAACGTCCAAGCCCTAGGAGGAGAGATGTCCCATGAAAATCTGTAAATCAAACTACATCAAGTTAGATTTGATCTACAAATCCATAAAAATCTAAGCATGTCATATCAAAGAAGCAATCAATGGACAAAGCACAATTGAAAAACTCCCTCAAGATGAAGATGTCTTGCCCATGGGGGATGTGAGCAACCCCTACAATCTTCCCACAAAGCAAAACATTGAGCTAGCATCAAGCAATTCGGCCTCCCTCTCTTGATGTCGATTTCACCTGAAAAACAAACAATGTCTAGAAGCAAGAGATGTAATAACATGTACAAGAGTAACCCAATCAAAGCTAAGAAGTAGATCTCTAAAATATTATTTTCATTCAAAGTTTTCGAGAGCCCAAAGGTGCTTTACAATGAGGGGGGTCTCCTCCTTATATAGGATAATAAAGACCAAAACCCTAGATCTCAAAACCACTTTACAATACAACAAGATGAGTGGTTGAGATTAAAAGATCTCATAATCAAATCAATGGCTAAGATGAGCCTACAATATATCACATGGATCACTCAAAGAGAGGGTGACATCATCACTAGGAGGGGGCTAAAACACATGGGCCCACCTCATATGACATGGACATGACTCAAGAAGCTCATGGTGGGGCTAGGAGGCATCAATCCTTACTAGCTCATCCCCATGGCACAATAATATAAAATAATGTCCAAATAATACAAATGATCAAATCCTGTCCTCAAAATCTGTGAGAGACATGCAGTAAAAGGCCTCCTGTGGCCTTTGTGGACCCCACTGACTGATGATATCTGGTTGGAAGATGGGGGGTTCACCCTGGAAGACCTCTGTGAAGACCAAATGCCAAAACCTTGCCTCAATTGCCCATATCGAATTCCTCATTGACCCTTTTATTCCATTTTTTATCCGCCTCGGTAACTGTGAAGCTGCCCAAACTGACAGCTTGAGTGCCTGCGCTATCAAACTAAGCCCACCAGGCTCTTTGGGAGGGGGGTATAATGGTAAAATCAAGTGGCTTGACCACCCCCCTCCTCATACAGCGCCCTAGGTGAACTGGCCTCTCATGCTTCTGCTAGTCAGGCTGGGAAAACAAGCCCAAAACTGGTCATCAAGTGGATAACTGCATCTATCCCTGTCAGAAGTGCCCGGAACTGAATGATAAATGTCTCAATGGATCCAAAAGACCCAAATCTACTAGAAATGTGTACTCATACTGTTATCACATCTATGTTAGCTGGAGCTACCATACTGCACACTGTGCGGCCGAGGACCTCACATTACTCGTTTTTTTCCCAGATCAGAGATCCATGCCTTCAAAGGAGGCACACAGTTTGTTCAGATTGCCCCGAGCAGATGTATCAGAGGGGACAGATAGTTGTACAGTGGTACAGACATGTTACTTAGCGTTTACCACAGGGTCACCCTTCCATGCCAGGCTTTGATATGAGCCCATTGAGACAGTTTCCTAGTCTCGTTTTGATTGAGACTATCACAGAGTATTGCTGGTTTACTATTTGTGCCCGGATTCAGTAGAGATCCAGTTCAGAGACAGCCTCAACAGCAGGTATATGGTGCGGCAGGTATTGCATTTGATGTATATTGCTCATGATTGTTGCTTAGACTTGTTTATACATGATAGTACACTAACTCTACATATGATGATTGATTTGGTGATCTAGCTATTTTTATGATATGTGATTGGGCCCTTGGTGATGTCAGTCCACCCCTTCCTAGTAGGCTCCTGTTATATGCACACCGGGTTACACCCCTACTCTTGGTATAGACTTGGTCATTTAGTCCCCCTAGGCATCTGACTTTGGATCCACCTTCACCTTCTCCATCCATCTGACTCATACATGATATACTTTCCCGACTTGGATTCCGATTTGTGACCTTGAGGATCCCTTTCCCCACTAATCTCTGAGTATGTCACGACTCCCTGCCTATTGTGCCTCGACTCTTTAGTGTGTGAGATGCACTCTCAAACCTGGGATTTGCTCCTGTCGGTTGCCCCCCGATGTTGCAATGTAGTTAGGACTGTGTAGCCTCACCGGGTGTTCCCCATTGGTCATTGAAGCATGTATTGCTCACCCCATTACTTTGCAGTATGAGCACCATGATTATCTATTGAGATGTGTATGTAGCCCAAAAGGGCCTTGATGTAAATTGAAGAAACAAAGAAATGTAAAGCAAGCCAAAAGGGCTTTTTGTAAATGTAAATCCAGCCAGAAAAGGGCCAAGTATGAAATTCATTGTAAAATCCATGCAATGTGTTTGTAAACACACATGGACACAGGTCAGTTGTACATGTCAGCATTTGTAGTGGTTATTCCTCACCTAGTCCTACGGGGCAAGGAGGTGAGAGGGAGCAAGGGACAAGCTCAAGATTGTCCCCTAGAGTCTCAAGTTACGGTTTGCCAGACACCCAGTTTGGCGGCTCTACAAAAGAACCTCACAGAGTCTTCGGGCACGGATGTGAGTTTTGAGATACTTGTTAGATGACCAATGGCGGTTTCCCTGCACTATACACATTTGTGAGGCACCGCCCTTCCCCCTTTTTTGTCATGGTATACTTATCTCAGTGGACCCCGCTTTCCCGAGTTATCCAAAAGGTCACATGATCCTCATCCTTGTCATCCCTTATCCTTCGCCATGTATTCCACATCACCCAAAGTCAGCTAGGTGGTCAAGTCTATAGGTTGTGCATAGCAGTTGAGTCTTTTGGATGTGGTGGGCCCACCTCACTTGGGGCCTTGTATTTTCCGAGATTTAATGCAGTTTTTGATCACCATATTATTGTCATATTGTTTAGTAATGTACTAACTTGTATAAGGAAGCCTTTCGCTTCATGATTGCATACAGGTATTCAGCTAGCACCATTGTTGACCAGATTTGACTTGGTCAAACTAGGTTGACTAGGCCAAAAATGGGCCCGAAAAAATGTTGCGACCGGAATTTCGATTTTGGTCAGTTATTGTCTACAGGGGACTCATATGAGTCTCCAAGTGACAGAATGCAAAAAGATCGAGGCGTTTGTGAGATTTTTAATTATTATTGGTCATTAATGACCTGTTTTAATTAAAAATCATGGATTTTGGGCAAATAATGCCTAAGTGATGGATCGGGGTTGTTCGAGTGGTCATTCCTACTATTTTTGGGGTCCACGATCACATTGCAGCAGACGGTTCGGCAATCCGGGCACTCTAGGGGGGTCAAAAGCCCATATTTCATCTTCAGCAATATAAACCAATAATAAAATACATGGAAAATAAAAAATTGGCAAAGGCAACTATAGCAATGGGAAAAAATCAATAGTTGGCTAATACAAGGGTGTTTTTTAAGGTAATATGGTAATGTTTGGACATTGTCTTTTTGGTTGTGGGGCCCTCTCTTTCCCAGCTCACCATGAGGGGCGAATTTGCCCATGGGGGCGTTTTTCCACTTAGCAAAAAATCGTATTTTTGATGTTTTTATGTATTGAGATCATAGTGTAGTGGTATGGGGGGATAAAACAGTCGATAGGCACCCCCCAACCACATTTTATATATGTTTTATGGGCCCCACGAGTTGGCCCCATCTCCACTTGGGCGTTTTTGAGGGTAATTCGCCCCCCCTCTAGAGATCATCCCCACCATCGATTTGGGTTGGGAGAGAGTTAATCTCAGCCCTTAGTTTTGGGGGGAATTAGGTTTGAGATTGGTCTTTCTCTATAAGAGAAGATACTCACCTCATTTGTATTCCTCTTGGCACATTGTACATTTGACATTTGAGTGATATTGAGACAATCTTCTTCCGATTTCTTGAGAGAACTTGTGCGAATGTTGATGTATTTGATTGTTAGCTGATTTCCATTGCTTATAGAGAGATTTGGATGAGTTTGCTGCCCTTGGTTGACTAACACGAATTGCAGGAAGATTGGCCATTTTTGAGGGAGGCGCTACACTTGGAGTGGGAGCTACACCCTAGCATTTTCTCATCAAAATAATCACAAGGGAGTTGTCTATTGCTGTTAGCTAGTCAATTTTCTTCATTTTCAGCCATTTATTTTCTATTATCACTTGTTTATTTGCTGCACATGCTGATTTCTCTCTTTGTGGCAGGTATCCAGACAGAAGTTGGTCACATAATTGCTCAAACGCCCACACAAACTCGCTGGTCGCTCTATCACTGAATTGGAGTTGGTCTTCAAGTCGTCCCAGCCATACGCTTTCATCCTAGGTACTCTTCTCTTGCTGGTCTCATAGATTTAATTTCCATTTCTGTGTGTCAAGCTGCAAAATCTACATAAAAACCCTAAAAATTGGTAACTTAATTTCCAACTGTCAAAACCTTTTTATATTGAAAACCCGCTTATTATTCGTACTTGAACGCTTAAATCTAAAGTTTCAGATCCACCAGACTCCATTTACCCATAGGTCTAGCATTGGTCATTAGGGCATTTTTCTCTTTTAGCTGATTTGGGTCATTTGGGGGGTTCTGGGTACACTTGATTTGGATTCATATTGTCATTTTACCTTAGGAAATCAAGTGTCAATAGTTGGAAGTGAATATAAACACTAATTTTATGCTGCCCTAGGTCCACCAGTCTCAGAACCAATCTCTCCCTTGGGTAGATTTTCATTTATTAATCACTTCTTGCATTATTTGCTGCCTTAGTTGACTTTCAACCATCTAAATCCATTTCATTTATCATAATCTATTGCTGGTCACTTATCACATTACCGTTATCTCACTGCTTGTGTCCATCAAATAGGCTGAAACTAGACTCATGAGCTCATCTACACTCATTCTTTGTTTTTTATCTATTATTCTTTTAGGTTTGGGTGTATTTGTTGTCTCTCAACCATCACTGGTTGAGCGGGGTCTCCCCCTTGACTTGGCCAAGTGCCTCGTCTAAAGCGACAGTAGCCCTATCCGGTGTGACTTTCGTTCATTTGAGCGGAGGACCTGGCTATTGCTTGTTACACCTTCCTAGCTGTTCCCCTCTACCATCCCTGTTGGGACACCTACCATCGTCAGCTAGAGATTGTGTGATAACACATACACTATGGGTTGACCTGAGAGGTCAACAATAGGGTCCACCATATATGGATAGTGCATAATCTGATGATCTGAAATAATAATAAATCTGCTGAACTGCATCAACCATCATTTGAATCATATGTCCACCATATAGTATCATCAATAAGAGTATGTGGGACCATCAATCATCATCCATAGGCATACATGGTCCACATCATCACAAATCCCAAGAATGACCATAGTCAAACCAAGTTTGACTAGGTCAAAATATAACCAAGGACAAATTATATCAATAGACTAAGACCTGTTCCTCTAATCATCCTCACAACTTAACTTAAAGTACATCATCATTCCATGGCAGTTTAATAGATACATATATTTTAATGTTATTTATACTTTACTTGCACAAGAGCTTTAGTGACAGACTCACCCATTGGATATGGTCTAACTGCTAGCTAAGGGTGAAGGCTAAAACAAGGTTGGGCAAAGGGGATGACTTGACCAAACTCAACTAGGTGACACTTCGGACGGGGAAAGGGGAAGCTACACTCTGTGCCGGACAAACAACACGGGGAATCACTGTGCCTCACAAATGGATAGGTTGTTTAGAGAGTGTTTATTCAACTTAGGCATCATGTCTACATCAGTCTGATCCAAGTTCATTAGGATCATTCATTTCATTTCATGGCCTTTTGGCCTACATAACCCTTCGGATTTCAGATGTGCTAAGAAGCACAACTAGTTGCAGCTTGCATCCAGGGCATGTTTATACATATACAAGGTCAGCAATAATAGATATAAATTTTGAGTAACATTTGCTTTTTGGACCTTTTCTATACTCTTCGAGGAGTACTTTAGCATTTCATTGTTCTTGCCCCTTACTCACGTGTGTTAAGAAACACATTCTAGAGTTTACAGTTTCCATGGGCGAATTTATAAAGATTTCCAATACAAAGTAGTACATGAGCTTTCAGCTTTAGCCAACAACATCTCAAGTGACTAGGGGGACTTCTGCCAGTGCCAAACATTGAGACAACCGACCAGAATGATTTAGGCCTACAATCCAACTCACCCAAGGCAAGTTCTGTCACCAACTCAGAGCTGAGACACTAAACAAACATGGATGCGGTCCAACACAGAGGTAGAAATGGGGAAGTCCTCAGTATCAAAAAGTCAAGAAAGGCAAGTCAAAGGTGAAAGCCAAATCGGGAAGGTCATGGATGGATGGAGTCAAATGAATGTGGTGCCTAAGCTAGCAGACAGGAATGTCAAGGAAGACCATATCTATGCTCATAGGAGGGTAATAAAACCGGTGGGTTTTGTCAAGAAGCCTAAATGTGCAAGTAATACATCCATTAATAGTTATAACATCATCCAAGATATTCAATTTTAGTTTTAAATAATATTGCCATGTCCTGAATCATATACCAAGCTAATGCTGTGAAGATGACTAAAACAACAAGAAAATAATCCATAGTTAATAATCAAAAGTCCATAAGTTATATCACATTATAACAATAATCATCAAATATCATTTGAAACACTGCTGCAATAACATCACTGGGCACTGAACTGAAACTGTATGGAATAAAGGGCCACATCGGTCATCAAATCTAAGCTCCCAAGGCTCAGCCTTGGCACAAGGTTAACAAAAGTCTGATATAATATACTGCTCTGATCATGAGTAATCTCAAAATACAAGCTCATCATAGCTGATCTCTGTAGAAGCAAAGCTCTGAAATGTGCAGATATCTGCTCAGCAAGGATAGTAGCCCTGCTACTATGCTGTGATAACAGATCCTACCCTTCATATCAGTCCAACCGTCTGACATCACTGTGCATCCTGTTAACCCCCATGATTTTCGAAGATCCTCCAACCTGTGAGTGCAATCGGGCCTTTTCATCCTGGAGGATGGGCCCTCTCAACTCCTCATAAGTGGGGGGCTTGTACCCCGGTCCAACAATAGCAGCTGCCTCAAACATGGACACATAAAATGGGTTATTGGCAAATTTAAATGGAATATCACTCCATAGCAAGCATCGACCCAGAAGTCTATCTGCTTTTTTTTTCTCCTTTCCTGTCATCATGGACCTTATAGAAGGTTGTCCACCAACTGTGCATCTCGACACAAAGAAAGGTGATGGTGATGCAGTCGAAGGTGAAGGCATTGTGGGCTGCTGTGTGGAGAAGGTTTCCGGACTTGTCCCACTTGCCCCCACTCCTAATCCGGACCCGGATCTTGAGGCAATTTGATTTCTCACGGCCTCCTTGTATTGTTTCTTTTGCTTAGATCCCTCAATTGCTTTTTTGGCCTTGTCAATGTGATCCTCGCTTGCTGCGGTGCAAGGAATCACATCATGCCCCGACATTTGTGCAATGTGATATTTCAGCCTGCTTATCCCACCCATCATTCTTTCCCCACATAGATTGCAAATGAGAGTTTGTCGATTTTCTGGATCAACAGCTGTGCCATATTCCCAAAATGGATCCAAACCTTTCGACATCTTCCAAAGTTTGAAAAAATGGAGTTTCAAACTTTCAAGTAAACCTAGGGCAACAAAAAAAAAAAATTAGCATGTGATTGATGGAAATAAAAAAAAAATTTAAAAAACAACAAATCAGAGAATCGAGATACATTCAATCTTTGATTTGACGAGGGGAAATAAATACTAATAGAAATGTTCCAATTTTTGTGAGGTTTTCCAAAGACCTAGGGCAAGAAAAAACGTTTTTTTTGGCAAACATAGTGTTACATAACTGCTGCAAATTACATTAAGATGGAAAAAAATTGTTTAAGAGCCTTTAGAAAACAATAATGAGGATGGAGAAATCATTGTCAATGCAAACCAACATGAACCCACTTGGAAAAATGAGAAATTATGGGCAATTGTTTTTACATACCTTCAGCTGTGATAAACTTGGAAAAAACTCCAAATGCTGCAAAGCTCCAATCTTCAAATCTGATGGTTGATGGCGAGCGAAATGATGACTAAACTCCTCCTTGGGCAAAATAAAACCTACCCTAGTCTCCTTGGCTCTCCTCCCCTGCGCTGTAGCGTCCAAATGAACCCGAAAAGACAGCTCCCACGGCCTTAAAACCCCACTTTTGAGACCCTGTCAAAAAATCGGCGAGTCAACCGATTTATTGCCGAAAAATCGCCTGGAAGTCGCCGAAAAATCAGCCAAAAATCGGTGCGATTTTTTAGCCGATTTTTCCTTAAAAAATCAGGGCCTTAAAAAAATCGCGATTTTTCGCGCTACGCTGATTTTTCGGTCAATGTGCAACGATCCCGAGCAAATAAAACGAGATGCACATCACAAAGGAGACACATTCTAAATTGCTTACAAACACCAATTGCAAACATATAGATATTTATAACTGATCACACTTAACAGTAGCAGAAAGGGAATGGTGCCCTAGCAAGCAAACCAAAGGTGTGGTTTGAATAGATAAGACACTTCAAATCTGGCAAGAAGCTATGAGAAAAAAAAGAATAAAATCTCTTTAAGTGTTTTTGACAAACACATCATGTGTGAAGTTTTTAATTCTTATTCTGACGTTTTGCCAAGCACATTATGGGGAAAGTTTGAAACAAGATTAAGACCGGAAACCCATCTTCAAATGCAACCAACAATAGATTACCAATGCATTTGCCTTTTAAGTTGTATGCACAGGAATTATACATGGCAAATGTAAACTTTTGATAGAGACAATGTCATTCCAACAGCATTTACAGTTTCCTTCAAACAAAATAATAATGGGAATTCTTAATACCGGCAATTCAAATAACCATTTACAATAGCACTTTTATTCAATTTTAAGCACAGGAATTCAACTTCACATCTTGTAGATTCCAAGTAGAATCAATAATGAACCAAACAGCCTTAAAACTCAAGCAATTAATACAATTCCTACAGGAATCCTTCAATTTAATGAAGTTCTGATCCAAAATTGACACTGTTAACTAACAGCAGTAATAACTTATCAATTGCACTCAGCAATTAAGGAATAATTTGTAACTTTACATTCATTGTTCTAAGCAGAATTTAACTTCACATAACTGTGCACTCAAGGCAATGAAATGTGAAACACAGACATGCAATTTCATCTGCTGAATTTTCAGATATAGTTATTCAATTTCAACATAGAAATTAAACTTATTTCACAGGAATTTAACAACATTTCTTTGATACATTATAGCAAACACTTAGTATGTGAACTCAGAAATACATAACCAACAATTAACTTATATGTACAAGTACAACACTTGTACTGGGCAACTGGCTGCTTGTGAAGCCTGCTCCTCTCAGCCTTAGGCAAACTGCGCTCTTAGTCTTTCAACGTAGCTGCCACCCACTGAGCTGGAACCAAGAATTCACTAGGAGAAATCACTCAGGTTTTCACTAGTCATTTTGGTTAACAGGTAAGGCACCCTACCTCTACCAAGCAATGAGCAGAATTGGCATTGTTTTACAGGTTTTCAGGCTTCAAAACCTCCACAGGTAGCTCGGACCTCATTCTTCTTTCCCTGAGCATAATTTTTCCAATGGGTAACAACAGAGAACAGCCCACCCCCAAGAACCATGAAGGTAATGGCCTAGAACCGAGTCATAAACGTTTTTCCAAAATACAATAGCGATAATCCCAGGGATGGGGTGAATTTCCCGTTTGCATTCAATGGTTTATACTTTATTGCATGGCTCACCAAGACCACATGGTCTCTCCAAGAGACCCACGTCTTTCCTTCCCTTCATGATTTCACTTAATCATGTTTTAAACATTTGTTTAGTATGCCACTAAACTCCATTAACACCCAATCAAAGATTAGGGTTAATCAAATAAGGTTAAGTCACTTTGGTTTCAAAGTTAAGATTGGGGCCACCTACAACCCCCCTTTTCGCTCTCACTGGTGAATTCATTGGTCCCCCATACTCTTTTCAGCGTTCCGCCTCATAAGCAACCAGCTGTATTGTTAATTATAAAATTGTTCATATACATGTGCATATGCCCCGGCCTCTAGGCCATTTAACTTAATTCTTACGTCATGTACCACTTTAAAAACCGGGGGTGTTACAATATCTATGTGCTTAGATTTGCAAACAGATTGCTCTGAAATAACCAGTGTTACACAGAAACGTGTTTCCAGACCTCGGAAACTAGTTTCCTCGACCCTTGAAGATTCCGAAACTCGGAAACCAGTTTGCGGTCGTTTCCCTCTCATACCCAAAATAAAAAACTCTCGGAAATGCAGAGTGGGGCCGTTTCTCCAAAATTAGGAAACGTGTACATGTTTCCTCCTATTTGTGGCCCAAAATAAAACACATGGCACACTTGAAACCCTTGGATTCCTCATTTCTTTTACCTGTGGATGTATTTTACCCACTCGACTTCCACCACCGCATGAGGGAAACAAAACAATAGCATTCACGAGAGCTCTTTCCTTTTTCGTGCGGCGTCTGCAACTGCAACTTTGGGGTCATATCGCATGTGGAGCTCGAGCTGGAGGGTTTACGAACAAGTAGTTCCACCGGCTGGAGGGTTTGGAGTCTGGACTGATATCTAGTTAGTGGTTAATTGTTAATGCCGTTGATTTCCAATTTTTGTTTAAGCATAAGGGTTATCTCCTGTTCACTGGTTCATGTTCATTATTGCTTGGTGTTCGCCGCTCATGTTCATAATTGTTATTGCTTGGTGTTCTTGTGTGTTACTATTAGTATAACAGTAAGACGGGTTCCGTGTTACTGTTATACTAATAGTACCACACAAGAATCTTGTTTTTATTTTTTTATTTAAATTAAATTATTAATACAGTTAAACATAACTCTTAAATCTTAAATTTTTAATTTTATTATTTAAATTTTAACTATTAAATAATGGATATTGATTCATTTAAAATTTTGATAAATTTTAATTTTAAACTTGGTTCTTTAACTTTAAACCTTTATTAATACAAAACAGAACTCTTAAATCTTAAATCTTAAATTTCTAATTTTATCATTTAAACTTTAGCTATTGAATAATGGATATTGATTCATTTAAATTTTTAATCATTTTAATTTTAAACTTCGCTCTTTAACTTTAAAAATATGAAAGTTAATGTACAAGATTCAGATTTTAAATTTAGTACCGATACATTTTCAATTTTGTTTTTAATATGGTTCATTTCTAATTTTAAATTATAACTTATGTTAATGTATGGTACTTGTAACCTATATTAATAGTACCACACAAGAATCTTGTTTTTATTTTTTTATTTAAATTAAATTATTAATACAGTTAAACATAACTCTTAAATCTTAAATGATTAATTTTATTATTTAAATTTTAACTATTAAATAATGGATATTGATTCATTTAAAATTTTGTAAATTTTAATTTTAAACTTGGTTCTTTAACTTTAAACCTTTATTAATACAAAACAGAACTCTTAAATCTTAAATCTTAAATTTCTAATTTTATCATTTAAACTTTAGCTATTGAATAATGGATATTGATTCATTTAAATTTTTAATCATTTTAATTTTAAACTTCGCTCTTTAACTTTAAAAATATGAAAGTTAATGTACAAGATTCAGATTTTAAATTTAGTACCGATACATTTTCAATTTTGTTTTTAATATGGTTCATTTCTAATTTTAATTTATAACTTATGTTAATGTATGGTACTTGTAACCTATATTATTCTAAGATTTATTTTAGTTAGATGATTTATCATTTATGAATGAATCATTGAATTGTGATTTATGAATATGATGTTAGTGGTTTAGTGTTTACTGTAAATTTTCCTTAAAGCCCAGCTACGACTAAAAGCATGCAATTAATTACTTTCAATCACCCAAGGGTTTCTTCACTCATAAATTTTCAGCGGAATTAAAACACTGAGATATATACCAATCATTCACACTAATAGAAACAACACAATATTTTCGGGTATAAACCCCCGGAAAAACCCAAGATGGGAAAACCGGTGCAGCAGTATAAGAGATATTTTATTCAGAAAATATGGAGCCTTTTACAAAACAGAAATATCGATTTTCAGCCAACAATGGCAAAATCGAAACACACAGAAATATTGAGAAAAACCTGTCAAATGGGCACAGATCCCAATGCAGCACTCTGTTGTACCTGTACGGACTGTTGCACAGATCCGTACGGCCTTCTGTACGGAATCCGCACGGTTGTACGGATTGTACTTTCTGACGTCTGTACGGGATCCTCTGCCTGCTCACGCTGTCCCTCTCAATCTCTGCGCTGCCTTCTTCTTTGAATGGCTGCTCCTCCGTCTTCTTCGCCAAAACCTTCTCTCTCACAATGCTGCTTTCTCAATCTCTGTCGGAATGAATGTGTGTCCTCTCAACCAATTAAACTTTCCTTTATAATCATTGGCTAAGCAAAAAACCTAATCTCACTATAGATCTATGGATGAGATATTCCGGTGAGATCAATGGCTAAGATTAAATCAGCCATTTACTTTTTATTTTCACTTTTACTTTTATAAAAAAGTATTTCAATAATTAATTAATAATCACTTTAATTAATTTTCCAAAACTTAGGAAGAATTAATTAAATACAATTGGTTTCCAATTAATGTCTTCTGCATGCAAGGACACATGCATGCACAGAAGACCTTCCTCAGTTGTCATAATCTAACATTTACATGATGACAAGCACAATAAATAATGTTAGTGTTATTGTTTTGTTAATATTAATCTTTAGAGAAAATATTAAAATTTCAATGATATAAATTTTGTAGTATTCTTGGTTGGGCCCCTATGCTGAAGACCCTGACGTCCCCTTCGACGTTTCCTAAAATTTGGGGGGGTATTTCTGCATATGTTATTTCTGCGTTTCTCTGCTCCCACGGCCCTGCGTCCTGGAAACTTGGGGGAACATTGGAAATAACAAACAACAAAAACAAAATTGGTACCAATTAATCACATCTATCTTCTATTAACTGAGAGAAGAAAATTACAATGCAATAGCTCCAAACTCAAACTCTGTCAGTCCTACTGTCTTACTCAAAACTGGAACGAATAAACACCACCTTCCCTTTCTGGCTTTTATAAATGAAGCAGAGTCTCAGTAATTACAAAAATAGACCACCCCGTGGTGCTAAAATAGGGAAACCTAACTCAGATATTCACTTAGAATAGAGCTCCCTGCTGTGCATGTGTGGGTACCTAGAATGGCATGCCCAACTAGACTAGTTATCAGCACCCAGTAAATTCTGGAATCTCTCCTAAGCAGCGCATTTAAACTAAAATAAGAACAGCAGCTAATTAGAAGAAGGAAAGCCTCTATTCTAATTCTGAAAATGCAAGTTCAGTCATAAAACATAAAAGAAATTCTAATGATAGGAAAGAACTAAAACTTGAAGAAACTAAAGCTGGCTCTTGCATGCCCTACAGCATGTGTCCAGTCTCCATAACTGTGCCTCGTCATCCTCATTAAAGCACCTCTCTGCTGCGGCTGCTGCACTCACATCTACCCTACTGTGCACAAGAATTACGAGGAACAGGGATTTGCTGTAGGTGTGCCTCTGCTGAAGGTGAACACAGACAGCAACATAAGTAAACTCTAACACTACTAAAACTGTTTGCAGTTTTAGCAATATGTTACTATAGTTGTGACCTCTTAAAAGCTAGGAGCATTCTCAAGGTTCAAGGACAAAGCTTTTATCATTTAATTACTATCTTGTAAATACAGAAGTTTAAATTTGTATCATATTGAAGTCTTTTCATCTTAATGATATATTCTCTGCATGCAGACTCCTGCACCGAAGAGAGGTGAAATTGTAAGGCAGATTGGGGAAGCATTGCGATCAAAATTAGATCTGCTTGGTAGACTTGTATCATTGGAGATGGGAAAAATCCTTGCAGAGGGGATAGGAGAGGTTCAAGTAAGATATATATATTTTTTTATAATGCCCTTTTTTGTGTCCTGATACAAGTTCACACACTCATTTCTTGAGTGACTTAAAAGTTAGATTTATGCCTCTTTTGAAATGATGAATTGATATTAGAATTTATGTTTCCATCACATTACTTATGGGATAGAGGCTTGTGGAAAGGAAGATGTAAATGCATAGACTTGAAATGTCAGAATAAGAATATACCTTTTAGAGAATGGAAAATGTGGACTGGAACCAGTATAGGTTGAGTGAGGAAGTTATATTGAATTATGCTAGCTTTTCCTACAAACCAAAAACTAACCAGAATCTCAATATGAATGTGTAAAAAGTTCAGACATTTACATCAATCAGTGCTAAAATATTGGAGTTTCTAAGACTTTTGTTATATATATAAATACTTTATAAACTAAAAATTTGAGGGATATTACAAATACCTTGAATTTAGTACAATTTGCATGTTTAATTTTCCAATGAAATACCAAAGTTTTACAAAACTGTAGTATATATTGGACGGCTTTTCCACTATGTTTCAAACGGGACATGTCCCCATCCCTGGTGGATGCCTGCCCAGAATTTCTCCATTCCCAAGGGAAAGTGGTACAAGGGAAGCACACCTTTTCTGTGGAGACATCCCTAGGAAACATGGGACGTTTCGCTATGTTGGGATATCTGTCAGTCGTGCCTTGTGTTCCTAGACTCTCTAGGTTATATCAAGGCATCCCTGGGATAGTTAGGGGATGCCAAGGAAGCCACTCCCAATAGCCAACGCCAACAATTAAAAAGTGTTAGATAAAAAACATAAAACTAATGAAATGCACCAACCTAACCTATGGCTACCCCACTCTACCCAAAACACTATGCCCCTATCTTTTTAGCCCTTTTCTTACAATTTTTCTCTACACTGTTTGTTGCCTGTGCTAAGCGAGTTCTGGGCAGCTTTAAGAGTGGTATATGAAAGCATTGTAGGAAGAAAATTATTCAGTTGGAATAGAGCCTTAAGTGGATTGTAGAGCAGATTCATGAATTACTCTTTTGGAGCTTATCAAGAACTTGAAGTTTCATATTGTATGAATTTGATGTTGTAAGTGGTCTTTTCATAATTGTATTTTCCTTATCAATTAAATTGATATTCATCTTTGATGGATTGCATATGTTAATGTGAAATTGTTTAATTTGCATGACTATTTACTTTGTGCATTTAAAACATTTCAGTGTCTTGGGATTTTACACATCTAATTATTTGTTTCATCTGTAAAAGATCTGAAATTAAAGGCAGTGTTGCTTGGCCCATAAATGGTAATGGGTACTCCTGAAATTGCCCATCCATGGACTCCAGCACTGTGCAGACTCCATAATCCAGCTGAAGACCATGGTTGAAAAGAGCATAAGCTTCAGAGTTGAGCTCTTTGTAAACATGTAAAAATGAAATGGAATTAAAACCAAATCGGATGCTTTAAACCCCTTCTTAACCCTTTCGAAATTAGGACTTATGAACAAATTTTGCATCCTGTTATGCCTCTTCATCCAATATATAACCACCATAGAGTCACCAAAAATCTGCAAATTTGAGATCCCTTTGAAAGCAGCTAATTTTAATAATAATTATTAATTTCAAAACAAGCAGCTAAGCATAATTATTTGTTCCCCCTCCTAATCCTGCCTTAAACTTACAGAAGTGAACTGCATTCAGAAACTTACAGAAGGAAAAGAACAAGAGAAGAAAGAGATGATTCTTCAAGTGATGAAGAGTATGTCTTAATCTTAGCACTCAAGGGTACTATCACACATGGGAGCAATGATTGGCTTGTAGATAGTGGAACATCCAAGCACATGACGGGATACAAAGAATCCTTCGTCAATCTATTTGAGCATGAGTCACTTCACAAGGTGAAACTTGGGGATGATTATCAATACCCCATCAAATGAAGTGGAGAAGCTTCCTACAAGCTCGACTCCGACAAATCTTTGAAGATGAAAGATGTTCTATATGTTCCAGGATTAAAGAAGAATCTTCTCTCCATCTCAGCACTAGATGCTAAGGGAATGAGGGTTGCATTTGTTGATGGCCAAGTCCTAATGTGGCCAAAAGGAAAGACAATAGATGATGCAACAGTAATTGGAGAGCAAGAGGGAGGCTTGTACAAGTCGAAGGGACAACCTGAACAAGCATTCGTTCGTGGCTCCATGGAACCAAGTGAACTATGGAACAGAAGGCTTGCACATGTGCACTATAGAGCACTACCTATTGCAAGCAAAGAGTTTCAGGACTACCAGAAATCCAAACAAAACATGAAGGCATTTGCAAGGGATGTGCGCAAAAAAAATGTAAAGAAGGCGTTTCCCAGTAGTGAAAGCAAAGAAAAAGGAATATTGGAGATAGTCCACTCAGATGTATGCGGTCCCATGTCATCCAACTCACTAAGTGGGTATGTATACTATGTTTCTTTTATAGATGACTTTTCCCGTAAGACTTGGATTTATTTCTTGAAAAGTAAAGATGAGGTATTTAACAAGTTCAAGAAATTCAAAGCCTTGGTCGAAAATCACACTGAGAAAAAGATCAAAACCCTACGATCGGATAATGGCAGAGAATTCACTTCGGAAGAATTCAAGGACCTTTGTAGAGAATCTGGGATTAAGAGGGAGTTGAGCACTCCTTACAATCCTCAACAGATTGGCGTTGCAGAACGAAAGAACAAAACGATAATGGAAGCAGCAAAGGCAATGCTACATGATCGGGATCTCTTCCGATGCACTTATGGGCAAAAGAAGCAAGGACAACTGTGTATTTATAGAACCGCACACCTCATCGAGTAGTGAGCAACAAGACTCCCGAAGAAGCTTTCTCAGGTGAGAAACCAGAAGTCAGACATCTCAGGATATTTGGCTGCCTAGTGTACATACACATCCCGAAGGAAAAGAGAACCAAGCTAGATCCTTCAGGAAAGAAGGGAATATTCGTGGGATACTGCGACATGGCAGAACCACAAGAACCTGAAGTTCCCAGAATTAGAGACTTAGTGATGGAAGAAACGATTCAAGAATATCATGAAGACTGCGACATGGCAGAACCATAAGAACTTGTAGATCCACCTTGTGAGAGGAAATCCCACAAGAGAAAACCAACATGGGCACGGGAAGCAATACAAGATGCAGAGAAGTATAGCACTCCAGATGGGATGCATAGAGAAAGCAAGAGACCAAGACCATACTCCAACTATGTGGCCCTGCTATGTGACATCATTGATAAAGAACCTTCCAACTACGAAGAAGTAATAGAGAAGAAAGAATGGAAGGATGCCATGATCAAGGAGTACTAGTCGATTATGAAGAATGATATCTGGGAGATAGTTCCGAGACTAGAAGGGAAGTCTGTTGTGACTTTGAAGTGGATCTACAAGATCAAGCGTGCTGCAGATGGTAGTATTGAAAAACATAAGGCAATATTTGTGGCATGTGGCTTCTCCCAAAAGGGAAGGCATATACTACGAGAAGACGTTTGCACCTGTAGCAAGATACACTTCCATCAGATCTATACTTGCATTAGTTGTAGTAATGAAATGGAAGGTACATTAGATGGACGTCAAAACAACATTCTTGAATGGTGTAGTTGAAGAGGAAGTGTATTTGGGGCGACCACTGGGATTCAAGACACATGACAGACAGACTCATGCGGGCAAGTTGAAGAAGGCCTTTTACAGATTGAAGCAGGCACCCGGGACATGGTACGGGAGGATGGTCAACTTCCTGATGAGTTTAGGCTTTACCAAGAGTAAAGCGGATTCCAACCTTTACTTCAAGGTTGAGCGCGGAAGGCCAATGATACTTCTACTATTTGTAGATGACCTGTTCCTGACAGGTGAGGATGAGCTCATTGCAGATGCAAAGAGGAGGCTTGCTGCAGATTTTGAGATGAAGGACCTATGGATGATGCATTACTTCTTAGGCATGGAGGTGTGGCAGAGTGCGGATGGGATCTTCCTTGGTCAAGGAAAGTATGCAGTGGAGATTCTGAAGAGGTTCAGAATGATGGACTGCAAGGCAATGGCCACACCAATGGCATTGAACTTGAAGCTACTATGTGATGCTTCATCGGAGACAGTTGATGCCACGATATACTGGCAGATGATTGGTTCGTTGATGTATTTGACGAACACGAGACCAGACATATGCTTTGTTGTGAACACCCTGAGCCAGTTCCTGATAGATCCGAGACATGTTCACCTAATTGCTGCAAAGCATATATTGAGGTACCTGAAGGGTACAGTTGAGTATGGGCTCAAGTATGAGGCGAATCAGAGGATTAACCTGCATGGCTATTTTGATTCGGATTGGGCAGGCAGTGCCACAGATAGGAAGAACACTTCGGAATGCTGCTTCAGTATGGGATCCAGTATGATCTCTTGGTTTAGCAGGAAGTAGTCATGCGTGGCACTGAGTACAGCCGAACCAGAGTATGTTGCAGCTTGTTCGGCTAGTTGTGAGGCAGTATGGCTTCGGAAGCTACTGTCAGATTTGTTTGATCTCGAGCTCGAGGCGACTTGTATCTTCCGTGACAACCAGAGTTGCTTGAAGTTGTCTGAGAACTCGATGTTCCATGACAAGTCGAAGCATATTGAGATCAAGTACCGGTATATCCGGGATATGGTGTAGAGAGGAGCAGTGAAGCTCCAGTATGTGGCGACAAACGAGCAGGTAGCCAATGTGTTGACCAAGTCGTTAGCCAGAGTGAAGTTTGAATACTTCAGAGAGAGGCTTATTGTTATCCAGATCGAGGTTCCTCGAAAGAGGGAGTGATGAGACTGGAAGACGCAAATGCACTAGAGCTGGTTCTCGCATGGTTGAGAGACACAGGTGGTCCTTGGGACGTAATGCACCTGGGGTGCTCCTAGGCTATGCCCACATGTTGGAGACGCTGAGAGGTCCACCAGGCACAAAGACACTTGGTGTGCCCCTAGGCTGGTTCTCGCATGGTTGAGAGACGCAAGTGGTCCTTGGGATGTAATGCACCTGGGGTGCTCCTGGGCTGTACCCACATGCTGTAGACGTAGGCTAACCATTGAGAGACGTAATGCACTTGGGGTGCTCCTGGGCTGTACCCATTGGGCAGGAGACGCAAGTGGTCTGTTGGACATGATGTGTGCATCTGGGCTGGTCTCCGTGTGTGATGAGTTGATTTGGATACGATGAGATGATAATATGAGACGCAGGTGATTGCTGTGGCAATGTAATGTGTGGTCCTGGGATGTACCTACTTGATGGCTTGCTTGTAGAGATGATGAAGATCGAGATGAGAGCTAGGCCTACATCTATCATGAAAAAGGGTTGGCTCTGTAGAACTTCTTATGACAGATAGATTCGAGAGATGTCACTAATCAATGATCAACGAGATGAGGATTGCTGCAGCAGTGACGATGATGATCCAGTGTTGATGATGATGTTCCAACCTACGCTACTGGGAATCGCTCTGCCCCCCCTCGAATCGAATCCCGATTCGTGATCCGGAAGGAATCGATTCCGGAATCGCGGTTCCTCATCGATTCCTCCCGGAATCGATTTGGTAATTCACGCTCCCTTCACGAAAAAAACGATCCCTGGTTTTTTAGGGATCGATGAGGAATCTATCTAGAATTGACGATTCTGGATCGATTCCTCATCAATCCCTGATCGATTCCGAGCTTAAAAATCGCTCCCAAAATCAATCCTGAAAATGCTCCCGCACGAATGGCGGACTCAACCACAAAAATTTCGATTTTTGCATTTTTTTTGGGTTTTTTTTGGATGGGCTAGCGTTAGTTTGGGCCAATAAAGGTTGTTGGATTCCATTTGGACTCATTCCATTACTCATTTCATTGATTGGGAAGAGCTTTGAGCTTCGAGTGAGTTTGCTAGTTGTTTGAGAGCTTTGAGCTTTGAGTGGGAGATTGAAGGGGAGATTGAAGGGGAGAGCTTGCAAGGGAGATTGAAGCTTCCATAGAGATATTCAACCACCATTGACGAGCTAAAAGGTAGGCTCTAAAAACTCAATCTTTGTTTGTTTTTGAATTTTTTTTTCACTATGTTAAAAAATGTAAACCTTGCAATGTTCTCTTCTCCTACTCTTTCCAATATCTTCTTCTCCATCATTCTATTGCAGGCAACAAGTGACTCTCATCTTGAATCAAGAAACATGATGGGTATGTGGTTTTGGTTTTTCATTCCACTTCTTCTCATTATGATGGTGTTGGGAAGTAGATATGGTGGTGGTAGTGATGAGGGGGAAGAGGTAGAGAGTGACGCATACCAAGGAGAAGAAGAGGAAGGGGAAGAGGGTGATGATGATGAGAATGAGGGTGATGTGGGGCAAAAACAAAAAGACACAACACTTTTGTGGAAGTATGTGACAAGGCTTGGGGGAGGGAGAGGGGGTGGAACCACAAAGTTTATATGCCCCCATTGTACTAAAACTTACACGGGTTCATATACCCAGGTGAGAAAGCATTTGTGTGGGGTTATGCCATGCGTTGAAGGTAAGTCTCATGGAGTCAAAACTTGTGACAAAGTGGGAGCTAAAGAGAGAAGCAAATACAAGATGGAAGAAGAGGCCGCTCAAAACAACTCCAAGAGATCAAGGGTTGAATTTGAATCCTCACAGAGAATGTTTGGTAGTGGAGCTGGATCATCATCGGCTCGATCGGGAGCCTCATCTCCCCATGGAATCTCACCTATGCGAAGAACATTATCCGATTTCCTTGACCAAGGTTGTAGAGATGATGTGGATTCAAAAGTTCATAGGTTTCTCTATGCATGTGGTGTGCCATTCAATGTTCTTCGCTCACCCTATTGGCATGAAATGGTACAAGCCATCAATGGTGCCCCTCAAGGATACAGAAGCCCTGGGTATGACAAAGCTAGAACCGTGGGACTTGATAGGGAAAGAGCCAAAATCAATGGTGCTCTTGGAAAGTTCACAAATGATTGGTCCAACTATGGGGTATCCATTGTATCTGATGGGTGGACAATGTTAAAGGCAAGCCATTGATAAATATTCTTGGTGTTTCTGCTAGCGGTGTGGTCTTCCTTTCAGCCCATGACTACTCAGATCGCTACAAGACCAGTATTAATATTGCACAACCTTTACTTAAAACCATTCAGGAGATTGGGCCATACAATGTCATTCAAGTCATTATTGATAATGCTGCTAATTGTAAGGCAGCAAGAGCAATCATTGCGGATAAGTATCCCAACATATTTTGGTCAGTGTGTTCGGTTCACACAGTGAACCTTTTGATGCATGATATTGTTAAGATGAAGGACGCTAATTACTGATGGACTGGTGCCTTGTACAAGAGAGGTAAGAGAATGATCAAATTTATTACCAATCATAGCATGGCCCACCACATTTTTCGCAATCACTCTAAGTTGGAGCTATTGAAGATTGCAAAGACTAGATTTGCTAGCGACTACCTCACCTTCAGGAGGCTTTTGAAGGTAAGAGAGGCATTGGCTAGTATGGTCTCAAGTGATCCATGGCAGGAATTGAAAGATAGAGCTGCAAGCGCATCTGATAGAAATGACTTTCAGGAGGTGGAGGACACCGTTCTTGATGGTCATTTCTGGTCATAGGTTAGGTATGTTCTGCAGTTCACCAAGCCAGTTTACAACATGATTCGTTTTGCAGATACAGATCAATCGGTGATTGGGGAGGTATATGAGCAGATGGATAGCATGCTTGGTCAAATCAAAGACATTGTTGAGCAAAGAGATGCAATCTTGTATGACCATATTCATAAACATGTGGTCAAAAGGTGGGATAATCTAAATGTTCCACTCCATGCCCTTGCATATGTCCTCACCCCAAAATACTATTCTCCAATTTGTTTGGCCCAACCTGCACCTGGGGGCGGAGTTAGGAAAAAACCCCACACAGATCCAGAGGTGCAAGCTGGGTATATGCTTGCATTAGACAAGTTGGTCCCTGATGAGGATGAGTGTGCTCAAGTACGGAGTGAATTGAGCAAATACATTAGTGAGCATGGAGCCTTTGGTTCCTTGTATGCAACCAAAGATCGAGACAGATTGGATCCTATCCGTTGGTGGAACATGCATGGCTCTGGAGCCACATATTTGCATAAACTGGCGGTGAGGGTGTTATCACAGGTTGTTAATAGCTCTTTTGTAGAGAGGTGTTGGAGCACCTACAACTTCATCCACAGTGTAAAGAGAAACAGTCTGAATGTGGATCGCGCAGAAAGCTTGGTTTATGTCTACAACTTGAGGTTGTTGTCCCATTATTGTGAGGCGACCAAGAATGATAGAACATTTTTGACTTGGGACAACAATCCAGAGGAGGCTAATGTGGAGGATGGAGCCATAGCATTAGAGCGCTTGGAGGCTGAACTATTGGGTGTTCATGATGATCCAATTCAGACTACAGGTACCTGTACATAGATGCCACCCCCAAGCAGAAGCAACTTTCCGGATGTAAGAGTTTTGCCTTTAGCTTCACAACATCCAAGTTCAGCCCGTGGGGGCCATTCATCTTCTTCTCATGTTCCACGATCACTTCCACCAGCACCTATTCCACCTAGACCACGAGAAAAGAAATTGGAAGTTTCTCGTGGCAAGCAGAAAGCTTAGTAGATAGTATCATAGATTCATAGTACTTTGTATTTCATTTTCATGTTTATTTTGGCCTATTTTGTAAACATTATGGCCTAGTTTGATGGCAAATATTATATGTTGAAATTTGAAGGTTCATATTGTTGATGATTGATGATTGATGATTTGATGATGATCATTTAATGACAATGTTATAAGTTATAGCTCCTAGATGATTAATGTTATATCAATGTGTACTAAATGGTTATATCAATATCTAGATTCTATGTTTTCATGTTTTCTATAGCTAATTTGGCATAATACATGTTTTTTAATTTATATGCATCAAAATATATTAAAATATATATTATATAAAAAACGCTCCCGAAATGGAAGCTTTTGAAAATTTTGCTTTTCGCTCTCGCTCTCGCTCCAGCTCCCGCTCCCCGCTTTGCTTCCCGCTCCCAACAGCATAGGTTCCAGCATTGATGATGATCCAACGATGATGACGTTGTATAGAACTTGTGTCCAGAATGATGATGACTATGGCGAGAGAATACCTTCCTAGTTAAGAGGGAGTGTTGTTGTAATTGTAACTTCAGAAGATATTCATTTGTACTTTGTATTTATTAATTGTATTTTACTTGTACCTTTGACGGAGATGTTTTTCCTCCGTTCGAGGATGTCATTATTATGTTTGGTCCTGCAAGGTCACTGAGGTAAAGCCTCCATTGTAAGTCGGGGCAATAGCACCCCAAAGAATAAATGTAAAATGTATTATTGAGTCTCCCTAGGACAGGTTGGCCTAGTCAGGTTAGTGATGTCGGCCCCATTAGGTAAAAAGTTCACCCACACATTCACCCACACATAAAGTATAAATAGAGAGCTTGCTCTCTCATTTGGACACACCACTCACTCACTCAAGTTCGCATAAGCAGAGAGAGAAGACAAGTTCGATGGAGGAGAAAGAGAGAGAACTGCAGAAGACGTCTTATATTTGGGTTTTCCATTTTGCTTGATATTGTATTAGTGATGAATTTATCTTTGAGGAAGTTGTGGGGTTTTCTCCTTTATGGTTTTCCCGAGGAAAATTATTGTGTCTTGTGTTTTGCTGTGCTTGTCTTTCTTTCAGTTAAAGATCCTAGTCAAATTGAATTAAAGTGCAAACTCTAACGCCCACAAGTTCCCGGGATGGGGGAGCGCGGGAGTAGGGAAACGCACATTCAGGACGCATGGAGACCCCCCCCCATATTTTAGGGAAATTTGGGGGGGGGGGGCGCGGGGGGACATTGGTGTCATAAAAAATATAAAAATATAAATCCCAACAATAACAATTCATCCCATGCAAATTGGTAAATACTACGTTCATTATTGTGTAATCATGCAATGTAATTCAGAGTCTAATAAATTAATAATGCAAATACATTACGCAATTCATCATGATCATATATTGTATATCATATTTGTCACTTGCGAGGCTTTGTCATTTGATAGTAATATTTTAGTTTTGACTTTTGAGTCTTTCCTTTTCAGTGTTTCACATTATGATTGAAAAAATGAATTAATGATATTGCATGCACATCAAAATGATAATTTAACTATTAAATAGATATTGCAATGAATTTAAAATTACTAAACACTAAAGTCAAAGACATTAAAATACTAAATACTAATAGTAAATTAAGTTTGCTCAAAAATAGAAAAAGAGTTAAAGACTCAATCATCAGTATAGCTATATAGAGTCAAAACTAAAACAATGAAAAGTAAAACTAACAAGTTACAATGGACACTGAAAGTGAAAACGAAAAGTAGCTCAGAGTTTCGAAGTTTTGGGGGGGTTTTCCAGGCATCTTGGAGTTTTTGGGGGGGATGTCCATGCATCTCGTAGTTTCTGGGGGGGATGCCTAGACTTCCCCCCCATGTCCACCCATGAAGATACAAGGTTCGCAACAGGGGAAAATGTTTCTCCCTACGTTTTGCTGAGGTTTTCCCAAAGAGAAACGTGGGGAAACGTTTCTCCCAGCGTTCCCTTGTCCCGGGGACGCAGGAAACGCGTGGGACACATCCCCGTGGAACACTGAGTTTTTCTGAGAGGTTACTTTTGAAATGTTTTGAACCACTTCTTGCACATTCATATTAAACCTCTGTAAGAAGTTATTGTTTGAGCTACATTTTTCAACAAATAGATGGATGGATGGATGGTTTGTTAAATATAACAAAGGTATTAACTTTTCATAAACCATATCTGATTGGATATTTATTCACTGATTTTTATACCCAGTCTTAATTTAACACATAAAACTGAATTAGAAATAGCAATACACTGATTTACTTAACAAATGATGCACATTGGAAAGATCAAATAACCATACACAATTTGCACAAGATATTTTACCCTCGAAACCCCAATCCCTAGGGAAGACCAACAAACAATTTTTCTTTTATTACAGATTTTCTAAGAGAACTTACAGTTTTAGGTTCCCAGATATAACACATCGGATGTGGTGAGTCAATACGACCCTGAACAACCTCAAACCGCCTCCTGTAGCTTCCTAAGGCCAAGGCGTCCTTGAATCCACCCTATGCTTGGATTCTTGACTCACTCACTGTAAACTGTGCCCAAACCCTCAACAATAAAGTCAAACCCATCTTAAGAGAATCACTCTCTCCAAAGCCTCTAAGAGAATCCCTCTCTTAGATCTGATCACTCATTGATCATTCTCAGACAATCTCAGCTTGAGAGAATCCCTCTCTCCTAAGCCTCTAAGAGAATCCCTCTCTTAGATCCGATCACTCACTATCAAAGATCTCACACACATTGATAATGACATGATCTACAACTCTCCATAGACTCTTTTATAACGTTCACTTTATGCAAATACCATGGGCTCAATACCATGGGACCTCCAATACCATGGGCCCTCCAATACCATGGGCTAATTGACCTTTTACATAGAGTATTATAAAAGTCACTTTTACAAAGTTTGTCTAGAAATTTCTTTGTATCGAACACTTCTACATGCTAAACACCAAGCCAATGTAGAAGTACTTGTCTGAGCTACAAACTCTAACACTCCCTCTTAGTGAGGAAGGTACTTCTGGAAGAACCTCCTCCAGTATTTATTCACATCCTCTGTTACTGTAGCCGCCCCCTTTGAATTGGAAGACCCTCCTGCTACCTATATTGGACTTTGATCTAGAAATTTGTTCTCCTCATCCATTAGTGTGATCTCATACCAAGTAGGCTTGTGATCTCATCCATTTGTCATTAACACTGTGCTCAAAGCTCCATTGCTGCATCCTGGGTACCTGCTCCCTTTGAAAGTATGAAGACTTGCCCATCCCGAAACAACACAACATACCCCACATCCTCCAAGGCTGATACTGAGAGCAGACTAACACTCAACCCTAAAACATACATCATGTCCTCCACCAGTAATAGCTTCCCGAACTCCCTCTAAAACTTCACAGTCCATGTGCCTATTGGATTGTACTTGACGTTGTCCCCAAGTTCAATTTGGAAGTATGAGCTATGCTCCTCTAGATTGGTGAAATAGTGTCATACTGTAGTCATGTGACATGAAGCACCACTGTTAATGTACCACATACTGGTGGCAATTGAGCTAGAGAGACATGCAATGAGTGAAAACTCATCCTCGAACCTATATGCAAAATGATCCATCTCAGCTGTAGCAGCCACATGCTTCTTGGCCTTCTTCTTGTTAGGGAACTGGCTAGCATAATGTCCTAGCTAGTGGCATGCATAGCACTTCGCCTTGCTGGTGTCTTGCTTCTTCTTGTTTCCCTCAGAGATGTCTTCTTTTTCCTCCCGACTGTGGCAATAGCCGTCAATCTCCTTTGCTTATGCAGCGGCTGCAACTTGCAGCTCGTCCACCACTCTATCGCGTCTGAGCTTCTCAGCTCCCATTTCCATGTCAGCTCTTCTTGCTGCCGTGAGAGCTGTCTGTTTAATTCATCGATGACTGAACACTCCCTTTGGCCGTTGAGTGGTGGCCTTGTTGGCTAGTCGCTTTTCCTCCTACTGGCTGCGTCCTTTGCTTCTCGTGGACTTCTCTTTGACTTCTCCGCTGTAGACCCCGACACGACCCTGTTGCTTCCTCGTCTAGCTGGCACGACTTCCTGTCAACTCGTTCCTTCTCATCTCGTGCTGTCGCCTCCAACGTTTCGCAGATCCAATCCTCTCCGCCCTGTTGTAGCATCCGTTCGCTTCGTCGATCTCCTAGCTCCACGCGACACTCGTCTAAACACACCTCCTCAGTGGCTTCGAGCGTCTCAAAATAATTTTGCGTGTGACCACTCCCAACTCTTGCGGCTCACTCCGTGTGCATCTTGTAGCTACTGGTTGCACATGCCATCGCTCGATCTTCGACTGCCTCTTCCAACGTCCAACGCCCAACAACTACAGTTTGTTGCTTCTTTACCCAACAATCCATGCACGAAGGTTGCTGGGTAAAGAGCCCTTTCTCCCTTGAGCCACCAAGTTCTACTTCCAACGTAGCTTCCTGCGGGCTCAGCTCCTTGTTGGTTGAAGCATTGTTTTTCTCACGTTGGCCATCCTTTGCGTCTCTGCTTTAGCGTGGGTCCACTCAACCGTCAATCCTCCGCTGGTTCGTCCCTCCGTGGGATTACACACCACGTTTGAGCCTTCGTGAATACCTGCTTGGTATGATCCCTTCCTGAGTTGGCTCTCTTGCGCGCTCTGTTTGCAGGCTTCTGAGTCACTCCAAGCAACAGCTCACCCGAGTTATGATCTCCATGTTTGTAGCCTCTGGCTGGGTGGTGGCTGTACGATGTTTGTATAGCCTGTATGCCGTTTGTACAACCCGTACGATGGCCATACACTATAGAGCCCCCTCTTTTTTTTATTTTAAATTCTCGTAAATCACTACCAAAAATTTGATTCTTGCTCAGAGCTAAAACTTAGGAATCCCGCAGTCAACTTGTGCTATTTCACTATGGTTATTTTCAGAGTCCTCGCTTTGATACCATGTTAAATTTTCATAAACCAGATTTGATTGATATTTATTCACTGATTTTTATACCCAGTCTTAATTTTTTATTTAACACATAAAACTAAATCATAAATAGCAATACACTAATTTACTTAACAAATGGTTAACAACGCGAAGATCAAATAACCATACACAGTTTGCACAAGATATTTTACCATGGAAACCCCGATCACTGGGGAAAACTAGCAAACAATTTGTCTTTTATTGCAGATTTCTAACAACACCTACAGTTTTAGGTTCCCGGATATAACACAATGGAAGTGAGTCAATACAACCCTGAACAGCCTCAAACCACCTTCCATAGCTTCTTAAGGCTAGGCGTCCCTGAATCCACCCTATGCTTGGACTTTTAACTCACTCACTGTAATCTGTGCCCAAACCCTCAGCAGTAAAGACAAACCCATCTTGAGAGAATCACTCTCTCCAAAGCCTCTAAAAGAATCTCACTCTTAGATATGATCACTCACTGTTCACTCTCTCAGACAATCTCTGCTTGAGAGAATCCCTCTCTCCTAAGCCTCTAAGAGAATCCCTCTTTTAGATCTGATCACTCACTGATTACTCACTATCAATGATCTCACACACACTAACAATGACATGATTTACAACTCTCCATAGACTCTTTATAACATTCACTTTATGCAAATACCATGGGCTAATTGACCTTTTACATAAAGTATTATAAAATTCACTTTTACAAAGTCTGCCTAGAGAGTTCCTTGTCTCGGACATTTCTACATGCTAGACACCAAGCCAATGTAGAAGTACCAGTCCGAGCTACAAATTCTAACAAAAGGCTTAGTATTTTAGGCTTACACATGCATGCAAGTAAATTTAAGGCAAGCATTCCAGGTATTTTAGGAAAACTGCCTGCAAAAGTCAACAGATCTCAATAATGGCAGTCCACTTTCTATCTTTAGGATGAAGAATGCCAAAATAGCAAGAGGATTCAAGGAGCACAAATTAGACTAGGGCAATAATAGCAAGGAGGATAATTTCGAGAAGAGGGAATGGAACTTCCTTGGATGATGCATTCTTTCAATTCATATATGCACACACCTCATGAGTGCTCTAATGTGTCTATAAATAACTACTATGTGTCCACATGTGATACATCTGGCATCCGTTGATAGCCATTGAAATCCAACCACATCCTCTATCCAAATAGGAACCCAACAATAAATCCAAGATTGCACTCTGGAACCATGACCCTACCCTTCCATCTGCTAAAAATAGACACGCCAAAAATAGAAGTTCGACCTCTAAATAATTAGAAGTCCGGGAATGCCAAGATAACCAAAAATAGAAGTTCCATCTCTAAATAATTAGGAGTCTGAGAATGGAAACACTTACTATAAGTAGCGTGCCTGAAATTAGATGCTACTAAAAATAGCAGCACCTTATGTCACTAAAAATCGTCTCAAGTCTCGTCTACTTCCAAGGAACCCAAATATGTGTTCTGTTTCAACTTTCAACATGCAAGCTCAGTAGCCCTAACTGCTAAAAATAGCAGTTTTACAAAACACCTTGCATGTCGCTGAAGAAAAGTTCATCGAAATCCTGAGCTCGCAAGGATCAGGAATATGTACTCAATCTGTCATGCAGGCCTCAAAATTCTGGCTCCGAAAAGAGTAGAGAACTGCTAAAATACAAGTCATGAGAATTTGATGAAACTCGAAGCAGAGAAACTGCTGAATCATAGGAAACCCTGAAGGTACTCATGAATGCGTCTGATGAAATCAAGCTGGAAATTATCCCTCCAGTTGCCCAATGCAATCTGAGGGTTAACAACGTTCAAAATATGTTAATGCAACATTCTTGGTACCACTGATTTGTGGACTTAGCTGTAATTCATTGTTCAATGCTTGGCAATGTTGTTAAAACTGGTAAGCAGGGATATTCTTAATCCGAATTCTGTCTGGCTTTATTTTCTGATCTAACATAATTATTATACTCTTAGGCAAATATTAGATCAGATGGAATTTTAAATGCTAGTCATAATATTGTGTAAATTTATCAAAAGAAGAGAGGCTTATAATGGACATGATGAACAACTTACTACAGGGCATTCTTACAGCATTATTTGTATGCAGTATGACATTAATTGATGCACATTTTTATACACTAAGTAATATCTTTAGTTAGTCATTTTTACTACATGGATAAACTTGATAAAATAATTGCAGCTTAAGTTAAGCTTCTTTTATTTTTTCTTTCTGTAACTCCACCTTTGCATTCTGCAGGAATTTATTGACATGTGTGATTATGCGGTTGGCCTAAGTCGACAGTTGAATGGCTCTATCATACCTTCAGAACGTAAGCTTTTGTAATATTGAATCAGTGCAATAGTTTGGCTGTTATTTATATATTCCATTAGAACTGAAAATGCTAAAAATTAAAACATGCATAGAGTATGTTGCTTTCAGTGAGTTTTGTTTTCGGCCTTAAGATAGGGTGCTAGAATATAAGACTTACCTTTGTAATAGTCACCTCATTTCCTTACAATAAAATATTGTCTCTTCAGTTATTATTGTCTTTTAGGGTTTTGGACAAATATCACATCTTTCAAATTCTAAATTTCTATATAAGACAGATGAATCCCATTGTAATTATGACTTGCATATTTTTGTAATATCTTATTGTTATTGTGTGTGTCTTCCTTTAGGCTCGGTGATGTTTCTCAATCTTATCTAGGGTTTCCTCGTTAAGTATCTAGCTTATTTTGTAATAAAATACATGTCAAACTTGCTCAGTTAACAATTCTAAAAAGAAATCCATCTAGGAACTAAATGCAACTTGTTACTTCTTAAAACCCTCACCTATAGTGTTAAAGTCCAATATCACAAGGTGAAGACCCAAGAGCAACTCAGAGAGAGTATCGATTGTCACTTTGATAACTCTCTCCCACTCTTTAGGTCAGCTGTCCTTCAAACTCAAGTGCAGAAACCCTAAAGGCAACAATCTAAGTCTTAGATATGGATTTAAAAGGGTTTATTAAACTTGACACCAATCTGGAGTAGGAGGTTTTCAGCAATGTAATTTGAAATTTCTAGATTTTTTTTTTAACAATAACGGGTAAGAGCTTTTATATATAAAAAGTGGAAAAAAACAGAGTTACATGGTGTTGGAGAAGGTCTGTTCCCCAATAGAGAGACACTGACATGTCTCCACATTCATCTTTGACAATTCTGTAACTAGCTTGCCAAAATTCTAGCCTATGAAGACTATATGTCCGAACAAACTGCCCTAGAAGCTTGAAACAGAAGCAATACATTAAAGAAAGTAAACGTCTTCAGGCCTGAAAGAAGTCTAATCTACTGCTGCTAGATACAAAGCCCCAAAAACTGAAGTACAAATATTTTGAAGTATCATGAGCATAACAAAAAAAGAGCCCCAGAAACCTGGAGAATCACCGAGACTGCAAGTTAATACTGGCGACGGGAGTCTGGCTTGTGATCCTGTCCCCCAACCATGCCGCCATGGTCTTTCAGCAGGTCCTGCTTCAAACTTCTTATCTCAGCACGCATACTGTCAATCTTTCTCTCCACAATTCTGACACTGCAGTGAACCGCCATGATTTTGGTATCTAGGTTAACCGAGCAGGGGCACCCATTGTCCAGGATTTCAGCGATACTATCAACCTTCTCATTGAGCTTACTGCTGCTGTCACGGACCTCCTTGTTTGTTACCTGCGTCAGAGTATACAGATGTTGAATGGCCCTTTTGAACTCATAGTTTCCTCTCAGCAAACGGATATGAGTTTCCATTTCGACCAAGTAGTCCTTGACCTCTTTAGGAATGCGACCGTAATCCTGTTTTGGACCAGAACAGTCTCCATCGAACATGATAGGGGAGGAATTCATATTCGTATCGTTTTCCAGAGAATCCTGGCAACCTTCATCATGCGCACGGTGTTGCATCTGAACCGTGCCATCCTGACCCCCATGCATCGTGGGAGCTTTCTTCCTGAAGTCCGAATTTGCTGAGACCCTAGAGCGAGGGATAGTCTTTCTGCAAAGGAGGCAGTTGGTAGTGGAACCAGGGTCGGCCATCGTTGCGGGGTCTGGAGATGGACAGGAATGCTTCCAGCCTACTCCACGCGCTGTATTTAAACAAAAGTTCCCTCATATTCCCATCACCTTAATTGTGTGCATGCCGACCATGTGGTGGCCATGTGACTCCAGTGTGCGGCCAACTCCCATTCCGAGGCGCGGAAATGGGTGCGGGACTATAGGGCATTCCTCAGAAATTTGAAATTTCCAGATTTATAAGCATTGCACTAAAATGTTATTCTAGGAGGAAAAGGGTCTGAATCAAATCTGATTGATAGTGTTTCTTCACTGCTGTAAATTACAATTTGATAAAGAATAACCAGGCCTATTTTTAATGGTAAACAGTGAGGTTTTATAAGCTAAATTGCAGATCTGAAATTTCTGAATAGATTGCTTTTTATTTCAGATCTTAGGACAGAAAAAATAAAAATGATTTTATAAATTTTTTAAACAGGTTGGAGGAAGGATTAGTGCCTAGTAATGTGTTGGGCATATGGGGTTATAGAGCAGCAAATAGATTAGGACTCTTCTTGCAAGAGATAGAGGTTAATAACCGGATATAGGATTTGTTACCCCCTGACATGTTTGGGGTGACTTGATCATTATTTCCTATGTGATATTCCATCACATCTAGCAGTTCCATAGATGAGATATATGGTTTGCCCATGGACACCTGATAGAGACACTTTCAGTTTGCTCAGCCCACCATGATATGTGCCAGAGACAGATGGGACATTCATTTGACACCAATGTGGTTATAATTCTTCATTAGATTAAATGTATGACCTTGCAGGTTTGGTGTATGCTTGGGAATCTAAGTAAGTGTGACCCTCATTTCATGTCATTTACAACATTTAAGAATCCATGTAATCTAACTAGAGCAGGGTTTGAACACTTCAAATCCTTCTACTTTTTGATTGCCAATTTCTCTTGATTTTCTTTTAGACCCATAGTTACTGGATTCCGCCCTAGGCGTAACCTCACCCGAATCAGATGCTTCCGAATCGGATTCTCGGATTCTTCCACCTCATTTTGACAAATCTAAAGCTGTTTATGTAGGATAAGTGTAGGATAATTAGGGTTAATTAGGGTTAGGGTTCCGAATCCCCGATTCCTAATTTTGGGGTGAGTGCCGTACCCGTATCAGATTCTTCAGCCGATTCCGATCGCAGCCACGGTTCGTGTAACCTTGTTTAGACCCCATTTGCCCAATCTAAGTAATTAGGCACTAGTCACATTTTTAAACACAAATTTAAAGATGAAATCTAAAATTTAAATGACTTAGAAAATGTGACTAGAAAAGGATTATAAAAATGGTTCAAGGAAAGGGTAACTGAAGACGAAAATTATTCCCTTCAGTTACCCCCCTATTTGCATAGGGTGTTCAGTTAGGAGTTGTCAAGCTTTCTGGGCATGGAAGAGGGCAAATTGTCAGCATCTTGAGCACTTTTAGGATAGGTCTGTGCATTCTTTGCATGAATTTGGGCATTCTGGGTAGGTTTAGGAAGCCAAGCAGCAGTGAACAGATCTTGTTGTCACAGATACTGTAGGGGGAATTACTCCTCATTTTTGCCAGAGTAGACCAGATTTTGTGCAGTCCATTACAATGAGCTTCTCAGATATATCATGAGTGATAGATGGATTGAGTCCATTTTGAGACCATATCTGGATCAGTTTTGTGAGCTGAGCCTTAGAGTAGGGCCCCAGGTCATTTACCGAGCTTCTTTTGGGATCCCTTGCCATACATGTTGGAACCTTTTACAGAGTGGATTTCTCCACTATTGGATAGTGAGATTGGATCATGATTTGCAATGCTTCACATATATGCCTATGGTGTATCCTACATTTGCAGTTATGTATCAGATGTTGTGTCCAAACGATATTTCATGGATGATTATGTGTGGTATTGGTAGACTGACTAGCAGTAGGGTTTATCTTATGACTTGTGATTATTGATAAGTATGATGAGTAGAACATTTGTATAGCATTACATTTAGTGTTAGTTAGTGTGTTATATGCATGTTGTTCTCTGGCAGGTCCCCAGGGCCCACAATATTGCTTTGATCATCACCTGACCCTTGGTTCCACTATTGGCCTTACCCATATTCCTCCCATTCACCTTGCTTGATACAATTCCCATTTGATCCAGAAATGGCTAAGTAACTAAAGGACATTCCCCCTCTGTGACCCCTTTGTTAGGATGGTCTCCATGTCTTCCCTGCTGTATTGGCTCTGATGTGTGTGGCAAAAGCTTTCTGACCTCGTTGATCTCTTTCTGCTTGAAGATCTGGGTCGATTGAGTGTGGGTGAGGTTGGCTTAGTCACCGGAAGATTACCCCTTATACTTGACACAAGTTTTCCCCATCCTTGAAATTGGTTAGTGGTTGGGAGGGTAGGGACTCCTTGAATTAAGAGGTTAAGCTTACTTTCTCTAAAAGGCATTATTGTGGTAACTCCATCCCACCTATGGATGGTGGCAGGCAACAGAGCTAAGGCCGTGTCATAACTAGTGTCCAGAAGGCAATCCAGGGACAGTGCCTTTCAGTCATTAGACAACTAAAGGACTGCAAGTGAATAAAGTGCTTCAAAGAAATATAGAAATAAATGTTTCAAATGAGAAAGTCAAATGAAAAGTGAAATGCAAAATGTCAAATGAAATAAAGGGGGGGCTTGCCAAAGTCAAAGGGGTACCTTCTAGCATATTATCCATTCGTGAGACACCCTATTCCTTGGTGTTTTCCAAACTAACAAATGTCACAGACATTTCCATTTTCCCCCTTCTCCAAGACTAACTCAAGCCTTCCAATGATCAAACAATTCACCTGACTTGCCTATTGACTACTTGACCATCCACTCCATCCAATGAGGAAGGTTGATCTTTGCAATACAGTGTAATGATGTTGATTAGAGGATAATTGCGCTGAAGAGGCGCATTCTACAACCCAGTAGGGGGAGATGTGTAACTCCTTCCGTGCTCATCCTGGAGCTGACACGTGTCCTTTTTAAAAAATAATAAAATATTATAAAAATAACATGGCTATTTAAAACATTTACAACGGCATATATATATAACTACACTTGAATTAGATAAATTAAAACGCTTCCTCAACATTTGCACTCTAAAAAGGGGTTTGCACTTCGAGAAATTTCATCCCTCTTTGCGCTTGATAGATACCCTTTAAGATGGATCTATGCTGGTATGTAAAGAACTCATTCACGATGTTTAAAATTCATGAGATTATATGGTTTATCGAAAAGCGATTAGTGTTTGTGGCTAGCCTGAACCCTTTCCGTGGCTGCTAGCTCGTCTGCGACCATCCCCATCTACACCAACCTGAACCCCGACCATCCTCAAGGCTCTATCATCGATGGCTATGAGACATGGTATTGTGGCGTGTTTATCGAGTTCGTTGGTGAAGTTGAAGACCATGCGAATTTGACCAATTGAAAGCTAGTGTGTAGAACATTGGAATAGATAATTCATGCCCAGCACACCCGACGTCCAGTTGGCTTAGGACCAGTGGCCCCTAGGTCTCCTACGGCATTTTTCCAGCACCAGGGGTCTCTTGCAATAGGGGTTTTTGCATGCCCATTTGCGTTCCCATCTGTATCTTTGTGTGAATTTAAGATTTAGATTGGTAAATCTAGCTTGTGCCAAAATGCCTATCGTAGCTTCTCCTTGTCCCTGACACAACTTAGAAGATCAAGGCAAATGCGTAGTTGATTTAGGTTCAAAATTGCAAGTTCCAGTAGAAGAGAAGCAGACAAGGGTATTAGATAATTCGAAGCACTCAAGTGTTTGCCAACTTGTGAATCCACAGTCTTATAGTGTAGGGATTTTGCGGGCAGTTTGAGTGCAGGGATGTACAGGAGTGTCGTGAATGACCCATTACCTCCTGGCGACTCATCACTCCAGCCAATTATAATATTCAAAGTATCTGATCATCACCCCTGCTAATGGGCGCAAATTCATTTGTAGCGGGTCTAAAACCTCACATTCATATAAATAGATCCTCACAATCAAAAACTCTAAATTCCAAAAGTATGGAGGGATAGGATCAAAAGATAGTACATCAAGATCAACTACTAAACAAGTGCCGGATAACATATACATGAGATCACTCTAATAAGGGGGACTCACTCCCTCAAAGATGCCCTAAGGGGACGTAAAGACATGATATGACACTAGGTACATCAATATAACATCATAAGGGGGGGGGCTAGGAGGTACAACATAACTCCACTGGCAACCCCATATACATCAACATAAGATATAACATGTGATGACCAAGGAACACTAGGACGTGTGCCCACAACATAGAAGATGACGCCCCCAATGATGGAGATGAGGATGTGGGGACACCAACAAGTGATGAAGACCATGCCAGAATATGAATAGAGCATCAATAATATGCCTCGAACCATTTTCATGCCATTTCCTTGCCCCACTAAGCCAAATCGATTTCCTTGTGAGCCATTTTCACCTTTTTAATGTTATTTTCCATGGTACCCTGCTGCTGGAAGATAAACTCGTCAAGTACCTGTGCCCAGAACTGAAATCTGAGTGTACTAATGGACTCAGAATGTCCAAATCTACTAGGAATGAGTATTGATACACCATATGTCCATCAAGAAATAGATCTGGAAGCTCATCCATGCCCAAATAATAAAAATATGGCCTGTAACTGTTGATAATAATAAAAATAATGCAAGCCACCATAGAAGATCACTGTTTGGAGCATGCAACCATCTAATGGACACCAAAGGGCCATGAATAACCAAGATCGAACACTGTCGGCCAAACTCATCTCGGAACTTGCTGTTGCTTGGTCAAACTGGGTTGACCAAGTCAAGAATGATCAAAATAATGACCCACACTGAAAATCATTGATCTTGCATGTACAAGTGGATGAAATATGCTCATTTATTTATATTAGCAGCAAGACTAAAGCATTAAGTGGCATTTAAATGGCGATCATGAACATAAAACATCAAAATTAAGTCTGTTGTCCGCCGAGATGCACACCAGCAGCAGAAATCTTCCGAAAGCTGTTCCCTCACTACAAGTGGGGAAGGTGTGGCCTTGGGGGCGAGCAATGAGCCAGGTACTGTCACCTGAATCCCAGCTCCTCCGTTTAGGCTAACTCCTAACGAAGCCAAGGGGGGTAGTCCCTACAAAGAGTTTAACTATGGCTCAATGTGTTTTTTAATGTATGGTGATGCGGATGGGTATTATTTAGGAGTTTTGAAGATGAGAGACACAATAACACTTTGAATAAGACATGTTATCACACAACTTGTAGTTGCCCCTACTGGTATCCCATTTGGGACGGTAGAGGAGACAGGCAACTAAAGAGGTGACCCAAGAGATGCCACGGTTCCCAAGGCAAGGTGGAAGTCACGTCAACCGAGGCACTCTTCGCTTTAGGTCAGGGTGAAACAAGACCTAGGGGGAGACCCTATAACCAATCACAGTTGATTGGACCCAAACAAAGGTTTCTAAGGAGAAGTAAATGAAGAGTTACGGAAACCAATGCAAGGCTAAGTGGACCTAGAAGTTGAGGTATGGTTGAAGGTGGTTTGAGAAATTGTTGGTGTTTCAACCTATGTATGATTTAGGCCACATAATTGGGTATGATGACAAAGTGTAGTACCATATGTTTACACAAGTGGGCCCTATTTTCTTGGGATGTGTGAAATGGCTTTAAGTGGGCCCACAAGGTGAAGCTAAGGTGTGAAATTGGTACTAGATGTTAGGTAATGATTAGATCTATGGATCTAAGTTCATTTTAGGAGTACCCATGTACTAGATCTAGGGTTTGACACAATTCCCAAGGAGTGCGACTTGCTTTGAGGAGGACTAGTGCCTTGTTGGATGGGCTAATGGGGTCAAAAGGTATGTCAAAGTGTAGATCGGGACACCTAGGAGCCAAGTCAAGTGGGCTAAATGAGATTGAATGGTTGGATCTTGCTAGATCTAGGTTTTCATAAAATGACCCTAAGTGGACCACAATTCCTTGAAACAAGGAATTCTACCCCCAAGGCAGATCGTCACAAAATGATACTCTAGACCTAGGTCTCTAGGTATGGCCAATCCAAATCTACAGAAATCTCAAACACCCACTTCCTCAAAGTGGACAAACTCACCTTCCCCAGGTAGTGCGACTTTGCTCAAGGAGGGCTAAAAGAGGGGTTAGGTGGACCAAATCAAGTCCAATGTCTATCAAACTATAGATCCAAGTGGCTTATGCCCCGATCTATGTGGATCCCAAAAACCAAGTCAATCCAAGGGTTAGATCTTAGTAGAGCTGAGTTTTGAGGTGCCAAGAAATTCAAAAGGGGGTTTAACCCCTTAAAACATGGAATGATGTCCACAAGGTAGAATTCACCAAAGTAGGAATCTGGGGGTAGGTTATCAAGTGTGTAGATTACCAATCAAGTGGGATCTCACCTACCCATGTGCTAGATCTAACCAAACAAGCCTCTCTCTAGGAAGTGCGATTTGGGTTCAAGAGGGCTTTTTTGCCTTGAAAAGTGTGTCAATTCTAAGCCAATCACCACCAAACTATAGATCCAACTAGGGGTGGATGCTATAGAGGTGAGTTTTCAATATCTCTTCAAAACCAAGGCTAGATCTAAGTAGATCTAAGAAAAACCAAAAACAAGGGTTTTAATCAATTAGGGTTCTTATGATCTAGAAATTATGGATGATTCAAGGAAGAAGAAGATCATACCTCTTGGAGCATACCTGGATGAAGAGATGAATGCTAGTTGAGACGAGGATTACTTTGCCAAAGATCAAATGGAGAATTCTTGAAGCCCTCTTGCCAAATCGATTTTCCCAAGCCACATGTGATTCCCTCTAACCTGTCAAACCAAGGAGCAAAGCATCAATCAGTTTAACATGTTGAAGGTAGATACAAGCAAGAGAGAGATAAACAAAGAATAGTTGACACAAAGGCAAAACCACTCCTTGTCAAACCAAAACGTCTTCCTCCAAGCTTGAAGGGCAAGCCTCCCCACCAATTCGCACTAGTCCAAAAACGTCCTCTTAACCTGTAAATAAGATATGGCAAATATGCAAGATAGCTACAATAGATCCTCCAGTGCAATGGACAAAAGCATTTACAATCGAAACAACCAACATCCACTCCAATCCAAGCATGTACTCCAAAAGATAGAAATTTTATTCCAAGAGCCAAGAGCCAAAAATCTCTAGATGAATTTTACAATGAGAGGCTCCCTCCTTAAATAGGATGGGGAAAGAGTACAATCCTAACCACTTTTTACATGAGTGGCTAAGATTAAAAGATCAAAAGATCTAATCAACGGCTAACAATAAATCATAACAATACATCACATGGATCACCCAATATAATGATAGCGCCCCCACTAAATGGTACAAAAAGAGGGTGACGTCATCCACTAGAGAAGTATAAGTACCAAAATCCACCTCATAGTGACTAGGACATGACAATATAAGCACATGGTGGGGCTAGGAGGCATCAATCCTTACTAGCTTATCCCCAAGGCACAATAAAATAATAAAATATGTCCAAGATAATATAAATGATCAAATCTGTCCTCAAAATCTGTGATAGACTAGCAGTAAAAGACCTCCTGTGATCAATGTGGGCATACCCACATGGTGAAAACTGGCTGGAAGATAGTGAGATCACCTTGGAAGACCTCTGTGAAAACCAAATGCCAAAACCTTGCCTCAATTGCCCAAATCGATTTCCTCAGTGACCACTTTATCCCATTTTTTAACTGCCTCGGTAACTGTGAAAGTGCCAAAACTGCCTCCTAGGGCATTTGCGCCATCCATCTGAGCCCACCAGGCTCTCCAGAAGGGGGGGTAAATGGTAAAAACAAGTGGTTGGACCACCCCCTTCATCATCAGCGCCCTAGGTGAACTGGCCTCTTAGGGCCCCTGCTGCTCAGGCTGGGAAATCAGCCCCAAATCTGGTCAACAAGTGTAAAACTGCATCAATCACTGTCAGAATTGCCCGGAACTGAAAGATAAGTGTCTCATTGGATCCATAAGACCCAAATCCACTAGAAATGTGTACTCATACACCATGGGTTGCCCTAATGGGCCAACTGTAGGGTCCACCATATATGGACAATGTACAATCTAGTGATCTGAAGTAATAAATAAATCTGCTGAACTGGATCAATCATCATCTGCATCATATGTCCATCATATGATATCATCATCAAGCATCGGGACCATCAATCATCATCAATAGGCATCTATACATGGCCCACATCATCACAGATCCCAATAATGTACAACCAAGGATAAATCACATCAGTAGACTAAGACATGCTTCTCTAATCATTTTCACAGCCTAGCTCCAAGTATAAGATCCATTAAGTGGCATTAATCAAGTTAGCATATTCCGTTGTTATATAAAATTACTTGCACACTAGTTCAAATGACAAACTCACCCATTGGACATGGTCAAACTGCTAGTGAAGGATGAAGGCTAGGAGCAAGGTTGGGCCAAGGGGTTGACTTGTCTAACTTAACTCAAAAATACTTTGGACTGGGAGAAAGGGGAAAGCTACAAACTCTGTGCTGGACAAAATAACACGGGGGATGGCTGTGCCTCACAAATGGATAAGTTGTTCAGAGAGTGCTTATTCAACTTAGGCATCATGTCTACATCAAGTTGATCCAAGTTCATTAGGATCATTCAATTTCATTTCATGGCCTTTTTGGCCTACATAACCCTTCGGATTTCAGATGTGCTGATAAGCACAACTAGTTGCAGCTTGCATCTAGGGCATGTTTTCAAATATATATAAGGTCAGCAATTGTTTAGATATAACTTTCAAGAACCATTGCTTTTTGGACCTTTCTTATACTCTTCGAGGAGTATTTTTAGTTGTTCATCGCTCTTGCCCTTTTTAGTTTCCATGGGTGAATTTATAAGTTTCCATAGGTAGAACATGAGCTTTCAGTTTTAGCCAACAACATCTCAAGTGACTAGGGGGAGTTCGAGCCAATGCCAAACATCGGGACAACCGACCAGAATGATTTAGGCCTACAATCCAACTCACCGAAGGCAAGTTTTGTCACCAACTCAGAGCCGAGACACTGAATATACAGGGATGCAGTCCAAACACAGAGGTAGAAAAATGGGAAAGTCCTTGGTATCAGAAAGTCAAATGAGACAGGTCAAGGTTTAAAGTCAAATAGGAAGGTCATGTATGGATGGAGTCAAGTGAATATGGAGCCTACACTAGCAGACAACTAGTGTCAGGAAAGACCATATCTATGTAAGGTGGAAAACCAATGGGTTTTGTTAAATGACCTAAATGTGCAAGCAATTGTCCATTTTATGATTTATAGTTCATTTTAAAAAGTTTGCCACATCAGGAGTAATATACCAAGCAGATGCTGTAAACATGATTAAATCAACAAGATAATAATCCACAATCAGTGAATCATATCCATAGATCATACAATATCATCATAATAATCATCATGTACCATCTGAAACACTGTTGAAATACATCTCTAAGCACTGAATTGAAACTGTATGGGATAAAGGGTCACATCGGTCATCAAATCTGAACTGTCAAGGCTCAGCCTTGACACAAGGTCTAACATAAATCTGAATAATATACTGCTCTGATCATGAGTGATCCAAAATATATAGCCATGCTCTGGAATAATGGAAGCTCTGGAATGTGCAGATATCTGCTGAACAAGGATAGTAGCCCTGCTACTATAGTGTGATAACAAGACACAAGATAACACAATCCACGTTGCAAGATATAGATCACAACAGAATATGAAGACTTGGAAATTTTAAATAGCATCCACAATATGATTCAAGATATACTGATCAACAGTTCGAATTAAGGTAATACATATAAGTTTTGAAGACCAGTGCCCTATGGAGTCAAACAAATATAGTGCTTGGGGATGCTGAAATGTAAGTCTCAATAGTAGCTGTTTGTGAGATCGTTGTGCAAATTATCTTGGTAAATTAAAAGTTTTAGTGGTCTTGATTATTAGGATAAGATCAATCAAGGCAAGCAAAGAGACCGGAAAGTTATACTTTCAGTGGCTATTCACGGTGATCTGACGGACCGTCCAATTATCAAGAGGATAAGTGTCCAATGTTTAAACCACCCTCGAAGTCTGAACAACGGCACTCCGGCTCCACCTCCCAAAATAGCACTTAAGTATTTATCGAAAGCAACACCGGTTCGTTGGTTTGTGGGGTACAATTTTATTATGGTATAGAAGTTTATCAAATCTAACACCTTTCTGAGTACTAGCCCAACCCTTTCAGGTTGGCAGAGCATACGGGTGTTAGATAGCAACCAAGATAAATTATTATGGGGATGTGAGTTGAAAGTTTTTATTATTACTTAAGCACACAGTTCATCTCTCCGACAGAGAGTGCTCTTGACTTTGTCTTATGACAAGGTTCAAGAGACTTATTTAATCTATATGCCCTAATGCAAAGGGAAATGCAAACTAAAGATGCTCTACGACAGAGAGTGCTCTTGACTTGGATTACTGCAAGTTCAAGAGGCTTTGTTGTTTATTAGAATAGAAGCAGCGTGCATGTGAAGAAAAGTACACTTTTTAAAGTAAACAAATAATTGAAAGAAGTAAAAAGTACACACTTTCTAAGGCCAAAATTAACAACTAACCATGAAATAAACAACAAGGTGGGATCAACCTCCGAACAAAGTGATCACTAGAACCGCTAGTCCCGATCACCTTCCAGCTAGCTGGATGTCCGCAAGGATGCTAACGGGGAAAGAGAAGTAGCCACAAAACTATGTGGCACTTGGGATGAAATCCCAAGATTACTATCTCAAGTCAAGACTTGGAAGAGAGTTTAATCTAAGTACAGAAATTAACTTTAATCTAGAAAACTTGAAGTAAAACTAATTAAGCATGCATGAAACAATCTTCCCCAAATGGGGAAAGAGAAAAGATGTGTGGGAGGCCTTATCCCACCTAGCCTTTTTATTAAATGGATTACAATTGCCTTTGGGAGTTAAACCCTTGAAAGGTCTTTTTGAGAGAAGCAAAAACAACTTAGTGAAACAAAACTTGAAAGCCCTTGATGGCTAATACAAAAGGAGAGTGGTTTTGGTTCTATGATTTGGTTTAAGTATTCTCCTTGAATGCAAATTTGCTCTTCTTTGAATCCTGTCTTCACAAGTATTTCTTCTCTTTTCGAGACACCTACACAAGCTTATCCAATCCTCAACAAGCACCCATTAAAGGTTAGTGAAAAACAAACTTTGAAACCTGGTGTAAAGAACTAAGATCTAATCTATATGCAAACAACTTTTTCAATGCAAGCTTTTGAGATTATAAAATGAGATCTAAGGTATCCTAATGCTACTTTTAAAAAACGTGAAGCTAAAAACTACCTTAAAGATCCAATCTACAAACTTTAATAAACAATTGCAAAACTTAGATCTTGAAATGAGATTTAGACTATAGCAAAAATGTAAGATCTAAATCATGAAATAATCCTAACACTAAACAATCTTACTCTTCGTTTTTGTTTATGCTTTTGTAGGTGGATGAAAGGGAAGAAGGGAAAGATAAGGATGAGAAGGGATGGAGAGGAGGAACAAAAGCAATGAGGGGAGAAGACTAGGGGAGACAAGAAGAGAAGGAAGAGGAGGACGAGAGGAGAAAGAAGAGGAAGGAGAGGAGGACGAGAGGAGAAAGAAGAGGAAAGACGAGAGGAGAGAGGGGGATAAAGACGAGAGGAGAGGAGGAGCAAATGGAAGAAGGAAGAAGAGGAGCGAAAGCAAGGTAGAGAGAGGAAAAAGATGGGTTTGAAGAGGCAAACGAGAAGGCAAAAAGCCAAGCAAGCCGAAAACCAAAGGCAAACTAGGCAATGACCAAACTTGGGTAGGAATAGGGCTTTGGATTTCCACAGTTTAGACAAGTAGATCAAGTAACTGATTTAGAAATTTGTTGAAAAAAATTGACGGATGAAGCAAGATCTCCTTGTTTCCTAAGCTTATAAGGTTGAAATTCTTTGGCCACAAGCAGAGTGAAGATGAACCTACAAAGATCTTATACTTTGGAAGATACCTGCAAGACAAATATGCTCAAGCGAAAAGTATAGACTTATAATTGCATGTGCTAGATTGTTAGCCTTCTTGAAATATAAATCTAAAACTTGAAATTCCTAAGCACATAAGTAATATACAATATCACCTTGTTATAAGATGATGTATGGCCACCAAGAGCCTCCACAATTTGACCTCCAAAGTCACAACTTTATTAAATGATAAACCAGTTACAAATCCTCCAGAGTTTCTTTGCTAAATAATCCATGAGGAATGAGGAGAAAAGCCCTCATTATATAACAAAAGACAAGCACTAAGCTACCCTAATTCGAATTGGCATGATGGAAGCCAATGGCACCTAACACAAGTCGAATTCCTAATCAACATCTAATAAAATCCAAGTTAAGCCAAGCATTGGGGTGGTAACTCCACCAACAACCTCGAGTTGTATTGAATGAGATGAGGAGGTGGCCTCCACCTAGGCAAGGTGCCCCTCATCTCCACATTGGAAGTATCTCCCACCAAATAAACATTTGCCATGTGGTAAATTTGAGCTCCCATAGAGATTGACGTGACCAAGCATTGGAGATGGCGTGAGGATTTGGTAGGTGCTTGGAGTTTGACTACAATTCGATTGCAATCTTGGTAGTTGAGAGTGGGAGGTGGCCTCCACCTAGGCAAGGCGCCCCCACCCCTATTTAATGTAACTCAACACCAACCAAAACTCATTTAATAACCTTTCCACATCACCAATTCGAGTTTTGCATGCATGGAGGGCAAATTCTCTTGGATTTAATCTCTTGTGTTGACTGGATACTTCATTGAATTTGATTGGAGATGACTAGAACCTTCATTAATGCCCAATGCCATGTCAATTAGCCTTTTATTTTAATCCATTTGGATTATTTTGGAGAGATTTGGATTATCTCCAAATATTCAATTTTTAATATTTTAATTAATAATTTCTCTGTAAATGGTTTTTTTGAGAAATTATTAATTATGAGGCTGAATTGACATTCGAAACTTAGGATAAACTGGACCGGGGATCATGAATGATTTTTGGCTTAAGGTTGGAGCCTTCAATCACTGAATTCAGATCCTGGATGAATGACATATTACAAATTGAAATTTTTCCATTTAAACTATGGAAAAATTTATTAAAATTTTAAAAAATAATTAAAACCCAAATTCAATGCCTCCGGTAAAATTTTTTTGAAATTTTTTCCGAGGGTCCTAGGGACCTAGGACATGACCAAAACCTATTCTAATAGTGTCTAGTAGGCTTATATACATCAGTTGGACTCTAATAACCCCCCATGGCTAAAATTTTCAAAATCGGGCATTCCAGCTTTGGAGGAAGCAGGAGAAAACCTCATCGATTATAGCTCGGCTATAGGCAAAGTATAATTGACAAGGGAAAAAACTCCCTGGAATACCTTAGTTGCTTAATCAAGTCATGGGGAACCGAGCCACTTAGAATCCTACTAACACACTTTATTACAAACCTCTTGGGGCCATGGTCATGTCGACTGAAAATAAAAACTGGCTAGCCAAAATTGGCTAATTATTGTCATCTGAAACCCAGATACTCTGGAAGTGAACGCTGATGTGTTCCAACACTAGTGGCTCAATAAGGTTTCAACTATTTGTACAAAATAGGTGATAACAGAGTCTAGATCAAAGCAATCAGTCACTACAAACAAAAGCCTCAAGTGTATACTCATTTACAGACTTGACCATTTTGCTAATTATAGGTGAAGGTGGATGAAACAAGGCTAGGCCCAAGGGTTTGACTTGACATCCTCAACACTGTGACTTCTAGGACAAAGGGGAAAAGGGAAACCACCTATACATATGCTGGATAGAAGACACTAGGGGATGGCGGTGCCTCACAAATGGGTAGAGTGTTGAGAGTGTTTCCAAGAGAGTCTAGACAAGCAACCTTTATTGCATTTGATTTATGGTCAGCTTTTGCACACTTTAAGATTTACATTTAACCTTTAACTTTTTTGATCAACTTTCACTAGCCATCCTCCAAGAGCAGGTGCCGTAAAAAGCCTTGCGGGCCTCAGATAATGACTTGGTCTTACCGCCATTGCCTGCCACCGTCCATAGGTGCGATGGAGTTACCACCCTGTTGCCCTGTAGGGGCAAACGACCTTACATCATACAAAGGATGAGTGCGCATCCCTTGGTAATTGATTAGCTATGGAAGACATTTTATTTATTTGCATTTAGTGTTTAGCAACACTGTTTTTGCTGACTTTGCATCCATTTAGATATGACATTTAAGTTCCGATGCTTCAGTGTCTAAAGAGACTTATGTTAGGACTACTTGCTTTCGAGGACTAAAGGATAACATCCTAGTGACACATGCCACACACTCCAGAGCCGAGACACAGGTAAACATGGAGTTTATCCAACACAGAGGCATAAGTGGGGGGAAGTCCTCGATATCACTAGTCAAGGTGTAAGTCAGGATCATATAAAAAACGGAAGATAACGAATGGATGAGGAAAATGACAAGATGATACCATGACTAGGAAAGATCCTAATGGGGAAATGACCAAGTCCATACTATAACAAGGGAATGACCAATGAGTATACACACGAACCTCTCACTCAAAGCAACTGAATCACTTCTACTCTAAACCATCAAATAAGAGCAAGATAGAATATCACCAATGCGTAGCCACCATATACCCAGTCCAGCTACTAAGATAATTAAACGAGCAAAATAAACATCCAAATACATAAACCATATACCTGCTGGGTCATATACCTGCAGCTGCAACTTGTAACATCTGGAGAACACTAGAACACTGCTACTGTGTACATCATGGGCACTATCATCATCTCTGCTCTGTAAGGTGAAAAATGGCTAACTCAGTCATCGATCTGGGGTCATGAGGCTCAGTCCTGACACGAAACTGAATGTGTACATGCTCTGGGCCCACTAAATATAAGAGTGATCATCATCAAAACTCCTCTCAGCTACTGATCTCGGCATAAGATAGCAAAGGACTAGCTCAGGAATGTGCTCAAAACTGGTATGCAATCACAGTAGCCCCTGCTACTATGGATGTGACAACAGGCACCTTTTGCAACACTTTACCATTAGAAATAATTTACAATCAGGGAAGCAACAGATAACATTTCAATGTTCATACAGGAAAGAATACTTGCAATGATATCTAGAAGAGTAGCAGTCACTAGTGGCATAGAACAGACTGAATCAAAGCTGTAGCAGTTACTATTAAAAAATATGTAGCAGTCACCAGTGGCATAGAACAGAATGAATCAAAAGGATGACCCCCAAATTGAGAGGGATTTCTAGGTTAGAGATAATGTTTCTGTTTAACTGAAGTTTTACAGACAAGTGCTATGAAAGGGTCAAAAAGAGAGGATTAGACAAATTAGCCTTGAGTCGATTAGCTTTACAGCATGTGCTGAAAAGTTACTTTTGCTTTGAAGTGACAAGCATGTCACATGACATGTGAAATTTTCCAGGAATCTTCTCCAAAGTTGTTGACTGCTAGAAAATCCTGAGAGCTTGCCCAAGGTTATAATTTAGTTATAATTTGCTAGATGAAGCTCTGTTGCACTATCCTGGTTGACCTTTCAGTAGTACTTTTGGAAGAGGAATGGACAGCTTTCCTATTCAAAGCTTCTACACTAAAGAGAAAGAGGTGAATCTTTTTCTGAGGTTGCATTCCTACCTATTAGTGAGTTTAATAAACGACATGATATTGAATTTATCCATCCAAAACAGTCTATTCATAATGATTGGCCTCAGTTTAGATATCTGTAACTATCTTATACAGTATGTGCTTGTGCTAATGAACACCTGTTTTAAAATTGTATGTTGAGCCACAAATGACGATGGGCATGTGGGCTAGAGTTTAAAATATCATGCAACTTCTTTTAATGTTTTCTTTGAATAAAAAACCTCTAGGGAAGATAACTGAGCCCCTTTCTGAAGGTTAGCTAAGCCATAGTCACTGGATTGGCTAAATTCCACTCACTTGGAAGTGGACTGTGACAATGTCTCGTTGTTGAAGTGTTAGCACTGTGTATTAATGCTCTTGCAATTTTGTTATCGCTCCGTTGCATGTTCCTTGATAGAAATATTCCTAATTATTTTTAGCTGAATCATTTTTTTATTTGATGGTAAACTGAAATTTCACCAAGGCCTCGTGAATGCTAATGTTATTTGTGCACACTTACTGGTTTCTGATGAATTTGTATTTCTGAATGATTATGCAGGGCCCAATCATATGATGATGGAGGTATGCTCTTAATTTAAACCATTTTTGTGGCTTATAGTTGTAGTGTTGTCATTTCTTCAGAGAATACTTTTGGCATGCCAAGGGGAAGAAGACTTCTATTGGCATATTTCTTGGGAAAACCTTTCACAAGCATTTAGCTTTTGGGAAAGAGAACTTTATTGTGAAACTCTTGGTTAGAGGTTCTTATAATAATGTTTAGTCATTTGAAAAGTTCTAACTCGATCAAACTATTTGCTTGGCTCTTGAAAGGTTTGGAATCCTCTTGGTATAGTTGGAGTAATTAGCGCATTCAACTTTCCATGTGCTGTACTTGGTATGTGCCACTGACTCTTTGGAAGAGATACTTTAAGAGGATGATTTGCAAATTTAGTTGAAGTGATCTGTTAGCAACGCAAATAACAGATGAATACTTTTGAGAGCTTTAAATTTTGGACTGCAAATTTTTATTTCCGATTCAGAGTTAATTGGGATGGTATTTGTGAAGTTCTCCAATGTTAGCATGTTCAATTTAGTACTCTTATCATGGAAGATATTTCTGATGATATTAAATTGTGACCCAAATATCAACCTACTGTTAATCCTGGCTCCTTACAGTTAATAATGGTAAGACTGGAAAGAAGCTGGCGGCTGCAACAATGTGGATTTTCTTGTTTTCAATCAAAATTTGTGGCCCAATCTTTTTTCATGGAATTGTTACTAGAAAATGCCTATGTTAGCAAAACATTGAATTGATAATGAATCTGTTAAATTGATCATTGGCAATTGCCCCCTTAATTCTAGCTTGCTATGGAGGGATAATGTATGTTTCAATTTATATGATCATCAAATTAAAAAGAAACCCTTTTATTTATACTCGGAAAAGATTTTTGTTCACTCAAATTTTGATGTGATGCCATATTTTGTCTAATAGTCTGTTTTATTGTCTAGTGACATTTATCTTATTGGCATTGTAATTAAAGCCCACATGGTTGATAAAGTTATGATGTACTTGAATGTTGTAAATCACTTTATGAGCCCATATGGTTGATAAAGTTATGATGTACTTGAATGTTGTAAATCACTTTATGAGCCGCGCTACATTTCAAACTAGCATGTGTGATTAAAGCCCAAAAGAACGATGCTAGCCCAACCTCAACCTAGAAGGGTTACCTACTGTCACCTCAATAACTCCCTCTCTACACTTTAGATTGACTCTTCTCCAACTGAAGGGGGGCTTCCCTATGATAAGATTGCTAAGGCTATGACAATAAGGTACAAGGTTATATGAATTGATAGCTTAGCAAAACTATTCGTCTTTTTGTAGTGTATTAAAATAAAGGATGATGAAGGGACCACGAGACTAGTGCCAATCTAACAAGGGGCAAATGGAGTCAAGGGGGTGGTCCAAGAGGGAAATTTCATGAATGGTTAGGGCAACTAGGGCTGCATACAAATACTAGAAGAAAACCCTATAATGTTGAAAAATGAGTGGCAGAATTCGACTAGGAGGGCCCAAGGAGGTACCGCATTAAAACATTGTCAATTAGGATGTGTATTATGCAGCATAGTTATATATATCGCTGATATATCGGCCGTATCACGATATATTGCTCAACAATCACCTCGGCGATATATCGCCATTAGAAAATCGTGACACTTTCCGATATTTTAAAGTGTCGCGACATGAATACCACACGATATTTTAGGTAAATGTTGCGAGTTGATGGAAAGTGTCGCCTTGCCAAGAAAAAATACCGATTTAGAGGATAAAAGGCCGTGGGTCATTTTTTGGGTTTCATTTCACATTGTTGAGGAAGCTACATCAGTCCACGGGGGTTTTGAGATGGTTTCCAACAAGAGAACAAGGGCCTACAGGACGACTTGTAAACGATTGACATGCCAGACTCCATTCAAGTTAGTTTACGGACAAGAAGCGGTGATGCCAATGGAGTATATTGTCCCAAGTCTCCGCATTGCAGCAACCACAGGAATGAGCGACGACGGAGCAATTGAAGAACGGTTGGCGCAATTAGTACAACTTGACGAGGACAGGTTTATCGCAGGATTCCAGCAATAGGTAGAAAAGGATCGACAGAAGGCTTGGCACGATCGCCACATCAAGGCCAAGCACTTCCAGCGTGGAGATATGGTACTATTGTATGACAATAATTTTCCAGCATTCAGGTAAGTTGCAGATGCATTGGTTGGGTCCCTATATTATAAATTTTATCACTGACGGAGGTGCAGTACAGTTACAAAAGCTAGATGGGACCTAAGTTGCGGGGAAGCGCTCTCCCCCCTCTCGCCCCCGCTCCGGAAGCTAGCTTCCGGCCGAAGCTAGGCGGAAGCTAAGCATAAGCGCGCTTCGCTTTCGCTTCCGGGCGGAATCGATTTTGAGAAGCGCGCTTCGCCCAAAAAAAAATCGCTCCCTGCCACTGTGTGAGAGCGTTCAAGAATCGATCCGAAGCGTCGCTTCCGGATCGATTCCTCTTCGCTTCCGTTTCGCTTCCGACTCGCTTCCTTCATCGATTCCGGATTTTAAAAAACGATTCGGTCGCTTCCCGAAATCGATTCTCAGCGCTTCCTCGGACGATTCGCACAAACCCGCGATTTTTTGGTTGAGTTGGAGCTCGTGGGGTCCACGCTTGGGGTTTTGGAGGGGGGAATAGGGCTTTGAGGTATAAAGCCCTCCTCCACACTCCATTTTGTCACTTTCATTTGAGAAGAGAAGAGAAGAGAGGAGAGGAGAGGAGAAGAGAAGAGAAGAGGAGAAAGAGGAGAAGAGAAGAGGAGAAGGTGCCATTGGAGATTGAAGAAGGTTGGAATCTTGGATGCTTGGAGCCTTGGCAAGTTGGCACACTCACTACCATTGGAGTCTTGGACATCCAAATAGGTAGGCTCTAAACCCTTTCTTGTTGATTTGCTTTGTGTTTGAAGTTTGAACTTGAAGTTTTGATGCTTGAGACTTGAATTTTTTAAGCTTGAAATTTGACTAGAATCTAGAATGTCATTGTAAATGTTCCTCTCCTACTCTTTCCCATGCTTTCTCCATCATTTCTATTGCAGGGCAATAGGTTAAACTCTAGTTCCACTTCCAACTTCCAAGTCCAACAAACATGATGATGGGTTTATGGTTTCTTTTGTTGGTTCCATTTGTTGTTTTGATGATGTTCATTGAAAACCGGAGGAGGAATGAGGGAGAGGGAGATGATGAAGAAGTGGGTAGTGGCACATACCGTGGAGAGGAGGAGGGAGGGGAAGAGGAGGAGGAGGAGGAGGAGGGAAACCGAATGAAAACCAAGGAAGACACAACACCCTTATGGAAATATGTCACCAAGCAGGGAGGAAGCAAGGGGGGTGGAACCGCCAAATTTGGTTGCCCCCATTGTGAAAAGACTTACACGGGTTCATATACCCGTCTGAGAAGACATCTATGTGGGAACATGCCATGTGATGAAAACAAAACTGTAGGAGTTTGTGTTTGCAAAAGTGTGACATCAACACAAAGAGCCATGTATAAGAAGGAAGAATTTGAAGCACAAAACAAATCAAAAGCAAGGTTTGACCATGACCCCTCAATGAACTCACCGATAGCTAGAGGCCCATCCACCCAAGGTAGTGGATTCTCACCCCCTGGGAAACGCAGGACAATATCAGATTTCCTTGACACCAACGGTAGGGATGATGTGGATGCAAGAGTGTTCCGGTTTCTCTATGCATGTGGCATACCGTTCAATGTCCTTCGCTCACCCTATTGGCATGAAATGGTAGATGCCATTCGCACTGCTCCAGCAGGATACAAGAGCCCAGGGTATGACAAAGCTAGAACTGTGGGGCTTGACAAGGAAAGAGCCAAGATCCAAAATGCTTTGGGGCAATTCACAAATGCTTGGAATGAGTATGGGGTATCAATTGTATCAGATGGATGGACAAATGTAAAAGGCAAGCCATTGATAAATGTTCTTGGTGTGTCTGCTACTGGTGCAGTCTTCCTTTCAGCCCATGACTACTCAGATAAATTCAAGACTGGCATAAACATTGCAAAACTCCTACTCAAAACCATTGAATCTATTGGTCCATACAATGTCATCCAAGTCATAACCGACAATGCTGCTAATTGTAAGGCAGCGGGAGCAATCATTGAAGATAAATACCCCAACATATTTTGGTCTGGGTGTTTGGTTCACACAATGAACGTTTTGATGCACGACATCATTAAGTTGAAGGAAAATCAATACAAATGGATTGGTGAATTGTACAAAAAGGGCAAGAAGATGATAAGATTTATAACCAACCATAGCAATGCCCATGGCATTTTCCGCAGTCACTCAAAGTTGGAGCTATTGAAGATAGCAAAGACTAGATTTGCTAGCTACTACCTCACTTTCAGGCGCCTTTTGAAGGTAAGAGAGGCATTAGCTAGCATGGTATCAAGTGAGTCATGGCAGGTCTTGAAAGATAGGTGTACATCCGCATCTGAAAGGCTTGATTTTCAGGAGGTGGAAGAAACAGTTCTTGATGCGGGATTTTGGGCAAGTGTCAAGTATGTTTTGCAGTTCACAAAGCCCATATATAACATGATTCGGTTTGCAGATACAGATAAGCCGGTGATTGGGGAGGTGTATGAGCAGATGGATAGCATGCTGGGTCAAATTAAAGATATTGTTGAACAGAAAGATCCCATCTTGTATGACCATATTCATGAACATGTGGTCAAAAGGTGGGAACATCTCAATGTTCCACTGCATGCCTTAGCGTATGTATTAACACCAAAATATTATTCTCCATCTTGGTTGGCCAAACCAGCACCTGGGGGTGGGGTTAGGAGAAAGCCCCACACAGATCCAGAGGTACATCTTGCGTACATGACTGCTATAGACAAGTTGGTCCCTGATTTAGAGGAATGTGACATATTGCGCAGTGAATTAAGCAAATACCTCAGTGAAGTTGGTCCATTTGGTACTTTGCATGCAATCAGAGATCGAGATAGGGCGCCTCCTATCGAATGGTGGAACATGTATGGCTCAACATGCCAACGCTTGTATAGATTGGCTGTTAGAGTGCTTTCACAGGTGGTTAACAGTTCCTCTGCAGAAAGGTGTTGGAGCACCTATAGCTTCATCCACTCAGTGAAAAGAAATCGATTAAATGAAAACCGAGCAGAAAGCTTGGTTTATGTACATTACAACTTGAGGTTGTTGACTCATTATTGTGAGCGTGCCAAAACTGATAGATCATATGTCACTTGGGACAACAATCCGAAGGAGCATAACTTGGAGGATGGAGCCATAGCTTTGGAGCGCTTGGAGGAAGAGCTTTTGGGCGATGAGGATGACGCATATGCAGTACCACTACCAATGGCGCCGCCATCTTCTTCCTCGTTTCCAGATGCACCATCTTTGCCTAGAGGTTCACGACCTCCATCTGCATCAGTGAGGGGGGGTCGTGCAGGATCGAGTCTTGGACGTGGCTCAGCAGTGGTGGCTGCTGGGGATGATAATCCCACTCCCGTTGTTCAGAGACCACGAGAAAAGAAAATGGAAATTTCTCGTGGCAAGAGGAAACATCCATGATTCCATAAAATCTACTTTTCTTGTATTTTCTTGTTTACAGTACTTTCAAGTTTCGGCACTATTGACTCTTTTATATTTATTATCATATATTTTGTAAACATTACATGGCATTTCAAGTTTGAAGTTTTATGTTGAACCTACGGCCTACCTTTGAATTTGAAGCTTTAAGGTTGAATCTTGATGTTATAACTTATGGAATCATGGATATTGGACCTATGGTTGATGAAATCATGAATTCACTAGTAAATGATAATGATGATTGATGAATGATGTTATATGGTATTATTGTTTATTTCATGCTTTTCAATGATTAATGATGTTATATGATGTTATCTGATGGTTGATGAACTTCTACTTGCATTTGTTGACATATATGCATCAAAATATATAAAAAATATATATTATATAAAAAACGCTTCCGGAACGCTTCCTAACCGGAAGCTTTTGAAAATTTCGCTTTTCGCTCTCGCTCCCGCTCCCGCTTCTCGCTCCCGCTTCTCGCTCCCGCTCCCGCTCCCAAGTGACCTTGGATGGGACACTATTGACAAATCTAGTGAATGGAAGGCGATTGAAGCCCTATCGCCATAGTCAGGCGCATAGCGACTAAAACAGGGTTCGCACCAGTTAAAAAAAAAAGAAAAGACGTTGGAGATCTGTCGACTGCATGGGGTCTATACAATATTAGAGGAAAGAGTAAGCGACGAAGGGTGAAGCTTGTCGACGGTTAGCACGTGCAAGTCAAATCAGTTAATAAGCACAACAATTAAGCATCGACGAAAGGCGGCGGAGACGGATGGTGACACACTCGATGACAAAATGTGGTAAATCAGTGAAAGATTCGACGAATGACTTGGTAATCATTCCTCAAAAATGACATGATGGATAGGGACCAAGCGAGTTAAGTTATAAATACCCAACCAGATGGATAGATAGCATTATGAAGAGTTATTGAGCTGAATGTGCGACTCTGAGGAAGTTGCAGAGTAAAGAAGTGAGGATAGAGGGGTAAGAAAGTTGCAGAGTCAAGAAGTGAGGATAGAGGGGTAAGGAAGTTGCAAAGTAAGGAAGTGAGATTAGAGGGTTGTGATGGTTCACTTCATTTCCAGCGGAAGCACCCAAGGAGCGCTAAGGGCGAAGACAACAAGTGTTCATGAGCAACTGACAGATGAAGATGTGCAAACAATCCGGAAGAAAAGAGATGAAGTCTCACCTGAGATGTCTAAGCAAAATTCAGTTGTTGGAAGAAAAGCGGGTATGTTGACCGTAGAAGCACGAAGAGCAAGGGTACTCCGGGTCCAGCGAAGGATGATCAAATTCGCGAAACGAATGTCCCGGAACCAGAGTGGCCAGCATAATGTCCAGCGAAGGATGATCAAATTCGTGAAACGGATGTTGCAGAAGCAGAGTCGTCGGCACAATATCCATCGAAGGATGATCAAATTCGCGAAACGAATGTGCCAAAAGCAGAGTCGTCAGCGAAGGATGATCAAATTGGTGAAACAGAGTTGTAGCAGAGGCGTCCAACTGAGGTGGCTTGAGGGCGAGCCACAAGTTTGTGTTGGGGGCGTGTTGGCACGGGGTTAGAGTGCAGAAGATGCGGAGCCGACATCGACGAAGGGGTCATCAACGAAGGAAAAGGACCATTCGTGAAGGACAAGAAGCCGACGAAAGCGGAAGTTTTGGTCCATGTTAGTTAGAATTGGTCATTGGACCATTTTGTAACCGCCATAGGCATCTATAAATATAAACACAATTGTATTAGATAGGCATCGAAGTAAGATTGAAGAATCATTGGATAAGTTGATGTATTTTGTCTGCCTTCGGCAGTCTTGCTCGGAATATATGAATCTGTGTTAAGTTGCTCAGAATTGTTATCTGTGAAGTTCATTCCACAGTCCTTTTTGATGAGTTAATGAATGAGGATGTTCGGCTATGTCTCTATTCTGTGTTTTTTATTTGTCGGCATGAGTTATACTGTGTGCTTTCCATTTGTCGCGATGTTATGAATGATATCTTGTGATTCTGCTGTTGTGTTAATTGGTAATTTTGGTTGATATGAGTTATATTGCACGTTCGAATTGCTAGTATAATGCGAAGACAAATCTCTGGTTTCTATAGCGACTGAGTAAGAGTTAACGCATGTCTTCTCCTTACTGTGGAAACTTGGTTCCTGCAGCCCCCTTAGACATCTCGGGTGAGACCTCACTCGCTCTGCGGGTGTTGCTGGAAAGGGTAAAACCTTTATGGGCCGATGATTAAGGGTGTCTGGTTGGTATTTGTTGACAATGGTGCGAAGTGAATCCCTGTCGACAGAACTGTGTCAACAGTCACTGTTCTGCAGCTCTGCTAGTGCTCAGTGCCAGATCATGGTTGCCGTAGCTAGTGCTCAGTGCTAGTGTTCCCGTCTCTCGAGCAACCCGTCTCCACTCTGTCTATTGAGCAACCTGTCTCCGTGTGGAGGCTCCAGGTTAGTATAGAGTTAAAACTGTATAGTGTATACTGTATACAAAATTTAAAATGCAATTTTTTTAAATTTTTTTTTGTTTATAAATTATTAAATCATAGCATTTTTTTTAGTATTTTTGGGTTATAATTTAGAACTTATAATTATAAATTATATAATTTTAATTTTTAACTGTTTTTAAAATGTATTTTTAAATTTCTTTTTTTGGGTTATAAATTATTACATTATAGCTTTTTTAAAAAATTTTTGGTTATAAATTATAACTTATAATTATAAAATTATAAATTATATAATTTTAATTTTTAACTGTTTTTAAAATGCAAATTTTTAATTTTTTTCGGGTTATAAATTATTAAATTATAGTAGTTTTTTTAATTTTTAATTTTTTGGTTCTAAATTATATAATTTTAATTTTTAACTTTTGTTTAATTTTAAATTTTAAATTTATATTATAAAATTTAAAATTTAAAATTAAACAACAGTTAAAAATTAAAATTATATTATAAGTTTTTAAGTTTAATTTAATTGGTAATTAATTTTAATTTTATAAGTTTTTTTATGGGTAATGGCCTGTGGCTTCCTTGTGGCTGAGTATCTTAGCCACATAAGGATTGTGGGCTGAGATACTCAACCACAGGGCCTCTTTGTGGTCCATGTGGCTGAGTATCTCAGCCCACAGTCCCTGTGTGGCTGATATACTCAGCCACAAGGCAGCCACAGGCCATTTGCCATAACAATAAATTATAAATTTAAAATTAAACAATGGTATAAAATGATAGTAATCAGTGCTTTTTTTTCATTTTTTTGTTATAAATCTAAATTTAGATTCTTAAAACATTAATATAGAACATATTCTTTTTGGCAATCTAGATTCCATGGCACCTAAGGCTAGAAGGCCTCTTGATCCGAGATGGAAATATTGTGTCCAGGCGAATCCCAATGATGACCACAAGGTCATTCGAAGTTTTGCTCCACCCTAATGCTTGGGGGCATAAACAGGATGAACAGGTTGAAGTACCACCTAGCAAGAATTGTCTACAAAGATGTGGTGGTTTGTGACAAATGCCCCGATGAAGTCACAACATAAATGGTAGCTGCTTTGGATGCCATTAGAGAACAGAGTGAAAAGAGGGCAAGATGCAAGTTTGAAACTTCAATGCTAGGTAGATCTTCGATGGGACCACCAAATGCAATCCCAAGCACATGAGGGTCCACATCAGCTACTGCATCAAACAAAAGTGTAACTTCTTCTTTCTTCCTTCCTCGTACAAGTCTAGGATCTCAACCATCCTTGGAGAGCTTTAATGAAAAGAAGAAGAAAGAGGCAGATATGGCAGTGAGGAGGTTTTGGTACCATGACAACCTTTCATTTAACTATGCAATGTCTTATTTTTATCATCCCATGGTAGATGCCATTGCAGGTGCTGGCCCTGGATACAAAGCCCCCTCCTATAATGCACTTCGGTGTAAAGAGCTAGATGAGGAGCTCGAGTGCGTTAAGGAACAATTGGAGACCATGGAAGTTTAAAAGTTGCACAGTTCTATCTGATGGGTGGACAGATCAAAGGGGTAGAACAATCATCAATTTTGTTATAGCTTTCCCTAAAGGAACCATGTTCCTAAGATCCATTGATGCATCCTCGCGTGTAAAGGATGCAAATCTGATTTTATCATTGTTGTCTGATGTTGTGGAGGAAGTTGGGGTAGCAAAGGTTGTCCAGGTAATCAAGGACAACGCTGCAAATTATGTGGCAGCTGGAAGGTTGCTTTCTGCAAAATACCCCACCATTTTTTGGACTCCATGTGCTGCCCATTGCATAGACTTGATGCTGGAGGACATCAGAAAGATGGAATGGGTGCAAGCAGTTGTGCAAGAGTGCAAACAAATAACCAAGTTCATTTATAACCATGCTTGGGTGTTGAGCCTTGTGAGGGAATACACAAAGGGTGAACTTAGGCGCCCTGCTATCACATGGTTTGCCACAACCTTTCTTTCCCTCCAAAACCTTCTGAATGATTACCAAGCTTTGAGATGGATGTTTTGTAGCCAGGAATGGATATTTTGGAAAGATATCACAAAGCCATATTTAGTTGTTGTGAAGCTGTCTCTCTTAGGAGATGGTTTGTGGGAGAAAGTCATTGAGATTGTCAGTTTCACTGAGCCACTTGTAAAAGTATTGAGGATCATGGATGGAGAGAAACCTGCAATGGGATACATCTATGAGGGCATGGATAGGGCCAAAGAGGCCATCAAGAGTTTCTACAAGGGGGATTCATCAAAATATCTCCCTATATGGAAAATTATTGATTCCAGGTGGGACAGGCAACTACATTCACCATTGCATGTAGTCGGAGCATATCTCAATCCAAGCTTATTCTATCATCCAGATTCTAGCATTCAAAGAGATCAAGAGGTGATGAGAGGTGTCGTGATATGCATTGAGAAGATGTTCTCGGATCCAGAAATTCAGGACAAAATCAACTTGCAACGTGATATGTAACAAAGAAGCACCTGGCATGTTTGGATTCAACTCAACCCAACAACTCAAGGACAAGAAAATGCCATGTAAGCTTCAATTTGTAAAAACTAAATTCTTAGACTTAGAACTTAGCTTGTCGTTGTTTTTAACTTTTACAACCCATTGGTGGATAGATTGTGGCACTGAAGCACCACAATTACAAGAATTCGCCATCAGAGTTCTGAGTCAACCCTGCAATGCTTCAAGTTGTGAGCGCAATTGGTTGGTATTTGAGCACATCCACAGCAAAAAGCAGAACAGGTTGGAGCATGAGAGGTTAGAAAAGTTGGTTTTCATCTACTACAACCTTCGGATGCTCACAAAACAAATGCAACCGAAGGACCTAGATCCAATTTTATTGGATGATATTGATTTAGAGTTTGAGTGGGTTGTGGAGGAGTTCCCTGATGATTTGGCTTGGCTTGATGAAGATACTCAGGATCCCTCTAGTTTGCTATCTCAAATGGAAACTCCAAATACAACTGCTTCACAGTTGCTTCAGTCTGCCGATGTTGGCACTAGCTCCTCGAGGGCTTATTGTAGGCATACTCATGGCTAGGCATGAGACTCGAGTACATGGAGACATTGTCTATTTTGGTTTTCTATTTCTGTTATGAGACTGTATTTTGAACTTGCACCAATCTGATTTTTAAATCAGTATGGTTTATGTTTATGGTTATGATTTATGGTTTATGAACACTATGGTTTATGATCACTATTTAAATTTTTGCATACAAAAATTGATTGTATTATGTCGTATAATCATAGTTTATGAGACAATGTTATGAATTATTGCATAAATTGTAGTTTTATAGCTTATATGGATTGGAAATGCTTTTAACCTCTTTTTTGTGCCCAAAGTGTACAATATTTTTATTTTTTTTCCTATTTGCCAAGTCTTACCGAGTCTATCCCGAGTCTACGAGTCATATGCCAACCGAGTCTTTGCCCAGTCCGAGTCGTGCAACATTGATAAAGATCACTAAGGATATGTTGTTAAGCGTGTAAAATTGCGACCGGGGACCCATATTGGCTGTGAATACAGTAGATACTTAAGTGCAAGCTGTGTCCTAGCTAGACTAGGGAGCAGCATTGGCTGCTGCTGTAATCCCCGCCGATACCCAATGCTAGTAGTATCGCATTAGGCAGAACTTGAACAGGGAATTGGACTCCACGTACCTTGTGTATATCAGAGACCCCCTTAGGGCACTTCAAATTGGATTCTGTCAGCTCCAGCATGAACAATGACCCCAATAAACATGTCCGATTCGCTTCCTGTATTCAAATATGTCATTTGGCAGATTGGCAAAATTTTGCCTGAGGTGGGTCCCATGGGAAAAAGGTCAGTTTTGGGCAGTGAGACTTTTTAGCTGACTACTTTTGTATCATCTGATGTATAGCTTTCATAAATATCACGATAAGATATCTAATCAACAGATTTTTGTGACTCTATGGCTTCGATTGCTTTTTTGCTGAGGTAATTTGTATGAATGGACAATCATCTTTTGTATACTATTTACAGTGAAAACAGTACACCATAATTCATCTTGAGCCTTGATTTGATTTGCTTCTGTTTGTTTTCTGTTACTGCTTAAACCCACACCTATGGTGTAAAATCCCAAATTCACAAGGTGGAGACTCAAGGGTAGCTCAGATAGGGTATCCAATATCAACTTGATGACCCTCTTCCACTCTTTAGGTTAGGCTTAAACTAACTCAAGGGGGGAGTCCCTATATGATTTCTAAGTCAAAGATAAATGGATAGTCTTGTAAGGATTATCGACATTGTGAGTTTGACAAGTGGATTTACAATAATTTATGATTCAGATTTTTGGGCAGCAGAAGGAATTGTTTGTGACTGTGAGTATGATTCAGATCTCCATAATTTGATAATACTTTCCAACCCTAATAACTTTGAGAATTCAGGTTCCTTTTGCAATATAGACTAGTTATTTAATTATGAGTTTAATTGCCTTCCTAACCAGCTTTTAGGACAGCAAAAGAATGAGTCTTTTGCTGTCAAATGAGAGATCTATAAGTTAGATATCTTCAGGTAAAAATTTCAGATCTCTTAGGATAGCCAATAAGAAGGTTTCCTCTTGGCTGGCTGGTTGAAATTTAAGTTCAGATTTCTTATTATTTCAGATTTCAAACCAACAATTTAAATCCGTGAGAAATGTGAATTTTGAGGGTTGGAAAGTAAGACTAGTGCCTAAACAAAGTATTGGGTGATGGGATCTGTATGGGAATAATTTTATTCTCATTAAGATATTATTACCATAGATGAAATTAACAAGCGACAGCCATATATCTTTTTACTGTTTACATAACCAGAATTTCAATCTCCAATCCTAATCAAGGAAATTCTTTCAATAATGCAATATGGAGAGGATTTCTAACTGAAATGAATAATTTTCAGATGATTCTTATTATGAAATACAACCTTCAGTCACCATTTTCAGCTATATCTACCCAGAAATTATTAAAGGAAATAAACCATTGAACAATCTCACAAAAACATGGAGTGATAATACCCATATTTATGCTCCTTAACACCATTCAGGAGAGAGAAGATTCCAGCTTTTGTATTAAGAAATTTTGAATTACATGCATCCCATACAATGTCCAAAAGTTCACTCAAGACATAGCCCTCTCAAGTCATCTGTAGTCAAACCATTTAATTAACCTTCACATGTGTGCTAGAAAAGGGAATGTGACTTAGGAGTCATAGACTACCTAATCACCTAGAGTGCTGCCCTTTTGAAGTTCAACGTAACATCAGCCCCCTCGTGTAATTTAACCACAATATTTGCTTGGAACCATGTAAAAGGGAGTTATATATGTCGACTGACACATGAAATGAAATAATATCATTAATGTCAATGTAGAAACCTTAGGAAACATGTATTCATAATCATAGAAATGCTGCCCCCTGAGCATCATATATCATCAAGCAGCTAATCATTTAGCACAACACAAAATAATCATCCTGTAGCCATCATCTCCTACATCAGTCAGAATAAACCATGGAATGCTCCTCTGCAATTCTGAACACAAAAATGTTGGACATCTTGTAAGCTCTAGGGGCACAAACCAATCACTTTGCACTTAAACCCATTCCTCTAGAAATAGCACACCATACCATTGAGGCAGCTAGCCAGATAGAGCCAATAAGACAATGCTAGCAAAAGTGCATGTGTCCATAATGACCCGAGTACCGAAAATGATCAATCATAGAATACAGTCTGTCTGTACTGTATAACTGGACCATATCAAAACTGAGAGAGGAACCTCATGCAAAATGAGGAGTAACACTGTCCTCTTTGGATGACATCATATATATAGGGGTTATGCACTCTCAGGGCTCTATTAACTGCTCGTTTAATTTGGTTACAAACCATTTATGCTGCAGCTTTTGTTAATTTTTGTCAGAAACTTACTTCCTTAAATTGACAATTATAATCTCCACATGCCATGTTTTGATTTCTTTAACTTCTGGGCGGCTAGATGCTGCCCACTAGTGTTTTAAAATTTTTAGAAAGAAACTGCTGTCTGGTTTCATCTTTTCATCTTCTTTTTCTCTTGCACTCTAGTACAATGCGCCCTTAATGAGTTCATTTAGTGCTAAGATTATTCTACAATTCCCTCCTTCACTGAAATCTTGATGGGTATTTTATTTTAAACAAAATATAGTCTATAGGTTATGGGTTTCAAAAAATTGGTCATTTCTTTTGTTAAGCCTGTCAAGGTCTTGATCACTCTACATTTGAATTAAAACATTTCGAGTTGTTTTCTAGGGTTCACCATTCTTGGCTATTATATTTTTATTAATTACTCCGTATAAATCTTTGTTTGTCTTTTGCTATATTTGTCTATGAAAAGGCTAATTGGTTCCACATTTTACCTTTTTACTTTTGATATGACTGTCATATTTTAAAAATAACTCCATTGTTGTAACAATTCAGACAAGTCTAAACTAGCATAAGCAAAAACTTAATTCCACTTTTCATTTTGCAAAAACTTAATTCCACTTTTCATTTTTCAAAAAATGAACTGATTTAAATGTTATATGTATACTACATGATTTTACCATATTCAAAATCTTGCCTAAAACAGAAAACTATGCTTTGTATTAGGTGGTTGTTTATTTATTGTATGTAGTTTGTGTGACACATAGTATTCTATAATGTAATAACTTTGTATGTTATATCTAGATATTCGATTTTGCTTATTTTTCATCATAAATTCTTCATGTAATATAACTACCTATTTCTTTTAAATGTTTCTATGTTAGGATGGAATGCATGCATCGCTTTAGTTTGTGGCAACTGCGTTGTTTGGTAAGTTCTCTTCCACTTCATTTTGTTTTCTATTGCTACCATCTCATTCTATTTCTTTGTGATTTTCCATCTAATATATTCAAAATATGTACTACAGTTGTATTGAGAGCATTTGTTGTACATGAAATTAAAAAGTGATTTATGACATCATGGTTCCAAAATAATCCCATTGACCTAATTTTGTGGCCATTTGTTGGACATTAATAAAATTATCTCATCTTATCTTATCTATGGACTAATACACATTTTGTTTATAAAGTGATGTAGCTACAAGTTTATCGAAGCTTTAGTTCCATGTTAGTTGTTTTGGAAAGATGCCACGATGGAAGAATATCAATCCATCATGAAGAATGACGTGTGGGAAGTTGTGTCGAGACTTGAAAGGAAGTCAGTGGCGACTTCCAAGTGGATCTACAAGATTAAGCATGCAGCAAATAGGAGCATTGAGAAACACAAAGCGAGATTTGTGGCTAAAGGATTCTCTCAGAAAGAGGGAGTCGATTATGACGAGATGTTTGCTCCGGTTGCACGATACACGACCATCAGGTCGATCATAGCTCTGGGTTCAGCTATGGGATGGAAGTTACATCAGATAGATGTGAACACTGCCTTCCTCAACAGTGTGATTGAGGAAGAAGTCTACATTGAGCAGCCAGAGGGTTTCTTGATTCATGGGAAGGAATCCCATGTGTGTAGACTGAAGAAGGTCCTGTATGGACTCAAGTAAGCACCACGTGCATGGTATGCCAGGATTGATGGATACTTGGCAAGCTGGGGATTCACCAAGAGGGAGGCAGATTCCAACCTTTACTACAAGGTTGAGGATGGTAGACCATTGATACTAGTACTATATGTTGATGACTTGTTTTTCACTGGAGAGGAGAAACTTATCGTGTGGTGCAAGAAGATGCTAGCCTCTGAGTGCGAGATGAAGGACCTTGGTTTGATGCACTACTTCTTGGCTTTAGAGGTGTGTCAGAGATAGTATGAGATCTTCCTGCGTCAAGGGAAGTATACCATTGATATCTTGAGGAGATTTGGTATGATAGACTGCAAGTCCATGACCACACCCATGGAGGCAAACCTAAAGAAGTTGAGTGACTTGGCTTCTGAGTCAGACCTGATAGATCCCACTATGTGCAGACAGTTGATCGGTTCATTGGTGTATCTAGTTAACACTAGACTAGACATCTGTTTTGCAGTAAGTTCTCTCAGTTAGTTTATGTGTGAATCGAGACAAGTACATTGGGTTGCTTTGGAACATGTGCTGAGGTACTTACATGGCACTGTGGGATATGGACTGAGATATGCTTGCAGTAGTGATATGAGATTGCATGGATACTCAGATTTTGTTTGGGTAGGGAGTGCTGTGGATAGGAAGAACACCTCTGGGTGTTGCTTCAATTTGGGTTTTGTCGTGATTTGTTGGTGCAACAGGAAGCAGACCTCAGTAGAACTGAGTATAGTCGAGGCTGAATATATTGTAGTGAGTGTTGCAGTTCGGGAAGTAGTATGGCTTCGAAAGCTCTTTGCAGGATTGTCTGTTCAGACACTTAAGCCAACCGTGATTCACTGTGATAATCAAAGTCGTGTGAAGCTTTCAATGAATCCTGTATCTCATGACAGATCGAAGCATGTGGAGATCAAGTACCACTATATTAGAGACATGGTATAGAGAGGAGCAGTTTAGCTCCTGTATATTCCGACTAATGATCAGGTTGCCGACATTCTCACCAATCCTCTTTCCAGAGTGAAGTTTGTATACTTCCGTGAACGACTTGGAGTGTTGGAGAATGCTTTCCTTAGTTAGAGGGAGTGTTGATGAGTCCTATGTGGACGGACGGTCCTGTGTAGACCGAGATGAGTTTTAGGTCGGTGTGGACAGACGGTCCTGTGTAGACCGAGATGAGTTTTGGTGAACTCCTAGTCTTGTGTGGACGGGAAATTCTGTGTAGATTGAGATGAGTTCTAGTCCTGTGTGGAAGAACGGTCTTGTGTAGATCGAGATGAGTTTTAGTCCTGTGTGGACGGACGGTCCTGTGTAGATCGAGATGAGTTCTATTTGAACTCTTAGTTCTGTGTAGACTGAGATGAGTTCTAGTCCTGTGTGGATGGACGGTCTTGTGTAGACCGAGATGAGTTCTGTGTGAACTTTTGTTTCTGTGTGGAATGTTCTCTTGTGTGGAGAGTACTCTTGTGTAGAGTACGCATGTATCCTTGTTTGGGATGTTGTCCTGAGTGGATTGTATTGATCTTTCTTATGTTGACGAGATGTATGAGACAAGCCGTGACGATCAGATGATATTCAGATGTGTTCCAATGTGATGATACCTCCCTAGCTAAGAGGGAGTGTTGTTGTTGTAGCTACGTGAGGTATCCTCACTAGTTCAGGCCGACCTACAAAAGGAAATAAAACAAATTGTAATTTTATTTATTGCAAAAGAGAAGTCGGCCTAGTGAAATAGACAAGTCGGCCCCAATTGGAAAAGTCACTTCAAAATCATGTATAAATAGGAGGGACGCCTCCTCATTTGGAGATATCTCAAGCAAGTTTGCTCAAGCAAGGATAAGTTCGATTTCTGGTTGTAGAAGACAATTTTCTGGGGCATCTTCTTTGGCAGCTCTTCTCTTTGTGATCTTCATTATTCAAGATCACTCTTATCTTTGATGTACTTGTATTTTGTACTAAATCTTTGAATAAGAAAGGTTTGCTGGGTTTTTCCCGAGTTTGGGTTTTCCCAGGGTAAACTATTGTGTCTCTATTTTGTTTCTGTACATAGTTATTCTTTCAGTGATCCTATATTTGTTTCTAAGTTGAAAGGGATGAAAATTATGCTGCTATTATTGAAAATTTAACAGTACAAATTTCTATGGTTCAATTGCTTGCTATCCCAAATTGCAGAAAATTTACCAGAGGGCATTACTAGAGCAGATAAAAACCCATGCATGTAAGTTATTATGATTATCTAGAATGTAGTTAGCATGCATTTAACCAAGCACTAAGAAAAGATGCATCAATAAAAACATTCGATGAATAACATAATGAAAGAAGGCGAGCACACTTACTTTTTAATCTTACATACACTTGTCTAGGGAACTAAAGCAAGAAAGGACTAGCAGAAAGATGTGAAAGAAGTTCTCATCCACAAAAATCATTTATTAGTTCTTCAATAGCTTCAATGGATATTCAACTAAGCTCCAAGAGACTTATCATACATAGTCTTGAAGTGAGGGAAGAGGATACTTAGGTGACAGTGGCAACTCTTCCAAGTTCCACTTTGAGCTTCACTGTGGTGAAGACTTTGCACCTGAAGTGTAAATTTGAGTGGTAACAGGTGACTTTCATCTAGCATTGTTGGGGAAAACTCCATTAATTAGGACCAATTTGCAGACACCCTTCGTTGTGATTAGAGATGGTTTCGTACCTTGTTGCTACATTTTAACCCCCTTGGACCTGCAAAAAGGAAAAGTGACCAAGGTCTGATTGCTTGTCAAGCCCAATATTATTCGATATCTGCGGATAGTTGCTGAGCTTAATGGCTGAGTACCTCACAATTATTCAATTTAAAGTGCCAAGTTGTACACCTACATCTTTGATTGGCTAGCACGTGGCTTTGTTTTCGATTTCAGACTTTGAGACCTGCAGATATTTAGTGCGTAGATACAATAGAGGTTGCATTAATCTTTGTCGATCTGGGTGGTCATGTGCAGAACCATGAATCTAAGTCTGTACTCCTGGAGGGAAACCCTTCGACAAAGGACTTGGGCAACCATGCGAAGTGCAATCTGCAGTCTTTTCTGTTGGCAGAGCCTTTGTAATTGCATGATATCATATCTGTGGCTTTTCTTTGAATCCAATTGCTTGTTGCAGTTTAGGGTGAATTAAATCTTGTTGCAGCCGCAGACCATTGAACTCATTCCTTTAGAATTTAATCTCCACTTTACAACTATATTCTGGTAGATCGTTTGTTTATAGATGGAACCACAAGCAGGTGAAATGATGCAATGAACCGGTCGCTTGACTGGTCTATTGTTTAGTTATTGCTAGTTATTCACGATGCCTTGTTCCAAAATCTGCCTAGCACAGTCCAATACTACCATTTCTCATATTTGTTGCTGACATAAAGCCTTGAATCTCTGCACATATGACTGTTTTATTAGGCCAATCTCTGCAACTTTGAACCAACACCCTAAAATGCCATCATAGACAAGTCTGGAGGAGTCTTATTGCTTTACTGCTTGTTGCTCCAAGCTGCCCTCTTTTCAATAGGATTGCTCCTTGGACAACAATTGCTTTGAAATCATCCTTCTCATGTCAACCAGGGCCTATATGACCCTCACAAGATAGACCTCCAAATCTTGCAGGGCAGCATAACATAGATCACTGCCTTCGTTGTTGAAGCACACTGTACTGATGTGAATCTAAAATTGCATCCTTGATCCAGTGCATTAACCAGTAACTTCTTCTTTAAACAGAGCTACTAAGATGAGCCCTTGAAAACTCAAAATGCAGATGCGTTTTGAAGGGTAACATCTGGCTCCTACTTGGGGACACTCTTTTAAGAGAGTACATGAGAACCTCAGATTCTCTTATTATCCCAGACCAACTTAAAGCAAAATAAACGGTGTAGTGGGGATGGCTCAATTCACATCCTGAAACCACACTTAGTACAAAACAAAAAAGGGCATACTAAAAACATTAAATGCACATGCAAGAGCTTTATTCATCCTACCTACTCTAACATGAGAGCAAGCCTTGTTAAGTATATGCATACAATGAGTGGAGCCATTCTAGCATCTCATCCCTGCCAAATTGTTTCTTTGTGCTTGGTTAGAGACCAATACAAGGACAGAATCACCTTAAAACCGATATGTCCTAAAATATGCTCATGACTAAAGCTGAACTGTAACATAAGATTGTTAGGATGTAAGAAATCATCGAAGTTTTGGCAGGAAGAATCAAAATGTGCACAAGAAGCCTTTATCGAATGGTGGATAGGGCTCATATACAAACCTCCATCATAAAGCTGTTCATGAACTGTAAATTTCCTAAAAATCCAACTAGGGCTAAAAGCATGCCAATTAAATGCTACCAATAACCACACATGGATTTCTTCACTATGCAACGGAATAATAAATACTGAAAGAAATATAGCAGTAATCACATCAATAGAGACAACTCAATCTTTTTGGGTATAAACCCCCAAACAAAACCCTGTTAATTTTTTTTTAGTGCAGCTGCGAGACCCATTCTTAGAAAGAATGTCACCCTAGTCAGTTAACTAGGGTTCCTGGTCAAATTAACCAGGTAGAGGAAAGAGTAAGACCCTAGAAGGTACCCTACGGCCCTTATTTGTCTCTAGGGTATTCTGGTCTGGGACCAGACAGTTTCTTGGTTATGAGGACCAAGCATATCCTGCAGGTTGAGACAGAGATATCCTGGTCTAGGACCAGGCAGATTCTTGGTCAAGGACCAAGTAGGTCTTGCAGATGGTTGATCAACATTCAGTCTGGGATTGAAAGCTCAGCTTGGGGCTGAGGACCATTCTACAGGAGAATGGAGGATCTGGTCAAAGACCAGAGGTTGATCAACATGAGACAGTCTGGGACTGAAGCTCAGCCTTGGGCTAAGAGCCATTCCTTGAGAATGGAGGCACTTGGTCAGTTACCAAGATGATGATGTGTGATGTCCTCTTCTCCTAGGTCTTCGAGATGGTTGAGTTAGATGGTCTTCTCAAGGGACTGGCGACCCCTTGATGAAGCCACTAACATTTGACCTTAGGAGCAGTCTAGAGGACCACATGATCACATCATCCGTGTGGACCCTTCCTTATACAGTGATGATGAACTTTCAGGTTATATGGAACATTTGTACATTTGAGAGAGAGATGAATGGTTGTACCTTCCCCACCTTGGTTGAGTTATTTTTTGGTCCTTACACCTTGTTATTTGTCTTGTGGTACCTTGTCTTTGACTTGTGGTTAATAAGGTCATTTACTCATTTTGATTTGTACCACCTTTGATGTTTTTTTTGGTCCTATGGGTACTATGGTTATTTGACAACTTTGTGCCTGTGGTATATCCTTGGTTCTAAGGGTCACGGGTCATGTGCCCACACCTATGTTATATTTTTTGGAACATTATACCCTCACCTATATAACCATAGAACCATACTCTTGATTTATGACCATTGTTTATAATTCTCTATTTTGTTTTATTTTCTATTTTATTTTTATTTAATTTATTTTTATTTTTTTTATTATTATTTTTTATTTTTATTTCTTATATTTTATTTTATTTATTTTTATCTTTTATTTTTTATTTATTTTTTAAATGGTGACTTCCTAATTTAATGGAATAAATTAATGACTCTTCTAGAAGTCATTAAGGTTCTATTTATTGGAGTCTTTTCTCACTCATTTAACACACATCTGATCCACACATATCTCAGCTCTGATTTTTTCTGTTTGACGTCAAGTTTCTTCTTTTTTAAGGATTGTTCTGGTACTTGGTTAGGGCCACCCTTCTGCTGGAGACTACTACACAAATCAGATCTGATTTTTTTTTCTTAACTGAAAGGGTAGACTTTGAAGGTCTTTTATGCTGCTGCTGGTGATTCCCATCTCACACTTTTATCTCAGATCAGATCCATGCTATTCGCTGCTACCTCACTGACCCAGCTGTGATCTGTTGAGTGTTTGACTTGATAAAACATGATCCGTTCTGCCTGTTGAGATACTCGATCTACTTGTTGAGACTTGCCTGGAGCTCTATCTACCTGATGAGAAGTGTGACCTGCTTGTTTAGGGTCTGTTAAGGTACCGATCTGTTTACTGAGACTTGATTGGAACTCGGTCTGCTCTTGTTGGACACAGATCTATTGTTTAAGATCTGACTGAGGTAAGGACAGCCTGCTGTAAACATTTTTTTGTGGAGGCCGTGAACCTTTTGTGAAGGCCAATCTACCCTACTGAGTGCAGATGTATGAAGTCCATAAGATCTGATGTAAAGACCTTATGCAGATCTAATCTTTTGTGCCTTTGACTTCTTATTAATGCTGAGACTTGCTGAGATTTTTATTTTTTTATTTTTTTATATAATGCTGATACCTGCTGAGACATGTTGAAATTTGCTGATACTAGATCTTTATCTGATCTGTGTTGAGAAGCTAAAGATTAACTGTGATCTGTTTCTCTGTGTTATTTGTCTGAAGCCTTGGTTTTTTTGTTTGGGGTTCAGACCATTGGTGCTGTGTCTTGTACTGTGTTTTGATTGTCATTAAACATCATTTGACTGTACTACACCTGTCATCTCTCTCTCTTTGGTTTGTACTTACCCTCTAACATGGTCAGCTGGTTCCTATGTTTGACTGACCTCTGAGAGGCTCAGCTCATTCTGAAAGTAAAATTTCTGAGTATTTTGCAGGAAAGGTTTCACACCCAGGTAAGTATCTTCATCTATCTCTTTTACTGCTAAGAAGTTGATTATTCTATTATTAATCACATGTTACTGAATATTACTTTAACACAGTGACCAATTGGGTAGTGTTAAAGGTGTGAAGTTGAAAGAGATGGAAATTATGTTATGTTAGAGATTACTACTGCACTATTTCATATTCAGCATTAGTAGTTGTTTATTAAATGTATTTTTGCATTAAAGTATATTGAATTGTTATTTTTCTGCATAAAGCCCTAAGTCTATCAAAACTTAACAAACGCAAGATGGGAAAACCGGTGCAGCAGTATGAGAGTATATTTTATTTCAGAAAATATGGAGCCTTTTACAAACCAGAAAATCGATTTTTCGGCCCACAATGGCAAAATCGAATCGCACAGAAATATTGAGAAAACCTGTGAAATGGGCACGGATCCCAATGCAGCAACTTTGCTGCAACAGTACGGCTGTACGGATCCGTACGACCTGCTGTACGGAATCCGTACGGATGTACGGACTGTACCGCTGTACGGTCACCTCTGCTTGCTCACTTTGTCTCTCTCTCCTCTGCGCTGCCTTCTTCTTCTTCGAATGGCTGCTCCTCCGTCTTCTTCGTCAAAACTCTTCTTCTCACACTTCTCTTTCTTTGTCTCTGTCGGAATGCAATTGTGTCCTGTCCACCAATTGACCTTTCTTTTATAACTCAATGCTGAGTGAATAACCTAATCTCACTATAGATCTAAGGTTGAGATCTTCCGGTGAGATTGGATGGCCAAGATTAGATCTTGCCATCACTTTAAATAATTCACTAAGTCAATAATTAATTAGATCACTTTAATTAATTTTCCATAGTAAACTTAGGAAAAATTAATTAAATTCAATTGGCTTCCAATTAATGTCTTCTGCATGCAAGGACACATGCATGCAAGAAGACCTTCCTTCGTTGTCACTTTCTAACATGAACATCTGCAGGCCGAATGTCATTACCTTTGGTAACATAAACACGAGGCAGCTCCAAATCTTCATCACAAGGCCGTTCAAGAACATCTTTAGTGACATAAACTTGAGGCAGCTCCACATCTTCAATGTTTTCTATTATGGCAATATCAGGAGGCTCTTCGATAATATCTTCAACCAAGGGCCCTTCTAATGCTTCCTCAATGGGGTCATCAATGATATGTTCTTCAAGCTGCTCTCTTTGATCTTCAAAGTGTTCTTCATGGATCTCTTCTTTAGATTCAGGCTGTGCCCTAGGGAGGAGGGCATCATATTCTTGCGAGACTCTCAGGGTCACCTTGAATGGGAAAAATGGTTTTCACTGTGTTAATTGGGTTTTACGTTTTAGTGGGAGAACTGGGAATGATCAACTCTATTTGAAAATCCCAAGCTCTGTGTGCTAAGTGGGTTATCAAAGCAATCAATGGCCAAGAAAACTAGATGGTTCTGCTTTGTAATTGTATTCTTCAGGGTGCCCCATTGTGTTAAAAAAGTAGGTCAAATCTCAACTTCTAGACCTTGTTGCTTGCTCATGCCAAAGTTCATATCAAAGACATGTTTGTGGCCCAAATCCTTTGAAAAACATGGGAAGCCATTAAAGGATGACTTAGATCACCAACCAAGGAGGAACCACTCGAAAAAAGCTACCATTGAGTCTATGGCTTCGTCACAAAAGGCCATAGAACCAACTCATTGCATCCCTTTCCAAGGTTAAAGCGAATATGATCATCAGATCATCCTTATGATAAACGTTAAAATCAACCATCAACTTGTAGAAAGAAGCAATATGATGGGTGGTTGAATTACCATCATTTCCACTGAACTCTGGAGCAACATCATATAATTTCTCATGGTCATAGCAATCATTAGGAAAACCATGAATATTTGAGAAATTTAGTGGGGTGAAAGTTTTGAGCAAGGAAGCTCGACGCCTTTCCTTATCATCATCCATAGTTTCAATCTAAGTCACCGGATTCGGCGATTTTTCGCCTTCAAAATCGAAATTTGCCGATTTTTGCAGCAACCCGAATCTGTTCTAAAAAATTCGCCGATTTTCATTCGCTTAAACCTTGGTCATGACTTACGCAACCTGTGACTTCAATATTCGTTCAGTTTTATGGAATGTTTTTCCTGGAGTGTGAGCCCGTGACCGCGTTGAGAGTTTCGTAGTGGGGTATCTGCACCCACCAAGGTTTGCAACAATCGTGCGCCACACTGCCAAGTCGTTGTGTCGTGTGAGAGGGACTTTCAAGATCTGAAAGTTGACCGGATTGAGTTTTTCGTCGGTCGGTCGAGGGGTGTAACGATGGACAACCGACAGGTTGAGGGGGTGGAACGATGGGCAGCCGGGTTAATTGAATTTTATTAATTTTTTTTTTTAATTTATTAAAAATGAAATTAAAATATACATGGTTCCTTTTAATAAAAAGTGATTTCAAATATTCTATTAGTATATTTTTTAATTTTAAACTTTGATTTTCTAAAATAAACAACATATTGATATTCTTATATTGACTTATTTATATAAATGAAAATAAATTATATAATATTTAAATTACTCAATATATTATTATTATATTTAATATTTATATATAAATTGAAATATTTTTTAATTTCTAAAATCTGTAGTCACTCGATCTTAATGCCGAATTTTTTGTCAAATTTTATCGCCAATTTGTTTCTCTTTGAATTTTTGTCGAATTTCAAGGTCTCTGAATTCGAGCACGAACTCGAACCAGGTGACTTAGGTTTCAATCACTGAGGTACCAAATTTGAAATGTGCATATAGTCATATCTCATACCAAGCTGTGGAGTCGCCAAGGTGAGCTTGAAAGCCTTCCAATTTATGAGTGTGCTCACCTCTACACCCAATAAAATATTTAAATCTGCAAAAGGACAAGGGCTTCGTCCCTTCGTGGACTCGCCATGTGAGAATCAATATCTGCAATATAATCTCCCACAAATGTCAATGAAGCATAGTCTTCAAATTTCAGGAACTAGACTTTGTCCTTGGCAAGGGCGCCAAAATATTGCCACCAAAATTGGCGTGCGTGTGCTAAAGCCCCAAAATAGGCACACTAGGCCAATGGCAACTTGGAAAGAGAAGCCAATGTCACCACACTCCTCTCTCCCTCACTTATGGTTGGCTCTTCTCCAACTCAAGGGGGCTTCCCTAAGGTAGGATCACTAAGGCAGATGCAACAAAGGGCGAGGTGAATTGAAGAGGTTTCCTTAGCAAAACGATTGTAGGATAAAATTTAAATTGAACAAGTGATGGGAAGGAAGCCCGGATCAATCCTCGAGAAAAGACTAGTGCCAGTATATTAAAGGGGAGAGTGGAGTCAAAAGAGGACTCAAGAGGGCCTTGTGTCATATGTGACTAAGGGGAGAGATCGCATGATTGATCAAACCCCGCTTAGTCGAGTGTACAACTACTAGATTTTGCTTCCTCCTTCTAGCTATGGGATATGCGCTATGCAAACAAGAGATCAATATTATACAATCAAACTAGATTAAATGTAAAAATCAATGCTCGTATGCACACGCTCACAAAAGCAAAAGACTAGTAGCTGCTAAGAATTTTCAACTTCCAACATGGTGGCAACACCCTTCGATGGCCTCCTACACAAACATAGAAAAGAAAATTTAATGTCTAGCAGCATTCACAATCATTCAAGTTATACAAAATCACACTACACATCAAAAGAGTACTCCGATACATGCCCAAATACCCCAAAATGATGTTTCTATTAAGCTTAGAAGGGGAAAAGTCCTTCCATCATCCAACCCCCATCATCTACAATGGAGACGGATGGCTTCTTTATAGGCCAAAAACCTCTCATACCTTTTCAAAAAGAGAAAATAAAATAATAATAAAAAAAAACAAAAGGAGAAAAGGTGGGATGAAATATCCACTTTTCTCTCAAAGAATGTCTAAGCAAACTACTACATTACTAATGGGAACTCCCCCTTTACTATCCATACGTATCAAAGGACCCTCACTCCATTAGAGTGAACTTTCCTTTGACTAGTCACTTCAGACTTCCACGCATCAAAAGATACCCCAAGCGACTACTTCACAACAACTACCTTGTGCACGTGGAACTCCATTTTGTATTCAACTGCTAAAAGGAAATGTGGGTCCGGTCTAGATTCCACGCCTTGGCTGCCAAAAGGAAATACGGGCCATAACAGTGAAGATACCCCAAGTGGAGGTCAACAACAGAAAGCGTGGCACTCCATCGACCGCCAAGAGGATCACTCAACGTGCCACACTTTGTTGTGTAATGGTGGACGAGATTGTTATCGCACAACTTGTAGTTGTCTCAAAAGGTGATCCCATCTAGGATCGTAGAGGCATTGGACAACTTAAGAGGTGACCCAAGAGATGCCACGGTTCCCAATGCAATTTGTTGTCACGATAACCGAGGCACTCTTCACTTTAGATCTACCCTAAGCAAGACCAAGGGGGAGACCCTAGCTAACCAATGAAGGCTAGCGAACCTACTCAAGACCAGATAGGGGGAATGTGAAAGTGAAATAGGAGAAGATCAAGAGTGAATGGATCAAGATCTAGGATGAATAAGTGGACTTGTTATCACATCTATAGTAGCTGGGGCTACCATATATTTATTCCAAATTCCAGTATATTTTTCAGCTAGTCCTTTACACCGAGATGCTTGAGATGAGCATTTATTTTGGATCATTCCTATGATTATGAGCCAGCCAGTATATTTCCATGACTGACTCTCAGGAAACTCATATTTGATGATTGATGTAGCCATTTTTCCATACAGAGCAGTATGCCTTGCCGAGAGTTGCAGCAGCAGGTTCCCAGTAGACAGATGATGGTTTAGATGGTTTAGATGGTTTGCACAGGTATATGATCCAACATGTCTTATCTTGTGTATTGGTTTATATTGCTTTTCTGGTCATTTTAGTAGTGTTGTCCGCCAAACTGCACACCAGTAGCAGAAATCTTTCGAAAGCTGTCTCTTCACTACAAGTGAGAGAGGTGTGGCCTTGGGGGCAAGCAATGATCCAGGTGCTGTCACCTGAATCCCAGCTCCTCCGTTTAGGCTAACTCCTAACGAAGCCAAGGGGGGTAGTCCCTAAAAAAGAGTTTCACTAAGGCTCTAGTGTTTAAGTGTTTTTTGTATGGGGTGATGTGGATGAGTGTTGATTAGGAGTTTTCTTGTGATGAGACCAAAAATATGTAAAGATGAACAACAGATAATAAGCAATCCACATTGCGAGATAAGATAACAAGATGGCAATATGATTCAAGATCTAATAAATCACTAAAGCATTCACAATATGAAATAAACCCAAGGACAAATGGTCCTGATTAATATATAAGCTTTTAGATAACCAGTGCCTTATGGAGTCAAAGAAAAAATAAAGATTGTGATGTTGAAAGTGGGGGTCTTGAAAAGTGCCGTTTGTGAGGTCGTTGTGCAGATTATCTTTGTAAATTGAAGATTTTAATGGTCTTGATTATTAGGATAAAACCAAGGATATTCAAGAGAATGTCCGGAAAGACAGTATCAAGTGCCTCCGTTCAAGGACATGTCGGGCCACCCAGTGCTCTAGCCAGGTCGCGCAATGCTAACCAGCAAACTAGAGGCTGAACATGGAACCCCTGCGCCCCCAATTAAGAGATTACCCACCGAACTTATCGCTCAACTCCGGATTGGTTGGTTATGGGGGTGAAAGTTTTATTAGTTATCACTTATGAACTTAACAAGTCTTTCACCTTTCTGAGTACTAGCCCAACCGTTTCCGGTTGGCAGAGCATACGGGTGTTGGACGATCAACCAAAAGTAAATTTATTAGGGGGAAAATGTGGGTTGAATTATTTTATTAAATTAAGAGCACTTTGTTCGACTCTCCGACAGAGAGCGCTCTTGACTTAGTCTTAAGACCACAGTTCAAGAGACTTCCTACTTTAAAATGCCTAATGCAAGGGGAAGATGCAAATCTAACAATGCTCTTCGACAGAGAGTGCTCTTGACTTGGATTTGGCCAAGTTCAAGAGGCTTTGTTCATTTTATGAAGCAAGAAGCAGTTGTGATAACAGGATATTGCAATTTTATAATATCAAAATCATGTGATAACTCAATAGATGTGAAACACAGCTAGCATGCTACTTGCAAGATAAAATGAAATAACTGAAGGATCTAGTGTTCTACCAAGCAATTTTACACTAAAGGTGGGATCAACCTTCGAACAAGGTCAACCACTAGAACCGCCTGCACTTGAGAACCTCTAGCTAGCTGAAAGCTCTACCAAGGAAACCGACGGGGAAGGAAGAGTAACCACAAATTATGTGGTCCTGCCCCTGGGATGGGATCCCAAGGATACAACTTCCGGTCGAAGGCTTGGAAGAGAAATATGACAAGAGGAAATAAAGACTAATCTAAAACATGAACTGAAAAGATCTAAGCTAAGCAAACCCAACACTCTTCTCCAAATGGGGAAGAAACCCAAAAGGTGGAGGACTCCTCCACTATAAACTTTTATTAATTTTTACAAGTGCCTCGGGTTTTAAAACCTTGAAGGACTTTTTGAGAGACAGGACTTTAAACTTGAAATGAACTCTTGAAGAGTTTTACGAAGGATAATAAGATTTTGTATGTTCAATCGCTCCTTATGGCATTCATTTGATTTTGCTTTGATCTTTTGCTTCAAGATCTACCAAGTATCTCTATCTCAAATCACCTACACAAGCTCGAAACAACTCAACAAGGCACCCATTATTTGTCAAAAATCAAATAAATTTGAAGTTTACTAAATTTAAACTTGAAAACTAAAGCTTAAAACCTAACGAGCATGAGATTTAAGTTTTAAAAATGTTGATATGGTGAAACGGACCAGCGAACAACATGTATCTAGAATATGCTAGGAATGAGATCTAAAGTATAAAAAAAAGTGAAATATTTTTGGTATATGAAATCTATTTTTTGAAAGATGAAAAATATGCAAACAACTACAAGCTAAATGCTATCTATGACTGCCCTATATGCTCAACAAACTACTTGACATGCAAGAAAAAGACTTCTAGTACAAGATCTAATCGTTTACCAAAACTAGTGCAAAATTTGACTAAGACTAACAATGCTAACTTTATAAATAATGGAAACTAACACTACTAATCTCTTAACAAGTTTGTGGTTTTTTGTTTTGTTTTTTAAGATGCTCAAAGAGGGACGAAAGGAGGGGATAGAGCAGCAGCAAAGGCAAAGAAAGAGCCGCAGCAATGAGAGGACAGCAGCAAGGTTAAAGAGAGAAAAACAGTAAGGAGAAGGTAGTGAAAAAAGTGAGGACAATGGGGAAGACTTAGGGAGACGAAATACAAGAAAAAAGAGGGCAGAACTAACAAGGAAGATGGCTGCAAAAAGATGGGACAGTCAAGAAGTGAAGAGAGGGGGCAGCCAACAGAAATGAAGAAGAGAGCAGCTGCAAAACAGAGAAGTAGGGCAGCAGACAAGGGTGTGGACTGTCAACTAGAAGGAGAAAAAACAATGGGGGGCTATGGGTTGGAAGAAAAGACTAGCAGTCAATGACAAAGATCAAGGAGAAAATGGATGGCTTGAAGAAGATAGCCCTTAAGAACCAGTAACCAAGGTAAAAGTTTGTTTGAATGTTGATGGGGAAGAGCTAGATCCTCTCTTTTCTCAAGTTCATAAAACTTGGGACTTCTTTAGCCTTATGTGGAGTGAAGATGTACCTGCAAGAACCTTAAGCATTTGTGTAATATATGTAAAACAAGAGTATTCAAGCGAAAAGAACTAGATACATGCTTACTTGTGCTAGATTGTTAGCCCTCTTGAAACAAGATCTACAACTTAATAATCTCAAATACAAATGCAAACAATATCACCTCATTTATAAGATGAAGCAATGGCCACCAAGAGCCTCCACGTTTTTGACCTCCAAAGTCTCAACTTTATTATTAAAAATAGCTTACAAAAAACTCCAGAGTTTCTTTGCTCAAAAGTCCATGAAGAGGAAGCCCAAATGGCCTCTCTTATATAACAAAACTCAATGCTAAAACCCTAATTCGAATTGGTGATGAAGAGAGCCAAAAACTCCATCAAAAACCAATCAAATCCATGTCAACACCAACCAAATCGAGCTTGGAGTCTTAACTTGTCTTTAAACTTGAGTTTGGAGTCCATAATTTGAGGAAGGAGCCCCACATGCATTGATTTCATAATCCAACAACCCATTAATCAATTGCCAAATCACAAAAACGAATTTGCATGAAGGTGGGCGAATTTCTCAACTGTAGATCACTCCCAGTGCTCCGAAACTGATTTGATTCAGGTGGGTGAAGATTCCAATCATCATAAATGCTTTTTGCCATGTCATTTTGACTTTTACTTTATTCAATTTGGCCTTTTTTGGAGAGATTTAAATTATCTCCAATTTATTATTTTTTGAATATTCTAATTAATATTTCTCATTTTTTGAATTTTTGAGAAAATATTAATTATGAGGCCAAATAATTGTTTGAAACTTAGGGTTAGCTGGTCCGGGGATAATGAATGATTTTTGGCTTAAGTCTGGAGCCTTCAATCACTGAAATCGGATCCCGGATGACTGACATATTACAAATTGAAATTTCTCTATTTAAACTATAGAGAAATTTATTAAAATTTAAAAAATAATTAAAAACCCAAATTCGACGGACCTGGTAAAATTTTTTTGAAATTTTTTCTGAGGGTTCTAGAGACTTGGGACATGACCAAAACCTATTCTAATAGTGTCTAGTAGGCTTATATACATTAGTTGGACTCTAATAACCCCCCATGGCTAAAAATTTCACAATCGGGCATTCCAGCTTTGGAGGAAGCGGGAGAAAACCTCATCGATTATAGCTCGGCTATACCCAAAGTATAATTGACAAGGGAAAAAAATCCCTGGAATACCTTAGTTGCTTAATCAAGTCATGGGGAACCGAGACACTCAGATCCTACTAGCACATTTTATTACAAACCCCCATGGGGCCATGGTCATGTCGACTCAAAAATAAAACTGGCTAGCCAACACTAGCTAACTGCTGCATTTTGAAACCCAGATACTCTAGAAGTGAACACTGATGTGTTCCAACACTGGCGGCTCAATAAGGTTTCAACTATTTGTACAAAATAGGTGATAACAAGTAGCATGTTTTAGCATTTAGTGTCATGATTTGGCGATCATATATATATATATTGGAATTGGTCTTTATTATGTATTTATCTAGTGTCCTTCTCAGATGATAGAGGTTCTTGTCTATACTCATTGGTTTCACCCTCCTAGGAGAATGGATGTGATCATTCCCACCATTGTTTGGCTTGCTATTGTTGGCATCATTTTCACTATCTCCATCCATCCGTTACCTTCCAGTTATTGTTTTACCTTGACTTGTGACATGGAGGACTTTCCCCCACTCTAGCCTCTTTGTTGGATGAGCTTCCCTGTTGTATTGTGTCTCGACTCTGAGTTGCCTAAGTTGTGTTGGCTAGACCTGAAACAGATAGTACTACCATCATTACATGTATCTAGAAACTTTATTGTATATCTTAAATGAAAGCCCATTCTAGAATGTGTTTTTCAACACACGTGAATAAAAGGCATGTGAAATAAATGTAAATCCAAGAATGCGTTTTTCAACACACACGGATCAAAAAGCCTAATAAATTTAAATCCAAGAATGTGTTTTTCAACACACACAGATGAAGGCTATGGAAATGAATGAAAGGCCCAAAAAGCAGTGGTTAAATGTATGCTATATCTAATGATCTGCTGGCCTTATACTGTAATGATTTATTCCTCATTAGCCTGCGGGTTGTGATATGAGATGGAGCTTGGGACGACTAATTCTAAGTGTCCCCTAGAGTCTTGAGTTACGGTCGCCTGGCACCTGGTCATGGCGGCTCTAGAAAAGATCCTCACGGAGTTGTATCAGCTTGGATGTGAGTTGTGGACATCTGTCAAGGTTGAATACGCACTTCCCAAACAACTTATCCATTTGTGAGACACTACCATCCCCTGTGTTATTGCTTGTCCAACATATGGTTTAGTGTGTATCCCCTTTCCCACTTCCGAAGTGTCACAGTGTTGAGTCAGTACAGTCATCCCTTTGCCTAGCCTTGCATTTATCCATCCTCACCCATCACTAGCAAATTGATCACAACCATGAAGTGAGTATAGTCTTGAGGTTCTTGTCTGAGCTGCTATTATTATTATTGAAAATCTTGAATATCTTGTTTTAGATCGCAAGTGAAATGATTACTTTATGTTTATATTGCTATTGGAATGATTAATGAAGCATGCTTTAACTAATTACACTCGCAACACCTTGATGTTTATTGTTTGGATCATATTATGGGTTAGTTTGACTTGGTCAAACCCAGTTTGACCAAAGTCAACCATAGGACATGAGATGGGTTAGACCCTGGATGATAGCTATTGATGATATGTGATATATTATTAGTCACCAGATGGTTCCTTGCAGCAGTTACAGGTTCAGATAGTGATCTGCAGTACTTTTGATGATTTTGATCATTTGCAGATTATTATTATTATTATTGTCCGAGCATGGTGTTGATATCAATGTTGCACGACTCGGACTCGGCAAAGATTCGGCTGGCATATGAATCGGGGACTCGGGGAAAACTCGAGAAAGACTCGGGATAGACTCGACAAATAGGAAAAAAATAAAATATTGTACATTTGGGACACAAAAAAGAGGTTAAAAGCATTTCCAATCCATATAAGCTATAAAACTACAATTTATGCAATAATTCATAACATTGTCTCATAAAATATGATTATACCACATAACGCAATCAATTTTTTGTATGCACAAATTTAAATAGTGATCATAAAAATAAAAAATATAAAAAAAATCAATAAATATAAATTTAAAACATATAATGTAAATACAAATTTAAAATAAATAAAAAACAGAAATTAAAAAAAATCAAAATAAAAAATATGTAATAAAAGAACTTATAACAAAAAATATAAATAAACAAAACTATTTAACAAAATCTATATAATGAAAAAATAGTAATATAAAAACTACAGATATAATATATAATATATAATATATATTATACATAAAATATATATTATATATAATATATAAATTTTAAAATAATAAAATAAAAATAAAATTATATAACAAAATAAATAAATAAAAAACTATATAACATAAACTATAAATAAATAAAAAGTTAAAAACTATATAATAAAAATTATATCACATAAACAAACAAGTCATAACATAACATTATAAAATAAATAAAAAATAAAATAATTTTTTTTACTGCACAAAGTACTTCATAATATTAAATATTATAATGGATTTTGTACTTTTTAATATTATTTAAATAATTTAATTTTTTAAAAATTAATCAATAATATATTTAATTTTTCAAAGTTATTAAATATTAGAAATCAATAATCAATAATATATTATTTTGAATTCAAAATCAAAATAATCGAGATTAGAAATTGAAATTATTTTGGAAATTAAAATTTCTATATTCAAACATGTTATATAATTAATATCTAATGAAAAATATTTATTAATTCTTAATAAATAGCAGAAAATTTGTATTTAGTGTGAGGAGGTTTGTAAATGAAACACGTCCTACGCACATGTTTATAAAACTTCATCACCATGGACACAATGTCGGTCAGTACAATCTATGAAACGACACAAAACATTTGAAACAGAGGAATCATAAGATTTCCAGCTGTTGAAAATTCACCTCCCCTACATGAACCTTGCCCTATCGATGGATTAAAGCTATTTGAAGGGTCCCCGAATGTTTAATTTCGCTTCGATTAATGATATTTGTCTGCTGAGCAGCTGCCACGCCAATCCCGTGCGGTTTCATTTCCTAAAATAAGACGCGATACTGCCACACGAACCTTCACTGCACGATAACTTCACGAACTGGAACTGTCACTAACAGAAGCACGATAAAATCAAAATGCCGCACGGAACCCTCAACCCGCGGAAATATTTTTTGGCGTCTGTCCATACCGTACCGTGCTGTCGAGTGGTGGTTCACTTGTCCACGAGTTTCTGTCGGGTTCGTCGATTCTTCGTCGGGTTCATCGAGTGGGTCAGTCCACGAGTGCCAGGCCGAGTCTTTGTCGGTTATGCGGTGTGGGAGGCCGCTCGGGGAGACTCACGAGTACTCGCGAGTCCTAACCGAGTGGTGGTTCACTGGTTGATATTATATGATTATGCAGTCATCCATATGGTGTATTGAGTATGCACCTTTAGTTCATTTGGGCTCTCTGAGTCCATTGGGACAGTTTGTTTTCAGTTCCAGACAGTTTCAGTTGAGATTTCTCTTAGTTTATCACTTCAGTGCAAATTTGCCATTAAAAATGGCCTGTCAAAGCAGTGTCATGATTTGATTGGTTCACCTATGGCGCTACAGAGGGAGTATGGAGTGTAGCCATTGCGTTTCACTACATCGCTATATTCCCAGACATGTTGGTGCAGTCAGATTTGGCCCCGGGTGACCAGGCAGTGAGTTACAAGCATTTTTATACTTTTCAGGTGATTTACAGAGGCATAAAAAATGGCAAAATTGGCTACAAAGGAAATCAATTTGGGCTACTGAGGCAAGGAAATGGCATAGGAATGTTTTTGATGATGTATATGATGTCTACCACACCCTCCAGAGCAGTTGCAGCAGTCAGTGGGGCCCTCACATCTTTATCCGACACATTTTGTGGTTTCATGGAGCCTTTGGAGGCTCACGAATTTCCCTATTGGGAATGATTTTGTACTTTGATGATATATTTGATGTTATTGTGCCATGGGGACACACTAGGGAGGATATGTATTGTCCCCTAGCCCCACCATGAGCTTTATCTTATGTTTTCCTAGTCACATTATGAGGACGTCCTCCCTAGGGCGATTTGACTAGTGGGTTTCTTATGTTTTGGAGTTGATCCATGTACTTTATTTGTTGAGCTCATCTCAACCGTAGACTATAACTTATGTATCTTTTAATCTTAGCCATCCATTTAAAAGGTGGTTAGGGTTTTGGTCTCTCCTATTCCTATTTAAAGGAGAGACCCTCTCATTGTAAAGGGACTTTTGGCTCTTGGTTTCTGGAATAAAATATACCTTTGCAAATTCTTGTCTTGTGGTTGTGGATGCTATTGGTGTTGATTGAAACTGTTCTTCCTTTGCACTAACGATCTTGGTCGTTATTTTGCACATCTTTTCTCCACGTTTTATCTACAGGTGAAGAAGTCGATTTGGTGAGGAAGGCGCATTGGTTGGGGAGACTCTCCTTGCTCCTTTCTTTTCTCTTCGCCAGTTTCAGGGAGTATCATTGTCTTTGTACCTCTTACTTCTTGTTATCATGTTCGTTATTTGTATTTCTTCCATTCTTGCTTGAACTGCTTGATCTTTTGTTGTCCTTGGTTCAACAGGAAGAGGAGGGCACACGTGTGGAGTTGGGCAATTCGTGAGGGCAAGATACATCACCAAATTCACATGTGATCTTTGCGGGAACAATCCTCGACATCATAGCAAACATTTCCATGACTCAGGTACGCTTGTGAGGTATGTAATTTATTCTTCTATCCTACCCATCTGTCATTTTCTCTCAAATCGTCATTTAAAATTAATCGGAAAATTCTCTGGCTCAAAAGACTTGGTTTACTGGCAAACCATTTTTGGGTTTTTGGTCTTTTGCGAATCCCTAGGTGGGTTCTCCAAGGCACTAGTTTTGTTGAACCCTTGCGCATTGCCTGAGAGAGTCAGTTTGCCTGTCTTTTGATCCTTCTTGTTGAGCTTGTGTGCTTTGACACTGTCACATCCATCTATCAAGCTGTGCTAGAAAGCCTTAATTCTTAGATCCACTCTTTGGGACACTTTCCCTATTTTAAGGGTCACGTTTCCCAAGGCAACTGAATTTGATCATTTGAACTAGCACCTGAATCCTGGAATCGTATCTAATTATTGAATCACTGTGTGTAATCAATCTTTGCCAAGTCACATCTTTCCTAAGCCTCCACAGTGGTTTCATTTCCTTAAATATAGGGTTCCATACCTGTCACCTTACGTACCCTATCCTAATAGCTTGATCTGGTGAATTGGTTAGATCTCTCCTGTCGGGAGTAGATCAGGGTCTCCCCCTTTGTTATCTTGGGTTTTGATAGCATAAAGTGAAGGGTGCCTCGGTTGGCATGACAACCAATCCTTTTGGGAATCGAGGCTCTCGAGGTTCACCACTTTGGTTGCCTATCCCCTCTACCATCCTGTATATGATCCATCATTTAGGGGCAACTACAAGATTGTTGATAACTGGACCCAAGGAGTTAGGGCTTGGTTGAAGAGGCTTATAGGATGGACAAATGTTCAACCAAGGAAAGATTAAGCCACTTATGAGTTTAGATTAGTAGATCTAGATAGATCTAATACCAAATAGAAAGATCCAAGTGGGGCCCACCCTTAAAATATGGAAAATGGTCAAAATGGTTCCCTAAGGCAAAATCAAGAGAGGGATGGCACTAAAAAGGTTGCTAATCAATGGATCTATGGATTTGATGAGGAACAAGCAACACCCAAGTCACAGATCTGGAAAATGCCTATTTACCCACCTCCCTTAGAGAGGCCCAGTGCCTTAGATCGAGGGGTAAATGGAGTCGGATGCCCACCAAATTTGGTCTCCAAGGTTTGATAATTATTATTAAGGTGGGTTTTAATTATTAAGCCCATGCAATCGCCAGATTTTAACAGATCTAAAATCTAGGGTTTTAATGATAAGGGTTTGAACTTTGAAGTGACCAATGGGTAAAAAGTAATGTTGCACCACTCAGACTCGGCAAAGACTCGGCTGGCCAGTGACTCGTCGACTCGGGAAAGACTTGGGAAAGACTAGGCAAATAGGAAAAATACTCAAAATATGTTACCATTAATTACTAGGCTAACAAGCTCCCAAGAAAAAAAAACCACATTTTTTGAGTACGATGCCAAGTTTAGGGCGAGTATGGCCGAGTCTTCGACAAGTATGGCCGAGTCTTCGACAAGTTTGACCGACTATGGCCGAGTCTTGCGAGTTTGGACACATGGCGAGTTGCTGGGCGAGTCTCTGGCGAGTACTCGTTTCAGGACTTACTCGGCAAGACTCGCGAGTACTCGCCGAGTCTTGGTGAGTGGTGCTTCACTGGTAAAAAGCATGAAACAAGATACGTACCTTGTAGATCTTACCTCTAAAGCTTCCAGCTACCTTGCAAATTGATAATCCTTCCTAAGTGACGCAATCAAGAGTGAGATCTAGCCCATCCAAGTGAAATCGCTATCCCTCCAAGGTGACAAGTGCGCCCTCCTCCTGCAAGAAAAGATATATATGAGAATCAATCTAGCAAAATAATGACTATAAGGATGAAAAGATGAAAGCGAAAGCATCAACTATGTCACAAAGATACAATAATGATACTCCCTGAGACAAAAAGAAGATCCAAAGGTAAGATATGGGGTTTCCCCACAATAGCGTCCCCCTAGAGCGTCCTCCTCTTCACCCACACGGCCTCCCTGCAGAAAAACGTTTGGACAAGCAAGATCCACAATGATAACATAGAGAAAGATTGTATATTCAACTTGCAAGATAACCCATCAAAGCCAAAGAAGCAGATCTACAAAAATAGTATTTTTATTACAAGTTTTCCAGAGCCAAAAGGTGCCTTTACAATAGGGGGGCCTCTTCCTTAAATAGGAGGAGAGAGACCAAAACCCTAACCACTTTATGAACGAGTGGTTGAGATCAAAAGATAAATACAATACAATCAACGACTAAGATGATCCAGTATAATATAACATGGATCCACTCACTAGAGGGGGTGCGCACTCACTAAAAGAAGCCCTAGGTGGGTGCACACCACATAAAAGAGACTACAACAAATGTGTACCACATAAGATGACAAGGACAAGTGACTAGGAGCACATGGTGGGGCTAGGAGGCTTTATTATCCTTCACTAGCATCACCCCATGGCACAATGATAAAAAATATGACTCAACAGCATGTCCAAGTGACTAAATGATCAAATCGTGGCCCCCTCAACTGAGAGAAGAATGCATCAAATTTCAACTCAGAGAGTGTGTGGACCCCACTAAATGCTGCAAGCTGATCTGGAAGGAGTGGGATACATCACATATGGCCTTTAAACAAAACTAATGCCAAAACCTTGCCTAAATATCTCAAATCGATTTCCTTAATGACCTTTTTATCCCATTTTTATCTCACCTGAAAACCATCAAAATGCCTGTAACTCACTGTATGATACCCGGGCACAATATCTGATTGTGCCATCATGTCTAGAGAGGGGGTAAATATGGTAATAACAAGTGGCTGGACCATCCTTCTCCTCTATAGCGCCATAGGCAAACATGCAAGCTCAAAGCAACTGCTAGACAGGCCATTTCTACATGGCAAAACTGGCTAAAAGTGGAAATACGCCTCTAACATCGTTGGGCGTGCCTGAAACTGATAACTGGTTGTCTCAATGGACTCAGAAGGTCCAAATCTACTAAAGATGAGTACCCATACACCATGTGGCAACCTGTAAGATCATCTGTAGCCTCTGCCATACCCGGACAATAATAAAATAAATGATCTGAGAATAATAGTAACCAAAAAAAGGGCATCAATCATCATCTGAAACCTGTGTCCACTGTATGGAGTCATCAAAGTTGCATCAAAGGACCATAAATCATCATCATATATCATCACTGGTCCAACTCATCATGGATCCCAAGGTTGACCTGGTCAAATTGGGTTTGACCAGGTCAAGACTGATCAAAATATGAACCAGGCTAGAAAAGCTTGCTACTGCAAGTGCAAATGGTTAAGACATGCTCTTTTAATCATTCTCATAGCAATACTTAAAGTATTAAGCATCATTTCACTAGCAGTTAATAGATAATAGCATAAAGCATAAGTTCAAATAATCATTTACTTACAAAAGAACGTCAGGAATATACTCATTCTGTAGACATGATCAATTTGCTAGCAAAGGGTGAGGGTGAAGAATGCAAGGCTAGGACAAGGGGATGACTTAACTGACTCAACACTGTGATACTTTGGCAAAGGGAAAGGGAATACACACTTAAGCATATGTCGGATAATAAACACACAGGGAATGGCAGTGTCTCACAAATGGGGTAAGTTGTTTAGAGGAGTGCTTATTCAACCTTGGCAAATGTCTACAACTCACATCCAAGCTGTATCAGCTCTGTGAGGATCTTTTCTAGAACCGCTGTGGATTGGGTGCCCAACTAATCGTAACCTGAGGTTCTAGGGGGCACTTAGAATTAGCTGTCCCTTACTCCATCTCACATTACAACCTGTAGGCTCCGTGATGAAATTAATCATTACATTTCATTTCCTTTCTTTAGATTTGGCATATATTTAACCACTGCTTTCTTTAGGTCTATATGACCCTTTTGGGGATTTTGCATGTGCTTAGAAGCACGACTACTAAAGCTTTCATCCAGGGGACTTTCAGTTTCCAATTCATTTCATTTCATAACCCTTTTGGGGATTTTGCATGTGCTTAGAAGCACAACTACTCAAGCTTTCATCCAGGGTGTTTTTCACCAAGTTTCCATAATTTCATAGCCCTCTTTCATTGTGCTGATAAGCACAGTTTTCAAAGTACTTTCGTGGGCTTTCATAACAGATACAACAATAGTTTCCATATGCAATGATGGTAGTACAATTTGCTTTAGGTTTTAGCCAACACAACTCAAGCAACTAGGGGGACTTTCTACCATAGTGGAAAAAATTGGTGAAAAATCGGCGATGTCCCGAAAAATAGCGATTTTTTCGGCTCGAAAAAATCGCGATTTTTCAAAAAATCAGACCTTGGAAAAAATCGGCAAAAAATCGGCGAAGATCAAGAAAAAATCGGTAAATAAGGGGAAAAATCAGTAAGCAAATTTTGACCCTATTAAAGTACATTTCTTGCATTTTTTAATGCTTTCCGCGGTTTGCCGATTTTTTCGCCAATGTTGCCGAGAAGATGTTTTCTAGACCCTCGACGATTTTTTGCCGATGCCGATTTTTTCCACTATGCTTTCTACAATCAAGACCAAACATCGGGGCAACCAACTAGAGTGATCAAGGTATCAAATCCAACTCACCAAAAGGTAAGTTTTGTTGCCAACTCAGAGCCGAGACACAAACTAACAGGGATGCTATCCAACACAGCGACAAAAGTGGGGAAGTCCTCCATATCACAGGCTGAGGTGTAAGTCAGGGTAAAAACCAAAATTGGGAAAGACAACGGATGGATGGGGAAAGTGAAGGTGATTCCTAAGCTAGCAAGCCATAAAGGTGGGAATGATCATGTCCACACTCCTAAGAGGGAAAAACCAATGAGTATAAAACAAGAGCTTCTAAATGTAAGTAATAGAACCATTTAGATAATCAATAAAAACTATATTCATTTTATATAGATATACTGCCAGATCATGATTTCTAGATACTAAGTCAAGCTATCAAAATGACCAAAAGAGCAAGATAATAAAACCAATGCACATCATATACCTGCTAGGCCATATACTTGTATCTGCTATCTGGATCAACTGTAACCACTGAAACACTGCTGCTGATACTCTGGGCACTGCACTGCTCTGTATGGGATAAAAGGTCATCTTGATCATTAAATCTGAGGTCAAGAGGCTCAACCTTGGCATAAGTTCTACTGCATATCTGATCTGGGGCTGCTCTGATGTGTGAGTGATCATAAATAATACTTCTCATCATAGCTAATCTCACTAAAACTGTGTAAAGGCAAAGCTCAAAAATATATACTGAACTGCTCTGTAATCATGGTAGCTCGACTACTATGGATGTGATAACAAGGATCTTTTGCTCAACCATGAGTCATTGTTCTCTCCACGTTGGCCCCTCCACAAATGCATTCGTGGCATGAAGAACATAAGGGGTGGGGGTTCCATGTGCAGCTTAATTTCACCACGAAATATGGGCGTCAGTAGAGGACGCTGTTGGGCCTGTCATCAATGCTTGTCAATCCCAATATTATTCGATATCCACGGATAGTTGTTGAGCTTAATGGCTGAATACCTCACAATTATTCAATGTAAAGTGCTAAGCTGTACACCTACATCTTTGATTGGCTAGCACGTGGCTTTATTTTCGATTTCAGACTTTGAGACCTGCAGAGATTTAGTACGTAGATACAATAGAGGTTGCGTTTAATCTTTGTCAATCTGGGTGGTCATGTGTAGACTCTGGAGCCACGGATCTAAGTCTGGACTCCTAGAGGGAAAGCCTTCGAGAAAGGACTTGGGCAACAATGTAGAGTGCAATCTGCAGTCTTTTCTGTTGGCAGAGCCTTCGTAATTGCATGATATTATATCTGTGCCTTTTCTTTGAATCCGATTGCTTGTTGCAGTTTAGGGTGAATTAAATCTTGTTGCAGCCACAAACCATTGAACTTGTTCCTTTATAATTTAATCTTAACTTTACAACTATATTCTGGTGGATCGCTTGTCTATAGATGGAACCACAAGTAGGTGAAATGATGCAATGAGTAGGTCGCTTGACTGGTCTATTGTTTAGTTATTGCTAGTTATTCACTGTTACCGGGCAAACTAGCAGGGCTAGTTCCCGATAAGCAAAAATAAGAAAAGTGATCCAATGTCACCTCGATCACGATTCTAACTTCTTCGGAGTGTCAGAACCTCCAAGGAGAAGTACCCTTTTGATAAACTGTAGGACACTATTACAACCAAAGAACTATATCTTCTATGCGACTTGTAGTTAGACCAGTGCCTAAATGGAGTCAATATAAAAATAACATAACAATTTATCATCCAATAATAGCATTGGGAAAAATAATCACCAACATAGACATTAAATGAAAGTGTAAGGTCAATCCAAGATTATCGTATATGTGAGATCATTTATATGTCAAGAGTTTAAACGAGGTCTAAAGAGTTAATGCAATGACTCCAAGTAAGTTGTATCTAATGGAAAACCAGGAATATCATTTGCCAGCATATAAAAGCATGTCAGTACCAAGATATGATCAAACAACAACAGCTGTAGTATTCCAACACAAGTATGAACCAGATCAATGTCAATTGTAGAAAGGTTGTATTCAATGCAAAGTTTGAAAAATCGAAATCGGACTCGGAATCGGTCGAGGGTCAACTCGGAATCGGAATCGGAATCGGTAATGAATCGGTCATAAATCGGTCGATTTGAATTTAATGAATCGGTTTGCTCAAAAATACATAAAATATTTAATTTTTTTAAGAAAAACAACATTTTCAAGATTCTAATTCATGATTCCATAGCATTAGAAACAAAATATGCAATGTCTGCTCATATATATACCATATAAGAGTCAATATATCAAAATGGCACAAAGTGTACAGTGCAATACATATCTAGGAGACTGGAATTGGAACAAAATACATAATCCATGAGGCCTATAGGCTAAATGGCTAGTAGAGTCCAAAAAATAACATGTGATATAGTCACCTACATAACATGTCAACTGTGTCTGTCATACATCATCGCTGAACAATCGAAATGATCAAACTCATCACCACTGCTACGGCTATGAGTAGCAGTAGAACTAGAACCAAAAGAACCAGAAGCTGAAGGACTAGCAAAGGCATCAACATCTGGCTTGAGCTGAGGCTCCTCAGGCTCAGGCGCACGGTCATCTACTACTGCAGCAGTAGTACTAGCTGAATTCCTACTCCTACGTCGTCGTCGCCTATAAGTAAGAGGTCCTGGTCCACTAGTGCCTGCCGTGCCTGGAATATCGGGATCTACACCTGTATGAATTGATGGCATCGGCAATAGAGGATCTGAATCTATATGAGGCTGCAGTAGGTCCTCCAACTCAACATCTAGATCATCACCAAACTCTGGATCTACGGTCTCCACTACCCAATCTGAGATAGGATCTATATCATCTAACAGAATGGGATCCGTATCAGGTCTTTTGTTCATCATCTGGTTGCGTCTGAGTCGCAGGTTGTACTGCACGAAGACTAGATCATTTAACTGTTTCTGCTCTAAACGGTTTCTCTTCTTCGTGTGAATCCGCTCAAACAAAGACCAATTGCGCTCACACCCAGAAGCGCTGCAGGTTTGACTCAAGACCCGAACTGCAAACTTTTGCAATTGTTTTGTATGATTACCAAATGACTTCCACCAATTTGCTGCAATTGCAAATGCGAAGAGTCAAGGCAGTTAATTCAACAAATTAGATTGTGAATTTGGCTAAGAAATTAAGAATCCAGGTATTTACATTTTACAATTTAAACTTTAAAGTTAAATAACATAATTTAATAAAACAATGGAATTGTTTACCTGGTTGGCCATCCTCTACTGCAGCCTTAGCCACACTATTGGCGAAGAGACCTGTGGCGTCTCTGAAAGAGGTGATCTGCCGATGTATCTCCAATTGGGTAGCCGCACTTGGGACCATGCGCTCAAGGCAAGTATACAATCCATCCGCTATCTCCCCACTCGGATCAGCATCAATGTCATCTCTATATTGATACTTTGGGTTCAGGAAATACCCAGCTGCATGTATAGGGCGATGGAGTTGATTGTTCCATCTCCTATCAATGATCTCCCAAATAGGCCCATACTTGGCTACTCTATCTTTGTATGCTGCCCTTATTTGCTCCTTTGCCTGATCCATAGCTTCATAAATGTATCCCATGGACAATTTTTCCCCATCCACCAACCACAACACCCTAACAAGTGGCTCAGTAATTGCCACAACCTCTATTGCTTTTTTCCAAAATGATGAGCTTTTAATTCTCCTCTTAGTGTCTCTTCCATCTTGTGTGCGAGCCCAATTACTTGAATTCCATTCATCACTTGAAAACATCTTCTCCAAGTTCTGTGCTTGGGAAAGGAGAGATTGCAACGTGAGGAAGTTAGTTGCAAATCTAGTAACTGCGAGCCTAACAAGCTCCTTGCCCTGTGTGTGTCTCCTCATCAAGCTCAATACCCAACCGTGGTTGTAGATGTACTTGGTGATGCTTTTGGCCCAATCCACGGTGCACTTGATCCAATCCTGTTTGCATACATCCTCAAGCATGAGGTCTATGCAATGTGCTGCACATGGGGTCTAGAATATGGTTTTATGCTTTTCCTCTAACATCCTACCAGCAAGAACATAGTTAGAGGCATTATCGGTGATGACTTGCACAACATGATTTGCCCCCACCTCCTCAACAATCTGATCCAAAAGATGAAATAACAGATTTGCATCTTTCACCTGATCAGATGCATCACATGATCTCAAAAACATGGTTCCCCGTGGGCAAGATACAAGAAAGTTTATAAGGTGTCGCCCCCTCCTATCTTTCCATCCATCCGACATGATAGTGCATCCTGAGTTTACCCATGAAACTTTGAAATCCTTCAGGTATTCTTCTATGGTAACGATCTCTTTTTGCAAAAGAGATCCCCTCAAGTCATGCATACTAGGGCCTTTGAAGCCCTTACGAGCAGCTACAACGGCATCCCACATAGGTTGGTAATAAGAAGAGCGGGAAGCATTGAATGGGATATCAGCATCATACCACCATCTTGCAATGTACTCATGGGCAACATCTCTGTACTTCTTCTTCCAGTGCTCATCTAAGGTGGGTTGAATTTCTATTGACTAAGTCGAGTGTTAAGGTCAGCGTAACATAGATCAACATAGATCACTTGATCAACATAGATCAAGTGACCTCCAAATCTTGCAGGGCAGCGTAACATAGATCACTTGATTTGTTGTTGAAGCACACTGTACTGATGTGAATCTAAAATTGCATCCTTGATCCACTGCATTAACCAGTAATATCTTACTCAAACAGAGCTTCTAAGATGAGCCCTTGAAAACTCAAAATGCAGATGCGTTTTGAGGGGTAAGTTGTAACACTGTGTACAAGTAATTTCATTAACAATGACATCCTCACGATAAACAATGAATTTTTCTAGATGTCATTTGACGGTGATTGTATATCCCTTTAAAGGGTAGGAAGATACTTTTGATACTTATTTGGAAGATTAGGAATCACAACAAAAGGATTTATTAGAGGAACAATACAAAGGAGGAATGACCTTCGAAGAAGTAACCTTGGAAGGAGTAACCGGGCAAGTTGGAGGAGAAATTGGAAAATTAGGAGGAATTGAAACTGAAGAAATTTAAGCACGAATCTTCTTACTAGAACCTCTGCTTCGTGCTTGCTTGAGCAGCTCCTCTAGAATATTCAATGCTGGAAAAGGTGGCTGACTAGGGTCCAAACTTAATGATTTCTCGGACTATCCAAATTGAACAATCATACTCAATGAAGTTGCTTGGTGATATATGAAAAATCTTCAAAATAATTGCTCACCTCAATGTGTAGTTGTACAGTGTACTGCTAATCGTGGAAGCTTGGAGTGCAGTACCCAACAACAACACCAAATGCTATCACTTGGAAATACCTTTGAACCAAAGAACCCGACAGTGTCCGGAAAACTGTTAGGAAGTAAAACTCTATTACCAATTAAACTTCCTCTCACTTTCGAATTGGTGCATGCCAATTTGAGGAGGGTGTCCTTGGATGATATGAGGCTTCAACCTTGAATTTTTAGGGAAAAATAATCTCAAATTTGCAATATAACTCACTGATCTGCATTAAAGTACTCAAAATATTCACTTATCCTTTTCAAAATCAACAATAATAAACTTCAGATTTATGATTTGACATTTTAAATAATGCAACAAATTGACAAATCTGTAATATCTCTTACTGTTTTTGAAATAAAAATTGAAGAGCGACAAACAAATTTGTGCAAAAATGCAAAGAGAATACCCCAGATCAACATCTTATGGCTGATATAAGATATACACCTTAAAATCTGCAACTAAGTTCGAAAAAACACAACGATATTCTTTGAATTTTGCCTTCAAACCTCATCCAAAGCAATTGCTTTTTGCTGATTGGTGCCTTGACCTTGGAATAATGGAGTGAAATGAAAAAGAACCTTGCAAAATTAAAGATAATATTCAAATCTCGCAAGTTTGGAAACTTTAGAAATAAAACTTTAAAATGCAAGAGCTATGCTTGATAAATGCCAATTTGATCTTCATTACTTAGAGTTGAACAGAGTTTTGAACAAATGGGATAGAAATTCAACTAGTGGAATGCCATCAAGTGTTGCTCAAAATTCTCAAATTTGAAATGAGAAGGAATAGAAGCAAGTAGACAAAGGGCTGAAGACATTGATGATCAAAGTCTCTTGCTTGCACTCCTTAATCTTATAGCCAAGAGAAAATATGAAATTGGAGGAAGATCGAGAATAGAAGTAAGATTAATGTGGAGAGTATCATGTAATAGAAGAAAGCACCCTCTTTAACACTTCATGCCTATGTTGCATGGGTAGGGTACACGTAGGGTACGTTTCATGCCGTACCCCATAGTGGCTCCACGTACCGGAGACACCGTTATAAAAACAGGGGTACTTATAGGCTAAATGGTACGGCGTACCCTGTGTTTGGGTACTTCGGGGGTACGGCCGACTCAACAAAATGCAAATCCACAGGGAAACACATAATGACCCCCAACCAAAACTGAACTAAATTTTGCTAACTGCATATGGAGTCTGGTTCAGGACTTATGTCAAGCACTTTGCAACACTGTTCAAATTCCACTGAATATTGTCCAAATCTGGTAGATTGATTTTGCATTGATTTACAAGGAATATTTTTATGGTTTTGTGTTCAGCACTCATGGAACATAATTTGACTATCAAATGTGCACATAAAAAATATACATATGTATTTAATACTGAGAAATACACTGACATCAACCCAGGAATACATTTGCAACTTTTTATTGCTTCTAACAACAATACAAATAGGTGTTTACAATCAGATTTCAATTGTACCTTCAGATCTGAGTTTGATTGTTTGTTACAGCTGCCTGGTACAACGATTTATCAAAATTTATGAAACTTCCAGTCTTCCACTTGATATCTACTATGAGTCTATGATTTATCAACTTTTATGTTTCAAATTTTCAATGCAAATGTTCATTGTTCAATGAATCATTGAATTTAGAATTATGAATCATGATTCATAATTTATGAAGAAATTTGAAATATGCATATATGATGTGACTGTGACATATATATATATATACCCCCGATGTACCCAATTACCCTGTTTCAAAAAGTGGCGTCTCCGTACCCGTACCCGTACCCAAGTTTCCTGGCAACTTAGCTTCATGTACACTCAGTGAGGACGCAACAGCTGAACAAAAAAGCACCAAAAGTCATGTATGATAATTGTTCAATTAAGATTTAAGATTTGAGACCATGTGCTAAGTCTGGCTAAAGCACGCAGAAATTGTTGATGAAGCAAAGTTGTGACTAGGACTCGACAAAGACTCCATTGGCCCAGGACTCACAAAATTAGGTGCTTGGCATAACTCGGTTCAAGACTTAGCAAGGTTTGACAAATACAAAAGGAACTCAAACTATAGTAAATCTCGTGTACAAAAATATATTAATGATATTTCCAACCCATTTGAGTAAAAAAATAACAGTGTGCACAAATTCATATGATCATATTATTAATACAATAATACAACATTTGACACTCAATATTTGTTTCAAAACAATAAACTGAAAGAAGATTTCATGATCAAGTTCACAGCCACAACTACGACACAGAATCTATTTTTAGTTGTGAAGATCATACAATTATTGGTTTGTTTGTTACATAATTATCAGACTCGTGGGTTTGACTCGAGACTTGTGGGTCAAACTTGACTTGGTGCCCTGACAAGTCCATTTGACTTGCCAACTAGGGTTTGGCCCACTAGTAATTGCAGGTCAGTGAGTTTTTCTGAGGTTTTTCCGGGGTTTTCTGTTTTCATAGGTTTGATGGGTCAAATTTTTTGTAAGTTTTGATAATTTTGGACTAGCCAAGTTTTTCTTGAGCCAAGTTGAACTCTTGATGGTTTTTTTCTTTGCTGAGTTTTTCGCTGAGTCGAGTGGAGTAATTATGTTTTATTACAAACTCCCTTCTAGCATTGGCATCTGTGGTCTCATTTCTGTTGACCTCATTGCCATCATCTTGGTTGGTTTTGGCTTGTTCATTCCTTGGTCAACTGTCGACAAACTCCAATCAACCTGGAAACTTTTGACCTACTATCAAAAGTTTCACTGACCTTGAAGGGATTCCCTCGAGATTATTTCATCTTCTTATCAAAGGCTACATCTCTGTTCTTATGGATTTTATTGATTTTTGATCAAATAGTTTGTATCCTTTCAATCCATTATCATAACCTACAAATATGCATGTTGTTGGCTTGTTTCAAACTTGGAGCACTTTTAATTTGTAATTAATGTATACACATCACATCGCAAAGCTTCAAATGGGCAATAAGAGGTTTCCTGTCCAAGCTTCTTTGGGGTCTTAGATGTAGGCCACTGATTTCTGAGGTAAGTCATTGTCTTGACAGACTCTTTCCAAAATGATTCATAAGTTCATAACACACTGAACTTGTTTATTTTATTTTGTATAGTAACATTGCATAGCACAAAATTGGTCTCAATTTAGTTGTTGAGATCTCCAGCCTAAAAATACTCACCCCAGAATAGACAAATGGTATCATAAAATTGTTGATCCTATGTTATCTTGACTCTATTAATACTTTAGTGAAATAGGGTACTGATCTTAAGGAGGATTTCATACTTTAGCTGCAATTTTTTGTTTTTTTGAATGAAACGATGTAGAGTCCTGTTTAAGGGCATAGTGTTGGTATTGTAAAGTTCTGGAATGTGTTGATAATGAGTCACTATTCTCATGTGCGACAGGAAAGGTGCTCCTACTACACCATTGATCTCTATAGCGACAACAAAACTCATAGCCGAGGTGTTAGAGAGAAATGGTTTGCCTGGTGCCATTTTCACCTGCATCTGTGGTGATGCAGAGATTGGGAAAGCGATTGCTGAGGATAGAAGAATCTCATTGGTCTCTTTTACTGGAAGCACAAAGGTAACTATCAACACCACAACTCTTTGGTGTCTCTGATTCATTTCCATGTGTAGCCAATGTATTTGACATTACAATAAATTACGAAGAGATGACATTGATTTTCAAATCTAAAGTTGATGCATTTGAAATCTAGGGGTTTAATTTGTCCATTCAAATTGCAAATAGTGGATCACTGTCTCAGTTTCGCTGACAATATTTATGAGAGAATGTGTAGATTTTCTGCCTTTAAATGTCTGCTGGTTTAATGCCAAGTTTAGGTGGTTTTCATTCCCAGTCGGTTATGCATAGACTGGGAACTACTTATACAAAAATCTTTTAACAGTAAACACGAAATTAAAAGGCAATTTACAGGCTGCAAATTAATTTACAAACATTCACACACAAATTTGACACAGTAGTTTTTGGCCAAATTGAGCCCTGGAAAAACCCCCACGGGGAAAACCAGTTGAGTGAGAGAGAGAGATTTATTATTCCATCAGCAAGGTAATGCTACAGCAGTAAAAAACAAATACAACTTATCTCCATTAACTGCACCCCAGTCTGTCTCGGTTTCTGTGCAATTATGGTGATGTATCCTCCTCGAATTTTGTGCTGAAGACACTCAAAACTCTGCTGACCTGTGACTGGAAATGTGCCTGTTATAATCCCAGAACAGAGACAGAAAATTTGACTGCTGTACAGACCCCTCCTGTAGCAGTCACATCTCATCAAACTCGTGCAGTGCTGATCTCTATCCTTCAGCGTGACAGAGAACTCGGGATATATGACAGGGTTCAATATCACTGATACTATGCCCCAAATGTATGAAGCTGGCTCGAGATATGAGCCCAGAATCTTCCTTCAAGCTGCTAGCTGCTGCTGTACGAGGAAGGTACCACCTCCACCTGCGTGCTACTGCTGTACAGGAAGGTACCACGATTCAATGCTTGAGATGTGGGCTGATATCACTGTTCACATGCTGAATAATAAATGCCAGGATGATTGCCATAAATCTGAGCTAATACTGGAAACCATAGCCTAGAAACTCGTGCCTGGAGTGATCACGACTTCATTGCCTGCGCCCTAGCTCGACCTTCTCCTTCTCGTGCTCTCTGCTCTCCTCATTCACATCAACACATAAATAAATAGGTATTCTGCCTCCCTCCCTTTTATCCATCCCTAAAGGAATCTTTAAACCAATGGCTGAGATTAGATCTAATCAATGGCTCAGATTAGATGTGAGTAAAACTTTATTAATTAAATCACTTAATTAATAATTACTCACTCACTTTTAGACTTAGGACAAAAAGTGACATTATAGTCTCATTAATTAATTTATTAATGTGAGGGTCCCACCACCCCATGCTTAGTGACTTAGGCTAAATCACTAGGGGAACTCGACCAAGGTACAAAACTAACAGAATGTATGGCATGACAAGATGAGCATAATACAACAATAGCTTAGTGATTAAAATCACCTGCCTTGTTCTAAATTTAAATAACAAAGGAGGGTAAGGATTCAATTATGCTGCAACTAGTATATTAATAATTTAATCCCAATGGAACCAGCTCCAAGCTTAATCTGGTACACAAGGGTCACAAAGATAGTATGTGTAAAGATCATAGGTCAGCAATTGAAGGCCAAGGATTGAAATATCAGTTAGAATCCAGCAATGGATGGTTAGGGATGCTGTTTGGAAAGCTTGAAAGGACTAGAGAATAAAGCATGAACTTGTTAGAGCCAAGTTTATGCTTGTCAAAACCTAAGGTATTTTTCATTTCATTAAGTGTCCATTCATTTTTTATTATTCTTGATGAAAAAATGACAAGATCAGAATTCTGTTCTAAATACCAACACAGAAATTTTGTCAAACACTTCCAGTACCCCTGATATCAGAGTCTCAGACTATAAATTTAGTACTTTTCACAAGCATAAATAAGCAACTTCCTGTAGCTGATATACAATACTTGAAAGCAAAATTAGCAGTGGAAAAACACTTGAACAGCAGGCTGTAAATCAGAGAAAAAAAACAGTAATTTTGGTCAATCTCTGACCCTGGAAAAACCCCACCTCCTGGGGAAAATCAGTCCTAGAAAAATTAATTAGATAGCAGCAGAATATATCAGAATTACTTCAGCTGTAAGGTACAGCATTAATCTTCAGTACAGTACATTATATTTCTCGAAATCTGAGCACAAAATCTATCTCAAAAACAGTGCAATATTCAGCCTAGGAAAATGTGCAAACAGTGCAGCCCAGGACAGTCACATGCAATACTGTTTACCTCGATTTTAGTGCCAGAAAACAGCAGTATGGCCCTCTTCCTGTTCTGTACGGAACACACAGAAATCAGTGCTGTTGATTGACTTGAAACTGTGCCCACTTTACATCGTTTTCCGTGCCCTCTACTCAGCACTACGGCCCTCTACAGACTGTACAGTATGGCCCTCTTTAATGCTGGTACTGTCTTGGAAACTGCGCCCTCACCAAGGGAAATGTGCCCACCTCTGCTGCTGCCCATCTCCTTTATTCTGCTGCTCAATCTTTCTAGGCAATCGTGCTCCTCTCGCCAAGCAATCACTCTTGGAATTCGAGCCAACTCCAGCTCTCTTGGGGTCTGTGCCTCTTCACCTTCCTCACTTTGGAATTCTAGCTACCTAGGGATGTGTGCTTCTCTTGGGAGAATCTGCAAATGAAGTCTCAAGCTCTTCTTTTATTTCCTCATTAGGGTAACTCCTTGTGACTTTTCATCTTCAATGGCTGAAATCAAATCTTAGCCATGAGATATAGGGCTGTGATTTAATCACAAGATGACTTAAATCTCCCAAGTCAAAACTATAAAAAAATCACACTTTTCAAAAAGTCACATTTCACCCTAAATATTATGAAGTCACTTCATAACTTAAAAGTCACTTTATAATCACTATAAAGTACATCTCACTTTTAAATTAAAAGGTCACATCATAAAGTACTTTAATAAAAGCTCATAAAGTCACTTTATGAATTATTTAATGAGACCCCCATAGTTTCTCGGACCCCTGCACCTAGGCACCTGATGCATGAGTGCCTTCGAGCTACAAAATGCTAACACTCCCTCTTAGCGAGGGAGGTACTACTGGCATCAGCTCCTCCTGGATCTTTCTCCAGTCATCTCCCTCCAACAGTTGAAGCTCCCTCTGAATCTGAATGCCCCTTAGATACCTGCACTGGATCAACTACTGAAAGTCTGTGCCTGACCACTCTGAACTGAGAGCACTGCTCACTCTCCAGCTCATCCTGAAGAACCATATCATACCAACTCGGTTTCATCACAGAGCTAGATGAATCCTCCACACTGACAGCCACCGCTGCTGCCACTGAGTCTGATCTCTCACCAGGCTCACCATTCACATGATGCCCCAATACTTGGTATATCCTGCCATCACCGATGCCTAGTAGATTTGCTGCACCCAATCCCCCACTCACCGGATATATATAAACACGCCCTCCCACATGAAGGATCGCATATCCGTCATCCTCTAGAGCTGAAACTGAGAGCAAGTTCCTCTTCGGCTCTGGAACAAGCAGCACTCCACCAACCTCCAGATAGCCACCAGACTTGAGTTGGAATAGGACTCTTCCAACTCCTTCTATTGCATGGGAGTCGGCATACCCATCCTCAGTCAGTATAACTATGTCTATATCTGTCAAATATCATAACATAGCTCGTGTCCCTGTCATATGGCGTGCTCCTCCGCCATCTATGTACCATGCTCCAGTACCCAAACTCTCATCTACACTGCCGTCTGAAAGAACTGAGACAAGCGAAAATTCCTTCACAAACCCTTCCACTTCAGCTGAAGTGGCCGCCTCGGGCTCTTCTTTCTTCTTGTTCTTTTTCTTGTTGGGACATTGCCCAACATAGTGACCATAACCCTGGCAAGCAAAGCATTTCACTTTGCTTAGGTTCTTCTCAGACTTGGCTCCACTACTCAAGCCACCCTTCTTCTTTTTTCCCTTAGCTGAAAGGGCCACATTCTGTTCATTAGTTTCCTGCTCAGTCTTCCCTTGAGACCTTGCTCGGATCTCCTCCTGAGTAAAAATCATCCCACAGTCTTTCCCAATGTTTTAAAAATCGGAATCGGACTCGAAATCAGTCAAGGGTCAATTCGGAATCGGTCGATTTGAATTTAATGAATCGGTTTGCTCAAAAATACATAAAATATTTGTTTTTTTAAAGAAAAACAACATTTTCAAGATTCTAATTCAAGATTCCATAGCATTAGAAACAAAATATCCATTCTCTGCTCATGTTGCACAGTGCAACTGCTCTCCACTCCAACACTCCACAGTTGATCTTCATCAAAGAGAAAAGGTATTCCAAGGTGAGCTAGTCATGGTTCATTTGCTTAGACAGGTATCCCAATGTTACTATAAGTTAAAGCCAAAGAAGATTGGTCATTATAAGATATTAAAAAGGATAAATGAAAATGCATATAATATTATAAAGACAGGTATCCCAATTTTCCTATAAACCAAAAAAGATTATTGATGATTGTAAGATATTAAAAAGGATAAATGAAAATGCATATATGATAAACTTATTTGAAGATTGATCATTGTAAGATATTAAAAAGATAAATGCAAATGCATATATGATAAACTTCATCATGTTATGATATATTAAAAAGGTTTAATGATAAACTTATTTGAAGACTTGGATATTAGTCCCGTTTTTAATGTAGCAAATCTATAAATATTTACTTTTACTTTGCGAAGAAATGAGACCAAATTGAATGAGTTGTAGACACCATGACTGTTACTGCAGGATCCCTGAAATATAAAATTTATTTTATGAAATGAAAGGGACATCAGAATCAAACAACACTTTGATCACTAAAATCCAGTGGATTAATAATAATACAATAATTTTGATGTACGTAGTGGATTAATAATAATACAATAACTTTGATGTACCTAGTGACTTTGAATTAAGACACTCAGATTTTTTTAACAAGGAGATAATAATGTATTTAAGTGCATTACGGGTCACATGGAAGACTCAGAAACCAAATCAATCTGCAAATGGCACTTGGCATGTCCAGAATCTGAGTTAATTTCAGAGTCAAGTTAAAAAGGGGATGTTTTTACGAAAACCGGTTTGGAGGACCGATTTTTGACGAAAACCGGTTTGGAGGACCGATTTTTTACATAAACCGGTTTGGGTGACCGATTTTTTACATGAACCGGTTTGGAGGACTGATTTTTTACTCCCGAAACGGTTTGGAGGCCGGTTTGAACCGGGCGAGCTTTAAATCGGCGATTTTTCTGATTTTTAAAACTATGGTCTTTCCCAAGAGGAAAGTTCTCTCTGCCCACCGCACACTTCATGAAGACGTCCCATTCTTTAGTGAAGCCCTTCAGGGCTATTCGCACTAACTCGGGATCTGGAATCACCTCACCAACTGCACTCAGTTCATCTTTTACCTGTCTAAGTCTAGTGAGTTAAGAGGCTACATTCTCACCCTTCGCCATTTTCGTGCCATGAAGCTTATCCTTTAAAGCCATCTTGCGATTTTCATTCTTGTTCTCACACAAACCTTTCAAGGTGTCCCACATCTCCTTAGCAGTCTGTTTCTCTACCAAATGTGGGATGAGGTTACCTCGAACACCATCTAGAAGCAATCTCTGCGTTCTAGCCTCCTTCACCTCATGTATGTCAAGGGCTACACGATCAACTGTGGGAGGAACCACTGTGGTACTTACGAAAGTCCATAACTTGTTCTCCTTGAAAACAACCGTCATCCAGGATTTCCACTGCAAGTAGTTGGAAATCCCTTCCAACCGATCTTCATACCGGATGCTAGTCATCTTCCCAATCTGTATTTTTTCCAAGCAATCTCTACTCACTGTGTCAAAAAAAATCAGCACTCAGCTGCCACAATAAGCTGCACAGATTCAACACTTCACATGCAAATCTCTTGCACCCTCTGTTGCGCCAACAACCTACTGCCAACCTCAGAGCCCAGCTCTGATACCATGATGAAAAAATGACAAAATCAGACTTCTGATCTAAATACTGACACACAGAAATTTTGTCAAACACTTCCAGTACCCCTGATTTCAGACTATAAATTTAGTACTTTTCACAAGCATAAATAGACAACTTCCTGTAGCTGATATACAATACTTGAAAGCAAAATTAGCAGTGGAAAAACACTTTAACAGCAGGCTGTAAATGAGAGAAAAAACACAGTACTTTTGGTCAATCTCTGACCCTCGAAAAACCCCCACCTCCTTGGGAAAACCAGTCCTAGAAAAATTAATTAGATAGCAGCAGAATATATCAGAATTACATCAGCTGTAAGGACAGCATTAATCTTCAGTATGGTACATTATATTTCTTGAAATCTGAGCACAAAATCTATCTTGAAAACAGTGCAATATTAAGCCTAGGAAAACATGCAAACAGTGAATCCCAGGACAGTCACATGCAATACTGTTTACCCTCGATTTTCGTGCCAGAAAACAGCAGTACGGCCCTCTTCCTGTGCTGTACGGAACTCACAGAAATCAGTGCTGTTGGTTGCCTCGAAAATTGTGCCCACTCTACCTCGTTTTCAGTGCCCTTCAACTCAGCAGTACGGCCCTCTACAGACTGTACAGTATGGCCCTCTTTAATGCTGGTACTTTGTCTTGGGAACTGCACCCTCACCAAGGGAAATGTGCCCACCTCTGCTGCTGCCCATCTCCTTTATTCTGCTGCTCAATCTTTCTAGGAAATCGTGCTCCTCTCACCAAGCAATCACTCTTGGAATTCGAGCCAACTCCAGCTCTCTTGGAGTCTGTGCCTCTTTACCTTCCTCACTTTGGAATTCGAGCCACCTAGGGATGCGTACCTCTCTTGGGAGAATGTGCAAATGAAGTCTCAAGCTCTTCTTTTATTTCCTCATTAGCTCCTTGTGACTTTTCATCTTCAATGGCTGAAATCAAATCTTAGCCATGAGATCTAGGGCTGTGATTTAATCACAAGATGACTTAAATCTCCTAAGTCAAAACTATATAAAAATCACACTTTTCAAAATGTCACATTTCACCCTAAATATTATAAAAGTCACTTTATAACTTAAAAGTCACTTTATAATCACTATAAAGTACATCTCACTTTTAAATTAAAAGGTCACATCATAAAGTACTTTAATAAAACCTCATAAAGTTACTTTATGAATTATTTAATGAGACCCCATAATTTCTTGGACCCCTAACAATTATAAAGTACATCTCACTTTTAAATTAAAAGGTCACATCATAAAGTACTTTAATAAAAGCTCATAAAGTTACTTTATGAATTATTTAATGAGACCCCATAATTTCTTGGACCCCTAACAATTCTAACGAGAAATTATATGTCCTCAATCTTTACCTTATAAAATGTTTAGGAATTTTAGTTAATTTATGATATTTAGTTTTCTCTACACAGTCCCATTGACCTACTTTTGTGGTCATTTGTTGGACTTTAATAAAATTATCTTATCCTATCTTATCTATTTTTCAAGAGAACTAAGATTTTAAACTGTTTCTCACTCTTCTTTCAAACTTTAAGTATCATCCTTTAGGGCCATCTCTTCATATTGCTACTTCAATTTTTTTCCAGAGGATCAATATATATTATTATATTCATTGAGATGTTTTCTCAGTCATTCCTTTTGTGATTGTTTTTCATAATTCAAAATAAACGATTGACTCTCCTTTATTTAAACAATCTATTTGCTTTTATAGTAATTTCATGCGCCAGAATTATGTTTTAAATCACCGTCTCCAAAATTGTTGTTTGATGTTTCGAAACAATAACTAATATGCTCTTGAATTTTTTAGCTCATTTTTTCAAGTTCGTTTTTTAATAACCAATGTTGCAAATATCATGTCGGGGAATATAACACTGAGGGTCTGGAAAGAAACTTATCGGAAATATCGGGAATTATCGGAAAATATCGGCAAAATTAAACTTAGACCTGGAGAATTATGAAAATATCAGACAAATCGACAACATGAAAAACTCCGGAGAAATTGGAAATATTGGGAGAAATTGGAGATATTTACAACCCTGTTAATAACTTGATCAATTAATATATTTCTCTTTCTTTTCACTTGAAGCTGGAAGCGTTTTTCTTTTAGAGCTGATCATTTTCCCTTGTAATGATTGGATTAGATCGTTTGAAATTTTTAAACATCTTGCATTTCTTTTATGGCTGGTCTTCTGTACATAATTAGTAGCACTATTGATTAATTTGTTTTTAACTAACTTCCAAACAAGTAAAATCCCTCAAGCATGCAAGTGGTGCTGTCATATGTTGTAAAGCATTTGTGGGGTTAATTGAAATCTTTATCAAAAACCTGTCACTTTATGTTCTTTTCTGATTGATGTCAGACAGACGTAGAGTAAACCTTAACTGGTTGTTTTCACTGCCTTAGTTCTGTTCTTTATGTCGTGGTTGGCAATTTGGCACTATGTGGAGTGATATTTAAAATGAGGCAACAGTCTATTTATCTCTTGGAGATTTCTTATAAAGTTTTCAATTTGACATTTGGTAACCTTAATGAGCAACTTTGATATATTCATTTGCCTTCATGCATCCTTGAATATCTATTTGGCTATGTTTCTCTGTTAGGAATATCTGTATAGATTTGAATCTCACCGCATACACCTTTTGACTCCAAAATTCCATGCATTGGCCTCCTGCCTCATCATTTTTCTTCAACATATAGGTTGTGAATCGTGATTACATTAACTTGATGAAAATTTTACCTCAACTATTCACTTTTTAAAGTACTTTGTCTGCCTAGCATATTGCTGTGTGTATCCTCTTCAAGTGTTCCGAGTAAATTGACAGTAGGCGAGGTTAATTTGGAATGGATGTTATTGTGTTGGGATAAAGCTGGATCGCTGGATGATTCCCTCTAGAATAAACAACAGTTCTAGTGCAGAATTTTGTTTATGATGTTTCTATTAAGTAGCTGCTGTTATTTTTTTTTTCATAATAAAATTGTGGATTTTACAAAGCAGCGGCCATAGAGTTCTTTAGATTCTTCGAAGCTGCTCTTGAAACATTTCCTTATGATAGTTCTGTGGTTTTCAGGTTCTTGTGATATCTTTATTTTCTACATTCAATTTGACTTCAATTCTGTGATTTACTATATGTTCCCAGCCTGCTTTGTCTTGTACATGATCACTTGTAATTGCTGTATTCATAGCAAAAAGACTCTTATTTCTCCCATATTTCTGCTCTTGCGTTAATTATAATATTCTTTTGAGGTGGTTGTTTGGAACAATAGCTTCATTACTAAAAAATATACATTCTCTTCATAACTGAACTTTCAAAATCTCCGTGCCTGTAGGAATGGGTTATCAAGCCTTTACATTAGTAACATAAAAGAATCATTCTCCTCAATGAAGGTTCAACGTTTCAAGCTATTCATGGCCATATGTATGTTTGAATATGCATGATTGATTTTGTTTGGAGGATGGTATTTTGATTGTTACAGGTCAGTGGTGGATTAGTGAACATACAGACTAAGGGTCTGTTACATTCAACCAAGGTTAGATTAAGAAGAATATCACGTTTGTCTCATTGACACTTCATATAACAATTTTAACTCTAACTGAGGGATGCATGTGGTCTCCAAGAATCCACCCTTCTTTGCAAGACAATCATGTATCTTTTCCACAGACAGGTGAGTGTTTCCTCCTCTCACTGCATGCTGTCAAAATTCTCCTTTAAACAAATTCATCAAGTGAAAATGGCTTAAATGATCCCAAGTTTTTTACTTTTGCCCAAGAAAAGCACCTGTGCTTGCCAATTTTTTAAAGGAATAAGAATAAATTTCCTAATCATGTTTTTTCGCAAAACATTGACAAGCTTTTGAGGCCAAATACTTGTGTTGAAGATGATTTGCATGCCCTGTAGCCGACTGAGATTCTAAGGGGAGATTGGTCGTGCACTTTGAATACTAGGAAGCCTTGAGTGAGTTCATATAGAATGCCCAACAACAACCCCCCCATGTTATTGAAACCCAGATGGTCAATGCATTTGATGTTCGTTACCATTCCTCGTGAAGCTGAAACTCAGATGGTCCTAGCTCACTAAACTATGTCTCCACCAACTTGAAATGTCCATCATTAGTCACACTGGCAAGCAGTTTAGCAAATTGTATGGTGTTTTCCATATTAGCAACTCACATTGTACTGTTTTATATCAACCACTCTATATGGTGCTCTTCATATTAGCAACTTGAGCTGTACCATTTATATTGATGATGTAAATTTCCTTAAAATCCAATCTTGAGTTAAAGTATGCCAGTTTATTTTTAATTAAACCCAATTACTACTGTTAACCACAAATGGATTTCTTCACAATGCAGCGGAAAATAAAACACTGAGAGAAATATAACATCAATGATCAATCACATCAATAGAGACACCAAGTTTCTCCAAGTTTCGTTTATAATGATGCAATGCATTCTGGATTGTCACAGGTTGGACAGATTGTTCAGAATACAGTCAATGCAAGATTTGGGAAGTGTTTGCTCGAGCTTAGTGGAAACAATGCCCTTATAGTAATGGAAGATGCAGACTTAGCAATGGTTGTGCGATCTGTTTTGTTTGCTGCAGTTGGTACTGCTGGACAGCGATGCACTAGTTGCCGACGGCTGGTAATTGTTATTAATAATGGTATATATTGTGTGTTAAATCTATAAAATCTATAAAACATTTAGTAAGTAAAATGACTTACAACAATAATTGGGGTGTTGACAGTTACTTCATGAGAAGATATACCAGCATGTCATTGAGCAGTTGACTGAAGCTTATAAGCAAGTTAAAGTGGGAGACCCTCTTGATAAGAATACCTTGTTAGGACCACTGCATACCCATACCTCAAAGATGAACTTCGAGAAAGGCATGCAAGTTATAAAATCTCAGGTATGTATATTGTTCTTCACGTGCCAGCTAGTCAAACTACATGAAGTATTATTTTTGACCTTTTACTGTCCAGATACCTTTCAAGGGAAACATTTGTATGCCTGTATTAAAAAAAGAAAGGGATGGAAGTGTAACACTAACAGTTATTTATTGGCACACCCTAATATTTCATCACTGTTGATTTGCACATTTGTTATCACCTATTTTTGGGTTTCAAGTTTTCAACTGGATTGTATGATCTAAATAGTAAATAGCTATGTATCATGGGAACCGCTCCCGGCTTTTAGGAAACTCGTTCCCGAAGTTCCGATGTTCCAGGGAACTTAGGAACTTGTAGGAAACTTTCCCAATCCAGTGGGAACCGTTCCGGATGGTTGGGAACTTACTAGGAACTTTTACCCTCTAAAATCGGGAAGTTGGGGACTTTTTTTTGCGTGTTTCCTTCACGGGGAGCTTCCACGCATTCATGATCGCCACGTAGGTTGTTAACAACATTCCTATTTCCTTGCGACCATACTTTTACATAGTTGACTCAGAATTTTTTTCTCTAGAAAACTAAGTTGCAATAAAAGTCTATTTCGTGCTACCTTGTCGAGTTGGTGCACTGATCTCCATCTACCGGCCATGCTAGAGTATTCATGCGTCCCTACGCTGAATTGCAATTACCACTAATCAATAATAAATGTAAATCTATTTTGACTTTTTATATATTAAATAAAAGAAAGTAAATTTATTTATTTTAGTATTTACTTTTTGAATTAAAAATAAAAAACTTTTAAATAATTGGAAATAGATTTAAATCTTACTTTGAAACTAAATTCATATATTACATTTAAATAAAAATTATATTGATTTCTATTTTATAATAATTTAAATTTGATTATTTATACACCTTTGCAAATACCCTAGCATAGAATGTGTTGTAAACATATAATATTCTAATACATTTTAATCATAGTTGACACAAAACTGAAAACTTACTCTATACATATAGCCACAAATGTAGGGACTATAACTTCTAAAAGTTTCCACTTTCGAAAGATTCTACCTTATATAATCAATGGCGTGGATGGTCATCTTGATTTTATTACCATTTCCATCTGCTAAGAGGTTCTAGTTACAACCGTAATATAAGGAATAAGCTAAGTCATCTGGTTTGTGCTAAGTCATTTGGTTCTCATGTTTTTTTAATTATTTTATTTTTATATTTTTTAATATATATTATTGTCGTTCCCAACCTGCCATTTCCTGCAAATTTGGGGGAAACTTCTAGACGTATCTGGTACTCGTACCCACGTTCCAGCGTTCTGGAAACTTGTGCAACATAGGTAAATAGTAATACTATTCAAAAGAATGTTGCAGGCACACTAAATCAAGATGAGTCTGGGAAACAGCCAATTACTCTGCACAGACTAGTTGATTATGCTTGCTGCACTAATTGTAGGCTACTTTTATAAATTTCAATAGTAAAGTGCAGGTTTGAAGAACAAATTGATTTTCTACTATTAGATTAAAAATGCTTTGAAGAATTAAGTGATTCATGAAGTCCTAATCAGCAGCTGTAAATATGGTTCGAATTATGTAGGCTGTTGCTATTCTACATATTTATTGCTAGTGTTATGGTGGTAATCTTGTCTTGATGACACTTGTGATCATCTAGATATGGATCTGTTGGATTTTTTGAAAATTAGGATCCAGATATAGGGAAATGTCATATATATATTAGTGAAAGAGCCCAATGCACTGAAATACCAGGTAGAAATTCAATCTCAACTCAAGTATTAACTGTGAGAAGAGGGTGCCGTTATAGAGAGTTGGCAAACTGGTACATTAATTGCCGATCAATACTGCTCACACAGATATGGACAAGAACACAATCAACCTACTGCCTCTTTTAATATGGTGGACCACAAGCCAGAAGGCCACATGTGGGATACACCATGCAGGATGGGAGCATGCTCATCGGGAATTCAACTTGGGTCATCATGGCAACAATTGCGTTGCTAGACCATAGATCGACATGTGTACACACACACACACACACCATAAAAAACCATGAACTAGAAATATAAAATTATAATCTCTGAATATATATCACTCCATATCTCTATTACAAACTCATAAATGTAGACTAATATGAGCAACTTATATTTATGTATTTTAGGATGTGGTCAGGGCTATTTATAGGCCAAAGTTAGGGGTTTTGGGCCTCGCACTTTTTCTTTTCTTTTTATTTTTATGTTAGTGGCCTTGCGGTATTAGGGTGGTTTTTCTTGATATGTTGGTTAGCAATTATGATGAGTACCTACGGTTATAACTTATCTCCCACCCTTAACACGTATTTATGATGTCCTTCAAGTCTAAAGGGTTATCTCATTCAAGTGTCTCCAATGTTGTGCGCAATTGGCTAGTTCTATGCTTGCATGTGCTTGGTTTGAATCTCCATGGGTGAGGTGCACCAATCTACATTGTTGGGTTTAATAGGGATGCCATCCACAAATGTGGGAAGCATCTATTCAGTTTCCCCATGAGGTTTTCCGTGAAAAAAAAATGACATCCCTCAACCTCATCTATCATCAACCATTAATCATGCTCATCTTATGGGATATATTCAATATTGGGTTATGCAATATAATGATTATCAAGGGTGCAATTGTGCTTGTGCATATCTTTGTGTATCTTGGGTTTATCTTTATGATTGTTATGTGATCCAGGAAGATCTAAAGACGTTCCGAAATCAAAGTCCTCAATTTCCAGAAAGGACAACACCATGTCGAAGAGCTCGACGAGAGCTTTCCAACAGTGTGAATGGTGCATCAAACAGAGGTCGTATGCACAATATATCACATTCTAAAGTTCGGGCCAAACAAGCAAAATGGGCAAAAGAGGTGCCACGTGGCACCACTGAAAGGGTGACACGTGCTAGACCGTACAGTCAACAGGTGACGTGGCCCAATGAGAGCCTAGCATGTGGCAGGTTGTACAACCCAGGTGGCATCCAGTCTGCACAGTTGGTATTCGGTTGGCATGAGGTGGACCTATCAGATCGTGACACGTGGTAGTTCCGATTTAGCCATGAACGCGAGTCTTCAACAAAAGTATGGTCACGCCAAGGATTGAACTTGTGACCTATTACTCACAAGCCAAGCGTCTTCACCAATCCACCTATGATGTTCCTTGTTGATGGCATTGGGGGATATTGGTTTTATGTTGATTGAAGGCCGCATATGCAAAAGGAGGAGCGGGAGCCCGCGGGTTTGAACCCGGGTCTCCCGCCCCATATCTAGCGCCACCTAGTTAGCACATGCCTCAATAACAAACTTTGGTTATAAGTTAAAAGTGGGTTTTAATGGCATGCGCCACCATAAAAGGGAGGTAGTTACAACCCATTACATACTCCATTTAAAGTGGTATGCTATTATATGGTTAAGATGGTTTGTTTTATATGCCACGAATTTTGGTTTATACCATGTGTTTTATAACCATGGTTTTAACCATATGATTTATGGTTATTTGGTGGATCTTTTATTCCAAGTTTGATATGCCACGAAGATTTGCATGGGAAGGAACAATATTTTGTAATGGTTGTTTTGGTATGCCAACCATGTAATGGGCTAATGGGAGTAACAAAAGGTGAAACCACAATGCCTTTATTTAATTGGCAACAAAATTTAAGTGCTCGTTTAAAGTTGGATAAACCAGCTTGCTATTAGTAAAAGGTAAGTTGTAACCAAGTCCAAATTGGGGGACTCATGTGGAACACACCAAGGAGGTCATCACACACTATATAAACCCTCATTTGCCATTTTTGAAGGGAAACTCCATGGTGAGAGAGAATCCATTTGAGGGAGAACTCTGTTGAGAGGAGACTCTTTGGAGACTCGAGAGAGAGCCTCTTGGAGTGCTTTTGGAGGAAAGCTTCATGACTCTTGTTGGAGTCTTTTGTTGTGTGAGCTCCATCATGTTTTGACTCTTGAGAGCCATGTTATGAGTGTGATCACTCTCTTGTCTTTGTTGTTTGAGATGATTTGAGAGATCACTTTGAGGCCATGTTAGAGGCCATCATCCTTGATGATATTTTTGGAGAATGTAGGCTTGCTCGAGGCTCAGAGCTCGTAGAAGTTGATGAGAGAGCATGGATAGCTTGCATTGGGAGAACTTCATCCTTCTGATGTCTGGAGTAGGTTCATTGGTGTGAAGCGACTTCTTCAAGAGAAGTTACTTTTGATGTAAACACTGGTAAGAAGGTCCCAACATCTGTTACAAGAAGAAATAAAGCGATTCACATTTCAAGCAGATCCGAAGACGTAGTCAAAGGTTGAGGAACTCCGTTATCAATGCGTCTCTCAAATGTGTAATGTTATCTTGCTTTTTCCTTGTGCATGTTGTTTTTATGCTCTTACGCTCATGCCGCTTAATATGCGATGATGAATGAAGTAAATGGCATGTTATAAAGTTTAAGATGCACATGCGGGTTTAGGCCTTTTGAATGCAATCAAGTTCAATAAAACTATCCTTCTATATTGATCCCTTTTGTTTAAGTGAGTTTCAAATTGTTTTCAAGCTCACCCCTAGGATCAGATCATTATGTCTTGGTTTTAATCATGATGTTCTTGCCCTTAATTCTAACACGGTATCAAAGCAAGTGATACCTACCCCGTTGTGTGTGTTCATGACTGTTAGCGAATATAGACATATGTTAAAGGGAGTGAATAAATTTGTGTACATCAACATTGAATAATCAGTGTCAATTGATTGAACAATCTGCCCAAGGCACACTGCCAATGGGGAGTGTTATCACATCCATAGTAGCCGGGCTACCATGATTGCAGAGCAGTTCATTATATTTTTCTGAGCCAGGCCTTTACATGAGATCAGCCTATGATGAGCAATATTTTTGATCACTCACACATCAGACAAGCCCCAGATCAGACATGCAGTAGACCTTATGCCAAGGCTAAGCCTCTTGACCTCAGATTTGATGACCGAGATGACCTTTTATCCCATAAAGAGCAGTGCAGTGCCTAGAGTTTCAGCAACAGTGTTTCAGTGGTTACAGGTGATCCATAAAGCAGGTACATGTATATGGCCTAGCAGGTATATGATGTGCATTGATTTTATTATCTTGCTCTTTTGGTCATTTTGATAGCTTGACTTAGTATCTAGTAATCATGATCTGGTAGTATATATGTATGAAATGAATATGGTTATTATTGATTATCTAAATGGTTTTATTACTTACATCTAAAGGCTCTTGTTTTATACTCGTTGGTTTTACCCTCTTATGATTGTGGACATGATCATTCCCACCTTTATGGTTTGCTAGCTTAGGCATCACCTGCACTTTCCCCATCCATCCGTTATCTTTCCCTTTATTGGTTTCTACCCTGACTTACACCTCAGCTTGTGATATGGAGGACCTCCCCAGTTTTGCCTCTGTGTTGGATAGCATCCCTATTAGTTTGTGTCTCGGCTCCGAGTTGGAAACATAACTTACCCTTTGGTGAGTTGGATTGGATACCTTGATCACTCTAGTCGGTTGCCCCAATGTTTGGTCTTGATTGTAGAAAGTCCCCCTAGTTGCTAGAGTTGTGTTGGCTAAAACCTGAAGCAAATTGTACTACAATCATTACATATGGAAACTATTGTTATATCTTTTATGAAAGCCCATGAGAATACCTTACAAACTGTGCTTCTTAGCACAATGAAAGAGGGCTGTAAAATAATGGAAACTTAAATAAAAAAACACCCTGGATGAAAACTTGAGTAGTTTTGCTTCTAAGCACATGCAAAATCCCCAAAAGGGTTATGAAATGAAATGAATTGGAAACTAAAAGCACCCTGGATGAAAGCTTTAGTAGTTGTGCTTCTAAGCACATATAAAATCCCCAAAAGGGTCATATAGGCCTAAAGAAAGCAGTGGTTAAATGTATGCTAAATCCAAAGACTGCTGGCCAAGGAAATGAAATGTAATGATTAATTCCTCACGGAGCCTACGGGTTGTGATGTGAGATGGAGTAAGGGAAAACTAATTCTAAGTGTCCCCTAGAACCTCAAGTTACAGTTAGTCGGGCACCCAGTCCATGGCGGTTCTAGAAAAGATCCTCACGGAGCTGATACAGCCTGGATGTGAGTTGTAGACATTTGCCAAGGTTGAATAAGCACCTCTCTGAACAACTTATTCCATTTGTGAGACACTGCCATTCCCTGTGTGTTTATTATCCGACATATGCTTAAGTGTATTCCCTTTCCCCTATCCAAAGTATCACAGTGTTGAGTTAGTTAAGTCATCCCCTTGTCCTAGCCTTGCATTCTTCACCCTCACCCTTTGCTAGCAAAATGATCATGTCTACAGAATGAGTATATCCTTGAGTTTCTTTTGTAAGTAAATGATTAGTTAAACTTATGCTTGATATAATTATCTATTAAATGTCAGTGAGATGATGCTTATAACTTTAAGTCTTGCTATGAGAATGATTAAAAGAGCACGTCTTAACCATTTGCACTTGCAGCAGTAGACTTTTCTAGCCTGGGTCATATTTTGATCAGTTTTGACCTGGTCAAACCTAGTTTGACCAAGTCAACCTTGGGATCCTTGATGAGTTGGACCAGTGATGTTATATGATGATGATCTATGGTTCTATCATGCACCTTTGATGACTCCATACAGTGGACAAAGGTTTCAGATGATGGTTGATGTATTTTTTTATTGTTATTATTATTCCCAAACCATTTATTTTATTATTGTCCGGGTATGGCTGAGGCTACAGATGATCTTACAGGTTGCCACAGGGTGTATGGCTACTCATCTCTAGTATATTTGGACCTTTTGAGTCCATTGAGACACTCAGTTATCAGTTTCAGACACTCCCAGTGATGAGAGAGTCAGATTTCCACTTTTGACCGGTTTTGCCATGCAGAAATGGCCTGTCCAGCAGTTGCATTGAGCTAGCACGTTTACCTAGGGCGCTATAGAGGAGAGGGGTGGTCCAACCACTTGTTATTACCATATTAACCCCTCTCCAAACATGATGGTACAGTCAGATTTTGTGCCCGAGTATCAGGCAGTGAGTTACACGCATTTTTTATGGTTTTCAGGTGGAATTAAAATGGGATAAAAGGGTCATTGAGGAAATCGATTTGGGCTATTGAGGCAAGGTTTTGGCATGAGGTTTGTTCAGAGGTCATATGTGATGTATCCCACTCCTTCCAGATCAGCTTGCAACATTTAGTGGGGTCCACACACTCTCCGGGTTGTGATTTGATATATATATCTCTCAGTGAGGGGGCCACGATTTGGTCATTTGGTCACTTGGACATGTCATTGAGTCATATTTTATATCATTGTTCCATGGGGTGATGCTAGTGAATGATAATAAAACCTCCTAGCTCCACCATGTGGCTCCTAGTCATTTGTCCTAGTCATCTTATGTGATACGCACTTGTCCTAGTCACTTCTATGTGGTGCGCACTCCCCTTAGGGCCTCTTTTAGTGAGTGTGCACCCCCTGTAGTGAGTTGATCCATGTTATATTGTTCCGGCTCATCTTGGCTGTTGATTGTATTGTATTTATCTTTTGATCTCAACCACTCGTTGATAAAGTGGTTAGGGTTTTGGTCTCTCTCCTCCTATTTAAGGAAGAGGCCCCCCTATTGTAAATGCACCTTTGGGCTCTGGAAAACTTGGAATAAAAATACTATTTTTGTAGATCTTCTCCTTTGGCTTCGATGGGTTATCTTGCAAGTTGAATATAAAATCTTTTCTTTGTGTTATCATTGTGGATCTTGCTTGTCCAAACGTTTTCTCTCCAGCGAGGCCGTGTGATTGAAGAGGAGGATGATCTAAGGGGACGCTATTGTGGGGAGATCCCATATCTTACCTTTGGATTTTCTTTTGTCTCAGGGAGTATCATTATTGTATCTTCGTGACATAGTTGATGCTTTTTGTTTAATCTTTTCATCCTTATAGTCATTTTCGTGCTAGATTGATTGTCATATAGATCGTTTCTTGCAGGAGAAGGGTGCATTTGTCACTTTGGAGGGATAGCGATTTCACTTGGATAGGATGGATCTCACTCCTGATTGCATCAATTAGGAAGGATTATCAATTTGCAAGGTAACCGCAAGCTTTAGAGGTAAGATCTACAAGGTACGTATTTTGTTTCATGCATTTTACCCATTGGTCACTTCAAACCGTCATTTTAAAACCCTAGATTTTAGATCTGATAATATCTGGCGATTGCTTGGGATTAATAATTAAAACACACCTCACTAATAATTAATAAACCTTGGAGACCAAATTTGGTAAGCATCCGACTCCATTTACCCCCTGATCTAAGGCGCTAGGCCTCTCCAAGGGAGGTCGCACTTGTGGGTAGGTGGGATTTTTCTAGATTTGTCACTTGGGTATTGCTTGTTCCTTATCAAATCATCATATCCATTGATTAGCAACCCTCCTAGTGCCATTCCAACTTTAATTTTGCTTTGTGGGCCACATTTTAACCAATTTCCTTAATTTAAGGGTGGGCCCCACTTGGATTTTCTTGATTGGCATTAGATCTATCTAGATCTACTCAATTAAACTCATAAGTGGCCTTATCATCCCTTGGTTGAGCATTTGTCACTTCATAAGCCTCCTCAACTAAGCCCTAACTCTATGTCTCCACTTATCCTTCCTAGATCTAGATCCATTCACTCTTGATCTTCTCCTATTTTCACTTTCACATTTCCCTAGGAGGTCTAGAGTTGGTTCGCTAGCCTTCATTGGATGGCTAGGGTCTCCCCCTTGGTCTTGCTTAGGCTAGATCTAAAGTGAAGAGTGCCTCGGTTAGCATGACAACCAATTGCAGTGGGAACCCTGGCATCTCTTGGGTCACCTCTTTAGTTGTCCAACGCCTCTATCATCCTGGATAGGATTATCTTTTGGGACAACTACAAGTTGTGTGATAACATTTTTGTCGCCGTTGCCGGGGAGGTAGAGGCTTACCTCAGGTGTCTACGAGTGTCCGTGCGTATCTCATATCTTATCGCATCCGATCTTGTAACTTAGATGGTTATCATTTTTATCCTTAAAACAAACATACCCATCTCATTTTCACTCATCTCTCCCCGCTTTTACACGACATATCTTTCACCAAATTCTGTAAGATGAATTAAGGGAGATGGAAGAATTACTTGACGAATTGCAAGAGGAAATTCAATGTCTATCACAAATTTCTCTTTCCTCTTCTTTTGATGCATCTCATTATGCATTAATTGATACCCATGAGCAATTTTCCCTTGACAATGACATGTTTGAGAAGCATACTAAAGGTATAAGTTCCAAGTTACTTCGGGTGATGGGCTACACAGTTGGTGGACTAGGTAGTCATGGATAGGATATTATCACTCCTATGAGCTTAATATGAGACAAGTGAGAGTAGGCCTTGCTTATTTTGAGACTATGTTTCTAGATTAGTGTCACTTGATTCTTCTACCACTACCAATTTCCAGGAACCCGAATCTGCACCATTTGAGTCTTTTATCACGATTCACTATTGATCCACAAGATCTATATACCCCACCTTTTGATTGTAAAAAACTTATGGTTTCCCAATCCCAGTTTCCAGTTTGTTTCAGAACATTAGTTTAATGCCCAACCCCATTCATTTCACTACTGCTGCAAATGAGTCTTTCTCACATAAACAAATCTGAAACTTGTAACACTAAGAGAATTCTACCAACTTTAATGAGCAGAAATAAAAGAGGCAGTCACACACATGTAAAAATCAGACTCAAAATTTTAGGCTAAATACTAAATAGCCCCACGAAAAACCTCCTAAGGGGAAAACCTGTGAGAGAGGAGTATTTATTTCTTCTTCAAAATTTAGTATAGCAGTATAATAACAGTGAGTACAAACTTATCTCAACCAACGAAGACAAGTAACTCTGCCTCGAAAACAGTGCTGTAGCAGCCTCGTTTTCTGTGCCCAAACTGTAAATTTCCTTAAAACCTAGCTAGGACTAAAAGCATGCAATTAATTACTTTCAATCACCCAAGGGTTTCTTCACTCATAAATTTGCAGTGGAAATAAAACATTGAGAGATATACCAATCAATCACACCAATAGAAACAACACAATATTTTCGGGTATAAACCCCCAGAAAAACCCAAGATGGGAAAACCGGTGCAGCAGTATAAGAGATATTTTATTTAGAAAGTATGGAGCCTTTTACAAATTAGAAAAATCGATTTTCAACCAATAATGGCAAAATCGAAACACACAGAAATACTGAGAAAAACCTGTCGGTTTGGCACAGATCCAGATGCAACTGCCTGCTGTAGTTGTACGGCCTGATGTACGGATTCCGTACGGTCTGTACGGACAGTACAACTGGCTGCTGTACGGTTGCCTCTGCCCTGTCCTTTCTGCTTCTCTCACTCCTCTGCGCTGTTCTTCTTCGCTTCGCTGCTCTTCAGTCTTCTTCTCAAAAATCTTCTCTCTCACAATGCTGCTCTCTCAATCTCTGTTGGAATGAATGTGTGTTCTCTCAACCAATTGACCTTTCCTTTATAACTCAATGCTAAGCGAATAACCTAATCTCACTATGGATCAATGGATGACATCCTCCAGTGAGATCAATGGCCAAGATTAGATCTTGCCAATTACTTTAATTTTTCGCTCATACTTTATAAAAAATAATTTCATTAAGTCGATAATTAAATAGATCACTTTAATTAATTTTCCCAAGTAAACTTAGGAAAAGTTAATTAAATACATTTTATTGGCTTCCTTAGTTTTCGTCTTCTGCATGCAAGGACACATGCATGCAGGAAGACCTTCCTCAATTGTCATAATCTAACACAAACAACCTCGAATTCTATGCCTTCTCAGCACTGTACAGACTGCCAAATTTACTCTTCTTCCTTGGTAAATGTGCCCACTGCACCAACAATAAATCTTCTCGATTTCCGTGTCCCCACGGCCTAGGAATGCATGCCCACTGCTACAGGAATAAACTGCTCATTTATTTCTATATGGCCTGCATTAAATGCTGTACGGACAACATTGAAACTTGTGCCAAACAGTCTGGAAATGATGTATGGGATGCCTCGAAACTTGTGCCAATAACAGCTGCTGTATGTTGCCTTGAATTTCATGCCAGAATCTCTTTGGAAATTTGTGCCCTATTGCTGCTTGAATCTGTCTTGGTATTTGTGCCAGCTCTCTCAACTCTCTTCTCTTCTCAAGAAGGTCGACTCTCTCCCAAAACTCATAGAATGAATGAAATGCCTTTTCCTTTCCTTTTTGATTGTCTCGTGAGGGTAGATGAAAGGTCTCATGGTCCAAGGGCCCTAAATGAATCTTGAGATAGAAAATCCATGGATGAGAATGAATCACTTTTCTCTCCACATTATTAATTATTTTCTCTCAACCTAACTTGCACGAAACGTGGAAACGTGTACAAGTTTCAGAAACGGGAACGCCTGGAAACATGACCCCCAAAAAATGGGTACGTCGGGGGAAACGCGATATATATATTTAAATATATAGTTTTTTTGAATAACACATTATCTCACAATAAAATAAGAATGAGAGGTAGGTTTAAAAACGATTTTGAGGTAAATTTGTTTTCATTTTCCATAAACCAGGGTGTTTTTAGATTTCCTATGGGTCCCAAGCCGCTCATGGACCCTCGGAGGTTTCCCATAAGTTTCTGAGAAGTTTCCGAGTTTCCGCGAGTTTCCGGTACCGGTACGTGGGCATTTTAGGAGTTTCGTGCAACATAGCTCTCAACTCATAAAATATATCAAAAAGTCACTTTATGACTAAAGTGAATTAATTACACATCTCATGAATTAATGCAAGGGTCATGTCACTTTTCCCCTTTTAGTGACTTAGGCACAAAGTCACTAGGGGAACACTGTCCTAGGTACAAAATCAACATTGATTCTTCTATTACAAATCAACATGAATCAGAACCTTCACCATGCAAATCGTAGCCATATTGGCATTCTCATCATAGAGATTGAAGACATTTTCACTCTCGATCTAAGTATTTGCATTCTTATTGCCACATTGATTGGTATGATAATGTCTTTAATAAGTGTAGGTGGCATAATTTTGGATCGGTACCAACTATTAGGACTATGTGGTTGGATTGTCCTATTGACATTTGAGTTCTTGTTTAAGGACATCATATCGTTTAGTTCCTCCACATTTAAGTAGCTTCTTCTTGACAAATTTTTTAATGGCAATGCTTCTTTGTTGCTTCTTTTACTTGTGTACATCACAAAATATGTATTGTTCATGGGAAGACCATCTTGTCACATGTGATGTTTGGAGCACTCTTGTTGATCAACAGTCATGCTAGAGTCATCATTGGATCACTCTCAACATCAACATGTTCTATGTTTTGAGTGCTCTTGTTGATCTTTGACATTCTTTCATTAACAACATCTTTGTCAGATCACTCTTAGATTTAACATGTTCTTTTCCATTGTCATTGTTGTTTCTTGGATAATGTTCTTTTATAGTGTTGGTTGCTTGTGGATTAGGTCACTTGTGGGAATCTTTGTTAGCTTCACTGGTTTTGAACTTGTTCATGGGAATAGTTTTTTGGATTTCTTGGAAGTTATGTATTGAGAGCTTATATACACATTGGTAAAGTTTATGTTATTGCATCATTGGTCATCATTGTATTTTGTACCCCAAATAAACAATAGGGGGGGTTTTATTTTAATGTTTATAACTTTATTTGCTTGTTTTTATTGCATCTTTCCCAAGTGAATTTTAAGGGGGGATGTTGGGATGAGATATTTACTCAGGAAGTATTGAGTGGTTATTTCTTGACACTTTTGGTGACCAACTTATGGTCTCGAAGGGTGTCTTATTATGCTAACTTTCCTTCTTTGTGGCTCCAAGTCAAGCTTAAGGGGGATGCTTTTGTGATGGTGGCAATCTTGTCTTAGTGACACTGATGACCATTTAGCGTTATGTGGTTCTATTGGGTTATGTTAGCACCTAAGTTGCACAAAATGTGGAAATAGGTAGGAGTTTTTGAAACAGGTACAGTGTGGAAACATGACCCTTCCAAATTTTGGAAACGTGGAAACACAATATATAAGAAATACAAAAAATAGAAATATTTTTATAAATCGATTGTTTTGAAAATATTACATTACTTTGCAAGAAAATAAGAATGATACACAAATGAGAATTTAGCATGGAAATCCATGTCTAGACTCTATTATTAACTCCCATAGATGATTATATTAAGCAAAATCCAAAAACAACCTTTATAGATGAGGTTATATGTCCAAAATCTTCCTTTATATATGAGGTTATATGTAGAAAAATGTAACATAAGCTGAAGCCTAATACATATCCATCTCATGTTCATCTTCATCAACAAAAATAGAACAAGATGCTGTTCAACAGTGGATTGTGGAATGGAAGAAGTTTTTCTAGTTTCATGATCATTAATAGCAACAAGAGAGAGGAACAAGTTAGAGGATTTAGGATCCACATCCCACTCTTTATGAGGCCACCAAATAAAAATTTTCTTATAGGAAAGGATAAGGAGGTTTCGTATAGGAAATGAGGCATTGTTAGGGTTTCTAGATATTTATTTTCTTCTTTTTTTCAAATGAATGTAAAAAATAATTCACTTGTTTTAGGAATGAATTACAAGTTAAATCATTGTTAGTTTCCATGTATTAGTCATTTTGAAGCTTTGTGTGGGTCCTGTTGATGTACAAACTAGCAACCCAAGAAGATGGACAAGTTGATTGGCTGCTAAACTTGATACAACTATGAATTCCCAACCCGACATGTCACTAACGGAAGGGAGTTCTCACTTTTGGCTTCCTAGGTCCAACAGTGAATGAACCTAGACTATCCAAGGGGGAGTCCCTGACCAAGCTTTTGCTTAGGATTGTATGAGGACAATCCAAAGTATACACCAAGCACTAAATTTTTAAGAATGTGTCTAAGAGATTTGAATTGACATACTTAATATTAAGGTGATTATTTATAATTAATCAATGAAGAGCTCATTCACCACAGACTATTCAAGATGACAAATTATTGCAAATTAAACAAAACATGATATCATCAAATACTAAACATGAACGTGATATGGATATTAAATCATATAAGACATTAGCATCACATGAAAATTAATGATATAGAAGCATTATACGCAATCAATTGTTACTACCCAAACCAAACTTGTGGAAGATGGGTTTCAAAACATAGTGTTAGAAGAAGAACTAGATGTAAATATGATCAAATAGGTATGGACATGCACAAAAGTGGTGGTACAAGGCATCCAACTATCCAGAAACAACCAAGTAAGCTCTCAACCCGAGGGCTATCTAACCAGTTTGTACATAAGGGTATGATCCCAGTTGAAAGCGCTACACACTAGTGAATCTTCATCACAATTCTTTTCCCCAAACAACCCCTTAATCTTTGTTGCACTATCAATGGGCTATCGAGTAATAAGATTTTCATAGATCATATTCATATCAAAGTAAAACATCAAAATATTTCGTGAAATTATGCAATAATCCCAATTAAATGACATAATTAGCAATCACCAACTGATTAAAAATTTAATCCATGTAAGCATCAACATAAACAAATTAAACTTGTGGATTATACTTAGGTGTGGAGAAGATTATGCTTCTCTTATTAATGTTATTAGTGTTATGTAATTGTTTAATTATTAACTATGAAAAAAGGCATTCATACCATAACACAAAGAGATGTACCAATAGAGTAACTGGTGATGACACTCACTCTAGTTGCTCTAAAGCCGCCAAGGATGGAACAAGCTATTCCCCACAATTGCACAAGGGGATCTAGCCAAAGTGAGAAAAGTTCTACCCAAAGACACAATGGTCAATGATCAAAATCACTCTAGCTCATCTGTGTTGGGTGATACAACAAGTGATGACTTTATAGCTTGTTACAATGATGCCCTCAAGTCTTAGATGAGACTTGGTTTCAAATATATTCGTCAAACACTAATGACATTTGATGCCAAAATTACAAGTCTTCAAAATTTAAACAAATGACCACCTTACTGCAAAGACATTGTTGATGAAAATGCATCCAATGTATCAATAAATGTTTGAAGCTCTCCACCAAATGGAAGACTCCCAAATCTTGTTACCAATGATGACATATGATAATCACAAGTAAATTTACTTTCTTCAAACCGACGCAAGTAGTTGTCAAAGTGATACCAAGTAATGTGTATGATTTGCTAATCAAGTGGACATTTTCACCATAAAAGTGTTAGTATACTTGTCATGGATAGTGGATCAACGTTAGCCTACTTTTAGGATCATCCAATGATCAACTTGTCAAATATTAAAAATCCAATACATTTGAATCTCACAATCTTGCATCAATGGAACCTCAAAACAAATCTTCTTAGATGCAAGCCAATATCCAAATTAAATAATAGGAGAGACCTAACTAGACCTTGATCATGCAACAATTATCAAAATGTTAGCCTACTTTTACGATCATCCAAAGATCAACTTGTCAAATATTAAAAATTCAATATGTTTGAATCTCACAATCTTGCATCAAAGGAATATAAGATAAGATCAATATTATTATTTATTCCTCTAATAAATGAGAAAGATCAAAACGTCGGAGTTTAAGATGGCTATAAAAAATTTACCCTTGAATCAAGTTCTTGCAAATTGTAAACTTTACCTTAGAACAATGATGTTCTTTGGGACCTTGATGATGATAAGGATTCATACTTAATTCACGAAAACAAAGATACTACAGATGTGCCAACGATTTATTAATGTCAAGTTGAAGTCCTAGTGTATTAAATTTTAAAAATAAAAGAAATCATTAAGATTTACCCTTAATGGAAGAAAAATAACTCATTTGCAAAGGATGCCGATTCCAATCAAGTGAAAGCCCCTAGATCATCATGATAATCAACGTGATAAGGAAAATAGCCTTTGAAGGAGTGTTAGGGCTCTATTTATTTTCTTAGTTCAAAATTTCAATATCTAAATCCTCAAAATATTAGAATTATTTTTTTTTAAATGTCAAAACAAGAATTTCCAAGGGAGGCCGATTATACTAGGAAGGGAAAAAGATGAATATCATCAAATCGTTGGCTTTGAAAATGGGTCTTAGGATATGCGTTAAGGTTCTAACAATTTCCTTTTATCATGATTTGCAATTTTCAAACATTCAAAACATAACAATAAGATTTTTATGAAGATGCTAAACAAGGATGTTCAATAATGCCGATTTGGTTAGGAGTTACCCCAATCAAGCTCTTTGGGAGAGAGCATTTGAGCTCTTTTAATTTTACGGTTTTGAATTTGCAACGTTATAATCACCCATACAATAAAATCAATATTTAAAACTTGGAGATTTCCAAGAGGGCCGATTTGATTTGGGGCTTCTTCAACAAGCTTTTCGAAAGGAAATTCAAGAGGATGTTGAGTGTTTAGATTCTAGAATAGAGAATTTTGCATAATGAAAACAATTTTAATGTTTTATTTTTATTTTAAAATTTTTGTTTAAATTGAAATTTTTGACTGAGAATTTAAATCTCATCCATAGTGAACATGCAAAGGGGAAACTCCGTTGCACAAGGATGGAAAAATTAACCCAAAATAAATTCTATAGAAACTAGCTATTACTTCAAGGGTTTAAGATTTTCAATCTAAGATTACCGCTTGAAAAAAATAAAGATGCTTGGAGAAAAATTAAAATTAGGATCTTTGGCTAGTTTAGAAAAGGAAAATAGATCTAGGGTTTATAAAAAAAATTCAATTAAAAAATACCTTGGAAAAATTTCTTACAGATCCCCTTCCGAATGATAGATCGAAGCACCTATAAAATTTATAAACCAAGATTAGATAAATGATTGGAGAAAAATTTGACAAAAATAAAATAAACCCCTTATAACTCTAGATCGAGTGCCTTTAGAGAACATCAAGGGGCAAATGAAGTCTTAGGAAAAATCTAGAAAATTAGATATCCCAAGGGAGAGTGGAGGACAAAGCAACCCCCTCCTTGATAGCTCAAGGAAACCCCAATCTCTTTAGCTTCAATCCATTGATTAAACATGCAAAAGTCAAGATGGGAAAGAAGCCTTCTATCCTAGCATAAGCTCAAACAAGGGTTAGCAAAATGTTAAGTGAACATAGATTATCGAAATAAACACATTAATCTATATCCATACTAGATAAGGTTGCTGCAATCATCAAGTACTTTACTCAACATAAGCTAAATAAATAGAGATTTACCTCAAGCCCTTATGGGTTCTCCAAAAAAAGTCCACAAAATCTCCTAAGATGATCCACAAGCCACCATTGAATAGCCAAAACAACTAGAGACCTAGAGCAAAAATGAGTATAATTCTATTATTCTCCAAAATTTCTCCCCTTGCTAAGGCTAAGACCTCTCCTTTTATACCACAAGGAGGGCACCTTAGGCTTTTGAAGAGCCAAAAGTGGTTACATAAAATATAATTTCCAAATTGCATGATCTCGGGAAGATCTAGATCTCAAGGGCTTAGATCTATTCTCAAATTACAAGAATATTAAAATATTTAGTGAAGCATTCACTCATTGAGGAGAAAAACATTAAAAATAGTGAAATACCATGGGTCCATGCCAAATACCAAGGGTGGAACAAAGACCAAAGTTAAAAGGCCAAAACGTTTTTCAAATACCATGGATTGTATTCTTTTAACCCCTTTTACCAAGTAGTTTTTCCTCAAAAGGCTCTTGATCCATGTGCTTTAGCCTTTTAATCAATGGATGGGACTCAATCTTCCATTAATTTTTTAATCTCAGCCCTTGATTTAATTTCTTCTTGTGGTATTGAAATAAAATAATACATTTTTGCCTCCACATATGTGCCATGCTCATTTTTAATTAAAATTACTTAGGAAAATTAATTTAATTTTCCCAAATAATTAAAAGTGTAATTTCAAAGTGAAATTAGAAGCTCTAGTGCACTTTTTAAATTTTTATAAATTAATTAGGCTAGACTAAGGAATTTTTTATTTAAAACCATAGTCCTAGCCATAATTAATCCAAAATGAGCAAATATAAGCCTGTTTTAATCCTCCATGCTTGGCAAATTGTGTAGGATGCCAATGTCCACCCATCTGATGTTGGATATGTGTAATAGGATCCAAAATGATCCCAATGATGCCAAAACGTTGTCAAAATACCAACTGAAAGCTTCCCATGCACGTTCATGAAATTCTACATGCTGTCCATTGATGGAGTGTAACTTTTGATCTAGATATTGCCCAATTGGTGAGGTCGTCCTGACATGCAGGTAGCTAGGATGAAAGTACTCTTCAAGAGGAATTTAGAACATCTCTCGAATTGAAAAAAATACTTAGTTTTGGTCCAAAAAGTATGTTCATGAAAATATATATCACAGTCACTAACGAAAACCCCACCACCTTTTTCAAATTGAGTGATCTGTGGTAGTAGTGATCATTTTGATGGCACATGTCTAGATAAAGGGCCGAATGGGTATCCAAAAATGTCCTTGGAATATAAATATACCAAGTACAACTCAAGTTATAGCATACCACCCATTTAACCACCCTAAAGCAATGAAAAATGGCAATGAAGAAGTGTAATCTGGCTGATAACCTCTGATATAAGGGCTGGATGATGTGTACATGTGTCATATGTCCTTGATGGACCAACAACAAAGAGTGTCCATGTGGACAGATACAAAAACACACGTAATTGTCAATAGTTGACTCATTAGTCATGCCCTGCATGATGATATACCAACCACATAGATATCTTCAAACAGGTTCGTGGGATGAATGAGTTATCCATTAACCAATATCAAAATAACACCAAGGAATTAAAAAGATCTATTTTCTCCTATGGGGGTGGAGTTAACATGGTCAACCAAGGTTAGTGAAGTGGTTTTTTACATGGCCTTGGTAGATTAATGGTTCGAAACAAAGTAGGAACGAGGGGAAACTCTATGTTCTTCACCATTCATACAAACACTTGGGGATTTGTATCACAAAGGGAGTCCGAAGTAGCAAGGTACTCTCTCGACTGGTATTAACAAGCCACCTTTTTAAAACTTTATTTGTGTTTCACTTTGCCATTTCCTTTTGATTTTGCATTTCTAACACATTTCACTTTATTCATTTGATTTATCATTTCATTTCTTAGGATGACAACTGAAAGGTACCGGCCTTGGATAGCTTTTTGAGCCCCAGTCAATGACACGGCCTTAGCTCCGCGTCCATAACCCCGATGGTGTTGCCACAATAATGCCCTTTACAACAAGTAGGATTAACCTCTTAATTCAAGGAGTACCTACCCTTCCAACTGTTAGATTTTGTGGTATCTCGGGATGTCCTCCATGATTCAGATGCCTTGCATGGAGGTACATCAACAGTATAGGCATCAATGTGGAGTAGAGGGTGAGATACACTCTACTCAGTTGCATGAGTCCATTAGTGACTGCATGCGGGCTTTCCAGGGAGTCTTGCCTCTTGCATGCATGAGATTTGCATGGCCAGTTAGTAATTAAAAGATGCATGCAAAAGTGACTTTTCACATACTGATATTAGGTTTTTTGGCAAATCTAATTGACCGATGAGATTATATATAGAGGTAGGAGGTCCTCGGACGAGTCACTTCAGTTGAATTATCTGAGAGAGATCTGTCTGGAGTGAGGAGGGCGCATTAGTGCACGCAGGGCGACTTTATGAGATAGAGAGAAGCTTCTGCAGGAGGGACAGGGGTGTGATCTGAGCTGGATCAGACACCACTAGTCCAGAGGCACTTGGCACCCAGATCTGTGGACTGAGATAGTTCACTAGAGTGGATTCTGCAGATATTGTGGAGGACAACTTCCAGAGAGGGAGAGGGGCACAATACCAAAGGGGAGAAGAGCTCATTCAGAATCTGATCTGTCGATTGAGTGTTTGAGACTTTTAGAGTAGCCTTGCCTCAGTGTTTGAGGAAGTTTTGTGACGATCAGAGCTCATATCTGCTGATATCTCATCTTGTACAAGCATTTGACATCTAGAGGGAGGGCGCACTTTTCGATGCAGAGGAAGGGCGCATTCATCAGTTGAGCAGTTGGATTTCTTCAGTAGCAGAGCAAATCAGAGTAGAGCAGTGGGAGAGGCAGTACAGTCAGAGCTACCTGCAGACAGACTCAGATCCAGATTGACAGCTAGGGCACATTTCCTCAGTGCATGCATCAACTGATGCATGAAGATCTAGGGTATTGACCCAGTCAGGATTGCGTCACATCTGAGGTAACATTGTATGTACTTGTTTATTTCATATATTGCTCTGGGATCGAGATAGTAGAAAGCCCCACAGATTGCTGGTTTTCCCCGTTTGGGGTTTCTAGGGTATATTCAGTGTTATGTATGTGATTGATTGCGTATTTCACTATTTAAGTGGTAAAGAGATCTAGCATTTGATTTTTAAGTCCTGTTATCACACAACTCGTAGTTTCCCCAATGGATAATCCTATACAGGACAACAGAGGGGACGGGCAACCAAAGAGGTGACACAAGAGAGCCTTGATCCCTAAGATGGATTGGTTGTCACGCCAATCGAGGCACTCTTCACTTTATACTATCCAAGCCATAGATAACAAAGGGGGAGACCCTGATCTACTCCCGACATGAGAGATCTAACCTAATCACTAGATCAAGCTACATAAATAGAATACTTAAGGTGAGGAGTGATGAACCCTAGATTTGAGAAAACAAGGTCACTGTGGAGGCTTAGGAAAGATACGATTTGACTTTGAGTATTTAGACACAGTGACTTGATAATTAAGAATGATTCCAGGATTCAAGTGTTAGGACAAATGATCAAATATAACTGCCTTGGGAAACGTGTTCCTTAAATTAGGGAAAAGGTCCCAAGGAGTAGATCTGAAAGTTTAGGCTTTCTAGCACAGCTTGAAAGAGAGATTTGCCAGTATCAAGGTACAAAAGCTCAACAGGTAAGGGCTAAACAACCCGGAAAACAAGCCAACCAAGGAGGGTGCAAGGGTAAAAACCAATGCCTAGGAAAAAGGGGTACATGGAGTTCTCAGAGCATGACTCCCTTAAGAACCCACCTAGGGTTAGGCTGTAAGATAAAAACCCAGAAATGGTTTGCCAGTAAACCGAGAAATAAAATCCAGAGAATTTTTCGAATGATTTAGAGTTAGTGTTTGAAAGTAAATGACAGATGGATAAGTTAAGAAAATAAATTACATACCTTGCAAGCGTACCTGGATCATGGAAATTGATGCTAGTATGTCAAGGATTGCTCCCGTAAAGATCAAGTGAAAATTTGGTGCTTTATCTTTCCTCTACGAATTTGCCCAGTTCCACTGATGCGCCCCTCTCTCCTTGCAAAACCAAGGAGATAAACTCAATTAGCAAGAAACAATGAAGATAAATGCAAATGATGAGAATGATCACAAAGAATGAAAGGTACAAAGACAGTAACACTCCCTGAACCAAACCAACAGAAGAGAAAGAGACAAGGTGAGTCTCCTGAGCTAGTGCGTCCCTCCTTCAATTCGCTCTTTTCACCTGCAGATAAAAACGTGGATCGAAATATGTGCAAGATAATCACCAATATCCTCAATGCAATGAAAAAGCAGTTTCAATTGACATATCAATCACCCAGAACCAGATCACAAGAGTTTGCAAAAATATATTTTATTCTAGTAGCCAAGAGCCAAAAGTCCCTTTACAATGAGGGGGGTCTCTCCTTTAAATAGCAATGGGGGAGACCAAAACCCTAACCACCTTTTTAACGAGTGGTTGAGATCAAAAGATACATAAGTGATAATCAATGGCTAAGATGAGCCCAAAGATAAAGTACACGGATCAACTCAAAAATAGAAGGGGCGCACCAGCTAAGTCGCCCTAGGGGGGATGTACCACATAAAAGTGACTAAAAGTCATAACATAAGCTCATGGTGGGTCTAGGAGGTGTAATATTCCTTCTCTTGTGTGTCCCCATGGCACAATAACATATAATAATATCATCAAGATACAATACTGTGACCACATTGCCAAATCGTGCCCCCTCAATGACACAATAAAATCATTATATATAAGCCCAGAGAGTGTGTGGGCCCTACTGAATGCTGCAACCTGCTCTTGAAGGTGCGGGAAGCATCACACACATCATCTAAAACAACCTCATGCCATTTCCTTGCCTCAGTAGCCCAAATCGAATTCCTTTTGTAGACCATTTTACCCTTTTTTAATCCCAGAAAATCACCTATGAAAGAATAAAATTCCTGTAGCTCACTTCCTGGTACCCTGAGGCTAAAAATGACTACACCAAAATGTCTGGGATCATGGTAATATGGTAATAACAAGTGGCTGGACCCCATACTCCCTCTGTAGCGCCCTAGGTGAACCAAATAAAAAGTCAAACTGTGCTACCAGGCCATTTTAAATGGCAAATCTGCAATAAAGTGATAATCTGAGTAATATCTCAACTTGGAAGTGCCCAAAACTGGAAACTGGGCATCCCAATGGACTCAGAGGGTCCAAATGCACTGGAGATGAGTACCCATACACCATGTGGATATCTGTATAATCATCTGTAACCATAACCATGCCTGGACAGATAAAAATAATAATCTGTAAATGATCAAAATCATAAAAATATCATCCAATCACTATCTGAGACGTGTAACTACTGCATGGAACCACCTGATGGGCAATGAAAGACCATATATCATCAATCTCTAACATCACTGGTCTAACTCATCTCATGTCTTGTGGTTGACTTGGTCAAATTGGGTTTGACCAGGGCAAAACTTGACCAGGGCAAAACATCAAAATGCTGCAAGTGTAATTGGATAAGACATGCTTTGTTACTCATTCAAATAGCAAGACTTTAATCATAAAGTAGCATTTCACTAGCGATTTAAACATGATAGATATTCAATATAAATTTATAAATAATAATAACTCAGAAGAGAACCTCAAGAATATACTCACTTCATGGCTGTGATCAATTTGCTAGTAATGGGTGAAGGTGGAAAATGCAAGGCTAGGCTGCGGGATGACTGTACTAACTCAACACTTCGATACTTCGGATGTAGGAAAGGGGATACACACTTAAGCATATATTGGATAAAGAAAACACAGGGGATGGCAGTGTCTCAGAAATGGAATAAGCTGTTTGGGAAGTGCTTATTCAACCTTGATAGATGTCTACAACTCACATCCAAGTTGACTTAGCTCCGTGAGGATCTTTTCTAGAACCACCATGACTAGGTGTCCGGCTAACCGTAATTTGAGATTCTAGGGGACACTTAGAATTAGCTGTCCCTTACTTCATCTCACATCACAACCCATAGGCTCCGTGAGGAATTAATCATTACATTCAATTTCCTAGACAACAATCTTTGGATTTAGCATATATTTAACCACTACTTTCTTTAGGCCTTTATGACCCTTTTGGGGATTTTAAATGTGCTTAGAAACACAACTACTCAAGCTTTCATCCAGGGTGTATTTACATTTCTTTCATTTCATAGCCCCTTTTTCATTGTGCGTAGAAACACAGTTTTAGTTTTATTTCAATGGGCTTACACAAGAGATATACAATAATTTCCATATACATGTAATGATGGTAGTACTATTTGCTTCAGGTTTTAGCCAATACAACTTAGGCAACTCAGAGCCGAGACACAAACTAACAGGGATGCTATCCAACAAAGAGGCTAAAGTGGGGAAGTCCTCCATATCACAGGCTAAGGTGTAAGTCAAGGTAAAACTAGAATTGGAAGGTGACGAATGGATGGGGAAAGTGAAAAGTGGTGCCAATACTAGAAAGCCATATATCGTGGAATGATCACATCCATTCTCCTAAGGAGGGTGAAACCAATGAGTATAAACAAGAACTTCATAATTATGAGTAAGCTAGACCATATAGATATAATTTAAACAACCATGTCCATAATATATAGATATACCGCCAGATCATGGCCACTAAATGCTAAATCAGGCTACCAAAATGACCAAAAAAGCAATATACTCATAGCCAATACACATCCATATACCTGCTGGGTCATATACCTGTATCAACCATCTGAACCATCATCTGTCAACTAGAATATTGCTGCTGCACATCTGGGCACTGCATACTGCTCTGTATGGAAAAAATGGCTACATCGGTCATCGAGTCTAAGATCATGAGGCTCGGTCATGGCATAAGGCTGTACTATTTGCTCAGGGGCTGCTTTGAAAACATAAGTGATCCTGAAATGGATGCTCATCTTATGCTGATCTCAAGCATCTCAATGTAAAGGACTGGATGGAAAAAGGACTGGAATCTGATCTGAAGATATGGTAGCCCAACTGCTATAAATGTGATAACAAGTCCTTAGAGTATTATTGATTTACAGAGACTCAAACTGCTTGAGATCTCAGGGCTATCCAGAGGGAGTAGTGATCTCTGGATAATATTTACACCAATTACCACCTTATTTGACTTAACATAGGATAACTTAGATAATACATTGGGAAGAGCATTGCTCACTTGACAAATCCTGATGCACAAGTGGGCCTTGTACTCTGAAAATAAAAATGACCCACCATCGTCCAACATTCATTGTTACAAATGATCAATCCCGAGACACCATGGAAAAACTAGGAGGTCTTCTTGATGCAGAAAAAACAGAGGGAAGAGGTCTAGAATCCATCTATCCAGCTTTTAACCAAAGGTTGCAGATTAGAAGTGAAGTGAGATATGGAGGATGGATGATAGGTGATAGGTGGACCCAAGGGAGGGGCAAGAGCTCTTCATAGTACCAAGGGTAACCTTGGTGACTTGGTTAATACATAAACCACGCATCTCTCACCCTCGTCAACTTAAGGGTTGATACTACTAGCTATAGTCATCAGACAATCACAAAGCATTCTTATTCAAATTTTAAAAGATATACATCATCATCATCATCATCATCATCATCATCATCATCATCATGGCATGGCATATAATATATCCTCCTCTGATCATCCATCAAAACCAACCACATTTCATATCATACGGGAGTCCAAGAGCAGCAGAGATGGACTCCCAATCTTTGCGGATTTTGCAAAAATAGGTCTATAGGGATGCCCCACAAAGTGTGGCACATTTCCCACACAATATTTTTAGAACTAGACTGGTGATCGAACTAATCGACCCCAAAAACAAGACACAAAAAATGATCAACCAAAAAAGACAAAATATTCAAATCCTGATTAAAAAATATATTCATGTACATCCATGTGAGTCCTGTTGTCCGCCAGATTGCACACCGGCAGCGGAAATCTCTCGAAAGCTGTCTCCCTCACTGGAAGTGGGGAGAGGTGTGGCCTTGGGGGCAAGCAATGAGCTAGGTACTGTCACCTAAATCCCAACTCCTCCGTTTAGGCTAACTCCTAACGAAGCCAAGGGGGGTAATCCCTACAAAGAGTTGACTATGGCTCAATGTGTTTTAATGTTTTAAGTGTATGGTATGATGCGGATGGGTGTCTTGGTTGAGACTTTTTGAGACTTGTGTAGGTTACTTTGAAGAAGAAAAGGTGATTTTGGAAAGCAAGACTCAAGAAGATCTAACCCAAGGGAAGACTTAAACCAAGAAAGACAAATACTACAAGCACTATCCTTTGTAAAAAGCCCTCAAGGGTTTCTAAGTTTAAAGTTCTCATTAGTTATTTCATTTTTGATTTTTCTCAAAAGACCTTGCAAGGGTTTCATTCCCAAAGGCATTTGTACTCTCTTAATAAAAAAGCTAAGTGGAGGAGTCCTCCACTTTTTTGGGTCTTTTTTCCCCATTTGGGGAAGAGTGTGTGCATGCTTAGTTTAGATCTGGTCTTTTCAACGTTCATAGATTAGTCTTCATTTTTGTACTTAGATTAAAATTCTTTTCCAAGTCTTGACTTGAGATAGTATAATCCCAAGGGTAGGGCCACATAATTTTGTGGTTACTTCTCGTTCCTCATTAGCCTCCTTCCCGAAGTTTCAGCTAGCTGGAAAGTCTCAAGGACTAGTGGTTCAAGTGATTGACCTTGTTCGGAGGTAGATTCCACTTTTAGATTAACATTGTTTGGTAGAACACTAAGTTTATTTTTAGTTTGTTTCAAGCATCTTGTTACATCTTGTTATCATCATTTCACTTTCTGTTATCTAAAGCTTCATTTTGTTCTTCGAGTTACCACTGTTCCTATTTCATAAGAAGAACTGAAGTCTCTTGAACTTGGTCAAATGCAAGTCAAGAGCACTCTCTGTCGGAGAGCATTTAGTTGTTGCATTTCCCTTGCATTAGGCATTTAGATTAATTAAAGTCTCTTGAACTTTGGTCTTAGGACTAAGTCAAGAGCGCTCTCTATTGGAGAGTTGAACCGTGCTTTAATAATAAAACATTTCAACTCACACTCCTTCATAATTAATTTATCTTGGTCGATTATCCAACACCCGTATGCTCTGCCAACCTGAAAGGGTTGGGCTAGTACTCAGAAAGGTGTTGGATTTGCTATTCTCACAAGTGATAATTAAATAAAACTTTTCCCCAACCAACGAACCGGCGTTGCCTTCGAGATTTACTGAGGTTGTTTCCTGAAACAGGTGGTGCCGAAATCCCGCTGTCAGACTCAAGGGTGGTCAAGCCAATTGAACACTTACCCTTTTGCAATCTGGGTGGCTTCGACCTATCATCTAAGAGGTTACCAGTATTATTTCCGGACTTTTGATATCCTTGTTCTTAGCCTAATAATTAAGACCATTAAAACTTGTAATTCATCAAGATAATTTGCACAACGATCTCACGAACAGTACCTTTCAAGACCCACACATTCAGCATCACATCTTTATTTTTCTTTGACTCCATAAGGCACTGGTTATCTTAAATATTATATCTTAATCAGGACCATTTGTCCTTGTGGTTTTACTTTATCTTGTGGATGCATTTTTGAACTTCAAATCTTGAAACGTACTGTCATTTTGATATCTTATTTAGCAACGTGGATTGCATCTTATCTTGTTTATCACATTTATAATTTGGTCTCATCACAAAAACTCCTAAACAACACCCATCCGCATCATACCATACACTTAAAACATTAAAACACATTGAGCCATAGTCAACTCTTTGTAGGGACTACCCTCGTTGGCTTCGTTAGGAGTTATCCAAAACGGAGGAGCTGGGATTTAGGTGACAGTACCTAGCTCATTGCTTGCCCCCAAGGCCACACCTCTCCCCACTTCCAGTGAGGGAGACAGCTTTCGAGAGATTTCCGCTGCCGGTGTGCAATCTGGCGGACAACAAGTCCAAACCATGAGACACAAATACAAATGGTTTTCTCATGTATATAACATTGTAAGGGTGAATATAACAAAATGGCACTGACTGCAATACATATCTAAACCAAAATATCACTACATTGAGGCTTTAAATGGCTTGCAAAGTTCAACTGTAATCACATTATTGTCTAGGAACAAATCAAACTACAGTCATTCGAATTTTTGTTTTTTTTTGGGTGAAGGAAGTGCACTTCTACAAAACTAGTCAACTCTATTTCTTTTGGTTGGCACTGAGTGGTTTTGATCGGTTTAGGGATGACTCAGATAAAAAATGGTCATTTCTAGTTGAAGGGACGAATCCATCTGAAAAATCCCTAAAACTGATTCGACTGGTAGGTTCAACTAGTTTCGGTCCAATTATGTGAACATTGGTCCCACTGTCCTTTGAACTTGAGTGGGCCTGAAACACAAAGAAATCACATTGAAATGTGGGCTTCATAGATAAAAGTGCAACAAAAACATTTGAAACACGTTGTGCCGCTTTTCAAGCCATTCCATGCATTTCAAAATGTTTTGGTTCGTGTTGTCACTTGATGTAGCGATCTTAAGTTTGCAAGGATAAACAATCGCAAGATCGGTGGAACCTCAGGACACTGCCCCAAAGTGTCACAAGGGCAAGGTGCCCTCTCTTTAGGTTTCTTGAATTCATCGAGAGGTAGACTCAAACTAACCACGAGAGGTATCCCTAGTCGAGTTTCTGTGGGTACTTGTCAATAAACCAAATTTCCCACAATACTCACAAGACTGATTTGTTTAAGGGACAAAGGGGCAATAGATTAACTGATTTCTCAACTCACCTTGAGGAGGTGCATCTTTCTATCCTATCCGAAGATCAAAATTCCAACTTTGGAAAATTAGGGTTTCTCTAACAAACCCTAGGCCAACTCCAAAACTAGGTTGGGCATCTCAAATTGGTAAGACTCAAATCTTTGCTATTTCCATTTAAGGTTCTCATTTCAAAATGACTCACCACACCAAGCTTGAGCATAAGCTTGAGGGAGCTAACAACTTCTGAGCATGGAAGTATAGAATCTCTCTTGTCCTAGAAGAAAATGATTTGGACAAGTATATTAGTGAGGAGGTTCTAGCACCAGAGGGAGATGAGGCAAAGGCTATCCACAAGAAGAACTTGGTCAAATCCAAGAGGATTATTGCAGACTCCATTAAAGATCATCTCATCCCACATGTGTCATCCCTGAAGACACCCAAGGTAATGTTTGATGCTTTGACAAAGATATTCGAAGGGAAGAACATCAATCAGAAGATGACTTTAAGGAACCAGCTCAAGAATGTGAAGATCCAACCCTCAGAGACCATGCAATCCTACTTCACAAGGATTTCACAAATCAAGGAGCAACTTGAAGCAATAGAAGACAAAGTGGAAGAAGGAGAGATAGTTATGGCCACCTTGAATGGTCTCCCAAGATCATGGGACTCATTCATTCAAGGAATATGTGCCAGGAAGAAGTTGATCACCTTCAACAGACTATGGGAAGAATGCACCCAAGAAGAAGCTCAACTAGTAGCAAGAGAAGACAAGATGGGAGTTGATGATGACCAAGCCCTAACTGCTCATACTAAGAAGAATCATAACAAGAGGGAGGACCATCATCACAAAAGACCCATAAGGCCCAATAGGAATCATGGACCTAGAAGGGATCTCTCCAGTATTAGATGTTACACATGTGATGAGAAGGGACATTACTTAAGAAATTGTCCCAGAAATCAAGGATCCTCCAAGAAGACCAACAAGAAGAGGCATCATGTGTTAGATACACTGCTCACTGAGAGGGGGGGGTGAATCAGTGAGCCTGCTCCTAATCCAATTTTCAACTTCAATCAAACCTTATTCCTTCATTCAGACATTTACTTTTATCATATTCATCAATAATCTACATCATTAGTCATTCATCAAAATAAGACACATAATCAACAACACATTACACAAGAGACAAGATATGATTTTGTAATCTTTAGTATTTGGTTTAACGGCTACAACCGTGAGGCAATTCAGCACCAACTGATACAATGAGCACCAACTCATCATCTAGGACTCAGCCTAGTCTTTCTTAGACCCAACCAAGAAAAAGATTACAAGACCGTCATTGCAAATTACAAGTACGTTTCAGTACAAGACCCAGCTTGTAAGTAAACATACATTACACTTCGTCAATAAACACATTATTGTTGTCAGCATCATTGTCACCTAATATCTCTGTCTATATCAACATTATGTTTCTTCATCAACTGCTGCCCTAGCATGTCCACTGTCATATCAATATCCAGTATTTCAGCAAGTATCATGTCCTCATTATTCCAACCATCATATAATTTGTCTTTGTCAACAGCTCATCAATCTGATCACTACTGTCAACCATATAGTTCTGCCCACAAGTTTAATATTGCTGCCCAGAGATAACTTCATCATTTCACCATCATTTTGTTCATACATCAACACCACCATTGTCCATCATATAACAAATTTAACAATTCTGTCCACAAGCATTATTGCAATTCACCATGTTTGCTTGAACATCTCTTTTAGCATCACATCAGCATCATATCATCAACATTGTCCAGCATCATCAATATAGTCTGTCATTAGCACTTTGTTCCTGAAGTATTGTTCTTTTCATCAACAGTTTCATCAAGCTGTCCACACTCACATCAGCTTGTTACAACACCACATCAGCATCCAGTTCAGCACATTAATTTCATCACAACATGTCTTCAAGAATCAGTCCATTATTTGACTTCAGCATTCTGTCCATCAGGAAGCTACCAGCATCATGTCTTCATGCATTACATCAACAATCAGCAAAATCACAAAATAAGAGGTAAACAAAAAGGTGTCATGCTACTGCTGTGTCATCGAGTCTTCATTAATCAGCCAACATCAATATTTTTCAGCAATCAGCCAACCCAGAAAATCAAAGATAAAAGGATAGAGTCTTCATGCTGCTCCTGCTGCTTTACTGCAGCCCCTGAACTGTCCTCTATCTTACTGAACCAGCGAACTGCTCCTTACCACCCTATACAAATTGTGCTCTCTCCCTGAACCATATGAACTCCTATTTATATAGGTTTTACCCCCTATTTTTTATGGGGCCGACTTGTCTAAAAAATATTTCAATTTATATTTTTTATTTAATGATTAAATAAATAGTCTTTTAAAACTGGGCTGACTTCACCGTTAAATGAGATATTTTTGTTCCACATATTACTCATCGAATATAATTATTTGGTTATTATCCCAAGTGGATTTAACACCACTTAAACCTATCTCGTGGTGGTTTTCTTGCCATGTCACATAATGCCCACATGGGCCAGCTTCTTGCCTTCAAAACCAAGCAACCCATGCTTCTTGACCTTCACAAAAATGCACGCCATGGCTATTAATTATGCACGCCCATGTCACATAAAATGCACACAAGGGTTACATAAGATGCATGCCCATGGCCTCTCCATATGCCTCCAAGAGCCTGCAAAATATGCACGCCATTCCACATACAATGCCCTCCAAAGGTTTATGAAAATGCTCACCAAAAAGCATTATTAAATGCACGCCCAAGGCTATAAACACTTCCAGCAAATGCACGTCACCTCTATGAAATGCACACCATGATCTTCCAGATGCACACCATGATTTTTCATCCTTGTCATGTCCCTTGTGCACTTTGGTTTGTCTTTGCCATGTCATCTTTGTCATGTCTTCAAGCTTGCTTGTTTATTCTCCAAGTCATCCATATCATCTTCAAATGACCACAACATGGGTCATTTGACTCTTGGTTGCCTCTTGGCCCATTAGGTGTGCCATACTCACTCATGTTCTTCTTGTCCATACTTTAAGCTTTGTCATTAATGGCGTGTCATCAATGACAACCATATTCATCATCATGCTCACACCGTTGAAGACGATGAACCCGCAAACAAAAGAACAAAAGAAGATTCTTCAAGTGACGAAGAATATGTATTATAATGAATGAAGGTAAACAGTTACAAAGGTTCATTCAGAAGGTTCCAGCTCATAAGGTGAAACTAGAGATGACTTTCAGCATTAGGAGAAGCTCCTACAGAGTTGGACTCCGGAAAAAAAGAAAGATCAATGCTCTATGGAAGAACCTCTCATCCATTTCAACATTGGTTAAAGGGACACACAAAGTCTACTCCAGTGCAAAGAACAAGTATAGAATACTTGCTCAACATTCCCAATCATAAGCAAGAAAGGCACAGGTCCTCAAAATCAGACGATGAAGTAGAATACACTCCAATAGTTCCTGCAAGGAAGCAAAGATCAAGAGGGAGTCCACCCGGCAACCAAACAAAGATAAGTATTTAATTTATTGTATATCTAATTACTTAAATGATATCGTTCAGTGGTGTACATACTTATGTTCGTAGATTTAGGATGTGTATTTTGCATGAATGTTTACATGATGAACTGTACACTACTAATATGCATGTGATGGGTAAGTGGCCTATGGTACTGTTATCACATATATAGTAGTCGGGCTACCATATATTTTTTGTCAGATTCCAGTGCACTATTCAGCCAGTTCCCTTACATTGAGATGCTGAGATGATCATCTATATTGGATCACTATCAGATTTTGGATAGCAGTTGTATTCCCCATTGCCATGACTGAGTCTTAGAACACTCAGAGAGATGACTGATATAGCCGTTATACCATTTGTACAGAGCAGTCAGTAGTGCCCAGAGTTACAGCAGCAATTTCAGAGGACAGATGATGTTTTAGATGATGAGCATTCAGGTATATGACTCAGTAGGTATATTATAGTGTTGTGGTTATATTGCCTTTATACTTATTCTTATAGCATGTCTTAGCACTTAGTGTCATGATCTGACAATCATATAGATATGTGGCCCTGGTTGATCTTATTATATATATTATATTGTCCCTACTCAGACTTAGAAGTTCACTATTCATACTCATTGGTTTTACCCTCCTTAGGGAGAATAGAGGTGATCATTCCACCAGACCTTGGCTTGCTAGTGTTGGCTCCATTATTCATTGTCTTCATCCATCCATTACCGACCTTTTAGATTATCACCCTGACTTACTACTTGACTAGTGGCATGGAGGACTTTTCCCCACTGTAGCCTCTGTATTGGATGAGCTTCCCTGTTTATTGTGTCTCGGCTCTGAGTTACCTATGGTGAGTTGGAGTTTCTTGTGAATTCCTCGTAGTCACTAAAGTTGTGTTGGCTAAACCTAAAACTTTTAGTGCTGCCATGAATAAAAAATCTGGAAAATGAAATGCTATATCTTGTATGAAAAGCCCATTCATGCAATGTGTTTTTCAACACACATGAATGAAAGGCATGCCAAATGAAAATGGCCATGAAAATATAATGTTATATCTTTTGGAAATGTAAATACCTAGGTAAACAAGCTGTCTGTGACACACCTAGAAGTGCTCAGGTAAACAAGTGCCTTAAAAACACACCTGCAGCAGAAAGCCTCAAATAAATGTAAATCTATGCAATGTGTTTATAAACACACATAGATCAAAGGCTATGGAAACTTCAGGCCAAAAAGCAATGGAACTTAAATGCTATATCTAAATTATTGATGGCCTCATTTGTATTATGGATTGTGCGGATCTGTTAAAGGTGAATAAACCTTCTTTAAACAACTTATCCATTTGTGAGACACCGCCATTCCCTGTGTTGTTGCTTATTCAGTATATACTATGGTGTGTATTCCCTTTCCCTTTGCCAAAGTGTCACAATGTTAAGTCAGTCAAGTCATCCCTTAGCCTAGCCAGTTATTTTAGCTTTCACCCTTCACTAGCAAATTGATCACAACTATGAAGTGAGTATGGTCTTGAAAGTCTGGTTTGAGTAATAATAATAATTAATGACATTATATATTTGGATCTAGATCGCCAGTAATGATTACTTTGTGTTATAATTGTTATTTGAATAAGTTGTAGAGCATGCATTAACCTTTGACACTTTGCAGGAGCTTCTAATGATGGTCTGAGTTATATTTGGTCATGTTGACTTGGGCAAACCTAGTTTGACCAAGGTCAACCATAGGACATGAGATGGTTGGACCTTGTGATGATATGGATAGATGATATATGGTCTATGTACATGTACATGATGATTCTATGCATCAGATACAGGTTTATGATGATGATTCATGGTTTACAGCATTATTTGATCATTTACAGATTATTATTATTTCACCTATTTCGGTATATTGGATATATTATATGATCATGCAGAGACTCATATGGTGTATGAGTACATATCTTGGATGGATTTGGACCTTCTGAGTCCAATGAGACAGTCTGTTTTCAGTTCCGGGCACTTACAGTGATGATTGAGCCCCAGTAGGCTAACCCAGTGTAGTTTTGGTCTGTCGGAGACCCTGTCAGAGCAGAGAGGATTTTTATTTGGTTGACCTAAGGCGCTGTGCTTGGAGGGGGTGGTCCAGCCACTTGTTTTTACCATATTACCCCCTTCCCGGACACACTGGTGCCCTCACCTTGACAACGCAGGCAATCCAGGAGGCAGTTTGGGGCAGTTTCACGCTTCCCGAGGCATTTCAGGATTGGTAGAAATGGCAATTGAGGAATTTGATTTGGGCTACTGAGGCAATGTCTTGGCATGGGATGATCAGTGATAATGGGTTGATGTCTTCCACACCTCCTCCAGCAGTTTCAGCTTCATCGGGGCCCGCATCCATCACTTATGGCACTTTCTGATGATTTCTGAGGCCTCTTAAGGCCCACGATTTGTCCATAGAGGCACGATTTGGTATATTGATGACTATTTTATTATTATGGTGCTATGGAGATTGACCAAGGGTGGCTAAAATTACCCCTTGGACCCACCATAAGCTTCTTATTGTATTTTGTCATCATGATATGGTGGGATTCCCCTCTCCTAAGGCGATTTTGTCCACTTATGTTATATTTTATTAGTGATCCATGTATTTTATTGTTGAGCTCATCTCAACCATCGATTAGACATTTGTATCTTTTAATCTTAGCCACTCATTCAAAAAGTGGTTAGGATTTTGGTGCCTCTCCTATCTATTTAAAGGAGGGAGCCTCTCATTGTAAAGGGGACTTGTGGCTCTGGATTATTGGAATAGAAAATTATTATTGCATCTATCTCCAGTGTTGTGGTGAATGTTTTTGGTGTTCGTTCGTTGGTTCTTCCTTTGCGCTGAGTTATTGGAGATCTTGTTTTGCCATATCTTTTGTACCACGTTTTTTGCATCTACAGGTGGAGGCCGATTTGCTTTGAGGAGGAAGTATTGGTAGGGGAAGATTCTCCGTACTTCTTCTTTGGATCTCTTCGTTGGTAACAAGGAGTATTACTGTCCCAGGACCTTCTATTTCATGTTATCATTGCATTTTACTTGTATTTCCTCCATAATTGACCTCTCTGATTGAAATCGATTTCCTTGGATTGACAGGTAGAGGAGGGCGCACTTGTGGGCTAGGGCATCAATTCGGAAAGCAAAATCAACAATTTCTCATTTGATCTCTGCGGGAATCTTCCTCAACATCAAGACATTTCTCTTCATCACTCAGGTATGATCTCAAGGTAATTTCTATCTTCATGATCTATCCACTTGTCTAAAATATTTCAAACCCTAATTAATCAAAACCCCCATTTTACATTTTTTCAGATCTACTAAGATCTAGTGGCTTCTTGGGTAAGAAATTTAAAACCCACCTCTATAGTATCCACGGCATCCCGGATCTATAGTTTGGTGAGGATTGGCCTCCATTTGACCCTCTTCCCAAGGCACTTAGCGTCTCCAAGCAAGGGCGCACTTCTTGGTTTGGGTGAGTTAACCTAGATCTAGTATGTGGGTCGTTGAGATTTCATTTGATCTACAATCTACATATCCAATAACCTACCCTTAGATTGTCACTTTTCTGATTTCTACCTTGTGGGCCTTATTCCACATTTTAAGGGATTTAATCCCCATTTTGGACCACTTGGAATCTTTAAACTCAGATCTAGTAAGATCTAGCCATCGGATTGCATTGAAATTGTGGATCCACACTCTCACTTGATCAACCTACTTGGATCTAAAATTTGGATGTCATTGGACTTGTCTTGATTCATTTATCCCACATTTTACCTCCTTGGGCAAAGTCGCACTTCCTTGGGAGAGTGAGTTGGTCCACTTCTAGGACATGGGTACATGAGATTTTGGTGGATTTGGAACAAGCATAATTCAAAACCTAGGTCTAGTATGACCCCCATTTTACATTTTTTTAGATCTACTAAGATCTAGTGGCTTCTTGGGTAAGAAATTTAAAACCCACCTCTATAGTATCCACGGCATCCCGGATCTATAGTATGGTGAGGATTGGCCTCCATTTGACCCTCTTCCCAAGGCACTTAGCCTCTCCAAGCAAGGGCGCACTTCTTGGTTTGGGTGAGTTAACCTAGATCTAGTACGTGGGTCGTTTAGATTTCACTTGATCTACAATCTACATATCCAATAACCTACCCCCAGATTGTCACTTTTTTTATTTCTACCTTGTGGGCCCTATTCCACATTTTAAGGGATTTAATCCCCATTTTGGACCACTTGGAATCTTTAAACTCAGATCTAGTAAGATCTAGCCATCGGATTGCCTTGAAATTGTGGATCCACACTCTCACTTGATCAACCTACTTGGATCTAAAATTTGGATGTCATTGGACTTGTCTTGATTAATTTATCCCACATTTTACCCTCCTTGGGCAAAGTCGCACTTCCTTGGGAGAGTGAGTTGGTCCGCTTCTAGGACATGGGTACATGAGATGTTGGTGGATTTGGAACGAGCATAATTCAAAACCTAGGTCTAGTATGTCACTTTGTCAAATCTTGCCTTGGGGATAACATCCTTGTTTTAAGGGATTGTGGTCCACTTAGGTCAAACCTTGAATCTTTAGATCTAGACTTACTCCTCCATCAAAAATTTAATTGCCCACTTGTCTTATCCAATAGGAGTCATCAACCACAAGTTAACTTCACTTTGACTCCATTATCCCAATTCCCAAGGCACTGATCTCTCTCCAAGTCAATTCGACTTTCCTAGATTGTTGGATTAACTTGTGGTTTGATCCTTGTTTGGTGGACTAAACCCTTTGATGTCATCATATATCATGATCAAGCTTGTCACTTGTACTAGTTAGCCCCAATTCAACCCTTAAACTATCCTGCATTGGACACGGTTCCCAAGGCAGTGGATTTTCTCACATTGAACTAGTACTTTAATCCTGGATCTCATTTCAAATAATATAAGTCACTTTCACATCAACAATGAACCAAAGCTATATTTATTGAACCCCTTACTCATATTGTGACTTCATCCTTAGGTCTAGGATAAACCATACACCTTACCTCACTTGGTCTTAACTTGATTTGGTGTCTTGGTTTGATCTCTCCTGTCGAGAGTAGATCGGGTCTCCCTCTTTGTTGTCTGGGCTAGATAAGCATAAAGTGAAGGTTGCCTCGACTGGCGTGACAACCATCTATTGGAGGTCGAGGTGATCGTGGTTGCACCTTTTGAGTTGCCCTTTCCTATTGCCGTCCATTAATGGATACATCCATAGGGGTAACTACAGTTTAGGTGATAACAGGTACTGTACAACATTCCATTACTACTTATCTAGAATGAAACCTCTTTGCTGACATGTTGGGAATAGTGCACACTCTTAACAATGTTCTGGTAGAGATGGAAGGCATCTAGAAAGTTACCGTATGAATGCGGGATATGGATGAATGTTGTGTTGAAGCCTTGGCTAAGATAGTTTCATGACTGTGTGACCTATGTCTTTATGCATAAGAATTTGTTTTGAAGATCATGAAATGTTTCTAATCATGCAACTGAATTTGACTTGTAGGAAAGATCGTGCACATCATCTACAAGAGAATAATGAGACTTGTCTCATAGATTAATTGACGACAGTTCAAGAGACTATCCAAGAAGATCATGAAGACTGCGACATAACAGAACCACAAGAACCTGTAGATCCACCTCGTGAGAAGAACTCCCACAAGAGATGACCAACATGGGCACGAGGAGCAATACAAGATGCAAAGAAGTATGGTGCTCCAGATGGGATGCATAGAAAAAGCAAGAGACCAAGATCACACTCCAGCTATGTGGCCCTGCTATGTGACATCATTGATAAAGAACCTTCCAACTACGAAGAAGCAACAAAGAAGAAAGAATGGAAGGATGCCATGATCCCAGTCGATTATGAAGAATGATGTCTGGGAGATAGTTCTGAGACCAGAAAGAATGGAAGGATGCCATGATCGAGGAGTACCAGTTGATTATGAAGAATCTGGGAGATAGTTTCGAGACCAGAAGGGAAGTTTGTTGTGACTTCGAAGTGGATCTACAAGATCAAGCATGCTGCGGATGGTAGCATTGAAAAACACAAGGCAAGATTTGTGGCACGTGGCTTCTCCCAGAAGGAAGGCATAGGCTACCAGGAGATGTTTGCACCTGTAGCAAGATACACTTCCATTAGATCTATACTTGCATTGGTTGCAGTACTGAAATGGAAGGTACACCAGATGGATGTCAAGACAACATTCTTGAATGGTGTAGCTGAAGAGGAAGTGTACGTGGAGCAGCCACTAGGATTCGAGACACATGACTTATAGACTCATGTGTGCAAGTTGAAGAAAACCTTGTACGGATTGAAGTAGGCACCTAGGACGTGGTACTGCAGGATGGACATCTTCCTGATGAGCTTAGGCTTTACCAAGAGTAAAGCAAATTCCAATCTTTACTTCAAGGTTGAGGGCGGAAGACCTGTGATATTTCTGCTATATGTAGATGACCTATTCCTGACAGGTGAGGATGAGCTCATTGCAGATGCAAAGAGGAAGCTTGCCGCAGAGTTCGAGATGAAGGGCCTAGGGATGATGCATTACTTCTTAGGCATGGAGGTGTGGTAGAGTGCAGATGGAATCTTCCTTGGTCAAGGAAAGTATGCAGTGGAGATTTTGAAGAGGTTCGGAATGATGGACTGTAAGGCTATGGCCACACCAATGGCATCGAACTTGAAGCTACTGTGTGATGCTTCATCAGAGACAATTAATGCCACGATGTACTGGTAGATGATTGGTTCGTTGATGTATTTGACGAACACGAGACCTGACATATGCTTTGCTGTGAACACCCTGAGCCAGTTCCTGAAAGATCCGAGACATGTTCACCTGATTGCTGCAAAGCAGATATTGTGGTACTTGAAGGGTACAATTGAGTATGGGCTCAAGTATGAGGTGGATCAAAAGATTAACCTACATGGTTATGTTGATTCAGATTGGGTAGGTAGTGCCACAAATAGGAAGAGCACTACGGGATGCTTCAATTTGGGATCAAGTATGATCTCCTGGTTTAGCAGGAAGCAGTCATGCGTGGCATTGAGTACAACCGAAGCAGAGTATGTTGCAACTTGTTCGGCTAGTTGTGAGGGAGTATGGCTTCAGAAGCTACTGTCAAATTTGTTTGATCTCGAGCTCGAGGCGACTTGTATCTTCTATGACAACTAGAGTTGCGTGAAGTTGTCTGAGAACCTGGTGTTCCACGACAAGTCGAAGCATATTGAGATCAAGTATCACTATATCAGGGATATGGTGCAGAGAGGAGCAGTGAAGCTCTCGTATGTGGTGACAGATGAGCAAATAGCCGATGTGTTGACCAAGCCGTTAGCGAGAGTGAAGTTTGAATACTTCAGAGAGATGCTTGGTGTTATCCAGATCGAGGTTCCTCGAAAGAGGGAGTGATGAGACCGGAAGACGTAGATGCACTAGAGCTAGTTGTCGCATGGTGGAAGACGCTGGTGGTCCTTGGGACGTAATGCACCTGGTGTGCTCCTAGGCTGTACTCCCATGCTGGAGACACTGAGAGGTCCACCGGTCACAAAGACACTTTGTGTGCACCTAGGCTGGTTCTCGCATGGTGGAAGATGCAGGTTGTCCTTGGGACTGTTATCACATACATAGTAGCTAGGCTACCATGTTGTCAGAGCAGATATCTGCACATTTTTGAGCTTTTCCTTTACACTTATTCGGTGAGATCAGCTATGATGAGCAGCATTATTTATGATCACCCAGACATTAGAGCATCTTTGTATCAGACAGTTAGTAGACCTTATGCCAAGGCTGAGCCTTGAGACCTCATATTTGATGACCGATGTGTCCTATTCCATACAGTTGCAGTGCAGTTCTTCAGTATTTCAGATACAATGTTCTAAGTGGTTATGGTTGGTTCATATTACAGATATTGATTGATGACCTAGTATATATATGATGTCCATTGATGTTATTACCTTGTTGTTTAGGTCATTTTTATTAGCACCGACTTGGTATAAAGTAATTATGATCTGGCAGTGTATTAAAATTAAAATGAAATTGGTTATGGATTATATGTATTGGTTTTACTACTGACATTTGGAAACTCTTGTTTATACTTGTTGGTTCTTACCTTCTTATGAATGTGAACATGATCATTTAGTGTCTTCCTGGCCTGCTAGCTTAGGCACCATCTTCACTTGTCTCCACCCATCCATTTGTCATCTCTCCATATATTGGTTTTCACCCTGACTTGCACCTTGACTTGTCATATTGAGGATCTCCCCGCTTCTGCCTCTATGTTGGACTTGCATCCATGTTTATATTGTGTCTCGGCTCTGAGTTGGCAACAAAACCTGCCCTTGGTGAGTTGGATTTTATGCCTTTATCATTCTAGTTGGTTGCCCCGATGTTTGGTTTAGATTGCGGAAGTCTCCCTAGTTGCTTGAGTTGTGTTGGCTAAAACCTGAAGCAAATTTGTACTACATATGAAAATTATTGTATATCTTGTGCAGCCCAATGAAAAGGGCTATGAAATTGAAGTGAAATTCAAATGAAATGTAAATGCACCCCGGATGTAAGATGTGATTAGTTGTGCTTATCAACGCATGTGAAATCCCAGAGGGGTCATATTAGGCCTAAAAAGCAATGGATAAATGTATGCTAAATCTAAAGATTGCTGGCCATGAAATGAAAGGTCCTAAAAAGCAGTGGCTAAATGTATGTGAAATCTAAAGACTGCTGACCTTATATGTGAAACTTTCCTAATTGAGCCTGCGGGTGATGATGTGAGATGGAGCAAGGGACAACTAATTCTAAGTGTCCCTTAGAACCTCAAGTTACGGTTAGCCGGGCACCTAGTTCATGACGGTTCTAGTAGTAGACAATTTTTGCCAAGGTTGAATAAGCACTTCTCTGAACAACTTACCCATTTGTGAGACACCGCAATTCCTTATGTATCTCTTGTCCAACACATGCTTAAGTGTGTAACACCATGTCCTCCATCCAAAGTATCACTATGTCAAGTCAGTCAAGTCATCCCTTCTAGGCTAGCGTTATGTCTTCAGCCTTCACCCTTTGCTAGCAATTTGATCATGTTTACAAACAAGTATATTCTTGAGATTCTTTTTGGAAGTGGATTATTTAACTAACCTATTTATTATTTATTAACTGCCAGTGAAATACTGCTTAATACTTTAGAGTCTAGCTATGAAAATGATCTAGAGAGCATGTCTTAACTATTTGCACTCACAGCAGCTTGGCTTCTTAGCCAGGGTCATATTTTGATTAGTTTGACCGGTCAATCATAGTTTGACCAAGGTCAAACTTGGGATCTGTGATGAGATGGACTACTTTATGTATGATGATGATAATATGGTCTTCCATATACCTTGATGATGATTCCATATGATGGACACAGGCTTCAGGTGATGATTGATGTAGTTTATCATGTTTATTATTATTTCCATATCATCATATTTTTACACTGTCCGGATATGGTGGACCCTACAGATGATCCTACAGGTTATCATGAGGTGTATGAGTACTCATTTCTAGTGGATTTGGGTCTTCTAGATCCATTGAGACACTTATCTATCAGTTTCAGGGACTCCAGGGCATGTTATTAGCAGTTTCCACCTATTGACCAGATTGGCGATTCTGATGTGGCCTGTCCAATCAGAGCCTTGGAGGCTAGTCGTTTCCTAGGCCGCTACAGGGGAAGGGGGTGGTCCAACCACTTGTTTTTACCATATTACCCCCCCTTCCGGACATGATGGCACACTCAGTTTGATAGCGCAGGCACCTGGTGGTCAGTTATTGGCAGTATCAGGGTTTTTAGGAGGTTAAAAAATGGAATAAAAAGGTCATTGAGGAATTCGATTTGCGAAATTGAGGCAAGGTTTTGGCATGAGTCTTCTCTGAGGTCATCCATGGTGTATCCCACTCCTTCCAGATCAGTTTGAAACAGTCCTTGGGGTCCACACAGTTAGCAGGATGCCTTTTGATGTATATTTCTCTCAGTTTTGGGGGGACATGATTTGATCATTTGTGTACTTGGACATGTCATTGAGTCTTATGTTATATTATTGTGCCATGGGGTGATGCTAGTGAAGGGGAATAATACCTCCTAGCCCCACCATGTGCTTCTAGTCACTTGTCCTAGTCATCTTATGTGAGAGACACTTGTATTAGTCTCCCCTAGCCATGATGTCACCCCACCTAGTGTCTTTTAGACCATGATGTCATCACTTTAGTGAGTGATCCTTGTCTTATGTTGTATTGGCTTATCTTAGCCATTGATTATATTGTTGTATCTTTTGATGTCAACCACTCATTTCAAAAGTGGTTTAGGGTTTTGGTCTTCCTCATCCTATTTAAGGAGGAGACTCCCCTATTGTAAAGGCACCTTTGGAGCTCTACAAACTTGGAATAAAAGTACTATTTTGTGGATCTACTTCTCCTGTCTTGATGGATTCTTTTGCAAGTTGAATATACAATATTTTTCTTGCGTATCATTGTGGATCTTGGGGTTCCAAGACGTTTTTCTACAGGGAGGCCGATTTGGTGAAGAGGAGGACAATTTGGAGGAGAGCTATTGTGGGGAAACCCCATATCTTGCCTTGGATTGGCCTTTTGTCTCATGGAGTATCATTATTGTATCTTAGTGACATAGTTGATGCTTTCTCTTTCATCTTTTCATCATTTTCATCATTCTTTTGCTTGGCCTGTTTCTCATTGATCTTGTCTTGCAGGAGGAGGGCGAATTGGTCACCTTCGGAGGAGGACGATTTCACTTGGGCTCTTGGATTTCACTCTTGAATATACACACAAGGGGAAGGTTATCAATTTGCAAAGTGGCCACAAGCTTTTGAGGTATGTTCCACAAGGTATGTATCTAGTTCCATCCATCTTTTCTCCATTGGTCATTAAAACCCTAAAATCAAAACCCTTGCATTTTTTTTATTTTTCAGATCTATGGAGATCTAGCAATCACTTGGGATTAATAATTAAAACCCACCTTAATAATCATCTTAACTATCCCGATCTATAATTTGGTGGACATCTGACTCCATTTGCCTCTTCATCTAAGGCATTAGTCCTCCTTGAGGCAAGTCGCACTCCTTGGGTTAGTGGTCTTTTTCTAGATCCCACACGTGGGTAGGTGATATTTTTGCTTCATTGGATAGATCATCCCCTAAAACCTAGCCCTAGTGCTTCACCGTATTGATTTTCACCTTATGGGCCCCATTCCTCATTTTGAGGGTTGAGCCCCACTTGGGTCATTAGGTGATGCATTAGCTTTCCTTGGATCTACTTGCTTATTCCTTCTCAAATCCATAGATCCATACTATAGTATCCCCCCTAGTGCCATCTCATCTTGATTTTGACTTTGTGGGCCCCATTTGGACCATTTTTCCACTTTTTAAGGGTGGGTCCCACTTGGGTACTTTTCTTTGGCAATAGATCTATCTAAATCTACCATCCTTAATCCATAAGTGAACCTATCTTACACTTGGTTGAAAACTTGTCAGTTCCTAAGCCTCTTCAACCAAGCCCTAACCACTTTGGGTCCACTTATCCACCCTAGATCTAGATCTTGTTTCATCTTGGTATCCTTATCTTTCATCATCACATTTCCCTAGGAGGCCTTGATTGCATTCGCTAGCCTTCATTGGCTGAGCTAAGGTCTCCCCCTTGATCATGCTTAGGCTTGATCTAAAGTGAAGAGTGCCTCGATTAATGTGACACCCATCTTGCATTGGATACCGTGGCATCTCTTGGGTCACCTCTTTAGTTGTCTACACCTCTATCGTCCTGGATGGGATACCTTTAGAGACAACTATAAGTTGTGTGATAACAGGGACGTAATGCACCTGGGATGCTCCTAGGCTGTACTCCCATGCTGTAGACGCTGGCTGACCGTTGAGAGACGTAATGCACCTAGGGTGCTCCTGGGATGTACCCACTAGGTGGGAGATGCATGTGGTTTGTTGGACATGAGGTGTGCCTTTGGGCTGTGCTCCGTGTGTGATGAGATGATCTGGATACGATGAGATGATAGTAGGAGACGCAGGTGATTGTTGTGGCAATGTAATGTGTGGTCCTGGGCTGTACCTACTTGATGGCTTGCTCGTGGAGATGATGAAGACCTAGATGAGAGCTAGGCCTACATCCAACATGAAAAAGGGCTGGCTCTGTAGAACTTCTTATGATGGATAGATTTGAGAGATGTCACTAATCAATGATCAATTAAATGAGGATTGCTACATCAACGATGATGATGATCCAGTGTTGATGATGATGTTCCAACATTGAAGATGATCCAACAATGATGACGTTGTCCAAAATTTGTGTCCAGAATGTTGATCACTGTGGCGAGAGAATACCTTCCTAGTTAAGAGGGAGTGTTGTTAATGTAACTTTGGAAGATATTCATTTGTATTTTATATTTATATTATTATTGTATTTTACTTGTACCTTTGATGGAGATGTTTTCCTCCGTTTGGGGATGTCATTATTATGTTTGGTCATGCAATATTATGGAGATAAAACCTCCATTGTAAGTCGGGGCAATAGCTTCCCAAAAGGTAAATGTAAAATGTATTATTAAGTCCCCCTAGGACAGGTTGGCCTAGTCAAGTTAGTCAAGCTGACCTAATTAGGAAAAAATCCAAACATAAAGTATAAATAGAGAGCTTGCCCTCTCATTTGGACACACCACTCACTCACTCAAGTTCACACAAGCAAGAGAGAGAAGACAAGTTCATTGGATGAGAAAGAGAGAGAGCTGCAGAAGACTTCTTACTTTTGGGTTTTCCATTTTGTGATATTGTATTAGTGACGAATCTATCTTTGAGGAAGTTGCGGGGTTTTCTCCTTTATGGTTTCCCCGAGGAAAACTATTGTGTCTATTGTGTTTTGCTGTGCTTGTTTTTCTTTCAGTTAAAGATCCTAGTTAAATTGAATTAAAGTGCAAACTCTAACAAAAGGTTCTCCTTCACCTCTATTATATAGCTACATGTATGGAAGAATCCACCTCTTTATATAATGAATGGTAATAGGAGAATATTATTCCATGATGGATGTGGGTAACTCTTTTTAATAAGATTAGAGATATTTATGCCTTTCTTTGCTAGATAAGGCATTTTACGACATCACACTAGACATCATTACACATGTAATATTACAATTACACATTCCAACAAAAATGACATTTGGAGGGGTTCATTTGGCCTCCAAAGGCTGAAGTATGATGAATAGTGGTACTTGAATCCCTCATACTATTGGTTGGTTCTGTTGACCAAGTCAAAAAGTTGAGCAAAGTCCACTTTGGTCAAATTTGTCATTGAAATCCAATGATGAAATGACATAACCAAACCCTAAAAGATGTTGAAATAGCACCTCTAATGAGCAATATTGAAAGCATACAAGACCTACAAATGTATACTTTACAGTAGTGATGTAGGTGAGTCATCACACAGCTTCATCATAGGAAACATGCATAACATAACATATAGCATGAAGTTAGCGTTTTATATTCTTTCTACCATCTTTTTCATCAAGAACATTGCAAAGATCACTTTTCTCTTGGATGAAGTGGATGGTCAGAATCCAGAGGTTGGTCAATGAAGTATTGGTCAAGGATGATTGATTGACTCAAGAAAAGGGGAGAAAAGGGGACAATGTGATGTTCATTAATCAAGGAAACACTAGCGAGCATGTGTCTCAAAAATGGATGATGTGCTAGATTAATATACCCTTTTGACCCTAGCAATTAGACTCAACCTCCCTTAATCTTTGACTTTTTTATTTTTAGGCTCCTTCTTGGACTTGTCTTCTTTTTTATTTCTTCGACTTTTCTTGTATATTTTTTCTTCTGTAAGACCTTGGCCTTTTCATTTTTCTTTTAAGGCTCATGCAAGTTTAGACATGCTTTTTTTTTCTTTCTTTTTCTTGCTTGATTTTCATTTTTCACTGGATCTTCATTTTCTTTCTTCATGCACGTACAAGGAGTCTTGGATTGGGAGCTGCTTCATGTGCCCTTTATGAAGCACTGAAGTGGGGAATAAGCCTTTCATGCTTTGGTACTAGGAAGCATATCTCTAGCAACTGGCCAACCTTAGCATGTAGCCAATCAACAAGGATTTACAAGAAGAACGGCATACAGGGTCGGAAGGCGCCAATCCTAGCACATAGCCAATCAACAAGGCTATACAAGAAGAAAAGCATAAGGCATCAGGAAACTAGTTCTCCTTGGCACAGAGCCAATCGATAGGGCTTGATACGAGTAAAAGCATATGGATTCATAGAACTTTGTTGCACACATTAGAGCCAAGACACTAGGGAATAACACAGAGGCCATCATGATAATGAGGTCACATAGGAGAAGTCCCGAGTCACTCTGTACGATCCAAACCAATGGGTTTCAAACAAGCAGGGGTGAGATGAGATGGAACATGGTAAGGTAAATAATGGAGCCAAGAGAAGGTTATGGTTAATGCAATAATCGAGAGACATACTAGATAATTGCATGTGCATAAAACAAGAACTACTTCTATATATTACACTACGCACTAATTCTACTCACCATGCTCATACAAAATCAACAAGTGTAGAGTAGCATTTACAGACACCTAGTACATCTGCCAATACAAATCATATAATCCATAAACAGATCCTCTAGGCATGCATCTGGTACAATAATCATGATAACAAGGAACCATCCCAAGGCAACATCATGACAACATATACAAAAAGATCTCAGCAATCAATAGGCAACATTGCTTTGACAATCTGCCCTGCTCTGCAAAATAATCTCAGCCCTACTCTGCTCGACAAAAATAAGGGTATAACAGCTCGTACATATGGTGGTATAACATGTCATTTTGATGCATTTCAAGACATTTTGGGCTTTGAAACACCACGGGGAGGGGGTGTTTCTGACAACTTAGGGTTGGGCTTCTTGATATGATGGCTAGCATTTATGGTGAGCCGACCCAGAGTTATCTCCCACCCTTAACACCTATATATGAGGTGTCTTAATTTCATTTATCATCAAGCATCAAGCATGATCATCTTATGTGATGTATTGGGTTATAGGAACAATTGTGCCTGTACATATCTTTGTGTATCTTTGGTTTATCTCTATGACTATTATGTTGTTGGGTTTAATCATAATGTTCCCGCCCTAAACTCTTAGCATGGATTCGCCCAAAGAAAACCAAATTTGGGGGAATTGGAATTGACAATCCTGTGACACTGGTTTGTGAGCTAATTGATAATGTTTTAATATGTGCAGATGTGAAAATCATATTGTACTAGTGTTATTTAGCCTTACTGTACATTTAATTTTAGGACCCAAACACACTGTTACGATGGTGCCAGTACCAGCGCCCTAGTTGTCGAAGCGTCCCCCCCCCCCATGGTCCGACAGGGCAAAATGCGCTCCGAGCGGGAGCGTTGCCGAAGCGTCTCTGGGAGCGCGCTCCCGAATTCCGGAACCACGCTTCTCCTTGAATTTTCACGCTCCCTGGCATTGTGGGGTTCGTCGACGCTCCCGAGCGCTCTGAATTCCCCACTCCACGCTTCGCCCGCGCTCTCGCCACGCTCCCCAAACGCTCCCACTCACGGGCCGACGCTCCCCGTAAACTGACGGAAAAGTACATTTTTTATGTTTTTTTTTGTTTTCTTGCTTTTTGGGTGGGGCCTAGGGCATATTTAGGGTTAGAGAGGGGAGATAAAGCACAATCTCTCCCTCTTCTTCCTCGTTGTTTCATCTTTGTATTTGTATTTGTAAAATGTATTCAATTCGTGACTTTGTAATTGTTAATAGCTAGATGGTTGATGCTTGAATGATTAATAATTAGTGTACTATCATACTACATAGTATGGATGTAATCATGGATAATGGAATTTAGATGGCATTTCATATATTGGAAGTAGCACAAACATACATGTTTCATAAATTTTGCATCTAGTTTGGCATTCTACATGTTTTTTTGAATATATATATAAACGCCCCCGAGACGCTTCGCTCCCGACCATTTTTTGAAAAATACGCCCCTGCGCTCCCGCTTCGCTCCCACGCTCTGGCAACGTTGACCAGCGCACCTGCAGAGGTGTCCCAGGGAGAGGGGGTCATTTTTCTCACCAAAAGGGGATTTTAGCTAGCTTTTTCTGGGTAGGAGTTATGGTCAGACCCTCTAGTTTCTCCCTTGGAAGTACTATGGCTTAGTGGCATTGTTGACTGCCTCATGAAAGGGCTAGGAGTTGCTTGATTAACACATGCACAAAGAGGTATCTAAGTCTTTTCTCTTGATATTTCTTTGTTAAATGTTGGATGTGTGCTTGTCTAAGGTTGAATGGTAGCCATTAATGCTGCATTTTGCCCTAGCATAAGTCATTTTCAGCCTTTAGTTACCCTAGCATTGTCAACTTGAGCTTTAGGTTTCCAAAGTTTGTCTTAGCTAGGGCCTATGTCACCTGGTTCGAATTCGTGTTCGAATTCGGCGACCTTGAAATTCGTCAAAAATTCGGCAATAAAAATATTGCCGATAAAATTCGGCATTAAATTCGGCAAGGCTATAAATCTTGAAAAATAAAAAAATATATGAATTTTTTTAATAAAATACAATCATTAAACATCTTGATCACCATCTAGGCTTCTAGCATCATAATCATCTATCATCTAGCATTAACACATAAATCATCCTTATCTAGATTAAGAGACTAGCATTCAGTATTCACACATTAATATGTATTCTCATTATCTAACAATAAGCATAAAATATTAAACACATTAAAATTTAAACACACATATAGTAATCAATATGATATATTTCAAAAACATTGCAAGTCTGCATCTTGTTCAAAATGTAAAAGCATGTCCATGAGATGAAACACAATATTAAAATGTTATACAAAATTTAGCGTCCAAAAAAAACTAGAAGTCTAGAACAAGAACACAAGCTATTCTTAGTGTTCCTGTGGCCTACTTGTTACATCAAACAAGTCTAAATCATCAAGAGCACTCGGGGGAGTGAAACCACTAGAAGCACGATCATTATCACCACTTTCTCTATCACTATCAAAGTCAAGATCATCTTGACCTCCTGATGCATCTGGAAGTGGAACAGACTCAAAACATGGAGTAGAATAATTGGATGAGTCTTTAGCCACATTGCTTAAAGCCAACTGCAAGTTGCTGCGGACATAAACAAGGTCTTCTAGCTTCCCAGATAACAACCTATTTCTTTTCTTGGACTGAATATGCTCAAAGGCACTCCAATTCCTTTCACAAGCTGATGCACTTGCTCCCTGGCTCAAGACACGAATTGCAAAATTTTGCAATTCTGGGGCCCCTGGTGCATAAAAATCCCACCAAACTGCTGAATCAACATTACCCTTATCATGCTTTGCAGCAGCAGATCCAAATAAACCTTCTTCTAACCTGTATGCCCGAATCTGGGATCTAACCAAAGCTGCAACAGATTTATCTGGGTGCATCCTATCAATAGCCTCATAAAGGCCACTCATTACTTCTTCATCTTGATGTCTTGGAACCCCAAACAATCTAGGGTCCAAATAACATGCTGCTGCATGTAATGGGCTATGCAACATTTTCCATCTTTGATTAATTACCTCCCATATGTCTCGGTAATCAGCTTCCACATTATTGAAAGCAGTTGCAATCTTTTCCTTGCAACGATCCATGGCCTCATAAATGAAACCCATACAAGGTTTGTCACCATCAACCATGCGAAGCACCTCAACAATTGGACCACAAATTTTTAAAACTTTTTGAGCATTTTCCCAAAAGCCATGGTTGCTTAGCATTATCTCTTCGACATGCTTTCCCTTTGATTCTTTTGAAAGATGAGATGTCTCCCACTCATGAGTGCAAAAAATAGCTCTCATGCTTGCTTTTTCCTCAACAACTCTATTCAGATTAATGTAAAATGTGGCAAACCTTGTATCACAAGGCCTCAACAACTGTCTAGATGCAGTTTTCCTATATAGGCTCAAAGTGAGACGATGATTAATGATAAAGTTTGCAGCTGTTTTGGATTTTCGAATTGTCTCATTGATCCATGGAATTTTTGCTAAATCATGCAACAATAGATCCAAGCAGTGAGCTGCACATGGGGTCCAATAAATGGTATTATACTTCTCCATAATCATCTTTCCTGCACCGACACAATTTGAGGCATTGTCGGTGACAACTTGGACAACATTTTTCTCTCCAACTTCTTGAATTGCCTGATCCAAAATGTTGAAAATATACTCTGTTGTTTTCATATGATCCATTGCATCAACCACCTTCAAAAAATATACCCCACGGGGACAAGAAACAAGCACATTAACCAATGGTCGATGACATGAATCCGACCATCCATCACTCAAAATTGTGCAACCTGTAGTGGTCCAAGACTCTTTAATATCTACCAACCTGTTTGTCACTCTTTCCTTTGTTTTCCTTAACAAAGTGGTCCTTAAAGCCTCGGATCCAGGAGTAACATACCCCTTTCCATATGCAACAGCCTTGCTAATTGCAGCTTTAAAGTATGGGTTTCTTGCCACATTAAAAGGAATTGCACATGCGTAAAACATTTCAACAAAAGCATTGTCCACTTCTTGTTTCTCTACAGGTTTCCAAAATGTATTTAATGTTGCTGTTCCACCTGTTTTTGATGGGGTGAAACTTGAGCCACATCCATTTGAGGTGAAACTAGGAGTGCTTTGTGAAGAAGACATAATGATCTCCCTCATAATTCGCTGCCTTTTAATTTCCTTTTTCCCCCTTTCTGCTTTTGATTTATCATAGTCTTTTCTCACAACATCCTTCTGCTCATCAGATATTCCTTGGCATCCATCCACACCACCTCCATTTCCATTACTGACAGAAAGAAGATGGTCCACTACTCTTGTTAATGTACCAGTGAATTTGTGCCCACATAACTGACATATAACCTCTGACCCTGTCCCTTCCTTCTTCACATATTGCCATGCCACAGCAGTAGATCTTTGAGGTGCCATTTGATTGATGTTTCTGCATTTGGTTTTTATGTTTTCAGCATTTGCAAGAGTGATATTTAAGTATAAAAACTATAACTAAATTAAATAATTGTATGTTAATTTTTCAGAATAACAAAGATCATTTGATAAATTTCTAAGACTTACCTGTGAAGTGACCCCGTGTTTGAAAGATGGGGCTGGACAGTGGACAGTGGGAGACTGGGAGTTTGGGACAGTGGCACGGCAAAATGGAAGCAGCCGCAGTGCAATCTGCAGAAACCCCAGCTGGGCAGCGCCGCAGCAGTAGCAGTGCAACTGGAAGCAGCCGCAAACTGGAAGCAATCCACTGTTGGTGCAAAAAATCGCGACCTCCAGAGCTGCGTGCAATCTGTAGAAACCCGAACTGGGCGGACAGTGGACTCCCGAGCTGGGCCGACAGTGGTCTCCGACTCTCCCGAGCTGCGACTTTGCAGAAACGAAATGAGCACTGAGCAGAGTGGACTCCCGATCTGGGCGACTCCCGAGCTGCGTGCACTCTGCAGAAAGCGAATGGGCGGAAGTGGAACTTCGACTCGACCTCACCGTGGACGATAGCACCAGTCGGAAAACCTAAATAACCTCTAAACAAACACAGGCCCAGCGTTAACGCGGGCTACGAGGCAAGGGTTTTCGTCGACGGGAAATAAAAAAGGCGATTCCGAAAACGATTTTCAACAGCCCGCGCCGATTTTAAACGATTAAATTCGCCTTAAAATTCGAATTCGAGTTCGCCATTAAATTCGCCATGAAATTCGGCGAATTTAATCGATTTAATTCGTGCCACCATTAAATTCGCCGAATTTCGAATTTTTTCCTTGAAAATCGCCGAATGCGGTGACACAGGCTAGGGCATCATCAGCCAACTCTTGTAGTTGTTGAGGAAGCCCTAGTTTTCCAAACTTGGCAAGTGCCATCTCAAGGGGAGGCTATCCTCCTTGATGACTATCTCCCCTCTCTAACCCTAGGTTGTTCTTCTACTTTTTTTTAACCTAATTTCTGAGTTTGTACATTTGTAAATTTATGTTGGCTTAGTCTTTTTGGTTTTTGTAATTTAGAGTGATTTTAATGTTTTATTTGAAGTCTGATTTCTGCCCTAAAGGCCCTAATTTGCAGACCTGAACTAGGCTGCGACCTCTTCCTCCTCCATCTCCTACCCTCGCCATACTTCCCTAGCTACTCGGCCTCCTCCCTCTTCCCTCTCTATCCCTTTGGCCTCCATCTTCTACCTTTCGCTGGCCTCCTTCCAGATTTCGGACCTGCTGCCCTCTCTGCTGCTCCTCTTCCACCTCTTTCCTCTCCACTTCTCCTCCCACCTTCTTCCTTTCTCCTCCCTCCTCCTCCACCATCCTTTCGCTGCCCTTCTCTCCATTCCTCTCTCTCACCGAACCCTCTCATCCCACTAAAACACAGGTCTGCAATTTATTGCAGACCCTGTGTGTTTGCCCAGCTCCCTCCTAACATCTTGCACACACACACATTAAATCAATCCAAGAAGTTAATACAAGTTTGGGACATATGTTGATAATTTTTTGTACAATTATTATGCTGATTCATGCTTAGGGAAAAGTCTGAAAATCATTCCAATACAGAATACTATGTTAGTCTTCTTATGTAATTGAAATCTGAGTTATTTATTGTTAGCATTATTTGATATACCAATACTGCTGTGACTACTTGATTGCTTACAACTTGATGCAAGGAAATTGGAGGTTAAACTGGTGTTAAATGCAAGTGTTCTCTTTAACATAAAAGCCATACTGCAGCTATACTGTACCCATACATTTGCATACAGAGTAATTCTATTTTTTGCTTGTTACATTTATTTGATACGTTACTTATTAAAAACAACCCTGCTTCCTCTCCCATCTAGAATTCAATGAGTTTGTTATAATGAAAGTGTTAAATGTGGAATTTATGTGGTGATTATTTCTGCTATCATGGTTACACTAATCTACTAATAATTATCTTCTGGTGCATGAATTGACACCTGGCCTTGTTCTAGATACCTTTGTGAGTTAAATATCTTTGCTACTATAACTTTGATATATATGAGAAGAAAAGTGAGGCTGATTGATGATAACATTTTTAACACTATTATCCTTTCATACAAATCTGATGTGAATGATATTGCACTGCCATAAAAGTAACTGGGATTACACGAGTTGCATATGTTGCTTAAAATACTTTTTTGATTACCTTTGAAGACTTTTTACACTCGTTGCTATATTTACTACTCATAATAGTCCTTGCATCATAAACGTCGGATGATCTATGGTTGAAATGAATGATCTTTCATAGGCTAAAACACTATTGATTGTCTATATTGCTAATCATGCCCATCATTGTATTAACGCATTACATCTACAATCATCTTGAATATATTTTGACTCCATAAGGCAATGGTCTAACTACAAATTGCATAGAGAATATAGTCCGTTTGGTTGCACTAGTGTTCTACAGGATAATCACAAGGGCCCTTCCCCTTGGAGGTTCTGACACTCCGAAGAAAGTTAGAATCGTGATTGAGGTGGCATTGGATCATAATTCTTTATATTTGATTACTGGGAACTAGCCGTGCCAGTTTGCCCGGTAACACACACCAATGATTCATCTAACAGCAAAGCTAATTCTTTCCAGCTATTAATTTGTGACATGCATGTGTAGCATAGGAATTTGTCAGAGTATATCTTTAAGAATGGATCATTTTCAATCTTCACCCATGGCCACACCCACTCACTGATATCACCGTGAAACAACCTTCTAGACATGTTTTAATATGTGCAGAACACATTTAATGATATCAACATACAAAAAAAATCTCTGTAGACCTCTAGTTGCTGAAATATGTGATATTGATCTTTACAACTCTGTTTTTCATTCCTGCAGGGTGGGCGCATTCTGACAGGTGGCTCGGTTATTGAACATGAAGGGAATTTTGTGCAACCTACAATTGTGGAAATATCTAAAGATGCACCAGTTGTGAAGGAAGAGCTTTTTGGGCCTGTTCTCTATGTCTTGAAGTTTCAGGTAATGTAAAATGGTTATGAAGAATTCTCCTTCCCTGGGAAAGCATTACTCTATTGGACTACAAAACATTTTATCAATTTGCTAAAAGTAAAACTCCTTGTGGATTACTTAGGTCTTGCATGACCAGTGAGACTTTGTTGCTAATAGCAAGAGACGGGAGTCCCTAGTTAAGTAATAACTAATAAGTGAATGACTTCGATGCTATTGAACCAGAAACCAGCTATGCATATGATTCTGAAATATCTGGCTGGAAAATTCTTATGTCTTGAAAACAATTTAGTAGACTTGTTTAAAGATAAGTGGAATTGGGAATCTTTGTGCAAATTGGCATATCTGATAGCTGATCTTTATGTGCACTTTACAGACTTTGGAGGAAGCTATTGAAATAAACAATTCTGTTGCTCAAGGCCTAAGTAGTTCAATCTTCACTCGAAGTCCAGAAGCTATTTTTAAGTGGATTGGGTAAAGTATTAATCCTTAGAACTCCAGTATTTTGTACTTGCCATTCTATTATGATAAATATTCTCTTATATATATGTTCTAGATATTCTGATATACATGTTTATGAGTTGGCCATTTCCTTGCTTTCCTTTCTACTTCCCCTTCCTCTCTCTCAAATGGCTAACTTAAAATTATGTACCTGGCAAAATTATGGTTATACATGCAAACTTTACTTATGAGCAATGAAATACATTTTCTACTGGTATACAATCTTTGATTTGATGCATATGTGACAAAGTAAATCTATAAGCCAACTCGTAACTTTTTTCTTCAATTTATCTTTTTATTGAGTCAATCTGGTCATAATTTCCATCTATTGTTATATATAGTAGTGTGGTTATGCAATCTTGGGCTTTTTGGTCCCTTTGTGTGAGGGCTCAATCAGTTGCATCTGTAGAATAGAATAATTCAATACAATAATATTACTCATGCAAAGGAATCTACTCAATCTATGAGTAGTGCCAGACCCAGTTATGAGAGCTACTGGAAATAGTTTGCATTGTATATCTTCAATGTACTAAACGGTAGCCTAAAATAATAGCAAAAATATTTTGGTGAGAAATGGAGAGCCTGAGTTTGGAAGTGTGACACAAACCTACATACAATGGGTCCACATGATGTGGACCCACGATAATTCTACATAAGGCAGCCTGCAACAGATTGCTGGGCTAACCTCAACATGGATTACTTGATAATTTAAATCAGTGTTCTCAGATCTGGACCGGTCATTGAACTGGTCAAGCACGAAAATCTGAACAGGACTGGAACCAGAAAAAAGGGGAAAAACCGGACAAAAACACTGGTCAACCCATTTTTTTAAAAATACATAAATATTCAAATTTTGAAAAAATAAAATATATTCATGTGCATCCATATGAATCGAAACCATTATACACAAATATGCAAAGTTTCTCATGTATACAGCAAGGGTGCATATAAGTAAAATAACATCGAGTGCAATCCATATGTGACTGAAAATACAGAAACAAAGAGGCTCTGAATGGCCTTTAGAGTCCAAAACTCTTCATGCTATAACAGATAACTACACATCATCAAAATGATTGCCTGTATTGGCATCCTATTCATCAATAGCACCTTGTGCCCCCCTCCACTAAGCTCTAGCCCTTTCCTCTACCTCAGATCTCGAAGTTGATCATCCAAGGACATTAGTCAACACCCTACAATTTTGATGAAACTTCCTTATCCAATCGTGAAAATAAGTTAGAAAAAGCTTCCCATGCTTAATAAGGTATTTTGCTCGAGTGAAGGGTACATTTTTAGTAAGGTCATGACACAGTAGTTCAACAATCAACACCAACATCAAGGTACATAGAGGGGTTGATGTGCTTGATTGAATGCCAATCCCATACTCTCATACATAATAGAATCCAATGGAAACATTGCAATTCTGAAATCTTGAAAATTGTTTAGTGTTGAATTCTGGATGGAATAAAAAATTCTACTTTTTGCATATGAAGTTCGATGAGGTTGGAACTGTTAAATTAATGTAACTTCAAAGAATATTCTACTTGTACTTTATTATTGTAACTCCGTCGGGGATGTTTTACCTCGGTTCGGAGATGTCATTATTATATTTGGTCATGTAAAAGTCATGAGGTAAAGCTTCCATTGTAAGTTGGGTCGTTAGTACCCTAAAGAATCTAATATAATATTATTTGAGTCTTTCTAGGAGAGGTCGGCCTAGTCAGTTAAAGTGAGGCTGACCTAGCTGGGATAAAAGTCAAGTAAAAGGTAAAGTATAAATAGAGAGTGAGTTCCTCTCATTTGTACAATCACTCACTTGTGCAATTCGCATTAGAGGAGATAGAGAGATATTTGCGAAGGAGGAGGAGGATTGGTTTGGGTCTAGAGTTTGGGTTTGTCTCTCTTATTTGTGAGACCTATTTTGGGCATTGTACTTTGATCATCTATATTGAGGAAGTTCTTGCTGGGTTTTCCTCCCCTTGAGGGTTTCCCAGGATATATTGTTTTGTGCTTTGTGATTGTGTATCTTTCAAAGATCCTTATTATGCTGCTATTATGAATAATGTATTGAATGCTAATGAAGTTGGAATCTAGTCTCTAGTAGCATATAATCTTAACATGGTATTAGAGCTAGCCTGAAAAGAGCAACCTTCACAAGGTAAAACTCTCTCTATCTCTCTCTGACCATAAAAATTAGGGCTTCTCACTAAAGTGGAATTTTTGAGTGCAATTGGCATAGGGAAGTGCGCCTCTCCAAGATCGAATTTTTTTAGTGGGTGAAATTCTCGGAAAGTCAAACCCTAGTTTGACTCTGGACCAAAAAAACCAGAAAACCAGAAAACCAGAGAAAGCCAAAAACCGCAGATCAGAATTTCGCAAGTCAATTTTCAAGGGTGAAATTTTGGAATCTTAAGAAACCAAGTGTATCAACATACTTGCCTCAGTCAAGCACATCTTTTGGTGAGTTCAGTTTTTGATTTTGAGAAATTTTAATTTTTGGTTATTCCCTGCTCTCCGGGTTAAGATGGCACCAAGTACTAAGCTTGATGACAAGTTGGAAGGCATAGAGAACTTTTGTGCTTGGAAGTATAGGATTGGACTCATTCTAGAAGAGAATGATTTTTCAAAGTTTATTAAAGAAGTTGTACCAGAACCCGCAGAAGCTGAAGCCAAGGAAAAGCATAAGAAGGATATGATTAGAGCCAAGAGGATCATAGTAGATTCTATCAAGGATCATTTGATTCCACAAGTGTCCTCCAAGAAAACCCCAAAGGAGATGTTTGATGCCCTATCAAGAATGTATGAAGGGAGAAACATAAATTGAAAGATGAATTTGAGAACCCAACTCTAAAGCACGAAGAAGAATCTAGATGAATCTATCAAAGATTACTTTACTAGGGTTTCTCAATTCAAAGAACAACTAGAAGCAATTGGAGACAAGCTTGACGAAGATGAATTAGTGATGACTGCTCTCAATGGTCTTACTAGACCTTGGGACTCTTTTATCCAAAAAATGTGTGCAAGAAAGGAAAGTCTACTATTTGAAGCTGTATGGGAAGAATGTATCCAAGAGGAGGCTAGAGTGGCAAATCGAGAAGCGTTACTCAGAGATGATGATCAAGCTCTAGCTACCCATACTAGAAGAGGAAAGGGAAAACCTCATTTCAAGAAAGAGTTTCATCCTCCTAAGAAGTTTCAAAAGTATATGAAGGGAAACTACAAGCGAAGAGACTTCTCTTCTTATCAATGTTTCCGTTGTGATAAGATCAGAGATATTGCCAAAGATTGTCCAGAAAGAAAAGAAGAATACAAGAAGAAGAGCAACAAAAGACATCATGCTCATTTTGCCGAAGAAGAAGAAGAAGAAGGACCTCCCAGGAAGCTACCAAAGGAAGAAATCGAAGATTATGTTTTGTAATAGTGGTGCTTCAAAGCACTCTCTCAAGCTTGATTCAGGAACTCTTATGATGGAGTAGAGTTCACCATTAGACATTCCAATAATCCCTGCAAGGAGACTATGATCAAAAGAGATCCTACCAAACAAACAAAGATGATCACCTACAAATGAAGAATGACAAGACTTGTTCCGTAGAACAAGTGACGATGGTTCAACTATAAACAAGACTAATAAAATCAAATAGAGGAAGTCGACTATGACGAGATGTTGCTCCAGTAGCCAGACTCATGGTGTAATCAAAGTAGAAGAAGATATTGAGCAACCTCCAGGACTCAGAGAACCACATGTATGCAGATTGAAGAAGAGTTTGTACGGGCTCAGAAGTCACCCATGGATAGAATGATGAGATCAAGGATCACCTAGAGTGTTGAGACATCAACCTTTTCTACAAGGTTGAAGATGAGAAGCTCATAGATAGGTGCAAGAGAGAACTTGAAACAGCGTTCAAGATCTTGGTATCTAGTGACTTAGAAAGATGAAATAAATGTATATACAAGATGGAAGTATTGTGGCTCATGGATTCTCTCAAAAGGAAGGAATTGATTGTGAAGAGACATTTGCTCCCGTAGCAAGGTACACTTCCATTAGAACCATCATGGCATTTGTAGCCTTGATGAAGTGGAAGTTACACCAGATGGATGTGAAAACAACTTTCCTGAATGGTGTCATTGAAGAAGAAGTGTACATAGAAAAACCACAAGGATTTGAAGTTGAAAACAAAGAGACGCATGTTTGCAAATTGAAGAAGGCTCTGTATGGGTTTAAGCAAGCTCCAAGAGCTTGGTATGGAAGAATTGATAGTTTTCTGACAAGCTTGGGCTTTACCAAGAGTAAAGCTGATCCTAACCTTTATTTCCTGGTTATGGATGATGAACCTGTCATATTATTGCTATATGTTGATGACTTGTTCCTGATAGGTAATGAGAAGCAAATCTCAGAGTGCAAGAAGAAGCTCGCTGCAGAATTTGAGATGAAAGACCTTGGCTTAATGCATTATTTTCTAGGTCTCGAGGTATGGCAGAGCCCAGAGGGAATCTTCCTTAACCAAGGGAAGTATGCAGTAGAAATCTTGAAAAGATTTGATATGTTGGAGTGTAAAGACATGGCCACACCAATGGATACCAACTTGAAGTTATTATTTGATACTTCTTCAGAATTAATGGATGTGACTCTATACAGGCAGATCATTGGGTCGTTGATGTATCTGATGAATATTAGGCTAGATATATGCTTTGCTGTGAACACCTTGAGTCAGTATCTGGTTGAGCTCAGACGTGTTCACCTTGTAGCTGCAAAGCACGTGATGAGGTACCTAAAAGGTACAATATACTATGGTCTCAATTATTCTAGAGATCATGAGTTCAGACTGTATGGGTATACAGATTCCGATTGGGAAGGAAGTGTCTCAGATAGGAAGAGCACTTTGGGTGGATGTTACACTCTAGGGTCAGCCATGATCTCATGGCTAAGTAGGAAGCAATCCAGTGTTTCTCTCAGCATTGCAGAAGCAGAGTATATTGCAACTTGTTCTGCTAGTTGTGAATCTATATGGCTTCGGAAGTTGTTATTAGGTCTATTTGATCTGGAGTTGGATACCACAGTGATTCTATGTGATAACTAGAGTTGTATAAAAATGACAGAGAAACCTGTGTTATATAATAAGTCAAAGCACATAGAAATACAGTATTTCTACATCTGTGATGTGGTGTAGAAGGGAGATATAAAGCTCCAATATGTGAGCACGGATGAGCAGGTTGCAAATGTGTTGACTAAGCCTCTGTCTCGTGTGAAGTTTGAGCACTTCCGTGACAAGCTTGGTGTAGTCCGTAAGGACTTCTCTCGAAAGGGGGAGTGGTGTTGATGATATTGTGGTGCAGTGGGATTGATCATCCCTAGACAGTGATCCCGTAATTTCGAAAGGAAGGATAGTCTTAAATGTTGATCCTGAGTTGTGATGGGATTGATCATCCCTAGATAATGATCTCGTAATTCCAAAAGGAAGGATAGTCTTAAATATTGATCCTGAGTTGTGGTGGGATTGATCATCCCTAGATAGTGATCCCATAATTCTGAAAGGAAGGATAGTCTTAAATGTTGATCCTTAGACTAAATCCCTAGTTCCGAAAGGAAGGATTGTCTAAGAGTGTTGGATTGAATCCCTAGTTCCGAAAGGAAGGATTGTCCATGATCCCAGTTCCGAAAGGAAGGATCACTAATGTTGTTGGATTGAATCCCTGGTTCCAAAAGGAAGGATCACCTATGTTGTTGGACTGAATCCTGAGTTCCGAAAGGAAGGATCATTAGTGTTGTTGGACTGAATCCTTGGTTCTGAAAGGAAGGATTGTCCATCATCCCAGTTCCGAAAGGAAGGATCACCAGTGTTGTTGGACTGAATCCCGAGTTCTTAAAAGAAGGATTGTCCATGATCCCAGTTCCGAAAGGAAGTATCACCAGAGTTGTTGGACTGAATCCTGAGTTATGAAAGGAAGGATTGTCCATGATCCCAGTTCCGAAAGGAAGGATCACCATAGTTGTTGGACTGAATCCCAAGTTCCGAAAGGAAGGATTGTCCATGATCTCAGTTCCGAAAGGAAGGTTCACCAGAGTTGTTGGATTGAATCCCGAGTTCCGAAAGGAAGGATTGTCCATGATCCCAGTTCTGAAAGGAAGGATCACCTGAGTTGTTGGACTGAATCCCGAGTTCCGAAAGGAAGGATCATGTGTGCTGCAGGTGATGATGCTCCTGATGATATTCCAGTACTGTAGATGAGGATGCTCCAGTGTTGCAGAAGATGATGTTCTAGGATGCTCCAGTGCTGCGGATAATGACGTTTATGTACTGTAGATGAGGATGCTCCAGTACTGCAGATGTTCCAGTGCTAAAGATGAGGATGCACGAGTGCTGTAGATATTCCAGTGCTAAAGATGAGGATGCTCCAGTGCTGAAGAAGATGATGATCCAATGCTAAAGATGAGGATGCTCTAGTGCTGTAGAAGATGATGCTCCAGTGTTGAAAATGAGGATGCTCCAGTACTGAAGATGATGATACTTTAGCTCTATACTGAAGATGATGATGCTGTTGAAGAACTTCCAATGATTTATAGATGTATCAACCAATGTTCCATATGATGTTATTGATGATGCCCCTCCTCCCTCCGATGATGTTGTGTAGAGTTACAGATGCAGATGTTGTTGTCAGTAGAATACCCTTCTTGTTAAGGGGGAGTGTTAAATTAATGTAACTTCAATGAATATTGTACTTGTAATTTATTATTGTAACTCCATCGGGGATGTTTTACCTCCGTTCGGAGATGTCATTATTATATTTGGTCATGTAAAAGCCATGAGGTAAAGCCTCCATTATAAGTCGGGTCATTAGTACCCTAAAGAATGTAATATAATATTATTTGAGTCTTTCTAGGAGAGGTCGGCCCTGTCAATTAAAGTGAGGCCGACCTAGCTGGAATAAACGTCAAGTAAAAGGTAAAGTATAAATAGAGAGTGAGTTCCTCTCATTTGTACCATCACTCAATTGTGCAATTCGCATTAGAGGAGAGAGAGAGAGATCTGCGAAGGAGGAGGAGGATTGGCTTGGGTATAGAGTTTGGGTTTGTCTCTCTTATTTGTGAGACCTATTTTTGTCATTGTACTTTGATCATCTATATTGAGGAAGTTCTTGCTGGGTTTTCTTCCCCTTGAGGGTTTACCAGGATATATTGTTTTGTGCTTTGTGATTGTGTATCTTTTAGAAATCCTTATTATGCTGCTATTGTGAATAATGTATTGAATGCTAATAAAGTTGGAATCTAGTCTATAGTGGCATATAATCTTAACACTCTCTCCCTCTTTCTTTAGTCGCTAGGGTTTCTTGGTCTTCTTGGAGCATCTTGGAGGTCTAGGGTTTGGGTTTATCCTTTGGAGATTGAAGATTAGGGTTTTATGATAAAACACTAGGGTACCTTTATTGGAGAAGAAGAGAAGAGGATGTCTTGCCTTGGAGTGATTCTTGCATATTGGAGCTCCTTGGTTGAACTAGGATTTTGTTAATTTTCCCTAGCTAGGGTTTTAGAGAGTTAGTGGATTTGTACTAGCCTTGAGAGAAAGCTATGGTATGCACATGTACTTCATCTTGAATAAATAAATGAAGTTTTCAGCTGTCCAAAACTTGTGCTTTTTTCAGATTTGATTTTCGGCCATATATGTTTTTCATGTATTGTAATTTACAGCTATAGATGTCTAGATGAATTGACATAAGTAAGAAGACATTTGTTAAGTGATTTAACATCTTCATTGAGGAATCCAGGGGTCTGTTTTGCTGCTGCAATACCTGCTGTTGTACTGCTGTAAAAGATAAATTTTGGATCTGGTTTATGTGGGACAAGTTGCCTAGAGTGCTGGAACTTATCTAAGTGGTTTGGTATCTTTTCTTCTTAGATTTCCTATAAGTTTGAACTATTTGGAAGTGAAATATTGTACTCTTTCCACTGTTGTTTTATAGACTATTTCACAAGAGCCTTAGGCTGAAAATTCATAGTGTTAAGATCCTAGAAACCTTTAAGTTTGGTGGTGAAATTTCTGTTTTGCATTAAAAGTCAAATGCCTTGGCTAAGCAATTTTCATTTCAGAAATTTCACAAAACTGATTTGGATTTACAAAGTCCACCATTTGTAATAGACACTGGCTGCAAGATATCCATTTAAATAGATCCTCAACAGAGGATAGGGTATTGAGGAAGAGGAAATAAAACAGATTGATTTTTTCAACTCAATTGGTATCATAGGGTTTGTCATTGGTTGAGGGTCTTTGATTGGTTGGTGGTCTATCAGGGTCTACCTACAAAGGCGAGAGTTGCAATGTCTGGTTTTTGAGGTGCACTTTGCCTGCATTGTGGGTTCATTGAGACAATCCAGCTCCATTTTTGGAATCGTAGGTGTGCCAAGCCTGCTGGGATATGATCTGGGTCTCCTTGAATCATATCCTATGCAGACACCCTTTTTGGAAGGCTGCTCTACAGTCTGAGGAGTTTGGCATTGTATTAGAATAATTTGTTTGTAGTCCATTTGGAGGATTAGATGCGTTGCAATCTTCAACATCTCAGTTTTCTTTAGAATTTTTGTGGGTTGTTATATGCTGAATTTAAGACTGAACTTACAGCTAAGGGGTGCTCTCATTAGAAAATATGCCAATAATTGTGATTTTTGTGCTCAATCTATTTTAAGAACAATTTTTCTGCCTTTCAAATAGGAATTGTGTACTTCATATTTTTTATTTTAATATATGCATTATGAAGCATTCTTTAAAAAAAAAAAATTCAACCATTTAAAAGACAATACTGGAAAATAAAAGGAAGTAATGGAGCGGCAGCTCCAGCCTCCAACTTAGTAAATAAAGAAATTAGAAATAGATCTGAGACATTGAATGTATTGATCTTTCCATGGTTACACATATGGTGAATTTCCATTACTTTAGCAGGATTCTACTTCTAAGTCATTTGTTTTTGTTCTGAAATATTTTTTTTGTTTTAATTGTTTAACAGTATTATGTTTGGTCTTCTAACTAAAATATTTTGTATACTGTGCAGACCTTGTGGTAGTGATTGTGGTATTGTAAACATAAATATACCGACTAGTGGGGCAGAGATAGGGGGTGCATTTGGGGGTGAAAAGGCAACAGGTGGTGGTCGTGAAGCAGGAAGTGATTCATGGAAACAGTACATGCGTCGTGCAACTTGGTATACTGAATTCCTTCTCATTTATATTAATTTGATGCCGGCATGCTATGTACATCTTCCCATGCAAATAGTGCAGTGGGGCAGACTTGTTTTGTTCTATTCCTGACCTTTTCTGCAAGTGGCTTCTGTGGAGGTAGTGGGATTCCACCCCTTCTGTCCTCTCTGCTTGTGCACTCTCACAAATCACAATATCCATGTTGGAGGATAGTCTATTTTAGGCTAGCTACATGGTAGGAAGTTTTTTTCTTTGAAGCTGTAGTACTTTTGATTTTTTTTTCATAGCATCATGTATAACTTCAAGGCACCTTAGGTACTTCTATGATGTATATACATGACACAATTTTAAGTCCTAGTGACCTTTTTGGTTCAATGATGTACATAATACAATTTCATTTTTTTCTTTCAGAACCTGTTTGGATGACCACCTATGAGGGTCACATGATTCCTAACCACATTTCTTGAATCTCCTTCATGATAGATGTTATTTTCATGTCAACTAGCATTATTTAAATAAGAGCAAAAATTTCAGAACATTTATTTCATTCATTTGTCATATAGATTTCTTCAACCCAACTAAATCCTAATGCATTCACCATATTTTAAAATCATTACATGTATGATTTGCACCTCTTGGTAAGGTGTATGAATAAAGTATTGCATTCATCATCAATAGAAGCGATTTCTCGATTCAGAGAATTGTAGCATCAGCGTCAGATTTTAGTATGGACCTTATTTATCAATTCATAGGAATGAAGTACAAAGAAGTCAATTATGACCGATTATAAACGATCATAAGTCTTTCTCCATTCCCAGATTGTAACAGCAGTACTTACCATGGTAGAATATTGCGATACCAACTTTCATCTGCATGTCTATGACTCTATTACCTCTTAAGGTTACTTACCTTCTTGTCTATATAGTATTGAATTTTGATCATTGGCATATTTGATTTATCCCATCCATGTTGTTGCATTCATTTTGCTAATAGTGTGTCTCAATTTTTGTCCATCTTTGTTAAATATATTTTTATTGGGCCATTTTTCCTTGCCCTTGCTGGCCCTTATGTCTTAATACGATCCCCATGAGACAATTTTTAGATAGTTACTATTATAAGTAGCTTTGTCTATCCTACATGGAATTTTCTACTTGCATTATTTCACCTTGATTCCTTTCCTACAATTTGTTTTTGGAAATTGACAATTTGCCATACAAAATCTTTTTTCTTGTTACTATTTTCAAGAACTAAATGTGCAATGGCAAAACTTCGATGCTGATTGGAATAATAGTGTTTTATGATGTATTAACTATACGTGCTGTTATCACAAAATATCTAGTGACTCTAAGTGTGTAATCCTTGTCCAGGATGGCAGAGAGCTACAACCACTAGGTCCGTGATAGCTAAGGAATCCTACCCCCAAAAAAGGTGTCATGTTGGGTAGGTTCCACTCTCTTTAGGCTTCATAGTCCCACTTGAGCTGAAATCAGACTAGCCACGGGAGGTGACCTCTGCCCAGCTTTCCCAAGAAAGTGCCAAGAACAAACTCAACTCCTCCTAAATAATTGCTAGACCATTTTTAAAAGGACAAAGGATACCTTGATAAATTAAAGAGTTAAAATCCAAATAAGGTATCCCGAGGTTGACTTCCCAGACTTAAATAAGTGGTCACTGAGTGAGAATGTACGGGCTGGTTATAGAGTTGATCAAGTGTATATATTAGACCAGCAAAACAAGATACTCAATAACTGGATCAAAGCGAAGTCTAGGAATGGAGTGCTAAGGCTAAATGAGTCCAACTCAGTCTTCGTGATGCGGCTTAACGAAATGATTAATCGTTTATTGAAATGCAAGAACAGGAGATGGATTAGTTTAGATCAGGCCCTGACACAAAGGTATCTTGCTACACACAAATAATTATACATGCACAACTCAAGGAAGCAAGCAAAACAAGCATATAGAGGACAATGAGCAACTCCCACTTGGTAAAAGTTGAGTTTGAGATCAGTGCCTACACCTAGGGTAATATGGAGTAAAAAATTTGGGTTCGCTTGGAGTATAGATCAACACCAAATGTAGCATATGAATTTAAACTAAGTGAAGAACTACCCACAAACCCTGCATGCAACAAACAAAAGGAAAATATTGCTTAGTAAGTGAGTGGTGACTAGTGGTTTCTTTTACAAAAGAGAAACTACAAGAAGAGATAGGACACTCTTACCTAGATCCGGTGGTTTGATGGGGAAGTTGTCTATTATGTCCTTGCAATAGCCACATATCCTCAATTCTGCCAACAGGGTGCAATAGAAGTCCAAAAGCTCAAACCTGCAAGCAATCAAAAACACATTAACATTATAAATCTCTATGCTAAATGTAAATGACGACTGCAAGAAGAAATATTGTGCATTAACAATAAGGAGAGGTGAGAGATATGATGGGTTTTGAATCCTAATCAAATTCTCGAACTATCTCCCTTTTGCCCAAGTAACTAAGACGCGTTTAGGAGGGCGCTATTGCTCCTTCTACTTGCACAAAACACCCAAGAAATAGATGCCCAAATCGGTATAGCTGAAGATGGTAAGCTAAAGAGGATAGCTAAGACAATATTCAATCATCACAACACTTGAAATCAAAGAGAAGAGATGGATCCAAAATCTGTTTGAGTTCTCTTGTTGCAAATGCCAAAAGGCCTTTACAAATGAGGAGCTCACTCTCTTTTAAAGATTAAGAGTGGCAAAATCCCTAACTCATCCTTATACGGATAGCTGAGATTAAAAGATGCCAATACATGATTAATGGTTGAGATTTTATCTCACTTTTATCTTTTTACAATGGATGGAAATGACTATCTATGGTGGGGGGCGAATTACCTCTTACAACCCATTTTTACAACAAGAAAAATCATTCTTTTGGCAAGTTTGATGCCTAGGGGACATGGGAGGATCATTAGGGGGTTCCCCCTTACATATTTTTCAAGTTATAACTTGATTTACATGTTTTTATTTTGTCTATTTTGATCAATTTTGCCCCAAGGGGAGAATGTGCCCCACCATGAAGAGATCAACAATAATGTCAAGTAATAACATGTTGTGCTAGGAGTGTGGTCCAAATGTGTCTAGGGGACCATCATAACAATACCCAAGTCATATTTTGCCAATCACTTATCCCAAATCATACATCAAAGACCTTGGTCATTTTTTAATTTTTAATTTTCTGTTGGAATAAAATACTAAATCATGAAATTACCCAAATTTTCTGTTGATTAATTGTTTTAATTTGCAAAAGATGTTTTGTTGTATTATTTTTCCATTCCATCACTCGAACTCCTAGATTAGCTTTTACTCTGCTTTTTCATAGTTTAAAACAAGGGTGCTGGGAATCGCTCTACCCCCCCTCGAATCGCTCCCAATTCGCGATCCAAAAGGAATCGATCCCAAAATCGCGATTCCCCATCGATTCCTCCCGGAATCGATTTTGTAATTCGTGCTTCCCTTCTAAAAGAAACGATCCTTGGTTTTTCAGGGATCGATGAGGAATCGATCCCGGAATCGCGATTCCTCATTGATTCCTCTCGGAATCGATTTTGTAATTTGCGCTTCCCTTCTCAAAAAAACGATCCCTGGTTTTTCAGGGATCGATGAGGAATCGTCAATTCCGGATCGATTCCTCATCGATTCCGGGATAAAAAATTCCTCCCAAATTCGCTCCTGAAATCGCTCCTGCGGGATTGTGGACTCAACCACGAAAATTTTGTTTTTTGCATTTTTTTTTGGTTTTTTTTGGATGGGTTAGGGTTAGTTTGGGCCAATAAAGGGTGTTGGAGTCCATTTGGACTCATTTCATTGATTGGGAAGAGCTTTGAGCTTTGAGTGAGTTTGCTAGTTGTTTGAGAGCTTTGAGCTTTGAGTGGGAGATTGAAGGGGAGATTGAAGGGGAGAGCTTGCAAGGGAGATTGAAGCTTCCATAGAGACATTCAACCACCATTGAAGAGCTAAAAGGTAGGCTCTAAAAACTCAATCTTTGTTTGTTTTTGAATTTTTTTTTCACTATGTTAAAAAATGTAAACCTTGCAATGTTCTCTTCTCCTACTCTTTCCAATATCTTCTTCTCCATCATTCTAGTGCAGGCAACAAGTGACTCTCATCTTGAATCAAGAAACATGATGGGTATGTGGTTTTGGTTTTTCATTCCACTTCTTCTCATTATGATGGTGTTGGGAAGTAGATATGGTGGTGGTAGTGATGAGGGGGAAGAGGTAGAGAGTGACACATACCATGGAGAAGAGGAGGAAGGGGAAGAGGGTGATGATGATGAGAATGAGAGTGATGTGGGGCAAAAACAAAAAGACACAACACCTTTGTGGAAGTATGTGACAAGGCTTGGGGGAGGGAGAGGGGGTGGAACCACAAAGTTTATATGCCGCCATTGTAAGAAAACTTACATAGGTTCATATACCCGGGTGAGAAAGCATTTGTGTGGGATTATGCCATGCGACGAAGATAAGTCTCATGGAGTCAAAACTTGTGACAAAGTGGGAGCTAAAGAGAGAAGCAAATACAAGATGGAAGAAGAGGCCGCTCAAAACAACTCCAAGAGATCAAGGGTTGAATCTGACTCCCCACAGAGAATGTTTAGTAGTGGAGCTGGATCATCATCGGCTCGATCGGGACCCTCATCTCCCCATGGAATCTCGCCTATGCAAAGAACATTATCCGATTTAACATGGGTTGTAGATATGATGTGGATTCAAAAGTTTATAGGTTTCTCTATGCATGTGGTGTGCCATTCAATGTTCTTCGCTCACCCTATTGGCATGAAATGGTACAAGCCATCAATGGTGCCCCTCAAGGATACAGAAGCCTTGGGTATGACAAAGCTAGAACCGTGGGACTTGACAGGGAAAGAGCAAAAATCAATGGTGCTCTTGGAAAGTTTACAAATGATTGGTCCAATTATGGGGTATCCATTGTATTTGATGGGTGGGCAAATGTTAAAGGCAAGCCATTGATAAATATTCTTGGCATTTCTGCTAGTGGTGCGGTCTTCCTTTCAGCCCATGACTACTCAGATCGCTACAAGACCGGTATTAACATTGCACAACCTTTACTTAAAACCATTCAGGAGATTGGGCCATACAATGTCATTAAGTCATCACTGATAATGCTGCTAATTGTAAGGCAGCAGGAGCAATCATTGAGGATAAGTATCCCAACATATTTTGGTCAGTGTGTTTGGTTCACATATTGAACCTTTTGATGCATGATATTGTTAAGATGAAGGACCCTAATTACCAATGGATTGGTGCCTTGTACAAGAGAGGTAAGAAAATCATCAAATTTATTACCAATCATAGCATGGCCCACCACATTTTTTGCAATCAGTCTAGGTTGGAGCTATTGAAGATTGCAAAGACAAGATTTGTTAGCTACTACCTCACCTTCAGGAGGCTTTTGAAGGTAAGAGAGGCATTGGCTAGTATGGTCTCAAGTGATCCACAACAGGAATTGAAAGACAGAGCTGCAAGCGCATCTGATAGAAGTGACTTTCAGGAGGTGGAGGACACCGTTCTTGATGGTCATTTCTGGTCACAGGTTAGGTATGTTCTGCAGTTCACCAAGCCAGTTTATAACATGATTCGTTTTGTAGATACAGATCAATCGGTGATTGGGGAGGTATATGAGCAGATGGATAGCATGCTTGGTCAAGTCAAAGACATTGTTGAGCAAAGAGATGCAATCTTGTATGACCATATTCATAAACATGTGGTCAAAAGGTGGGATAATCTAAATGTTCCACTCCATGCCCTTGCATATGTACATACCCCAAAATACTATTCTCCAATTTGGTTGGCCCAACCTGCACCTGGGGGTGGAGTTAGGAAAAAACCCCACACAGATCCAGAGGTGCAAAATAGGTATATGCTTGCATTAGACAAGTTGGTCCCTGATGAGGATGAGTGTGCTCAAGTACCGAGTGAATTGAGCAAATACATCAGTGAGCATGGAGCCTTTGGTACCCTGCATGCAGCCAAAGATCGAGTCAGATTGGATCCTATCCGTTGGTGGAACATGTATGGCTCTAGAGTCACATATTTGCATAAATTGGCGGTGAGGGTGCTATCACAGGTTGTTAACAACTCTTTCGCAGAGAGGTGTTGGAGCACCTACAACTTCATCCACAGTGTAAAGAGAAACAGTTTGAATGTAGAACGCCCAGAAAGCTTGGTTTATGTGCACTACAACTTGAGGTTGTTGTCCCATTATTGTGAGGCGGTCAAGAATGATAGAACATTTTTGACTTGGGACAACAATCCAGAGGAGGCTAATGTGGAGGATGGAGCCATAGCATTAGAGCGCTTAGAGGATGAACTATTGGGTGATCATGATGATCCAATTCAGACTACAGGTACCTGTACAGAGTTGCCACCCCCAAGCAGAAGCAGCTTTCCGGATGCAGGAGTTTTGCCTTTAGCTTTACAACGTCCAAGTTCGGCCTGTGGGGGCCATTCATTTCTTCTCATGTTCCACGATCACTTCCAGCAGCTCCTATTCCACCTAGACCACGAGAAAAGAAATTGGAAGTTTCTCGTGGCAAGCAGAAAACTTAGTAGATAGTATCATAGATTCATAGTACTTTGTATTTCATTTTCACGTTTATTTTGGTCTATTTTGTAAACATTATGGCCTAGTTTGATGGCAAATATTATATGTTGAAATTTGAAGGTTGATGTTGTTGATGATTGATGATTGATGTTATATCAATGTGTACTAAATGGTTATATGAATATCTATGTTTTCATGTTTTCATGTTTTCTATAGTTAATTTGGCATAATACATGTTTTTTTTAATATATATGCATCAAAATATATTAAAATATATATTATATAAAAAACGCTCCCGAAATGGAAGCTTTTGAAAATTTCGCTCCCACTCCCCGCTCCCCGCTCCCAACAACGTAGGTTTAAAACCCTTAGATTATTTTCATAGGGACCACCCCCCTTGGCTTTGCTAGGAGTAATCCTGGATGGAGGAGTCGAGTAATCAGGTGACAACACTTGACTCTGACTTGCCCCCAAGGACACACCGAGCGGCTTGAAGGTTTCCTGCCGCATTTTCCCCCAGGTGTGTATTAGGCGGCAACATGGAGCACTTGTTTCATGTCTAGGGGATACTCTTTTGGTGACTAGATTACCTAGGCTTAAAAATCAACATTGGTAGCTATCTAACAGGAAGTGTTAAGGCTTCGTATAGCTTCGTCACACACATCAGAGTTGAGACACCAGGGAAAACATGGAGGCCATCCGAACAAAGAGGTCATAGAGGGGGAGTTCCTCAAGTTCATCAGTCATGTCCAAGTCAAAGGAGTTTTGCGACAAATGGATGAGATGGATAAGTGGATAAGGCTGTGTACGGAAACAACAGAGGTGTGATGATCCATATATTACGCAAGCAACCAGCTTCAACAAGAATATGTGCATGAAACTACCCCTAATGCACTTGAACCACACCAAGCCCAAGTCCTATTGAAAGTCAACCAAGAAAATCATATGATCACTTATGCATAACAAAGTCTAACATAAGTCGGTCCATCGATAAAACTCATGAAATCCAAAATATACCTCTGCCATATACCTGATCTGAATTGCAGCTGCAAAAATATCCATCTGTGCTAACTCTGTTGACTCTGGGGGCAAGGGAAGACAAGATCCCAACTGCATAAGAATAATCCTAAAGGCCCACTGTACCAAGGTCTTAAATGTATGACAAGGGATGACATGAAGAGGGATCCATAATGACAAAGGTGGCCCCTCTGCTGCTATGCCATTGTGTAAACCAGCTGCTGAATAGTAAGATAATCCTCTAACCATGAATACCATCTGATGAGATACCACATCTGCAGTAAGGACTAGGCTCAAGACTGTAGTATGCTCTGGCAAAAAACTGAGAGGTAGATCCCATCTACAAAATATGTGATAACACGTGCCATGCAAGAAAGGACTTTTAATAAGTTATGCTTGACTATGCCTATGGTTCTTAGAAAAGAAAAACGTGTTTATCATCTATAGCCTGATATATCAAGAAACAACCATACCCTTATCTCCATATTCTTGGTGATTTTATACAATTATTCATAAATTTTATTGCTAACAGCAAATATCACATGTACAAAATAATTGACTGACTTTCCATAAGTTCTTTGATAGTAGTTCCTGCAATGGTTTTTAGATTCTTAGGTATCTTCGCCTATTAAAAAACAGATGATTCTGTAATTACTTTATGGACCATGCATAATTTTCTTTATAGGGTTCTCAAGGTGATTGTTAGATTCATGGGCATCTTTGACTTTGCAAGAACAAATCATTCCAAAATTATTCTATGGGCAACTTCTGATATGTCTAGATATAAAATGCTCTGTTCTTCAGTATCCGAGTTTCTGCTTTAACACTAGACTGCTGAACTTTCATAGGCCACAAGTTATTTATTTTACCTCCAGGCTGCAATGAAATATCTATGTTTCTTGGTTGTAGCATCCCAGACTTCTCTTGATAAGTTACAATGCCCCCTCTGCATTTTTTTTCAGAATTAAACAATGCTGAAACCTTGACTGGGCTTTCTCCCTTTGTTGCCAGCATTTGAAATACTCACTCTAATATCCTGCTTATAAGTGTTTCCATTGATTCTTGTTACCACAACAAATTACTAAACTTCCATGAAGAGTTCTTCCAGAAATGCCCAAAGTAGTCTCCTCCCCTTACCGGTGCTCAAGTTTTGCCTATTGATCAGTGTTATGCTAAGTGAATTAAAAAACAATAATGTATGCAGTACAAAAAGATTGAAGCATAAAGGGAAAATTGTCATCTCCACTAATCAGTCAGAACTTTCGGGAGAAACAATGGATATCAGTCTTTTGGCAAGTCCCAAACATGCACTCTATACGATCTCAGAAGTTTGTTCTCTTATACATATTCACAATGCATTTCACACATTTCCTCTTTATATTGGCTGCATCTTTATTCTGAATATTTTGCCATTGATTGGGCAGTTCTCATCTGTCCATGTAGCCGATACTTATCTCTTACTTATTAATATTTTGTGTAAATGCAACCTGAATTTGTTAACTCTCTTGGATAAACTTCAAGTAGTTTTCCATGATGAAGTTAGTTTATTTCTCTGTGACTTCATTCTGATGTGATAAGAGATGTACCATTTAAGTTGTTTTTGACTGACCATGGGACACATTTTTCTGATACCAATAACTTATATTGATGCTTAATACATGTGCATTGACATCCTGATAATGGATGATCCTAGATAGTTATCAACCAATTTTTTTCTTAAAAATCAATTTTAGTAGAAAAGCTAGGTTCTTTAAAACCTTTTCCGAGCTTACATTTATGTTATTCTTTATTAGATTAATGTTTCCATATATGACCTCTTACAGTACACTCAATTATGGGAGCGAACTGCCACTAGCACAGGGGATTAATTTTGGATGTTAGGCATCCTGAATCCTGTAAGTATTGTTTGGTGAATTATGTGAAGAATAAGCTATAATTTCCAATTTTTTAGCTTACATTTTGCAGGTACAATAGGATTTAGAATAATTATTCCATAAAAATAGTAATAGGGTTTCTTTCCTTGAATGAATTTTTGTAGCCATCAGAGACTCTGCTGTTCATCTTACCCTTTTTAAACTTTTCTTACAGGCAAAATTGCTCAAATGCATTCTTGAATTGGAATATGCAGAATACCAACAAAAGTTGCACCATGCAGGGGAAACCAAAAATATTCAGTAGCACCATCTAATGGATGACAAAATACACTGTATTGGAAATATTCGATGCACTATCCATTCTACAAAGATGCATTATTTACATAGAGATGATATCAACAAATGAATTCAACAAACCTATCTTTTTTATTTATCACTGTGCAACAATTACATATGAGGCAGACTATGGCATTGGTTTTTAACATAGTCCAAAAATGGGCTAAAATATCCAATGGACCATCTGTTCTACAAAAATGCATGATTTACATAGAGATGATAGCAATAAATGAACCCAATGCGCCTTGTTTTTAGGTATGTTTATTCTCGTTGTGCAACAAATACATACGACACAGAGCATAGTCTTGCACTTTCAACATTAGTCCAAAATGGGGGAAAGGCCTCACATTCTTTTGAATACTGTCTCTTAGATACTGCTTTACATCTACAATCCTTGAAAATATTCATAATTATGTGCTCAAATTTGCTGGACATATGTGCTGATGTACTGTTTCTTCAGACTGTCTTTTGGGAGGACAGGATCTAATCAGAGATTTTATTTAGCAAGTGTGTAAAGTCCATACAATTAGCTTTTGTCCATCCTTGAGATCTTTGCGAGAAAAAATCATCACTTTAGAAGTGACTCTCATGTCCTACACCATGGTGACAACTGACAAGTAACAACCTTTGCCAGCAGCATGTTCCCCTGTTTTATTTTAGCCTCAAACTTTACCAGTCGAGGCAAAAACGTTTATCTCCCTGGACATGTTGGAGATGTCAGATCCAACCTTCGTGTTGTTACAAAAAAAGCCAATCAGTGCACCTTGTATAAGTATTAAAACTTTCAAGCTCTTACCAAGCCATACTATGGAAGCTTTACCTCCACGGGCATTTTTTTTGTAGCTATGAAATTGTTTTTCTATTAATCTGGAATGGCCTGGATCATCCCAAGGTTCCCAACCCCATGATGAAGCAGTGTATTCAAAGAGCAAGGCTCCTAGGTTTCCACGCTGGTATTTGTTCAATGTCTATTCTTACCTAAACAAACAACACCAACTTAAAATTGTCATCCTCTGATAAGTTCTACACATTCATAGAAAACATAACAACTTCTAAGATAAATTCAAAGGCAATCATGGAGTCATAGCTCGAATGGTGGGGACTGAGTTTGTTAAACTCCCCACCCAGTCTCAATCCCAACAATGGTGTCCTGAAAGGGATATAGGCCCAAAGTGGTTTGACCGAAAAGTTAAGTGCCTTGTTTGTATTTTTATAGGGTCACGAGTTTTTGTTATATGTTACTTGTGGGTTGTTGCATATGGAATCCAGTTAGCACTCTGTCCAGTTTCTATTCCCCCTAGTCTAAAAAAAAGGATAAATTTAAAGACAACATGAGAAATAATAGCCTTACCTGAAAAGGGGGTTTATGAAAACTTCAGACATAAATGCTGATTTGGATCAGCCCAAAGTCCAGGAAATACCTTTGCTATCTAGACTCCTAGAGATCTATAATTATTGGAGGGAGAGTTAAACCCACACCTTCGTTTGACACCTTGATCAGTAAAGAGCTTGGGTCCCTTCTACTACCCTGCTTAGATAAGGTATCAACTTCTTGATTGAATTCTTTGTAGATGTGGTGGAAGTGAACAAAAAAAGGTATCCTTTAGATCTTTTTCAAACTACAAGTTTCCCCGTAATTGAATACTTCTCTGCTTATTGGATCCTTACATCCAATCTATCACCAATTTAGAGTCGCCATAAATGTTCAGATTTCTTAATTCCTATTCTCTTGCTAGGTTCATGAGAATGGTGGTTGCCTTCATTTCTGTAAAACTGATTATGCCAGGGCCTAATCCACATGGGAATTTGTTTGAACTTGAGATGATTAGAAAACTCAATTCCCCACTTTGAATTGGATCCCTGTTCACTGTCCCATCAAAGAAACCATGAGTGCTATTGACCATTATTTCAGGCTTTGCTGGCTTCCCCTGTTTTCCATGTTTTGATTCCTTTTCATAACAGAGTTATGCTCCCTTGAGCGTGAGGAAGGTGCCTAGAGGGTTTGCTCTTTTCCTTGGAACAATGCCTCATTCCTTTTGAGCCAAACAGTCCAAAGGACAAAATTTGGAAGGGCATGATGGTCTTTCTTACCTCATTGTCTCCTAACCAAGCCTCCAAAGCAGCCTCAATTCAGTCTCCCTCCCATCTTCCTTTTCAACTTTGTTGCTGTCCATACTTCCTTCGTGAAGTGCAGCAGGATAAGATAAGATGGTTGACACTTTGAATTCTCCTTGCACAGGTGGCAGTGTCCCGGTCCTTGTCAAGATCTCTTTTGAAGGTTATCCCAAGTTAAGATTTTGTTGTTCAGAATAAACCAAAGAGAAAATTCTTATTTTGAGAGGGCTTAAAGTTTTCAAATGAAATTCCACTTCCAAGCTTCTTGAGATTAACATGCTCCTTTGTAACAGAATTTTATATTGTAGATTCCTCTATCTTTATTTGCATCCCAAACTAATCTATCTCACTGCTCTCTTAGCTTAATAGAGTTTGCTTGAAGGGCTCCTACGTAATCTTCCAACTCTTACCCTTTCATCCCCAGACCAATCTGATCTGCCTTTTTCCAACCAGAAGACCAACTGTTGCTTGACCCATCACTATGCATATCCAAGGAAATGGATATTTTTCGAGTGCACAATGTCTGATAGAGTCATTGAAAGTTTTGAAGTTTCAAGCCCCCTACCCAAATGTCTGTGCCCACCCTTACCTGTTGTCCAATTTCTTATTAGGCATTTTAGATAGTTTCCTATTATGGGGTAGGCTTCTACTAAACATTTCCATACCACTGATCTACCTGCAACTGTTTTTCTTGGATTGCTAATCCTTTCTTCTATGCTTCAAGAATTCATTTATTTGTTCTTTATTAAAGTCTGCAACAAAGCTTCTGTTCAAAACATCCTCCAGAGGCTCTTAGATGCTAGGGATTTTGAGAATAGTCGAAAATCCTTCACCAAGGGAATGCTTTGTTGTTCTTTTCTTTCTGCCAATATGACCACACATATCTGGATATTGCTTTTCTGATTTTATTTAGGATTCCTTTTAAAAAATATGCCACAGACAACCAGAATACTGGAGAAGCTTCTATGTCATTCTTCATTCCATACATATCCATTTCTTAAAACATAAATCGATTTTCATCTATATGCTTTCTTCATTCCATAGATATCCTTTCTTAAAACATAAATCGATTTTCATCTATAAATATTAGGGGAATTTTGAAAAAAAAATGGGCCTCAAAACAAAAAAATGTATTATCAAAATCAATTTTAAAAGAACCAATTACATTCTAGAGGATGACATCATCTATAATGGTTGAGGTGGCATTGGTCGAGTTAAAGATGCCTATTTGTCAAATTGTAAATAGTGAATGAAAACTCATATTTAACTAAATCAATGTTGCAAGTAAACGTAATCATAATGAAAAGAGTACTCATAAATTATTTTTTATTTCAATATAAAATAAATTACAAATACCAAAAAATGAATGTTCTTTCAAAATCAAAATCACTTAAAAATCACTTAACATCTTATAATAAAAATAATTTGATGGTTAAACCTTTTTTAAATATTTAATGTATATAATAATTTATTATTATAATTAAATATAAGATATGTATTTATTTTATTGGAATAAAATATTATAATATAATAAATTATTATATGTTCTCATCCGCTTGAATACTAATACGACCACCTTTTTGTGGGTGAAATTTAGGTACTATTGAGGGTTTATATTTCCCACCTTTTAACCCTTGAAACACCTTTACCTAGATCCGTGGGAACATGTACAGACGTGGAAAACCTTCAATGCAGCAACTTGAATGGAATATTATATTATAATAAAATATTAAATCATAATAAACTATTATATATATTCTCATTTGCTTGAATATTAACAGCACAAATATTATATTATAATAAAATATTAAATCATAATAAACTATTATATATATTCTCATTTGCTTGAATATTAACACCGCTTTTTCGTGGTAGGAATTTATGTACCATATTCGAATGTTAACAATTTTTTTTTGTTTTGAAATTTATTTAAGAAGGATATTAGTTATTGGATAAAAAATGATATGTGGTATATAATATATATATATCATGAAAAAATATTAAAGATGTATTAAGAAAATAAAGTATAAAGATAAAAACTAAATTTAAGAAAAATGTTATTTTTAAATAGTTGTATATTTATATTTTAAAATTTGATTTTTATTTTTAATATATATATATATATATATATATATATATGAAGAAATGATAATTTATTCATATAAATTTAATTTTATGTTTAAAATTCAAAATTATATATATATATATATATATATATATATATATATATATATAAATGAAGAAATGATAATTTATTCATATAAATTTAATTTTATGTTTAAAATTCAAAATTATATATATATATATATATATATATGAGAAGAAATGATAATTTATTCATAAATTTAACTTTATGTTTAAAATTCAAAATTCAAAATATATGGTTTTATAATAAGGAATAAGTAACTTAACTTATATTCCAAAATTTAAAATTAATATATTTTATTTGACGAGTAAATTACTTTACAAGTACATTCATCATATTATATTCAAAAGCAATTTATGTATTCAAAAGTACTCATATTTTTAGTCCCATCAAATGAGGTCTTTTTATAGATTTTATTTTAGATATTTTTTCAATTTAACTTAACTATAGTGACATTGGTTATAATGTAAAAGTAAATATACGGTTTTTTTTTCGTGGAAAATGGCAATACCTGCTATTCTGAAAGAATCAAGGTATGGCCAGATTTACAATCATTACATAGAAAGTCGGCTCCCAAGGAGCAAGTGTCACAAAGCAAGATTTGAACCCGGGTGGGGAGGATAACAACATTTCTCCCAACCACCTGATCTACACTCAATTGACATAGTTGTAAATATACGTTCTCCACAAAATGCTTAACTCATAATATTTTATTATATCTCTTAGGAGGCCCATTTTAGACCTCAAAATTTTTCTAATATTTTCATAGAGCCACAATTAGTGTTGGTAAAAGTAATAATTTGCTTTAAAAAGAAAACTAGGATACTTCATGCTTTTTTTGAAATCCATTCCATGGAAGGGAAGCTGATATTTTCTCTTTTTGATGCTTTTTATGACAAAAAAGCTGAGGATGAATTCTGAATTTTTATTTCAATTCCTATAGATGTGAAACTATATCAAATATAGATATTAATAGTTATCATTAATAAATAATAATATAAAACTTTAATTAATTAGGTAACTAAGGGACATATCCCTTTAGTAAATAGTCATCATGTAAATCTATATATTCGGGCTACATTATCATTGTAACATCATCTCTTATATTATTCAAATATGTATTATTTTACTATCCAATCATAGACTTCTTGTACTATTTTTTCGGGTAATTCTTGTGAACTAGATTTAGAAGACTTCATTGGTATCAAAGTGTCATTGTCTGATCCAGCTATTGGCCATTATTTTTAGACTTGTCTAAACTTGGCTTTTGACCATCATTTTTAGGTCTCTCTAAAATTTAGGACCTTATCTAAAATCAGGCCTTTAGCCCAAAAAAAACTTAATCTTTGAAACAAAAAATTAAAAAAAAAATGAAAAAAAAAATATAAGAAAAAGAAAGTAAACAAAAGAACAAAATAAAAAGGAACAAATAAAAAAGAAAGAAAAGTAAAATAAGAAAATATAAAATATAAAACCAACACCACTTGGTTTTGCTTTCCAAGCTCTTAAGAGTCCTTAGGTGAGAAGCTTTTGATATATATAATAATTTCATTCAAACTTCTTCTCTCCATCACACTTTCAACATTTCCCTCCAAACTTTTATATAATAATTTTTATTATTATTTTCTTTAATTTCATCCAATTTGAAAAATATATTATAATAATAATAATTGTTATTGTAATATTTTTAAACCCTATTCTATAATTTAAATAAAAAATATAATAATACATATTATTATTATTTAAAACACTAAATTGACCCAAGGAAGTGTATTATGTTTCAAATAGCGAAATTAAAGATTTGAGATTACATTCAAGAGGAAAAAGAGGATTAAAAAAAAAAGAAATAATCAAAATGGAAGAGAGAAATTCCACTCATAAGAAAAAAAGATTTGTCGATGTTCCATCAAAGCTGTCGATGGCGATGCTCAAAGTTAATGGCACATTTTATCGGTCTTATTAGCATCGCCATATGTCCAACTAATAAAGAAATTTTTATTAATGTTGATATTTGCTAATCAACTACAAGTTCCAGAAACATACATAGAGAAGAACGAGAGGAACAAAGAACAAATAAAAGAATTAGGCTTACTGATCGGTAATTATAATCTTACAACAAAATTCTCTGTTGCATCTATAAATGACAGTATTATTGACATAATGTTGGGTTCTAACTGGCTAAAAACATTGAGTACATTCATGTTCATTGTGATAAAGAAATTCATGATGTTCTTCTATAAGGAGAAGAAAATAAAAATACATGACTTATCAGTGAGTCCCCACATCACAAAATACAGAGGAAGAATCATCTTATGGAAGCTATGAAGATCTAGAAGAAGTAAAACATCTGAAGAAACTCCTCGCGGACAAGGATAAGGAGATTGTGCAAATTCAAAAGAAATTAAAATGCCAAGAGTCAGAGATCTACCAACAACAACAACAACAACAAATTAAGGATCTCTAGTAATAGAATGATGACATTAAAAACATGCACAAGTTAGAGATCACAAAGATCTATAAAATGTTATCAAGCAATACTGAAGGAATCTTTCGGCTAAGAAACCATAATAAGATTTTAGTTATAAAAATAAAAAAGTTAAAAAGTATTCAGAAGACAGAACAATCTAATGAAGATATTGCAGGAAAATTAATAGAAAAGCAAGAAGAGAATCACCACCTTAAGAGTCATAATCAATATCTAAAGGAGCAGATTAAGAAGTTAAAAGATGACGAAAAGTCGCAAGAAAAAATGTTCAAGAAGATTCAGAATGATAACAAACTGTTAGAAAACAAATTAAAACAAATCCAGAATGAGGCACCAAAATCTTCAAGAATAAACATCCAAGTTGTGGAAAAAGACACAATTACATATCCAATCCAGATCACAGCTCAAGAAGATGTCAGTCCAGTTGAAGAAAAATATACACAAAAGTTAAAACCAAGAAGACACTACAAGCAAGATAAATGAAAATAACGTTATAAGAATTTCCTATGGACATCCAAATCATAAAATAAGATATCTTAAAATTTGGGAACAACTAACAAAAGATACGGATACCGGTACAATCAAATCTCATGACGTAAGTTCATTGTGGAAGCGCAACATGCCGCACAAAATCGAATTAGGATGGATCGACGCTTTTATATTTCTAAAGTTGTGTTCAACACTTAGAAGTTCATATCGTCACGTATCATCAACTACGACACAACAAAGAAAGAGGGGACAACATTACAAGCACATGGTGTAACTTTTCTTCATCAATATGCTTTGAGGACAAAGTATTTTTGAAGAGGATGGCAATTTAACAAATATAAATATTAATAGTTAACATTAATATATAAAATTAACATAAACATTAATTAATTAGGTTAACTAAGTGACATATCCCTTTAGTGAATAGTCACCAGGTAAATCCTATATATTCGGGATACATTATCATTGTAACATCATCTCTCACATTATTCAAATATATATTATTTTATTATCCAATAATGTATTTCTTGTACTATTCCTTAGGGTAATTCTTGTTAACCGGATTCTGAACACTAAAGAAACACTTCTCCAAACCTTCCCCATAGGATTTTTCTTCTATGTGTTTCAATTCCAAACATGACATCATCTGCAAAATGAGGTTTAATATATTGACAACACTTGAGAAATGAATACCCTTGATTTTTCCTTCTTCCTTCAGTTTTTAATTATTTTCTTAGCCTTCTACAAGAAGGAAGAGGAGTGACAATGGGCAAGCTTGTCTTAGATCTCACTCAAAGAAAAAAAAGCTTGTAAGAAAGCTATTAATCAGCACTGCATACATGCCACTTGAGAAGTAGTATTTGACCAGGCGATTATACCAGGGTCAAAACCTATCTCAATCATAAGGAGTTTTAAGAAAGACTAGTACACTTTTTGATAACATTTGAAAGTTTTGCTTAAAATTGATGGGATTTTCTTTGCTTTTATGGAATGCAGAATCTTCCGAGCAACCCCTATAATGTTGTGGATCTACCTCCCTTCTTAAAAACAACTTGTTCTTAGAAATTACACTAGGGAGGATGGGATTCAATGTATATTATGACTTAGTAACAAGTAACAAAGTTTCCATTCAATACAATAATACTCATTAACGCAGCTCTATATTAGCAGAGGGGTTCTTTTTTAAAACTTGCAAATAACATCAATTATTGAAAGCAGGAGAGCAACTAAAAAATTATGGCCTCAATGATAGTAATTGTATTCAATTGACAATACAATTTGGGTCAATGAAATTGAAAAATATTTTGGGATGCATTGGCCAAAAAAATGCCAAAAACTTGATTAAGATTACTTCCAAATATCTAGATGGTCCTGCATATGAGTGGTGTATCTGGTTCTATGGAAAAACTGAAGTGTTAGTATATTGACTTATATTTATAGCAACGTTTCTAGTGGATTCCTAGATATCAAAAAACCTTATGAAAATGAAAATTGAGAATTTTCAAAAATACATATGTATGAATACATGACATCCAAGCATTCTTCGAGAAAATAAAATGACTTCAATGATCAAAATCAAGATCAATCTATTTTCCAAATCGAAGAATTCAATGAAGTCATCAATTGAATTGAAATTTAAATGATTACTTCAAAAGGTAAGTTAATAAACACTGCATCCATTAATGAAGGTTTGCTCCCTTCTCAAACTAATGGCGATTCCTAGAGGATCGAAGAGACCCTTTGCGAGGACCATAACAATGAGAAAATCAAAATTCAAACAATTAAATTAGAAAATAAATCAACATGTGGGGAGGAAGCATTGGTAACTCCTTGTATGAACATGACAATTTAAAATAAATCAAGATAGTCTTCACTAGAGATTGTATGTCACTCTTAGAAAATTTATTAAAAAAATGAAACTATGAAATTGTCTGTTACTCTTAGAAAATTTATTAAAAAAATTGAAACTATATGAAAATTTGAATTTTTGAAAAAAAAAATTGATGTGGGCTCCACTAGTACGACATGGATTGAATTCCAAGACTGCGTCCCATGATGCATGCAGCATTAGTTTTGTTTCATCATATTCTAATCACAAATTCCCAAATCCATGCAGTATGTATGGCATCCCTCCAATTGTTGGAGTGATTCACTTATCTTCCTGACGAATAAAGCTTTTCATGTATTTGATCAAGAGTATGATTTGACGTTAACTAGTGGTTGAGATTGTTAACATATGTCCTTGAATCTGCATTGAGGGTAAATTATTTTGAGTGGTGAAATATAATGAACATAATTAATATAATTAATATATAAATAATAATAATAATAATAATTTAATTTACTATGAATAACAAGAGCCGCATGCGGCAATGCCCGTGACAGAGGAGGCAAAAAAGAGATTTGTTTTTTGCTTGTGCATGTTGACTTAGACTTACTTTGAATGGAAATAAATATTAAAAAGACTCAGTGGAGAACAAAGGCTATTTGTCTTCAGCAATACCTCAAGATAGATATGGACGGAGAAAGAATCCATAGCATTTAACTATGTTTCATATGACAAAAATAACAATGATATTGAAAACCCGGTATAAGTTACAGATTACTAATGAAGACACCTTTTGGATCATTAAGCTTTTTGAGATGGAATTTCTATTTCCTTGGTTACATAATATTGATGTAGCATTTGCATTCAAGTTTATGCATTTTTCACAACACAAGCAAACTCACTGGAACATAGTCGACATCTAGTTCAACTTCATGCTTACTTATTAACTTGATGTTTTGTTCCTATGGCTTTAAGTAAATACATCATGTGGACAATGACAATGATCACAACTATTAACATTGATCACAATTGCAATTGGTAAAAACATCATGTGGGCAGTGACAAAATTAAGCATGAGTATCAAACACCTGACAAGTGAGAGAACTACATTTGCATATACAATATCACCACAATTAGAAACATGACGATTATGAAAATGATCATAATCAGTTTTCTAAGCATGTCTGAAACCACCATAATGAATCTTATGTAGATTTATAGAGCCACCAGCCATAATAGAAGACAATCATAATAGTAGTATGAAAATTAGTTGTGCAAAGTTCGTAATTACAATCTGAAAATTCTCATAGACAATCTGGAAAGACCCATGATCATTTGTAAAATTTCCAAGATCTTTCATGTGGTCATTGATAAGACTATTGACAAATTGAAGACTATTAGGCACTTTGAAACATCACCACATCGTCACATCACCACAATAAGAAACATGGTGACTTTGAAAAAATGATCATAACCAGTTTTATAAGCATGTTTAAAAGCATCATAATCACCATAAAATTAAAGATAACAATAGCAATATGAAAATTCTCGTAGACATTCTAGAAAGAGCCATAATCATTTCCAAGATTGCCGAGATTTTCATGTGGTTGTCGATAAGGTTGTTTACAAAACCATGACTATCAGACACAACGTCACATCACCACAATCATAAACATGGTGATTTTGAAAATGCTCATAATCAGTTTTATAAGCATGTCAAAAGCATCATAATGAATCTTATGAACATTTATAGAGCCACTAGGTATAATAGAAGACAATCATAACAACAATCTGAAAAATTATATGTGCATTGTCAAAGCAAAGTTCATAATAGAAGCTGGAAATTATTGTAGATATTTTGAAAATAGGTAGAATAATTTGCAAAATTGCCAAGGTCTTTCATGTGGTCATTTATAAGACTATGAACATTGCTCACAATTGCAATTGCTAAAAACATCACGTGGGCAATAACAACACCATCACTATCAGATTGCATAGGACTTGGTTAGGTTGAAATGGAAAGAAGCAAGAATACCATCAGATGCACTATGATGATGCTTGAGATTGCTTACAAACAAATATGGGCTACAAGAGTAGACTTCACTTTATTCTAAAGACACAAACTATACAACCAATACCTATTTCCAGATTTCTTTCCAAAGTGCTTGGTACTCTGAATCTTTAGTGTTATTTCCTCTAACATTATAAAGATAGGTAGAATGGAACAAGCTCATAATTTCGTTCGGGAAAAAAAGTTGTATTAAAGCACAGATAACAACAATTCTGCTTCAGACAAAGTAAACAAAAGTTCCATTCTTCTTTAGAATAAGTCAAACATGAGTTATATTCTTCCATGGATGATGGAGACTATTAGATGGATTTGGTCACACAAATCAATTAGCAACAATGCAATTTAAGTGCTAAAACAAAATCATCTTGTTTGTCCTTAAAATCTAGACCAATTATAGGCCAACTACTCATTGCAATGGAGAAAGTCAAAATCAACAACCATATGCATTACATGATTACTCAATACAATGCCCCAACTCCAACACACTCTGAAAACCTCTAAGCGCATGCCTTAGATACAAACCATAGACTAATAACATGTCAGTTGTGCACTAATCCAAGCAAACAAAACATCACTAACGCCACTCAAGGAACCAAGTTGCTTCTCCAGAAGATAACCAGCAAAAAAACTGAAGAGACTTGTAACAAAATTAAGTCATCGATTATATAAGCATACTAAATTAGGCTATTGATTATATAAGCAAAGAACAATTTAACTCCACCATAGTACATTATATATATAAACAAACAGGGCCACATAAAACGTTCACTTTTTGTAAAACAAGCAATCAGTTGTAAAAATTGAATTTACAGGAGAAAATATATGCCATTCATAAAAGATGTCATTTGGCCATCTGTATATGGTAAAAAGTGAACACACCAATTTTTATGGTAGAAAACTTAAAGTAAAAGAACATATAGGAGATGAATTCTAACATTGCATTATAGATGTACAAGACATTCAGTTGAAATTTCTATCGATGCAATGAACAAGAAGAACATATAGCATCAACATATACCAGAGTTTGAAATATTTGTAATTATGTGTAATAGTAATATAAATATATACATGTATTTATATGTCACATGAAATATGCAGGTAGAAAGTCCGAGGATAGTAGACAAAATGATATAGCCGATCTAAAGATAAAAGCCATATAAAGTTGGTTTTATACATACTATCAAACATGCAATTTGAAATTTGTAAAATCTAAATAGCATGTTGTATGGAAAGTTAACTAGATACCGTGAAAATAACAAAAACTATTCTATCCACTGTCACTGTGTGCTATTGATTTCTGTTATGGTGTTGTATGCATCAAGTGTGAAAACAACTTGCACAGAGAGTCTTCATAGGTGAAAAACTGTTAATGAAATGCTGGTTGTGTATTGCTTGTATGTAGTGAGTGCAACTGCTGGGCAATGTTGTTGCAGTTGTGGAAATTTCATTGTACAAACCAGTGTTCCATTTTCTGTTTCAATAGCACATTCCAGGGAATGCTCTTGCCTGGATGGTGTGTTTTGTTGGCATATTATGCAGTCTGACGAGTTGTTAGGGATCTGCTTGTTGCAATTATTTCATGTTTTGTGGACGGGAGACGTGAAGGCATTTTTTGGCTTGAGTGTTCCATGTACCTGTAGAATGCAGCTGGTCAATTTCATATTGAGTAAGAATTCAAAGATGGTTGCAAATGTGGAAATCTATGAAGCAGCAATGAATTTGTCATAGTGCAATAAACTATTGATAAGAAGTTTGCAATTATATGCAATAAAAAACATTATGAGCAATGTTGCAATGGCAGAATGGCAATAAATTCAAGCACATTAGAAACCCTGAACAAAAAAAACATGAGCAAAGATACTATTACATCTGCACATGGATCTGATAGTATAACAATCCTACAATTAGCTGATTCTGGAAAAACATAAAAGAACAAAAGCATATAAAAGGAAACTATCAAATGGCAGGGAAAAATTGGTCTATAAGCAATTTAGAAATGAAACTCAAAACTGTCTTAATTGCAACCCAAAGCATAAGAAATTGACCTGTTGCCTATGGTATGGTTTATTGAGTTTCCTTACATCTTACGATCTTCTTTTCCACATTGATTGTGCAATTTCACCCAACAATATCTAGAATACTATGGAAGCAATAGTTGGGAAGACAAATGTGTTAAGAGGACATGGTCCAGAGAATCAGATGATCAAATAAAGACCAAGCATTTTTAATACCATTTAGGTCTTTCTCACTAGGTTGAAATCCTTGAGGCTACAAATGAAGTTTGTGTGGGATTAACAAGGAGAATGCAGTGAAGAAACTAAGTTTAAACAACCAATTTTCTGTTAAATGGGCTAGGGATAGATTACAGGTGCTTTAGTCTTGAAAAAGAATAGCTTTGTATGGTAGCTTAGAATATGTACTGTTTCTAGGCTAGAAGAAATTAATAGACACGAGATGACGGTGGCTCTAAGGAAAGGGGATCAGTAAGCAATAGATACAAGCCAGTTTGCTAAAGGCATTGGCACTAAAGCCCAAAACAGACGGACAGATTGGAAAATGTAGAGATCTGAGCCTACGTAGCATGGGTATAAAATTATAAACAACACATACTGAAGGATCAGACTGCTTGTACTTGTGCCAGGAACTCTACCCACAAACTAGACATGTACCTGTGCCACATCCTGATGTTGTACATTGCAGCACTTTCATGTACACCACTATACTCCAAGCAAATTTTTGATATATATCCCAGTTTTGGGTATGCTGATGCTGATTTCAGCATGAGAAGTATGCTTTCTCTAATAATTAAAAAGCCATCAATGATGAAGTTAGAGTGGGTTAACAGTAAACCCTAAAACAATTAAGCATTGGGCTCTTTTATACCAAAAAATCTCTAGTTTCATGCTCACTTTTGCAATTTGGTTTGGGTGTCTGAACTTAGAAGAGGACAGTAGAGAAGAGGGGAGGAAGTAGGGCATTTCTCATTGTTTCTCTTACGGGAAATTGGTGTCCAGTGGTTCAGTATTCAATATTTTTCACTATTTTTGGCATTCTTCACTTTCTAAGTACCCATGTTTTAGTTTCATCAAGTTTCAGCTTGTAGATTTTTTTGTTTGTCATTTCCATACCATGTCCAAACAGGGAAAGAATTTCAAACCTCAGCATCCATTGTGGAAACATTGTGTGAGGATAAAGGCACTCAAGGGTGCTAGAAGAACATCAGAAGTCAAGTGCATACTTTGCCTTACATGTTGGGAAGATACATATACAAGTATTAGAGGCCAATTCCTAAAAATTTTAAAAGTGGAGTTTACCTCCAGCGGCAGTGCCACGGGATGACCCTGTACTGCACAGCAATGACTACATGGACATCCTGTTCACCAAGGAGCTATCTCTATTCAATCATTATGATGCAGCTATAGAGAACATGAAGCTTTGACTACTAGTATGCATACATGTTGTTTTTCATTTTGTAGAAAACTAGAAATGCCATTTGATCATTTTCTATGTACTAGGTTTCAAAATTAGGACTTGATACTACCAGTAGTTTGGATTAGAGATTTTATGTATCCCTTTGAATATTTATAGGCACTAGAAAACAGAATGAGGGTATGATAAGCGCTATTACATCGAACAAAGATTAAGCTGAGATGTTTCAAAGTGTTTTAAAGCAATCCCAAGAAAAAGAATCTGCACTTGCCTTGGTCTTTGATTGCATGAAGGAAAGCAAGTGTTCCTTTGCATAGTTGTCATTGAGCACATCGAAAAATGTGGCTTGAGAAACACGTAGAAGATGGGAACCTGTTGCACCATTTCTAACAATGTTTTTGAACAGGTACATGGGTGGAACCTCTGATACTAATGCTTGTTGAATCTTGAAGATAAGGTTCTTGTAGTTGTCAGGAAATTGCAACTGCAATGGAATGAAATTTGTTGTTGGTTGTTAGTAAGAGCATTGAAAGAGAAAAATGAACTTTCCTACTGCTGAGTGCAATAGAGATGCATAGTAGCTATGAGATCAAATGCCAACATACTGTTGCAGTATCTTGTATCTTATCCCCATCTTTAACACAGAGCTCATAGTTCCTGTTGTCTTGTTCACATGAAATAACAAGTGCTGCAATAGAACCAACAGAGTAAGCATTTGTTGAGATTTACAAAGCATGTATTGTTGTGTCCGGTGCCAATTTGCGTTGTTGGCAAACTTGTGGAATTGTTTCCACAGTAGTCTGCGGTGCATAACAATGCAATGCTTTGCATCTGCTCTCTCGTAAACGCCTTTGTTTCTAGTTATGAAATTTGAAATCCGCACACTGCTGCTAGGGGTGAAATATTTCATGAAACATGAGACAAGTGTGTTGTTCATGTTGACTGTTACTGTTAACTGACCATCTTTGTCTATAAGATCAGCATGTGCCAACTCTGTTTTCTTTGGTGAATTTGAATTCCTATTGCATGCTGGTCCATACAAGGCAACCACGTCGCCTTCAAATACCTTTGAATGTGATGGTGAAGAAAGTTTCATAATACTGCATGATGTGGTTTCCATTTGTTTTTCTCTGCAAGAAGCAGGAAAATTGCAAACAATATTCAGGTACATGAATTATAGAAATAAAGGGAGAAAAGAAACAATGATTCATGCAAAAAAGACTGAAAGAATGCTTGTGCATGGAGAAATCAAAGCGGTCTAACCTTTTTGAGCCATCATTGGTAGTTTCCTTGGAGATGCTGGCCTCATATTTGTTTGAAGCACTGCTTTTTGCAGCCATGTTGCAGTTGGTAATTTTTTGTAAAAACTGCAGATGCATTTTTTTAGTTTAGCTTGTGCACATGGATCGATGGAAATTGTTTAGAGCTGTATATGCATTTTTTTTAGCAGTTTCTATTTGCAACATCAAACTGTGAATAATTTGAAGGGGATTGAAAGACAAATAGCATGATGATCTGTCCAATAGGCTTCAGAAATTTGTACTTTGACGTGATCAGATGGTAATGTTGTCCAGAAATGGTCAAGCAAGGAGCCATAGATTGTTGTTGGTTGTGTCGTGTGCAAAGAAAAATTATTGCTATGCATAAAAGAGGCAAATGCATTTTGTCCATTGGACGTTTGCGACATGTCAATATTAAAGTCACCAGCAAAGATGACATATTCATTCTGATAACTGTTTTCTATGGTGTAAAGAACAAGTGAATATACTTGATCAATTGGTTTGCGTGGTGCAATATAGACATTTGCTAATGTGACAATAGTATTGTTAATTGGATACCATGACATTTTTGCCTCAACAAAGTCTGTTGCATATGTGAGTTGTTTCTGAATAGGCATGTTTTTTCCATAACATGTAATAACACCATGGACATTGTATATAGACTGACATGAATATTTTTCTTGAAGAAGAGAATCAGCTGCCAATGAATCTGTATGTGTTTCTTGCAAACATAGGATATCGGTTTTCATTATGTCATGGTCATTGACAATATTTTCTATATGTAGCACAAGGCTTCTTGTGTTCAATGAACAAAGATGCAAGTGGTCTTTATTCTCAATTGTCAAAAAGCCATAGTGGAATTCCAAAGATGCTTCACTCCAAAGCCTATCTATTTCCATGGAAACTTTACACGAGAGGCAAAAATTCTTGTGCTCTAATTTGTTTAGTAGGTATAAATGGTTCATGTCTTTAACACGTGACAATGCAGTATATACTAGTCCATGTTGGCTGATGCCTTTTGGGTCAAATGCCAAGTTGTCCATTGTAAGTTCTTGTGACTTATGGATAGTTCGTGCACATGCTAGTCGGATTGGGAATTGTTGTCGAAGTATATGTTTTTCTGACATCGATGCCATTTGTCTAGTAATTCGTGTGATAGGTGTCCATGTACAAGGAATTCTTGCTGCAAAGTGATTCTACATTTTTTGCTCGTTGCAGTGCGCCAGTTGATGGTAGGCCAAATTCAATCCAGACTATGTTAATTCCATTTGATGTAAAGTCTCTGAAGATGCCTTCGACACTGTTTACAAGTCCATCATCTATAGCAAAGTTCCCCAAGATTCAACTGTTTAGAGGCATTGAAGGTCAATTCAACAAGATTCAATGAATATGGAATCTTTGGACAAAATTAAAGTTCTCTGATAATGAGCATTCTGTTGAAGAGAGATTAGAAAGCTTCAAGTAAGGGTCATTGCCTCCTTTCTGGTTTTATTATGCAGTGCCGTTGGTTCCACTGCACTAGCGACTACTGCTCTAGTTGAAGGCTGTATTAGACAAGCTACACTTCCAGCGATTGAAGCAATGAAGTCGAAAGTGTTTGTTGGTCGAATTCTCAGCGCTATGTTGCTTTATCGGTTTATGGCCATGACAATAAAAACAAACAGATTTCCATACTTTTATCTGCATAACTGTTGCCATTGTTCTTTGTGCTAGAATTTAAAATAGCTAATAAGCATCAGCACAATTTTTCATTGTGCCAGAATTTATAATAGTAAATTTCTATTAGCACAATTGTTCTTTGTGACAGAATTTGAAATAGCTAATACCCATCAGAACAATTGGTTTGGGGCAAAGCAATTCAAGGAGGGGGCACTATTATGGACGCTGCCTAGAATATGTACTGTTTCTAGCCTAAAATAAATGTCATTATCATGCTCAGCAGTGAAGAAACTAAGTTTAAACAACCAATTTTGTGTTAAACGGGCTAGGCATAGATTATAGGTACTTTAGTCTTCAAACAAGATAGCTTTCTATGGCAGCTTAGGATATCTACTGTTTCTAGCCTAGAAGAAATTAATAGACACAAGATTGGGGGCTGCTACACCAGCCACCCCTTTTGTGGTAAATATATTTTATATTTTTTGTATAGGCTTTGTTGACCAAGTATGTGATTTTGGGCCTCTTGGTTAGAACTACCCATGGACTTTGGATTAGAGATTTGATGTACCTCTTTGAATATTTATAGGCATTAGCAAACATAATGAGGGTATGTAAACTTTTGATCTTGTTGGTATTGCTTAGGAGGCTAAGTTGGGCCAAGTACAACATTCCCTTACAGTACAGGAAGTATTAAAGTACAAAAAAGCATGGAAGAGATTGTCTGGCCATTCTATCCCATTTGGGGTGCCTTCACTTAGAGTTAGCAGATACTCCGCTTATAGTACCACAGAGGGATGACAATGCAACAGAAATTGAACTGATGTTTAGCAGTCTATGGAAGAAACAACAATGGCACAATTGAAGTTGGGCAGCTTTCTGTTTGAAACATATGTAAAAGGAATGCTAATGGTATATAAAAGAGAAGATTTCTGTTTGAAACATATGTAAAAGGAATGCTGATGGTTTTACGTGGTTGAATATTGGAAAATGTTAGTCAGCTAATAGAGAAAGAAGTCCCATAGTCTCTTGCAGGCAACTCCAGGTGATTCCTATGACAACCCTAACATAGATCTATAGAAATTTGAATCCTTAAACATACAGTAGAACCATTTATCATTAGCGGAATGCAGGAAATATAAAAGGAAGCTCGACAACATACAAACAAGAGGATTACTCTTATGAATCCTTTGCACTAAGAAGTAGTTTCCTCTATTAATTAAATGTAAATGCATATGAAGCTTTTATCACTATAGGCTGCAGAATGCATCTCTAATACCATTAAATAAATAAACCTGTAAAAGAAAACTCTTAAATTGATCGATTTTAATCGTCATTTAAACATATTCCTCAAATGCAAAAATCACCATGAACAAAGATCTTTCAAATATTTTTTGCACCGACTCTTGAACAATTTTAAAGACGCGAAGCAAGAACCTCAATATACACATTCACGAATTTCATATATATCATTCAAACCTTCCTATTTACATTTTGGACATATTCCAAATTTAATTATTTGTATCCAAAATCCAATCTCTGAAGACCTCCTATTTTCTCAATCTGCAGGATGGTAGAACACACAGAAACGTGGCTGAGAGGGTTTAAAAACTCAGAGCTTTCATTAAATTTGGCATGAATATTTCACATCGAATGCTCATATCAAAGACATAGAAGAGTTAATGACAGAATTCCATTTCCTCCAGTCGACAAAGAACCGAAGAATAATTACAAAAAAATACCTCGTTAAACCTGTCAAGGGGAAACTTTAATACATAGCTTGAATCTCTACAAAACCTTCCCTAATGAGAAATTAGCTTAAAAACCCCAACCTGAAAGTTGGCAGAGAGTAAGCGTAGAAGCCGAAGGCAACCAAACATTATAGATGAAGCATTCAAAGCACCACAAAAAATTTATGAATTTCAGAGGCAATGATAGTTAACCCTAACTAAGATATATTTAGAATTCAAACAATGCATCACCTTTAAATATTTTAAATTTTGTTTTGGAGGTATCATGAAAAATTTGTACCAAACCAAATGGAATCTAATAATATCATCTATGACTGGCAGCAGTTCTTCTCTACACCATAAATCTCAAACATTTCTCTGCTGCTCACTGTGCCAAGAACCTTGAAATCTCAATGCATCAAACCAATTGACTTCATCACAGCCACAACACTACAAAATATATCTGTGAGCAACAAAGGTTTCTCACATCCAGAATCAGAAATGCAATTTCAAATTCAATCCCTGGCCAGAATTCAGACAATCAAGCTTGAATAGAAAATGTTTCCACAATATGTATTTCAAAAGAATCCATATAATGTGTGGCTATCGGGATTTGAGCCCATGTCTTCATGCTCGTGGAATTGTCACCACTAAACTGAAGCGATTTGTTACTTACTTTAAAAGATATAATATAAAGGATGATAATAAGCAAGGGTGGACGTAGCACGAATGCATGGGTTTGGTTTGAAACGTTTCGCCTTCTTGGAGGAATCAGCTCCAAAAGCTATGCTGCCATTATCGATGCATATGGAGAGCTAGGGTACTGGTTAGAAGCTGAGATGGAGCTCACGAAAATTCCAGAACAAGCATCAGGAATTCACAGGAATTCAAGGCCAGAAAAGACGGAATAAACCCAACCACTATGAGAAAACATACAGAGCGAGTAAACCATTGGGCATCAGCATTAGGAGGCGGGTCTCGTGGGCATACCTGGGATCCGTCGAATCTATCCCTGTCGCAACAGACTTCAACCACAGCTACAGAGACTTGTCCCCGAGAATCACCACCCGCACCAGACAACAGAGAACGAAACCAACAACTAAGAACAAGCACAATAAACGCCATTCCAGAACAAGCAAGCCCCTTTAAATAACAAAATCTCCAACACAGACTCCCATTAAACGCCATCGCTTCAATAATTGCACAAATGCAAACTCTCCAACACAGACCCACAATAACTGCCCAAATGCTCGAATCTTTGCCGAAAACCCCTCGTTATAGTCCTCAGTCGACCAGTGCTACGCTGATATTGTTTAAGCATCGTAGCATAAACTCATAATCATAATAATATGGACCTAGGTTAACAGGTGATAATAGAGATACTACAAGTTCAAGGCTTGGGCTCTAAACGCAATTAAATGTGAACGGGGGACGCGATTAAACCTCCCATGTGATCTTGCAGACATGGGGAGAAGAACCAGCCCTCCAACCCTTCGCCTAGCATTTCATCCTGCATTCTTCGATGTGCTGGCTCTCGGGGAGCTCCAGGGGTTTTCGTCCTTACAACATTCTTCTGCATAGTGATGTCTGATGTCAGAAGGACGAATGAACGTACCAGAAGGGCGGATGGACCACGACACGCGGCAGGAGAAACTCCCGCGACAATTTTCGAGGCAAAAATTACACATATAACTTTGCAAAATAAAAAATTTGTTATTTGTACGACTGGATTAATATGTCCAAAGTGACGCCAAGATGTCACGGACATAATAATTTAAGTGACGTAAAATTGTGTCCATTGATATTTATGACTATTCAATTACATTTATAATGTCGGTATCAATTATCACTTTTTAAGTCAATCTTATATTATTATTTTTAACAATATTTATTGATGAATATATTTATTGAAGAATGCAAACAGTTGATATTATCGAGAATCAAGGTATGGCTAGAAATAAATCTATTCAAGCAATACATAGTCAAATTCGACTCCCAAGGAGAAAGTGTTCACAAAGCAAGATTTGAACCCGGGTGGGGAGGATAACAACACTTCTCCCAACCACCCAATCTACTCTTGATTGACCAATGGATACATGAGTTAATGAATGATTTGATCCATTACAAAGCTACCATTATAGAGCATCAAAGAAGGATCTAAAGTGGATACTTGTGGAAAAACCCCACGAGATCTTGAGAAGGAGATCAAAGAAGATTATAATTTCAAAACCACAAGTATTGGACTAGCTAGAGAGGCTGAAAATTTGATGGAATGATCATATTGTTTTAGAAATTTCACCAATGGAAACCCTCAAACATTTGATGATAATCTAGTAATGGCATTAGAGACCTATTTTTATAAACAAAGAAAGGTAGTGAATAAACAAGTACGTGAAGTGTTTCCAGTGTGAAAGAAATGCATTCGTTTGCATTTGTATCCATAAGAGTGACAATGACATAGGCCATTGATTCAAATATTCTACAAATGATGGAAGTAATCAAACAAAACAAAATGAGAAGAAAACCAACCAAGAAAATCATGTTAAATGCTACAAAACCAGTAAGCATAATTTGAATTAATTCACTTCTTACACATAATTACTCTATGAGGAAGTTTTTTCTCTCCTAGAAAATTCATTTTAATGTTTTTTAAGTTAAAATATATTTAAAGATCTCAATCCTTTTGGGTTGATTAGATTGGAGACTCACAAATATGGCTGAGAAGAAACCATGTTTGGACAACATTATTATGTGACAAACCAAATTCAAGCCCATTCAGTGAATATAGGCACCACGAAACCCAAAGATTTGGAGCAAGCATATGATTGTGAAGAACATGTGAGGACCCAAGAGAGATGTAACAAAATAATGTGTTTTACCAACGTTAAAAAATGAAGACGACTTCATTCCATTCACAAAACCTTCTAATCAATCGAAGAAGTCGATATAAATATGATAAACATAAACTACAAATTTTACAAAGAGTTGATAATAACGTTAGTTTTTTGGTCGCTCTAAGCCTAGTCTCCATTTATTATTAGTTTCTATCATTTCATATGTTTATAGATTTTCTATTTGTAGAGGTTCTATTTATAGACTAGAGTTAGTTGGTTGACTAGTGATTTGCCATTGATGAGTCATTTATGTGTTGTTGTCTCTTCATCAAAGAGAGGAGTTGTTGGGTATGTGTTGGTGTGTGGCTACCACATGGCGTGTTGGCACGTTCCACCACATTGAGGAGTGCACTTGGTGTTTGTTGGAATGTATCGAGCTGTTCTTGGCACATGTAGGGTGCATTAATTGGAGAGGTAAAGTTTTATATTCTCGGATATTTTTTTATGCATGGGCCCTCTCTTAATCTATAAAAGAGATGGATAGCATATTAGAAAACATGTAGACTTTTTAGGGGCGAAATTTAGCCCATGGTCTATGTTTCCATGTTTTTTTCCAAAAAAAGATTCGCCAATTTTTTTTTTGAAGCCCCATTTCGCCCAATTTTGACGAGGTAAACATTTTTCACTCTAAAAATCGCCAAATTATTATATAAACTATATAAAATCCTTAGAAATTGAAATAATTTTAGAAAATATCGCCAAATATTTTATAGTTGACATTTTAAGAATTGGTAAGATTCACCAAGGTTTATACACTTTTAAATAAGTATGGGTCCTTAAAATTATCCCTACATATAGTCATTGTAAATATTCTTTTAGTGTTAGTGAGAAGTTATGTGATCGCTGCTACATATTTCTAGCATGTTGGTTTTGATTTGTAAAGTTAGTATATCCCAGATCTATACTTTGTTAGATCTATACTTTGTCATTTGTTAGATTGACCTGAAATTCTAATATGTTGTGTCTACACTCTTAATCTACACTCTATGCCTTTAGTTTTCAAAAATATGAAAGTTTGATTGATGTTTTTGAATCACCATGGTATCATAATTGTATGAAAGAGTTGACAACGAAGGAATTCAGTGGGTGTGATACCAAAAAAGATCCAGTAATTGGAGTGATCCATGGCTAAGAAAGGCACACAGAATTGTGAGAGGTTGAATTATTTTTGTGCTTTTAAAGGGTGAATAGAATTTGTGACAAAAAGTTACTTATTTTGGATGAGCAATTTTTATTATAGTTCCGATCCAAGCGAATTTGGGAATGCTAGCTTTTAGAATGTCAAATATTAGGGAGTGTGGCCAATTAGAAGGAGCCTCCAATTTTACCCCTTGGACATGCATGTTGTAGCATATTTTGTCACACTTGTCCCATAGATGCTATGATGGCCGATCTTATCCTTATACCTCTTTTACAGACTAACTTTATCCTTGGTCTGTTTTTGCTTTGTTTTTATTGATTTTCATAATCTTTCCTATCTCAGTCTATTAGCTTTCCATCTTAGAACCCTTATGAGAAGAAATTTTGATGTTGGGGCACCATTTTTTTTTTTGCATTTTCCCATGCATGTACGTGGGAAACAGTGCACATAGGTGCATACTTTTCCTGTAGTGACCGTGTTTTTTGTAAAATTTCTGCTTCTGCCCCTGTATGTGATCAAACCACTAGATAGTTTGGGCACGTGACTAGCTGTGTATAGTCCGAGTACAAAAGGTTTTGTTTCTTTTTTAGTTTATTTTTGTTCAAATTGGAAAGGTGGGTTGTTATTTGTCTAAGTCGACTATGAGGGACTAAAGTTTGCTATTATTTTCAGAAATCAATTTTTTTTACAAAACACAAACAAAAAAAAGTCTTTTGAGTTTTAGGGTTTTGTTCCCATTTTATGTTTTTGGACTGTTTTTGTAAAGTTTTTAGCAGTCTAAATTCTTATAAAAGATTTATGTTTATACCTTTACTTTTCTGTTCATATCGTCACAAAAAATCAATAAAAAGTTTATTGCTTTGTATGTTTTATTGTTGATTGTTTTGTATTTCGAAAAGGTCATTGTTGCTTCTTTTATTTGCATCCTTGAGCATTAAGTTGCTTGACACTTCTTTTTTTGGAAAATACTTAAACATAAAAGTTTGTTTTTCTTTTCAAAAAAGAAAAAAATTACTTTCTTTGAAAATTTAAAAAACAGTTATTTTTGAATTTTTGAAAAATAAAATTTTCTTTCTTTTAAAGTGTGAATTTGTTTTGAGTTTTTAAGAAAATAAAATAAAATAATTTTTTTTTTGGTTTGGTTTGGGTTGTTTCTTTTAGTTATTGAAGAGAGAAAATATTGTTTTTGTTTTTTGTTTTTTAAGTAGTTTTGTTAAAAGAACGAAAATTGAAAATAATGTTTTTTAGTTGGAAAACTTTTGTGTTTCATAGAAGTGTTATAGCACTTAATTTAGTTAAAGATCATTTTTCTTTCTACGATTATATATCTTTAAAAGTGTCTTTTATTTCTTGAAAGTGTTAGAACATCACTAGTTTCACTTATGTTCCCCTGACTAAAAAAAACCACTTGAAAATAACACTTAATTTAAAATCAATCATAACTTTATCTTCTGGTAGGGTTCACCAATTTAGATTAAATTGTAGGATATTGGGATAGGTTTTCAGTTAACAAACCAAGATCATCCTAAAATTTTAAACTTAGTGGTCTCTTCAAAAGGATAGGAATAAATCCAACACCGTAATGGTGTGTCCGGGAAGCTCCACTAACACCGGAGTTAAGCACGAGGTCGTGTGAGGTTGAGTGGAGGGTAAACCCCCCCTAATACTTAAACCGATCATTTGTGGGATTTTGTGTGTATGGGGATTTTTACAGTACCAAAATTTGGCCCCTATGAGGTGCCACTATTGTTAAGGTTTCATGATTAGCTACCCCACCCATATGTATGATCCCTACTGTCGACATTATCCCCTTGGACGTTGAGTGCGGATTGGTAACCATAGAACCTTGTCCTTAGGTACCACATAGATGAAGGTAGGGGGCTTCCTACCAACCTTGAACATCCATTGAGACAAATTGATAAAACCCTTGGAGGGTGTCCCTTGTCTTGTGGGGAGACTTGCACTAAGGACTATCCGTGGATGCCTTGGTAACTGTTCTCGAACCTTTGTTGTATGGATGTGGAACTCAATCAACCCACACTAGACTTCAAAAGGGCCTCTATTTTTCTAGTTTTATTTCCTAGAACTTTTTTCTAGTGGTATGCTCTTTGTGTTGTTAGTGATTTAGCTGGCCTTAGAACATGATTGTTAAAATATTTAGGTGTAGAAGACCAATCACTTTGTCGGTCTAAGAGGATTCAAAATATTCCTTTGGTTCCATTTAACCTCCACTGTATCCACAAACGCGCCAAACAAACACAATAGGCTCTTTTGAGACTACAGGTTCCATCGATATACTTGGTGAACCACAACCTACAAGAAATTAAACTTTTGCACCACACACCAAAGTTGAAGATTTGCAAGCCGAAGACTTTGTAAGACCATTTAGCTCTCATTTAACTGGACCTAATGATCCAGTATTAGTGCAGATTCCAAGCGTTTATAAGCAAGCAACAATTTCTTATCAAATTAGCAGAGGATTAGTTATGGATGATCTAGGGGGAAGTTTGGGAGAGGTTCACACTTCCACTTCGACTATTTCCCCAGGAGGATTTTCTCCTCCTCATGTTAGTACCCAAATGTTAAATGCAACCATAGGTAGTTCATCTCTCGTGGTTACTTTTGGCATTGCATCCTCACCTATATTTTCTATGGTTAATCAATCATTAAGTGTCGCTTTGGCAACACCTTTTGGATCTAGTTCCATCACATATGGTATGCCAGTGTTGGGTATGCCTAATTTCCCAAGTACTTATAGTCCCTTATTTTTGAATCCAGCTGCTAGTTTCAGTGGTTCTGCTACAACATTCCAAGGTTTCTCTCCTAGAAAATTCCTTTTAATGTTTTTTACGTTAAAATATATTTTAAAGATCTCAATCCTTTTGGGTTGAATAGATTGGAGACTCGCAAATATGGTTGAGAAGAAACCTTGTTTGGACAACATTATTATGTGACAAACCAAATTCAAGCCCATTCCGTTAATGTAAGCACCATGAAACCCAAATATTTGGAGCAAGCATATGATTGTGAGGAACATGTGAGGACCTAAGAGAGATGTTACAAAATAATGTGTTTTACCAACGTTAAAAAATGAAGATGACTTCATTCCATTCACACTTCTAATCAATCGGAGAAGTCGATATAAATATGATAAGCATAAAATACAAATTTTACAAAGAGTTGATAATAACGTTAGATATTTTTTCGCTCTAAGCCTAGTCTCCATTTATTATTAGTTTCTATCATTTCATATGTTTATGGATTTTCTATTTGTAGTGGTTCTATTTATAGACTATAGTTAGTTGGTTGACTAGTGATTTTCCATTGATGAGTCATTTATGTGTTGTTGTCTCTTCATCAAAGAGAGGAGTTGTTGGGTATGTGTTGGTGTGTGGCCACCACATGGTGTGTTGGCATGTTCCACCACATTGAGGAGTGCACTTTGTGTTTGTTGGAATGTATCTTGCTATTCTTGGCACATGTAGGGTGCATTAATTGGAGAGTTAAAGTTTTATATTCTTGGATATTTTTGTATGCATGGACCCTCTCTTATTCTCTAAAAGAGATGGATAGCATATTAGAAAACATGTAGTCAAGGATAATTTTAGGGGTGAAATTTAGCCCATGGTCTATTTTTCCATGTTGTTTTCCAAAACAAGAGTCTCCAATTTGCTTTTTTTGAAGCCCCATTTCGCCCAATTTTGAGGGGGTAAACTTTTTTCACTCTAAAAATCGGCAAAATATTATATAAACTATATAAAATCCTTAGAAATTGAAATAATTTTAGAAAAATATCGCCAAAATTTTTATAGTTGACATTTTAAGAATTGGTAAGATTCGCCAAGGTTTATACACTTTTAAATAAGTATGGGTCCTTAAAATTATCCCTACATGTAGTCATTGTAAATATTCTTTTAGTGTTAGTGAGAAGTTATGTGATCGCTGTTACATATTTCTAGCATGCTGGTTTTGATTTGTAAAGTTAGTATATCCCAGATCTATACTTTGTCATTTGTTAGATTGATATGAAATTCTAATATGTTGTATCTACACTCTTAATCTACAGTCTATGCCTTTAGTTTTAAAAAATATGAATGTTTGATTGATGTTTCTTAACATTTTCAATTTTAGCTACAAGGTAAAATACTTGTGTAGATTTGCAATCACCATGGTATCATAAGGAGTTGACAACGGAGGAATTCAATGGGTGTGATACCAAAAAAGATCCAGTGATTGGAGTGATCCATGGCTAAGAAAGGCACACGGAATTGTGAGAGGTTGAATTATTTTTATGCTTTTAAAGGGTGAATAGAACTTGTGACAAAAAGTTACTTATTTTGGATGAGAAATTTTTATTATAGTTCTGATCCAAGCGAATTTGGGAATGCTAGCTTTTAGAATGTCAAATATTAGGGAGTGTGACCAATTAGAAGGAGCCTCCAATTTTACCCCTTGGACATGCATGTTGTAGCATCTTTTGCCACACTTGTCCCATAGATGTTATGATGGCTGATCTTATCCATATACCTCTTTTGCAGACTCCCTTTATCCTTGATCAACCATGAACAACAAATATTCTTGGAGAAACCTCTTAAAAAACTACATTTTCCAAGATGTACGTGACCAACATGTATCTAGCATGCATCCATGCGGCCTGCCTTTGGCTAGCCTGCGTACATGCATGTTCGAGGGTAAAAATAAAAAGAAGTTACTTTACGAGAAAAGTTATGGTTTCGGTCGTTCCCAACTGTACCAATCATGTAAGTAACTACTCATAATTTCCCCTAACTACCTCCTCATCAGTATAAAAGAGACGTAGGAGAAGGAAATTAAGGACCCAAGCGTTGGAGAGTACCCTCATGTTGTTGGATTACATTCATAGCTAAAAACCCCTTTGTCCCTGGTCTGCAAAAGCCCCATTCCTATATCTGAAACCAATTTTCCAACCACGGTTGAGAGTACCTATTATGCCAAAGAATTAAAGTGACTCTTTCAGGCATATCTCTTACAGCGAACCAGATTGAGTGTGTGAAAGGCCTAGGTGGAAGGAATCTGATCTAAGTTTCAGAACTACGTCGTAACAAGATTCAAGTGGAATCTTTTTGTAACTTGTTGTTTATTTTATAAAAGAACTCTCTTTTCAGTCCAATTTTAGCATTTTAATTCGGGGTTTTAAATTCTTGAATTTGGATGAGTTATTTAGCAATTTGTTTATAAAACCATATTTTTGCAGTAGTAGCTACTTTCTTATCAATCTTTTCTCAATTTTTAGGTTAAACCTTGAAGTGATTGTGAGAACAATGGAGAAACGTCAGCCTTGGGATTCTTCATTAGTTGATTGGATTTCATGTGAGTTATAATTCTGAACCTTCTTTGTGTTTTCCAAAAAAGTTTGCATGCAAAGGGTTTGAATCTATTTTGTTTGAATATTTCAAGTTTTCTTTTGGGTATCGCTATGTGGTGGTTTAACCCAAAGACCACTAGGGTAGTTTAAGTTCCAAAAACAAAAATGGTGACTCCGTTGGGGATTTTTTCTGTTTGGGGTAGTTAGGGATTTTTCTGTTTGTTGTGTGAATTTTGGTCTATTTTTGCTTTGTTTTTATTGATTTTCATAATCTTTCCTATCTCAGTCTGTTAGCTTTCCATCTTAGAACCCTTATGAGAATAAATTTCGATGTTGGGGCACCATTTTGTTTTTGCATTTTCCCGTGCATGTACATGGGAAACAGTGCACATAGGTGCATACGTTTCCTATAGTGTCCGTGTTTTTTGTAAAATTTCCGCTTCTGTCCTTGTATGTGATCAAACCACTGGACAATTTTGTGCATGTGACTAGATGTGTATAGCCCGCGTACATAAGGTTTTGCTTCTTTTTTAGTTTCTTTTTGTTGAAACTGGAAAGGTGGGTTGTTGTTTGTCTAAGTTGATGAGGGATTAAAGTTTGTTGTTATTTTCAGAAATCATTTTTTTTTTTACAAAACAAAAACAAAAAGAAGTCTTTTTGAGATTTAGGGTTTTGTTCCCATTTTATGTTTTTGGATTGTTTTTGTAAAGTTTTTAACCGTCTAAATTCTTATAAAAGATTTATGTTTATACCTTTACTTTTCTGTTCATATTGTCACAAAAAATCAATAAATATTTTCTTGCTTTGTATGTTTTATTGTTGATTGTTTTGTATTTCGAAAAGGTCATTGTTGCTTCTTTTATTTGCATCCTAGCGCATTAAGTTGCTTGATACTTATTTTTTTTGGCAAATACTTAAACATAAAAGTTTGTTTTTCTTTTCAAAAAAGAAAAAAATTACTTTCTTTGAAAAATAAAAAAAAACGGTTATTTTTGAATTTTTGAAAAAGAAAATTTTCTTTCTTTTAAAGTGTGAATTTGTTTTAAGTTTTTAAGAAAATAAAATAAAATAAAAACTTTTGTTTGGTTTGGTTTGGGTTGTCTGTTTTAGTTATTGAAGAGAGAAAATATTGTTTTTGTTTTTTCTTTTTTAAGTAGTTTTGTTAAAAGAACGAAAATTGAAAATAATCTTTTTTAGTTGGAAAACTTTTGTGTTCATAGAAGTGTTATAGCACTTAATTTAGTTAGAGATCATTTTTTTTGTACGATTATATATCTTTAAAAGTGTCTTTTATTTCTTGCAAGTGTTAGAACATCACTAGTTTCACTTATGTTCCCCCTGACTAAAAAATACCACTTAAAAATAACACTTAATTTAAAATCAATCAAAACTTTATCTTCTGGTAGGGTTCACCAATTTAGATTAAATTGTAGGATCTCGGGATAGGTTTTCATTTAACAACCCAAGATCATCCTAAAATTTTAAACTTAGTGGTCTCTTCAGAAGGATAGGAAGAAATCCAACACCGTAATGGTGTGTCCGGGAAGCTCCACTAACATCGGAGTTAAGCATGAGGTCGTGTTAGGTTGAGTGGAGGGTAAACCCCCCCAATACTTAAACCAAGCATTTGTGGGATTTTGCGTGTATGGGGGATTTTACAGTACCAAAATTTGGGCCCTATGAGGTGCCGGTATTGTTAAGGTTTCATGCTTAGCTACCACACCCATATGTATGATCCCTACCGTCGACATTATTCCCTTGGACGTAGAGTGCGGATTGGTAACCATAGAACCTTGTCCTTAGGTACCACACAGATTAAGGTAGGGGGCTTCCTACCAACCTTGAACAACCATTGAGCCAAAATGATAAAAACCTTGGAGGATGTCCCATGTCTTGTGGGGAGACTTGCACCAAGGAATATTCATGGATGCCTTGGTAACTGTTCTCAAACCTTTATTGTATGGATATGGAACTCAATCAATGCACACTGGACTTCAAAAGACCCTCTGTTTTTCTAGTTTTATTTCCTAGGAATTTTTTCTAGTGGTTTGCTCTTTGTGTTGTTAGTGATTTAGCTAGCCTTAGAACTTGATTGTTAAAATATTTAGGTGTATAATATCCATGACTTTGTCAGTCTAAGAGGATTCAAAATATTCCCCTAGTTCCATTTGAACCTCCACTGTATCCACAAACGCGCCAAACAAACACAACAGGCTCTTTTGAGACTACAGGTTCCATCAATATACTTGGTGAACCACAACCTACAAGAAATTAAACTTTTGCACCACACACCAGAGTTGAATATTTGCAAGCCGAAGACTTTGTAAGACCATTTAGCTCTCATTTAACTGGACCTAATGATCCAGTATTAGTGTAGATGTTTATGAGCAATCAACAATTTCTTATCAGATTAGAAGAGGATTAGTTATGGATGATCTAGGGGGAAGTTTGGGAGAGGTTCACACTTCCACTTCGACTATTTCCCCAGGAGGATTTTCTCCTCATGTTAGTACCCAAATTTTAAATGCAACCATTGGTAGTTCATCTCTTGTGGTTACTTTTGGCACTACATCCTCACCTATATGTTCTACGGTTACTCAATCATTAAGTGTCGCTTTTTCAACACCTTTTGGATCTAGTTCCATTACATATGGTATGCCAACGTTGGGTATGCCTAATTTCCCAAGTACTTCTAGTCCCTTATTTTTGAATATAGTTGTTGGTTTCAGTGGTTCTGCTACAACATTCCAAGGTTTCCCTTAGCATGGAGGTCATATTCCCCCGTTTGTTCCCCCATTTAGGATCGGACCTATCCAATATGTTGGACTTGTATCAAGTGCAAATACTTTTATATATTTTAGTACTCAAATGGGTGGTTTTCAATAATCCTTGATACCTGATAGATCTACTCCCTTTTCATTCTTTAGTGGGGGAGGTAGTAACTTTATACCATCAACTGGGATTCCAGCTGGGGTTCATTTTTTGTAGGCCCAACCCAATTGGACACAGGGTATTCCTATTGGGGGAAACCCTATGCATATCCATTGGAATCCTTTCTCAAAAACAAGTGTCGTGCAATCTATGAAAGGGGACAACCCCTATCTGTCTCTTGGGAATTTTGGCGGAGGGGAATTCCCACCCGAAGGTTCCTACCCCACATCTTTTTCCACGCAACCTATACTCCCTTTTATAGAAACTTTGAACTTGTCATATTTATCAAAACTAATGAATGATTTGGTGTGTCACAATCCTAATTGGCCTCCAGTCCCAAACAAATTTCCCCTGGACATTCCAAAGTTTGAAGGAAAAGCTACTAAAGATCCTGGAGATCATGTTACCACTTTCCATCTTTTGTGCTCTTTGAATTTGTTGAATGACGATTCTATTTGGTTGAGGTTGTTTCAATGCACAGTCACTAGAGTTGTCGCAAAATGGTAAATTGAATTCCTTGGTTCATCATTTCGTTGCTTTCATGATATTGCAATATTATTTTTGAACCATTTTCAACTTTCCGTTCAATATGATGTTGGTACTGATATTTTGTCTCAATTCAGGAAAAACAAAGCTACCCACATCTCATATCATATCCAAGAGTGGTGTATACAGAAGAGGTTTATCAAGGCCAATATTCCCCTCAAGTTTATGTTAGAATGGTTTATTAATTCCTTGCGGTCATATATCTCCAATGATGTTTCCACCTTAGGGGTAACCACCAAATAAGAAGCCATATTTAAGGAAAATAAGTTAGATCCGATTTAATCTCATTCTAGGATCCCTTATGAGATTATTATGAACATATCGAGGTCTAGTATAGACCCATCCAAACAAAAATTTGGACCACATGCTGATGGCAGTGTTGGTTCAACTCGTCACAATTCTATGGAAGCTATTAACAACCAGATGAAAAGTTTTTCAATTCAGCCTTTAGTAGCCAGTGTAGTTTCTATTGCCATCTCTCCTTCCTAAAAAATATATATATACATATTGTGCATACTAACTAGAAAGGAAACAAACAGCCTAGTAGGAAGAAAAAGAATAATAATAATAATAATAACAATAAAAAAGGAGAGGGTAATAACTATAAATCCAAACAAACTAATAATGTTGGAGGGGAAAAGAAAGAATGCATGAAGGTTAAATTCCCTTGCAAATTTTGCAAAGGAGATCATGTGACTCATCAATTCCCTTTGATGGAGGAAGCACAGAAATCGTTGAATTAGAAACATCAATAGCCTGTTGTTCTGACTAATCCTTTTCTACATGGAAAATACTTAGATTTTGTCTCTTCCAACCCCATTGGAAATGTGCAATGGGTCACCCAAAAATCTTCCTCTAATAAATCATATATTAATATGATCAAGTCCAACTTGTCATTGTCAACTCGGTCCAAGGATTATGGAAATCCCGAGTCTTCGACCAAAGGTAAGAAAGTTCCTGATCCATATAACCCTCTTTCAATGGATAAACCTGTGGTAGAGTCTATCCCTCGCGTGCCAAAAGGTGTTTATAAGAGGGAATCACACAACCATAATTCTAGAGCCTCCCCCAACTATTCTATTGTCGAGGACTTAGCTCAGGTGTTGTGTGTTATGTCATCTCTTGAGGTGCTTTAAAGTTTCGTGTCACAAAGGGGTGCTTTGTTGGTTGCTTTAGTAAATCCCAATCCTTCGAATAAACATGTCGTTAAATTCGATGGGTCAGATGTTAATCCCTGCCTTCCATATCATGTTTCCTTCTAGGTCAATTTGCTCCATGCCACAAAGACTATTGGAAGGAAAATTGTGGATTACGGTGCGTCGACTTGTGTCATGGATTTATCTTGTTGACAAGCTTTGGGATCCCCTGAACTCGCTCGATCTCCTACATTGGTAACTGCCTTTGACGGGTGATCTTTCTGGCCTCAATGATTATTCTGTCCTTTCCCGTCCATTTGGGTGGGAAAACCGTTTGTGTGGAGGTTGAAGTAGTTGATGCTCCCATAGATTATAATATTTCGTTAGGATGTGGTTGGACTTATGTAATGAATACCATTGTCTCGTCCATTTTTTAGTGTTGTGCTTCCCTCATGAAGGAAAAATTGTCACCATCGATCATCTATCCTTCACTGGAAACAGTCCAAACTCACCTCCACGATTGACAATATCTTCGATTGAAAAATCACATCTAGTTATCGAGAATGTGGGGGTTGGTTTATATCCATCCCTTATGGTAACATTCAAACTTTGAAGTGTCTTCAGTTGTTTTCACGAGACGAGTGATGATGCCTCCAACATAATGAAAATAATTATCTCATTGTTGGTGATACTTTGTATCATCATGGGGTTGATTACATTTTATTTTGTTGCTTAAATAAAAAATAAAGCGATTATGTTTTGAATGAATCTCAGAGAAGAGCCTATGGAGGTCATATTTTTTGTATGGCGAATGCATAGAAAATTTTGTGCGATGGATACTTTTGGCCAACGATATTTATAGATTGTATCAAAGTAGTTAAAAGTGTAATGCTTGTCATATTTTTACTAAGAATATGTGTGCGCACCCTACTTCGTTATTTCCCATGATCACTGTAAGTCCCTTTAATAAATGGGGAGTTGATTTCATGACCTGCAACCCAACTTCAGCTGAGGGGCACCATTATATTATAGCAGTCGTTGACTATTTTACGAAATGGGAAGAGGCTATGCCTACTTTCTGCAGTGATGGAGAAACTACAACTTATTTTGTATTCAATAATATTATTACACGTTTGTTGATTCCTGGAAAATCCTAGCATCAACAGTAGGGATTCTCCCCAATGAATAATCCCAATTAGATCATTCACTGTTTGGAATAGGGAATCTACTCGGTTAACGGTCCGACTACTGTAGATATGTTTATTGAAGTTACCGGTTGCATCCCGACCCACCATTTATATTTTAAGTTTAATTATGAGTATGCAAGTGCCCTAATATAACTGATGCATAACCTATAATTGAAAGGTAGAAGCCTCACAAGTGATGCGCAGATTCTTACCTCTCGTATTATCACTTCTACCTTAAAAATAAACTAATCCTATTCTAACTTAACTAATCTATCGTTGCAAGGAGTGAATTTTAATGAGAGTAATATCTGAGAATGTTTATACAAATCCAACAGATAACTATCTAGATAAAGTATTTACATTCACGGCAGAGATATACAAAGATAGCTTTGATGACATTTATATCCATTTATTACTCTTATATCACACAGACATTTACATAGACAAGTAAAATCATTCATTACCATTGAAATAATTCAATAAATTCAGAAAGATATCACAGCATGAGGATGAACACAGGAAGAAATAATTCTGATATGTTATCCAAAACATTCCACGCAAAATCCATGCAAGATTTACCCAACAAATAGGTTTTTCTCATTAGCAGAAAATTAGTTTTCTTACAAAATGTCTCCAGCTTCTATTTCACCAGAGAAATCCCACCATCTAATCCCTTCTCGCCTCTATTTATCTTACAAGAGAATTTATCTTTACATGACTAATTGTGTCACCTACCCTCTGACTCTTGGATTGCTTAAATTTTGTCTTTTGCACTTGCACAACCAATATTAGATAATTATTTACAAATTATGTTATTCTGTTGGTGGGGCCTCTAACCTAGAAATATAACTATGCCACAAATTATTTTCATGAAATATTACATAACATTTTTTAGGCTCTAATAATTTTAAAGAGACCTCATGAAGAGATAATTCTTTCCCTACACCTATTACTCCTTTAGCAATTGCTTTATAACTTTCTTCCAGAAAATAAGCATTCACAGATGCTTGTCCTATGTTTTGTTCGAGATATTCTTCATTAAGCACATCCAATTTCCTAATGTACTCCAGGTCTTCCTTTAAGTTGTCTTTTAATTTTGTTAGACGTTGGTCCTTGGTGGGTAACTCGTACATATCTTGAGTAATCGAGATATGGCATTTCTCGTGCACCTGCCAAATATCTTTGTAAATTCCTTCACACTTTGAGATAGACTTTGGTACTTCTGCTTATATCTTCCTAGAAGCTTTTCTGCAACTGTCTAGAAGCGATATACCTAACTTGAGTTCTCCAGTTGTCTTGTTTTGCAAGTGATTGAGAAAGTTTGGATTTTCTCCTTTCCAGGTGATCAACTTATTTACTTTGTGAAATGTACTGATTAATTTATGTCTTACAGTGAGAGCGCTTGCAGAAATTTACTTTTTCCTGTTGATTAATTTATGTCTTACATTGAGAGCGCTTGCAGAAATTTACTTCGTCCTGTCTATCATCTTTCTCATTTTATAGATTACCTCAACCAATAATTCTTGTGAATGGTAGATTTGTTTCTGTACTTTACATGAATGCTCATAGAACATTGTCATGTCTTTCTTCTGATTTTGAGAAACCTTGACTTGCTCCATCATAGATTCCTTTTCATTCATTAACTCATCAGCCTGGGACTGCCAAACGACCTTCTCAATCATTATTTCATTTATGTGTGCTTGAAAAGATTCATTTTCGTTGACCAAGGATTCCACTTGCTTATTTGATTTGATTTCATTCTCTTCCAACTCATTAATTCGAGAATAGCAATCATTTCGATCTCCTTCCATGATCATAAGCTGCACATTTAAGGCATCATTTTCATTCTCCAATTCCTGATAATCTAGCAGTAATTTTTTCTTTTCAGATTCCACTGTATCATGTTTTCTTTTTAATTCAATTCCTTCACCTCTGGCTTTCACCAATTTATCCTTTAACTTTAATCTTTTTACTTTGCTTCGCTCCATATCATTCATAAACCTGTCAACATTGTCAGCATTGGCCTGGAAAGCTGCCATATTCAATGAAGCTGTGAACTTGGGATATTTGTGGGTGACTTATACTAAGGTATTTTGTTGGATAGTTACTATATCTGGATGAGTACCCATTTTCCTCCTTTTCTCGGTTCTTCTCAAGATCGTCTTCCTCTTTGGGTCAAAAACTATATTATCCAATTTTTCTACAGAATGCTTCTTCGAAGGAGTAAAAGTTGTGAGCTCGAGTTCAGCGAATGGAAGATGTCCTCCTGTAAGTGGGATTCTGGAGTCGTCAGGTGGATCTATGTCCATGTCTTGAAAACTGTGATCTTCTTCTTGGATCCCTTTATCTTCCATAGCTTTCTTGAATTTGGCTTATTCCTCCTTATGTTTCTCTAACTCTGCTGCTTCTTTCTATTCTTTTATTTGCTTCTCCTGCTCGACTTCTTCTTCTTTCTACTTTTGTTCTTCCTCTTTCTTATGTGCTTATTATTCTGTTGCCTTTTCTTCTTCTTTATTTTGAGCTTCTTCTTCTTTTTTCTTCTTCTTTCTATATTAATTCTTCTTCTTCCTTTAGTCTTGCTTCTTCTGCTTCTACAACCTCCTCTCTGGCCTTCTATTGATCTACTTCTTTAGAAGTGTCTTTATTTTGACTAGAACCTACTCCATATTTTCGGCCAAATCTTTTGTTTAAGTCTGCCATATTATTCGCCCTTCGATATACTTCTTCATCCTTTAAGAGGTGGTCTGTGTATTCAAAGTGAATCTTACACGATGCACAATGTTTGGCGGCTTTCTATAGTTTGTCATTTCTGATGAAAATATTCTTTCCAAAATGAAATTCCTCCAAGTCCTTTATGAAAACCTTTTCTCCTTTAACCTTCGTAAATTTATATCCCCCAATGGTGAAGGGAAGCAGAGGGTAAGAAGTCTTCTTATTCTCGTTCAGAAAGTGTCGAACTCCGTTGACAACAAATTGTCTTACAGCCTCCTTATGCACTACATAATCTGTCACGTACTTTGGCATCAGAGAAGGATATTTGGTTCCTCCATACATTCAGATATATGTGCCTTGTGGGGTAAAGTATTAATCCTCATATTCATTGATCACGGTCATTGCATTATCCGACAAACAATTAGTTTCCTCATTACACATTAACCTATATAGCGAAATTATGAACTCCTCGCATATAAGCTTATAGAAGCTTGTATATTTGCGATCCCACATTATTTGGTAGGCCACATAGAGAGGGGTTTCAGCTGGGAACCAAAATCACCCCAACTTGTGAAACGGGTTCCTTATCAAGACAATCAATGAGATAAGAAGAAATAAAGAATTCTTCCCTTTTCTGAGTCATTGCTCCTTGGGCTGCTACTACTGCTGATGCCATACTTTCCGAAATAATTTCTTCCCAATTGAAGACAGTATCATGGGAGACGACATGATACATAAGAGGCACCCAACTAAGCTTGTATATATTGGCGTTTTCCCTTCCAAATATTCTACTTAACATCATTGCTATAACTTTGAAATGTGTTTTTAGATTCTGTGGATCGTGTTCTTGTTAACGGACAATCCACTAGACCGGAGGCGAGCCGGATCTCCCTAGCTCAATGCGAGTCTAGAACAAATAGAATAGACTACAAACACGTTTCCTAGATCTACTTAAGGATCAAGTGCTAGATGTCTTACCTCTTTGATTCACTATCCTTTCTCCTGAATGTTGCTCCACGTCCCACGGTCGTCAGATCCAAGCTACAAGACCTGTCAAGACACAGAAAAGAGAAACGAGTAAATAGCATCTATACAATAAGCGATCTATGTAGATAGTTAAGCAGGTAAACAACACAACATCATTACACATAAGAATGATATTGGTGGAAAGCATTTGTATTATTGCAAATAGAGGAGTACATGATAGAGATATAGAACTACAACCAATGACTTAACGTAGCAGCCCTTCTCCACACAAGCCAATTGCCAAGCCCTTCCAAGGAAGCATGAATTCTCCAAGAGGTGAGTGAAGGTGTCCTAAGAGATTTCACCAGTATGTAGATACCATAGTCTTTCCCCCCTTGGTATGGGAGTGAGCCTCGTTTATATAGGACTAAGTGGATGGGGTTATGGATAGAATAGGTTGAGAGATGGTAGGAGAGAGATAGGGGATCTTCCCAATGAGTTAGGGGTCGAGTACCAGCTCTCCAAGAGATCAGGTATAAGCCCCCAAATGGGAAATCTTCGAGAAAGATATCGAAACGGCTATTTTTTTCCATTAATAGACCTCGTCGCACCTTGCTATAGAGCAACATGCGATGTCGCATGTTCCTAATGTGCAACTTGAGACGACCTCTCAAAAGGTTGTACAAACTAAGTACAAATCCTCTCAAATGAATACTTGGTCTAGATGACTTCAGGGATGTATACACTAAATCATGATGATGGGTATATTTTAGGTGTAATAGAATGCCCCCCAAAGCATGAAGCTGTTAAGGATGTACAGGTGAAGTGCTTTGACAGAAAAAAATGGCAACAAGGCTTGTGTCAAGCAATCAACTGAAAATAGCTCAGATTAATGATCACTAAACAAGAATACTCCCCAGTATGGTCGCCAGATTTGTTATCGGACAATCCACTCAGGCGAACACGAGCCGGATCTCCCTAGTTCAAGTGAATCTAGAACAAATAGCACAAAATACAAAACTCATTTCCTAGATCTAGTTACAGATCGAGTACTTAGATATCATACCTTTCAGATCGCGGATCCTTCTCCTTGTTGTTGCTCCAAGTCTCGTGGTCGTCAGATCTCTAGCTGCAAGACCTGTCAAGACAATATGGAAACAATACAAGCAGTACAAGATATCTAAACAATAACTGATCTAAACTAACAGTTGAGGAAGAAAATTCTAAACATCATCAACAAGACAACATTTATGGAAAGAGATTGTATTAACTGTATAAAAATGGGAATTACATAGAAAGGATGAAGCTACAACCAAAGCCTCAACGTTGCATCCTCCATCCAACATCTCCAAGCCAAGCCTCCAAGATGGTACAAGCTTCCCAATCACCAATATGGGTTCTACTAGCATAAGGGTACCATAGACCTTCCCCCCTTCTCATGGAGAGAGTGGGTGTTTATATAGGGCTAAAGAGATAGGGTAGGTTGAGGATTAGGGGGAGATGGTTAAGGGATCTTCCCATTAGGTTAGGAACCAAAATGCCACCTCACCTAGAGTCTAGGGATAGGCCTCCACATCACTCATCTTCGAGAATGGGATCGAAGATACTCTTTATCCAAATAACTGACATCGTCACAGGTTACATTAGGAAAACATGTGGCGTCGCATGTTGCACAAGGGTAGACTGCGGCGAACTTGAAAAGTAGGTCAGTTAAGCCCTCCAGCCATGGGAAACTTCAGGGATGTGTTTTTACTCTAAAATGGGTTTAGGTAAAATAACAAAGAGTTTACACAATGGTCAAGATGACGACATTATCACAACGGTCATGATGACGACACTTGGTCATAATGACGATACTTGCAATGGTCATGGTGACAACACTAGGTCAGGACGACAACACTTGCAACGCTTGCGACACTTGCGACACTTGCACAAGGGTGATGACATTTTGGTGTAATAGTTCTCCGCTGGCCCTCTGCCATAACTATTTTATGGGAATCAACATCTTCTTAGCATATTCATAATGGTATATGTTGACCCCTTTTATCCAGTAGTTTGTCATCATGACCTTTGGAGGTGTAAACTTATAAACTATGTCGATGTGAGCTGGTTGAAATGACGCGAATCCTTCTCCATTTTCCCCAGCTATGATTCTTGAGCTAACATCTACATGGGTTGAAATCCACCCAATTACTTCTGAACATGGGAATAGCTCTGGATGAGTGGAGGCCTTATGAAGACCCGATTTATTAATGTTCTGGTATATCATCATCTCTTCAATAGAGGCCTCTGGTACGTTCTGGTCTCGGATCAGGTGGTATATTTCTCCCCATTTATATTCAGGAACTACTCCTATTGCAGCCTTGGTGTCCTCATATTGGGTCTCCATCATAGTTTATAGGACAATTTCAATATCAGAATCGGATTCCATGACCTTGGCTTTGCGCTTAGAATCTCTCCTTTGCATTTCTGAATCTTAGGATGAAAACCAAGTTAAACAATCCAATGTTAAGGCAACAAATTTCAACCAAGAATGATAATGGAAATACAGTCCTCTAATCAAACTAATCCAAATGATGACTGGTAACTATGTAATCCGTCATTTTGCATTATTTCAAGAAAAGAAACATAAACGAGTTAGATCCATACTTCCATGATATCAAGATTTGAGTCCGAGTATTTGTCTTTATGAACACAAAAACCCACTGTAAGATGTATTCCTCCGTTCTATCGATTATAGTTGGTAATAGCATTAGTAACAGGGAACCTAGTTCAAAAGTGATAGTCCATATGCAATATATGATGCATCAATGGGTTACATGTGAAGCATTATTCATTGTACAATGCATCCTTAGCAAAACGAAAAAGAATTTTAATCAAAATTCACAGCTCTGTCTTTTAGGGTTTCACCAAAAACATTTTCATTTATCAATTTATCAAGAGATACGTTAGGGTTAAAATCTGTTAATGGCTGGTGTAACGATACAGATAATATTTTAATCAAACCAACCCTGCGTAATGAACTTTCCTCCTCATCCAGTCGTGGAAATGCAACAACATTAGAAATGACAATGGTTCGAGGTGGTCTTCTTCAAACAAAGCAATAAACCCTACTAGTTATGGATTTTACCAATAAGAAAAGATTTAAGTATAATCAAGGTCTATCCATCGGCGGGAAAATCAATCAATCTTTCGATCGCGTTCTCTTCAATTAATTAATCAAGAAATAGAAAATGGTTTTTCCAACTGACTCGGAGTTCTTATCTCGCCTATTTATAAATGATCACTATACATTATTGGGCTGAAACTGAAATATAGAAGTAGTGACGCCCATAGTTATAGAAATGCATTGAAAACAAAAACAAACCAATCTTCTGGCTATTTGAAATATTTTATTAGTAACGTGAGCCTTCTCGGAATCCATAGGGGAACTTAAAATCATTGATCTCGTGGTATAAAGAGTCGAGATTACAGTCCGGTGAAGAGATTATCAACATTATGTAACCACAGCCTTAAGGGTTAAGGCGGTAAAAGCCACAAAGGCGAAGGTACTAATGAAAACCTCAATTTGGCTAAATGCAATTTTCGTGGGTCACCCTAAACATCAAGCGCAATATATTTCAACCCTACCCATAACCAAGGAAACGTTTCTGGGGCTTCAATCCTATATAAGCAAAATCTAGCTTCATGCCTTAAGTAGCTCCAGGGTTTCAAAGCAAAAAAAGGTGCCAAAATAGTGTTTAAACCCTACTTTTGTATCATTGAAAGAACGCCCTTTTCTTAAAACACATGTAATAAGGTAAACATACAAAAAGACCAGCTTGGTGGTGCGTGAGTGGTCTGGGGGATGTGTCCAAATGGAGTTTGGGCGATTTGTTGTCCAGCGATTGCTCCAACTCGAACGACGTTACAAAACGTAAAAAAAATAAATTTAAATCCCTATTTATAAACAACAAAACCTAGTAATAAATGTGACTCGATAATCGTGCAAACGAGGTCCAAAAACCAACTTTTTTTATCAAAGACCGTTTAAGAATGAATTCTCATTTTACGCTGAACTATTCGGATTGCAACCTCATTTTGCACCGAAACTGTTTTGGATGCGAAATCAATTTGGTGCTGACCTTCAAACAAACCAACCCTTTTTCATTTTTTTTAGTAAAGCACCCTATCGCAGCATTGGTTGGAGCAACATCGACACACGCTTTTGTTTTACTCCAAAATGTTTCGGGCTATGTTTAGTTTTGTTTTGATTGTATCGATGCAAAAACCCATTTCACACCGATACAAAACTACTCCTTTGATTTCTTCGATCAAAAAAATGTATTTCTCTCCAACTAGAAAATTCATATGGAAATTTCGGCGTAAACAAAAATCCATCCCGAGATTATCGACGCACAATCGGATCTTGTTCTGATTGGAATCCACCGGATTTTGCTCTGACCATTTCGTCATGAAATTGGAAAGTTCCCCGACTGTTTCAGTGCAAAACCGAAATTTTCTCCGATCATGCCCAAACTCACTTGTTCTCCGACTGTTTCGCATAAAACTTGATTTTTCTCTGATACAGAAAAGCTCATTTTTCTTTAAAAAATCTAAGTGTCAAAAGGGTTTGTAAAGAAAGATGAAACCACAAAAACTTAGTTAATCAAAAATTAAAGGAGGGGCCCTATAATTTCAAAAACAAATGGGGATTAGGTTGCAGCTGCAACAATTGGCGACTGGTTGGTGAACACAGATCTCTAAACACAAACTCTTACTTACGATTACAATTGATTCTACTCATTAATTCTAATTGTAAAACTATGCCTTTAATATTTTATTTGATGATTTTAAAAGTCTAAAATTTCAGGCAGGGAGAGGAGCTTCTTGGGTCATAATGGTCATTTATTTCGGGAAGTGGGGAAACTTGGATCATATTTCCCGATTACTCTCCTGAGGCCATCATATGGAGTTCTTTATTAGTCTCGTCTTTTTGCTTCCACTAAATATGACACCACGGGATTGTAACAATATCAAAACATATGTATTCGTGTGTTCCTCACTCCCATGCTACTAACATTTCTTTGGATGCTTTTTTAATGAGTTTTGTCATTCGAGTCCTTCTCTTAAATATCTTTCCTTAGTCTTCAAACATTTGGCGTGGGTTCTTCCATCCATAATGTCGTTTTTTGTGAGTGATGAATTTTCATTTTGGTTTGTCATACTCACGAACGGAGAAGAACCTTCTGGAACATCATCAGGATAATCTTCTTGATTGGTTGTATTTTATTTTTCCAAAACCCATTTCTTTGATGGATATGGAACCTTTCAGAGAATTTTGATTCTTTTTTATAAGCCTTTTGGCTATAATTTCTCGTAGCATAGGATCATTTTAATTGCCACACATCTGCAATACTTGATTCCTTTCCATGGGCTAGTTATAGTAGGCCACCTAAGAAGGTTATTTATGTGTGAGTGAGTGGATCCCCAAGATAGTAATTTAGAATTCATAGATCCTGGTTATTTTACAAATTTTATGTTGACACAAAATGAAACAAGAAGCGGGTTTTCCCTTTTAGTAAAATAAAGCAACAATTGAAATCATTAGTCACATAGCTTTTACAAAAAGTTAATTTTTGTTTGTTTTGAAGCCAATTTTAATCCTCCTGGGATTCTTAGAGTTTTGTATAAGAGTGCTCAGACTTCTGCTTTCCTTCGTATCACTCTTAAAGTTGAGATGAGATTTATTAAAAACAAAAAAAATCAAGCAAATAAATTAATAGCAAAATGAAGACTAAAATTACGATAACGTTGAAACTAACTAACTTGAAAATTGAAAGAAAACGAACGAAAAGACGAAGAAAAGACAAAATTGATTTATGTACAAAGGTTTCCCTAATCCTAGGAAAAGTATCGTTTGAGTGTTAGGCCGTTGAAGGGGAGGTTTTCTTCTTCCTGTTGTAAATATTGTAACTTATATGTTCCTGGGCCAATATTTTCAATAACTCGATAAGGGCCAAGCCATAAAGGTTGAAACTTGGTCTGCTTACCCTTTTCTCTGTGTGGGTGATCCCACTTTAGAACGAGATCTCCTACCTCAAAATTTTTATTTCCGGACTTCTGATTATCAAACCATTTTTTTACAATCTCTTGGTGACAGTTGAACCTATCCCTGGCCTTTTTCCTTGCTTCTTCAAGTTTTAGCAGGGTATTAATGCGTGACTGCATGATTTCACTATTTGACTCTCGGGATGCCTGAGCTAAATGCAATGAAGGGAGTAGTATGTTTGGGGGAATAATATCCTCTTTCCCATAGACTAACGTGTAAGGAGAAACCCCTAAAGAATTCTTTAGAGTGACCTTGTCTGCGCATAAATCATTGGGAAGAGCTGTATGCCAATTTATTTGGTTTTCAATAACAGTTTTCTTCAATATTCTTATAAGGTTCTTATTGGTGGATTCTGCTAACCCATTCCCTTAAGGATAGTAATTAGATGAATAATTCAATTTAATTCCCTTTTCAATAGAAAATGCACTCAACTTAAAAGAGGAAAAATAAGATGCATTAACAAAGACTAAATAAATTGGAACCCCAAACCAGGCTATGATGTTTTCTTGTAAAAATTTGATTATCACATCTTCAGTGACTTTGCGCAAAGGAATGGCTTAGTCCATCTTGTAAAATAATCAGTGGCGGTAAGAATATATCGATGTTGCAATGAAGAGTTGGGATTGATCTCCTTGATGATGTCTAAACCCCATTGCTCGAATGGTTCCTAAATGATGACAGATTGTAATGGTACTGCTAGTTCTGATAGTCTACCAACAATTTTCTGACATATATCACATTTCCGTGCGTAAGCATGCGCATCCTTAAAAACAGCGGGCTAGTAATATCTGACTCTCAATATATTATGTGCAGTAGTGTCCCCAGAATAATTCCCTCCTGCAGGACCATCATGTAATTCCTTGACTACCTTTTCCGTGTCATCTCTTTCAAGGCATCTGAGAAGAACTCCATTATAATTTATTCTAAAAAGTAATCCATCTATTATTTGATATGAGGCTGATTTCAATCGGAGATCCCTTCTTTGCTTATAATTCCAGTGCTCTGGCAGATATCCATGTTGAATATAATGAATTAAATATCTATACCATGAATCTAAAGTGGTAAAAACATAACATGGTTCGAATAAATTCATTTTCCTAGCCATGATATTCATCATTTGGATGTTCAGTACACAACTTGCATAATCCTTGACCTTTGATAATATTGGATGGTTTAAATTCTAGGTCATATTCTTGTAACAAAGTCACCCAATTGCCACGTCTTTCTCCCAATTCCTTTTGTACAAATAAAGATCTGACAACTGGATGAGGTATTATAACCTTGGTTCTATTCTTTAGAATGTAAGGTTTGAACTATTTTACTGCTTTAAATACTGTGTATGCTTGTTTGTCTACAACTGGGTAATTTAGTTCAACTCCCTGTAATCCAGTGCTCATAAAAGATATTAGATATTCGTCTCCTCGCTCTCCTTTCTATGTGAGCACTGCTGTGAGAGAATGATCTGAAGCAAATGTATATATAATGAAATCCTTTTCAAAATATGGAATGCTTAATGAAGGTGCATGAGCAATGGAATTTTTTATATCCTTGAACGTGTTCTTTTCGATCTCAGTCCATTTGAACTGCACACTTTGCTTCACCATTTGTTGCAAAGGTTTTACAATTTGTGCAAAATCTAGCACAAACCTTCGAACAAAATTTATTGTGCCCATGAATGATTGCATAGTTTTCTTATTATGGGGCATGGGAATATGTATTATAGCTTGAATTCTTTCCAAGTCTATAGAGATTCCCTTTCTAGAGATGATGTGTCCTAATAAATTTCCTTCTAGGACAACAAAAATGCTTTTCTTAGGATTCAAAGGTATGCCATATTTCCTACAACATTAAAAAATCTGTTTTAAATGAAAATCATGATCTTCTCTTTTCTTGGAAAAGACTATCACATCATCTAAATAAATAACAACATTGTGGCCGACTAAACCTCAGAATGCGATATCCATGGCCCTTTTTGAAATGTGGCTCCATCATTCATAAGACCAAAAGGCATTCTTCTATATGAAAATGTTCCCCATTTTGTACGAAAGGTAGTCTTGAGTCAGTCCTTTTCGGAAACTAACACTTGATTTTATCCTGAAAATCCATCTAATAAGGAGAACATCTCTGAGCCCGAAACCAATTGTAAGATTTGTTCTATAGGTGGGATTGGATAGTTGTCTTTGTTCGATGCTCTATTTAAATTTTGAAAATCGACACATAGTCTTATCTCCCCTAATTTTTTCCTCATAGGCACCAAGTTTTCTACCCATTCGGAATGTCTGACCTTAAAAATAATCTTGGCATCCAACAGCTTTTTCAATTCTTTCTGTATTAATGGTTCAAGCGTAGGATGCATTTTCCAGAGTTCTTGTTGAAATGGTTTTGCACCTTGTTTAATAGGTATCACATGTTGTATGATACTTGTATCATAAGTCTTCAAATCATCGTATGTCCATGCAAAATGTCCTTGTATTGCTAAATTGTTTTCGATAAATTTGCATCTTTCTCTAGGGGAGCAACATTGTCCTAAATTGACATATTTAGGTTCCTGCTCCATACCTGAATTCAACGGTTTGTATTGCATTGAGGAGCTGTTCGTTTTGACGTTGGCTAGAGTCCTAAATTTATGTTGTAGATCGAATAACTTTTCAAGAGTTCATACCCCTTTTGGCATAAAACCTCCCTTGCTGATATCTTTATCTTCTAATTCAGATTGGTGTTCATCTTCTTCAATAATGGATTCTTTGAATGTATCTTCATATGTCAAAAAGTTGATAATTTTTTCATCGTCATCGAAAACTCTCCAATTTGTAATATTATCAGGGACAGATGGCCTACAAAGAAATGAAATGGAACATTTGTTATTGGTCGGTACTAAACGTGAAGCAGAAGTAGCTAATAGATAAGCATCAACATTTTGTAACCTAGGGATGGCATTTATATTAAACGCATCAAATTTAGATATTAAATTCCATACCTCAGATTGGTATCCTTTCAAGTGCGGAGATAAGCAATGAATGGTATTTCTTACTTGTTTGACAACTATCTCTAAATCACCAAAAAACTTCAAATTCTTTACATTTAAACCAATGGCTTTCTTTAGGCCCTGAATTAGAGCTTTGTATTCAACAATATTATTTGTGCATTCAAATTTTAGTCTACAAGAGAGAATTTGTCTTTTTTTCTTGGGGATCTACAAGCACACAATCGGCTCCTTCTCCCTCTTGTGTCTTGGATCCATCAAAGTACAAATTCCAAAATCTATCCTCTAATTCAACTGCGTTAGTGTGATCACCTATGTCGGTAACTAACTCTACTATATTACAGTCAATCTCATTATCCCATGAGAATTAAAGGAGATCGGATTGTGTGTCTGAATCATGGCCAATATTTTCTGCCTAATAGTTTCCGAGTTCAATTTCCAAAAAATAATTTCCCAAAACTGAATACGAAAAGTTTACCGGTTCATTATTACCTTCTAATTATGTCACATTATGCTTCATATGAGGTTCTCTTAATACTTTGATTTGATTCTACTTATTTTGATACGGTAGCCACAAATGAGACCAATTCGTTGCAAAATACCCATTCAATTTGTTTAAACAATCTCTACTCAGTGTTAATCCATAAGCTTTTGGTATGTCTACTACCATGATATCAATGAATTGACATACTCTTGAATCTACAGCCAATCTAATCAATACATTCTTCATTTCTCCAATAACTTTAACATCTAATCGATCTAATTGGATAATCCAAGAAGGAGATGCTATTGGTTTCCCATTAATCCGCTTGCAAATAGATAGTGACATAATGTTAGATGAAGCTATAGAATCTACCAAACAATTATGCACATTGTAATTAAAAATTTCAAAAGTCAGGAGAAAAGGAAGAGTTTGAGACTTTGATTTTCCACCAATACTTGCTTTGTTAATATCAGCATCGGAATCAATCCTTTCTGATTGTGTGTCTACTGTACTGCTTGATTTTAAATCAAAAGATTCCACTAAATTTTTTCTCTATTGTGGCAGATTACACATTTCAAACAGAGATACATTTGCTTTTGTCTTCTTTATATCTTCTATAATGTCATACCCCATATTCTTATTTCCTCTAGTATTTCCACCAACATCTGATTTGTTGAGTACGGGGTTTACTGATTTATTGGCCAATGGATTTGTTTCCTTTGCAGCCCTTGGAAGACTAGTGGGTATTTTTTCAATCACTTTTGGTTGTGATTGATTTGGGTTGTTATTATTATTTTTTATGACTTCTTTAGCTGCTCTCAATTTTGGTAGTAATGTACTTTGTTCTCCTACTGGTCCCTTACTCCTAGTAGCATAATCTACTGATGAGACTTGTATTTATCCTACTCCTTCCTCATCATCCAAACCCAAATTTGGGGTCCAATACCATAACACTAATGTGGTTTCTTCATTCTGATCTTCTATCTCATTTGATTGTTCTTTATCATGATCCTCTTTATCTAATAGTTGTGTATCCAATAATTGATTCATTACCAAAGTCATTGAATTTATCCACTGCGGGTAAGTTGTTTCAGAATGATGCTCTTGGTAGAATGTTCAAAAGTGATCCATGCCGACCTCATTTAAATTAAAAACAACAGAATCATTTGATGGAGGTTTTGTGCTTTCTTCCTTTTTCTTGTAGAAAGGCTTAAAAGGTTTTCTCATTGAAGAACTAGTGCCTTTTTCCTTTTCCAAATCCACTATTTTATTTGATAAATTTTGAACCAATTTGACTACACTTTCCAGCTCATTAGAATACTCTTCCTTAGGTTTGGTTAGAAGCAAAGTATTTTTATTTACTGTTGGTTTTACCTCAGCATCCATAGCGTGTTTCATAATTCTATTGATATCATTTTCTACTTTCTTGGCTTCTTCAAAATTTTCTGCTAAAGTAGTTTTGCATGATATCTTAACAAACATGGCTATAGATGGATGAAGTGTTGTGGTATAATATTCAACCAAGGATTATTCAACAGGTTTTGCAGCAGCGCTGAAACTATTTAAGACTGTAGTGAATCTCTGATTAAAGTCTTGTACTTTCTCTTTCTTATCCATTCTTAGAGAAAATAATTCTTTCATGAGTGAAGCCAGAGTTCTATGATCACCAAACTTGCTTATAAAAATATTTTCAAAACCATCCCAATCTACTATAGAACCGGTCTATAAGCTAAAAAACCAATATTATGCTCCAGGTTCAAAAGTATATGGGAAAAGACTGCATACAACATCTTCATGTTCTACATTCAGTAAATTTAAAGCCAAGTAAAAAAAAAAAAAATGATCATCACTAGAGACTCCTTTTCTAGGATCAAACTTAGGTAATACTCATTCTGGGTGTTTAGGTAAGTCATGTAAAGGAGCAGGTAAGTTGAGTGGTCCTCTAGCCCTCCATGCAGGTGGTGGATTAGAATTATGAGCCATGTTAGCAATACGCCTAGGAGAATGTGGAGGCGTATGTGGTGGTGTAAGTGTTTGCATGTGCGAAGAAGTGATTAACTCAGGAGAATTAGGACTCAATTGATTGATGGGATCTGGTATATCTTGTAATGATAAATCAACTAATTATTCCAAAGATTCCACAAGCACAGAATCCCTAGTTTGCACAATTTGTGGTCTAGGAGCTTGTCTTCTAGGTAATAAAGGTACTACCGATAATCCTCCAAGTTTTCTCACATACGATCTAGTGTGTCTCCTGAAATTATCTACTTCTAGGTGAGGAACAACATACAAACGGTTGGTATGATCAATTTGAGATTCAAACTTTTATTGATAATCAATTTCAGAAATTAATTCTTCTAGTTGGGTTATTTCCAATGGATACCCAGAGAAATTTCCTCGTGAAAACATATTTCCTCTACCAGCCATGCACTAACGGCCCTCCTTCTAGCGCAAAAACTGTTGATTCCTGGAAAATCCTAGCATCGACAGTAGGGATTCTCCCCAATTAATAATACCAATTAGATCATTCATTGTTTGGAATAGGGAATCCGTCCGGTTAACAGTCCGCCTACCGTAGATATGTTTATTGAAGTTATTGGTTGTGGCCCGGAACACCGTTTATATTTTAATTTTAATTATGAGTATGCAAATGCCCTAATATAACTGATGCATAACCTATAATTGACAGGTAGAAGCCTCACAGGTGATGCGTAGGCTCTTACCTCTCATGTTATCAATTCTACCTTATCAGTCAGCTAATCCTATTCTAACTTAACTAATCTATCCTTGCAAGGAGCGAGTTTTAATGAGAGTAATATCTGAGAATGTTTATACAAATCCAACATATAACAATTTAGATAAAGTATTTACATTCACAATAGAAATATACAAAGATAACTTTGATGACATTTATATCCATTTATTACTCTTATATCACACATACATTTGCATAGACAAGTAAAATCATTCATTACCATCGAAATAATTCAATAAAGTCAGAAAAATCTCACAGCATGAGGATGAACACAGGAAGAAATAATTCTGATCTATTATCCAAAACATTCCATGCAAAATCCATGCAATCTTTACCCAACAAATAGGTCTTTCTCATTAGCAAAAAATTAGTTTTCTTACAAAATGTCTCCAGCTTCTATTTCACCAAAAAAATCCCCCCATCTAATCCCTTCTCCCCTCTATTTATCTTACTAGATAATTTGTCTTTACATGACCAATCGTTTCACTTACCCTCCGACTCTTGGATTGCTAAAATTTTGTCTTTTGCACTTGCAATACCAAAAATAGATAATTATTTACAAATTATATTATTCTTCTAGTGGGGCCTCTAAGATAGAAATATAACTATCTCACAAATCAGTTTCTTGAAATATTACATTACATTGTTGAGGCTCTAATCATTTTAAAGAGACCTCATGAATAGATAATTCTTTCCTTACACCTATTACTCCTTTAGCAGCTTCTTTATAACTTTCTTCCAGAAAATAAGCATTCACATATGCTTGTCCTATGTGTTGTTTGAGATATTCTTCATTAAGCACATCCAATTTACTGATGTACTATAGGTCTTCCTTTAAGTTTTCTTTTAATTCTGTTCGACACTAGTCCTTGGTGGGTAACTCATACATATCTTATGTAATCAAGATATGGAATTTATTGTGCACCTGAAAAATATCTTTGTAAATTCCTTCACACTTTGAGATAGACTTTGGTACTTCTGCTTGTATCTTCCTGGCAGCTTTTCTGCAACTGTCTAGAAGAGATATATCTAACTTGAGTTCCATAGCTATCTTGTTCGGAAAGTGATCGGGAAAGTTTGGATTTTCTCCTTTCCAGACGATCAAATTATTTAATTTGTGAAATGTATTGATTAATTTATGTTTTACAGTGAGAGCGCATGTAGAAATTTCCTTCATCCTCTTTATCATCTTTCTCATTTTATAGATTTCCTCAACCAATAATTCTTGTGAATGGTAGATTTGTTCTTGTACTTTACAGGCATGCTCATAGAACGGTGTCATGCCTTGCTTTTGATTTTGAGCAACCTTGACTTGCTCCATCGAAGATTCCTTTTCATTCATTAATGCATAAACCTAGGACTGTAAAATTTCCTTCTCAATCATTATTTCATTTACATGTGCTTGCAAAGATTCATTTTCGTTGACCAAGGATTTCACCGACTTATTTGATTTGATTTCATTCTCTTCCAACTCATTAATTCGAGAATAGAAATCATTTCTATCTCCTTCCATGATCATAAGCTACCCATTTAAGGCATCCTTTTTCATTTGAAGATCCAATTCCTGATAATCTAGCAGTGATTTTTCCTTTTAGATTCCACTGTATCTTGTTTTCTTTTTTAATTCAATTCCTTCACCTCTGGCTTTCACCAAGTTATCCTTTAACTTCAACATTTTCACTTTGCTTCGCTCCAGATCATTCATCAACCTATCGACATTGTCAGCATTGTCCTGGCAAGCTGCTATATTCACCGAAGATGTGAACTTGGGATTTTTGTGGGTTCCTTCTACTAAGTTATTTTCTTGGATAGCTACTATATCTAGATGAGTACCCATTTTCAGCCTTTTCTCGGTTGTTCTCAAGATCGTCTTCTTATTTGGATAAAAAACTATAGTATCCAATTTTTCTACAGAATTCTTCTTCGAAGGAATAAAAGGTGTGATCCCGAGCTCAGCGAATGGAATATGTCCTCCTTTAAGCGGGATTCCAGAGTCGTTAGGTGGATCTATGTCCATGTCTTGAAAACTATGATCTTCTTCTTGGATCCCTTTTATCTTCCACATCTTTCTTGAATCTGGCTTCCTCCTCCTTATGTTTCTCTAACTCTGATGCTTCTTGCTCTTCTTTTCTTTGCTTCTCCTGCTCATTTTATTCTTATTTATGCTTTTGTTCTTACTCTTTATTCCATGCTTCTTCTTCTATTTCCTTTTCTTGTTCTTATTTCTTTTGAGCTTCTTCTTCTTTCTGCTTCTTATTTTTGTCTTAATTCTTCTTCTTGCTTTAGTATTGCTTCTTTTGCTGCTACAGCCTCCTCTCTGGCCTTTTGTTGATCTGCTTCTTTAGCAGTGTCTTTAGTTTGACTAGAACCTGCTCCATCTTTTCGGACAAATATTTTGTTTAAATCTGCCATATTATTCTCCCTTCAATATACTTCTTCATCCTTTAGGAAGTGGCCTATGTATTCAAAGTGAATCTTACACGACACGAAATGTTTGGCGGATTTTTGTAGTTTGTCATTTCTGACGAAAATCTTCTCTCCAAAATTAAATGCCTCCAAGTCCTTTATGAAAACCTCTACTCCTGTAACCTTAGTGAATTTATATGCCCCAATTGTGAAGGGGTGCGGAGGGTAAGAAGCCTTCTTATTTTCATTCAGAAAGTGTCCAAATCCATTGACAAAAACTTGTCTTACATCCTCCTTATGCACTACATAATTTGTGGCGTACTTTGGCATCAGAGAAGGATCTTTGGTTCCTCCATACATTCAGATATATGTGCCTTCTGGGGTAAAGTATTAATCCCCATATTCATTGATCATGGTCATTGCATTATCCGACAAAAATTTAGGTTCCTAGTTAAACATTGACCTATATAAAGGAATAATGAACTCCTCACATATGAGCTTGAATATTTGTCATCCCACATTATTTGGTAGGCCACATAGAGAGGGGTTTCAGCTGGGGCCCAAAAGCACCCCAACTTGTGAAACGGGTTCCTTATCAAGATACAGCCAATGAGATAAGAATACATAAAGAATTCATCCCTTTTCTATTAGTATATTTCAATACTCCATCCTTGTCCTACCTAGCATTATTTATTTTTCCTAGTTGTTGATGATATCATTTTCCCCCTAATGGTGTGCAGATGTCATATAGCATCCAAATACCAACTTCCAAGCCCTGCATGTATCATTTTAGGACCACTTCAGTCAGTTCCCTATTTTATAGGAACCTGCTGAGTGTTCCAGTGCAGTCCACCTGAGTTATCTAACTCTTGTGGGGGGTTAGTGTTGGTTGTGGAGCCAGATATTCCAGTCTCATAGATGATATTGTTTCAGCCGTGTTTGTACCCCATTTTGATATGATATGTAGGTGGAATGTACACTCACCCCAGCGGGGGGGGGGGTGTGGGGGGACATTGCCCCCCCATGGGGCTGTTTTGCCACCTGTTTTGCGGGCCCATGGTTTTCACCAGCTATTTTGCGGGCCCATGGTTTTGGGTATCCCATGGTATTTTCCCATTGTATTTCCCCTATAAAAGAAAGACATTGTAATACGGCTAGGGTAAGATGTATTAGGTTTTATGCATTGTAAAGATCTATGAGATCTGAGAAGAGAGACTGTGAGACAGTGAAGAGGAAGTGCAGCGACTGTGCTGCAGGTTGTATCCCTTCACCTTGCTGGACGGTAATAATAATAAGGACTGGAAAATTCAGTGTGGACATAGCCCAAGTTGGGGTGAACCACGATATATTTGTGTCTCTCTTGTAATGTGTGTGTGATTATATTTGCATTTCTGTTTATTGTTATTTCTTTGTGATCCTGTTTTTCTAACATTTAGAGCTCTGGATGCCATTGATTGTGGCCTCATGCACCCTTTTATGACTGGCATGAACGAAAGACTCACTATTGTGCCCTCCTTAGTTTGTTAACTGATTGTGACTTCAGTTAGATGAGTTTAGGTTTAGTTCAGTTGATTTTGAGTTTTCTAGAGCACTCCAGTGGTGATAATCCCTATGCTAGAACAACTGAGGTTCGAATTCTCCCGCATGATTCGAATTCTATCCATTGTAACATCATTGTTTATTATACTGATTATTGGAACTTGTGACATTATTCTGCTCCTATATGAGTTCTGCTGCATTATTATTCTTCTGCTCTTTTTTACTGCAGTTTTCACTCTTCTTCAAATTTTCTGCTCATTCTCTCTTCGTGAGGTATCCTCGGCTCTTTAGATCTGCCGTGACATAGAATTTCACATGGTATCAGATCCATTTGAGTGAATATGTTGAGAAGTTGCTTTCGGTAGTGCACTAGAAGCATCTGGATTTCCACAACAAATCATGGTGCCATTGCATTGAATTCATTGGAGAAATCCAATGAGGTCCAGCCAGGTGTGAAGGATCTGGATAAAAGTGCCTACTGTCCTAAAGTAGTGCTCAGTATTAGTTTACCTCCATTATTGATATTTTTTTGTAGTTTATTCAAGTTTTTGAGTGCAGCAATAGTTGCAGTAGTTACAACAGTTTTCTGCCAGTTGCAGCAGTTTTCTGCAGTTGCAACAATTTTTCTACAATAGCAGCAATTTCACCTTGTATTCGCTCTAGCAGTTGTAATGGAAAATTCGAACTCTCCTCTCTCTCCCAAGATCCTGACACCCTTCAATTATCTTGATTGGAGGGATGATATGCAGATGGTCAACAAATCACTGTACAGGGTGACAATGGGAAACAATCCTGAACCACATTCAGCTATGGAGAAAACCAAGTATATGAATAAATTGGATGAAGCATTTGGTTTCATGTACTATTCATATTTCCATAGATCTACTCTTCCACATCGAAGGATTGAAGAATCCAAGAGATTTATGGTTGAAGTTAGAGACCCTCTTCCACAAACAAGATGAGCTAAGAGGCCATATTCTGGAAAATGAGTTGATTGCTCTACAACCGAGTAGTTTCGAGACCATTTCACAATTATTTTCAAAATTCAAATATCTGGTTATGCAATGCAAGTAGTGTGGCATTGAGAAGAAGGATGAGCAACTGGTGCTATCCATTCTAAGCAAGATAGGTCCTTAGTTCTCTATCTTTGTCTCTACCTTCCATTATCGGCGAATGTCAATCCCTGGTTGGAATATTCCCTCCTTAGATGTTTTCACTAAATCTCTCATCCAAGAACAAGATAAGTTGATCCAAATGGGCGCCTTGAAGGCCTCCAAAGATCAAGCTCTTATGGATGGAGAATTAAAAAGTGTGAATGGGAAGGGGAAGCACAAGGGAAAGGATAAGAGGCCATATGAACCCAAGCTGAATGCCAAGTCAATTCCATCAGAAGGATCCTCCAGCTCTAAGAAGGACAAACATAAGGTATTTGAGAAATCCAAGTTTTCCTATTGCAAGAAAGGAAACCACCCAAAGAGATCTTGCATGCAGAAGAATATAGATCAGTTGACCAAGATTCTTGAACAACACAACATTCCCTCCCAAAAGGTGCAAGAGAGACTGATTCTGGAAGTGAGTCCAATGGTCATGAGAGCTGCCATGCCTTGAAGGTTGGATTTTCAAAATCAAAAGCCCTCCTCATATATTTAGGAGACACCAACCACATAGTTTCCTCCAGAGAATCATTTTCTTCTTTAGATCCCAAAGATGATCTGATTATTCACATGGGAGACAACTCTCATATCTCTGCTGAAGGGAAGGGAACAATACATATGGACCATGGAAATTTCAAGAATGTTCTATTTGTGCTTTCTTTGTCGGCAAATTTGTTGTCTATATATCAGATGACTCACACAAGTTCATCGAAGAAAGTGGTATTTGGTGCTGACACAGCTGAGATTGCAGAGATATCCACTGGGAAGATTATAGTGAAAGGGTTTGCAAACCATGCCTCCAAGGCATATGAATTCTCACATTTTTTTCCATACTCTCTTCCTACCCCATCGGAATCTGATGAAGATCAGAGTGATACCTCTTCTAATGAAGATGAGGATCAAGATCTTGATGCTGAGAATAAAGTTAAAGGAGATCCATATTCAGATCTAGATCCAACACATTCTCCCAATCTATGGCTGAGGACAATATGGGATCACAAAGTCCTTGTAGATGTTGGGAACATAGTTGGGGATCCATCTGACCATAGAACCAAAATATCTCAGTATCATGCAAAACTTGCACTATGTCATGCAGATCCACTTCTCTTAGAGAGGTGTTGCATGATGGTGGGGTTTGATCCATAGTCTCTTGGAGAGAATTTCCATGGGGGATTTACAACCAGGAAACAATATCGGTTGTCTGACAAAAGGTACTCAAAGTGTAACATCCCATAATTTCATAAAAATTTAAAATTTTTGATAACAACATTAATTATGATATTTATAATTGCGGAAATAATAATTATTGATTATGACAGCAGTAAATGAAAAGTTGTTAGCACTAAACATACTTTAATTCTGTTTAGCAGACCGTGACAGATTTAATAAAATAATTAATGAACATGATTATGATGACAAATGAATTAACAGATTGGAAATATGATGCGACACTTTTTCTTTTGCAAAGACACTGACAGTTGACTTTTGATGCATAAGGGTTTCCTACGAGGTACCCTGGAGCTTACTTAGCTAAAATGCTATAGCAAATTGAATGTTCTAATGTGCAGACGACAGGTAAGAGCAAAGTACGTGTATAGTTCAGTTTCAACGTTGTAATTAAATAAAATGTTAGAAATTCTGTTGCGACTCACCAAGTACGCAGGTATGAATTGCATTGCTATAAATACTATTTTCAAAAGCTGTCTTACTACTCGACAATGTTTAAAACATATTGATCTATGACGTCTTCAAGCTGATAGGTTTGTCGCTATAATATCCATCGTTATAGTAGCTGGCTTGTTGTCGTCTTGAGATAATTAATTACCTTCATCTTTCTAATGTAATTGATATATTGCAATTGTTAATGTTTGTAGTGAGAGGATATGGTAAGCACACATAACATTTAGTTAAATTTTATGTTAATCTTTTACCAATGGATTCATTGAAATGTCTACCATATAGACTATCTATAGTTGCGATAATAGAATTTATATGAATGCCAACAATGTCACCAAGTTAGTGTTATAATCTCTTATCTTTGGACTACACCAATTATAATTCTATAATGTTGAACTATACGTGATACTTTTGAGCTTTTAAGGCTTATGTGAAGTATCGTTTAAAGCATGAGTTTCCTACGAATTAAAATCTATGTCAACCTTGTGACTATAGCTATCCTAGCAAATATTATATAAACCAATAATTAATAATTAAAAACTACAAGGCTTACCTTTGGAAATATATAAACTTCTATGTAATAACATAAATCTAAATGCGACCTAGACTTTGAAACTTTGTGGACCAATATATCATCGTTGGTCAACACAACATGTTAATATGTGTTGTGTAACATGGCTTAGAACCATACGAACCTTGAAATCGAATTAACGTAACATATCATGTTATTTTGTTATGTATCCAAATTGAAATTATAGCGTTGGAAAGAGAGGACTGACAAGCATTAAATTTTGATGGACAGTTTGGAGGTTTACGTGTGATATGAATCGTCGTGAGTGATTGTGTTACAAGTATGTAATGATAGCCATCCATCGTGTGCTATATGATGAGGAACTTCAAGCTCCATGTGAATGTAAATAAGGCAAATGGTGAACGTGGACACTGCCATGTAACACTCCTCATTGATAGTCCTCTGAGCTGGCTGTATGATTATCCACCTTGTACACGGGTTGGTAAGGTCGTGCTACGACAATGAATGAGAAATTAAGTGATGGTTGTTTGCTCCAATGCAAAGAGTGTTGGAATGATTTCGATCGTTGATCAACTTTGATTATGATCGTTGGATCCAACCCTAACATTGTGTTGGGTGTTGGGTTGATAGAAGTTATTGTGTTCTATGTTTTTGTTATTATTTTGAACTGTTAGGGCCGACAGGCCGCTAGTTTGTAGAGCTAGATGACGATGTTTTTAAAGGGTTCGACCTCATGACCTGTAGGTCAGGGTTTTAAGTTGCAGGTTCTCTGTCTCTGTATTGGCGTCATTTTAACAGATTGGGTATCTGGTTTGTAGTGTCAGTGGTTGATAGTTTTTGGAACTTTTCGTTTTAGTTTGAGTGAAAGATACACCCAAGTGTAAATGGAAAGAGGGTTTCCTGTCTCGTCTACAGCATGGAATCATCGTTTAACTGGTGAAAGTGGAAAGCTTTGGTCGCTTACCAAAAAAAGGGTAAACATTCTTATAGAGAATCACGATTTTCTATGTTGCATTTTGTTTTTCAGTTTGAAAAGTTCCAGTTGTCTAAAATCCAAACGATTGTCTTGTCAGTTGCAGGTTGTGAAGAAAATATTTGAGCAAGGGTTTGGAAAGAAAGGCGTGTTTCCAAACTGGTAAGCTTTGGGTCTTCCAAAACCCTCATAGGTGCTCTCCGTCTGTGTGTTGAAGTGGTTTCAAGGGATGAGTAACAGGTCCTTGCCATGACTCATCGTGGTTGTTATTTGAAGAACTTCGAAGCACATTTTATTCAGATGTTGTCTGTTTAGCTGTGATTTTGTTTATGTGATACTTGGTTTTATACCTTGATACTTATCTTCGTCGAACTGGGAAATGTAAAACTCGCCAATGCCGAGGGTTTAAGGACTCGTTTCAATTGTTGAACTTGGGAATAAACCCTGCATGATTTTGTTTTGTAAATCATGTTGTAATTTTGTTTTCTGAGAACATCGAGTTCATTTTCTTGAGAATGGAACTTGTACTGGTTAAAACCATTGAGCCACGACCCATTTTGTTTAAGTTATAAGAAACGATGAAAGGAGTCGATGCTCGTTTACAGTGAATACGATGCTCTCTTCTTGGCAATGAAAAAGTATGCTATTTAATTCTGTGTAAAAATCGTCTATGTTATATAACTTAATGCTGTAGGTTGACATCGTGATTTTCGATCTATAGTAGGGTTTGTGAAACTTGTCTTAGATGATAGCTTTGTAATATGTGTTGTTTGGAAAGGTGTTCAAATTGTTGTAATGGAAACGAACGGGCCATACCCTAGTTCACGTTTTGTTTGAATATAAATTAAATGTTTGAAAATGAATTTTCAAAGAACTTTGGTTCGACCCAAAGCCTGTGTAGATTGAGTTTGAAAAATGATAATAATGGGAGTCGAAATCTAACTAGGTTTTGATATGAGTCTCAGTTTGGAAAAATCGACATTTTCAGTTTAGAAAATCTATTGAATACAATGACTGATGGAAATAAAATGTTTATAATATTTTCATTATCTATTTGAACTATAAAATTATAGGCAATGGTTATAGTAAGAATGAAAACATTGTATGTATGTGCAATGTGAAAGACTATGTGATGACTGTTATGTCCAACCTTGATATAATGAACACATATTTATTTATTTGTAGCTATGAAATTATATTGCAACATAATATGATAAATAGAAATATGCATTCTATCTATTTCCTATATACCTAGTAATGATAAGATTAATGCAATGTAATTGTACAAGAAATAATCGATATATGGAAAATTGGATTCTATTTATTTCTATGAACATAGTAATGATAAAGGAAATACAGGGTTACTTTATAGGAGTTATACAATGTTTGTTTTTCATAAAACTAAGGAAACATTCTATAATATACAATAGATATTATACAGAACTTTCTACTATTATCACTATAAAGCAGAAATTGATAAACATATAAATTACTATATCTATCTATCGAATCAAATGGAAATTTGCCTATCTTCTCATCTATTCTTAATTTGCATATCTATACTAGAGTACGATGCACAAAACAGCATGTGGAAAAATATAGATACTGGTTTATCAATTTAAATCATCATTAAACTTAAACATTCAGACTTTCAAAATAAAATCAGAATATATTTCATCTTCGAAACAGAGATTAATAAATGAATTAAAATAGGAGATAGTGAAACCTGGAATAATTCTGTAGGGCAACAAACAACCCAAGAAGACTGTTCTACCCAACCAATTCCTGAAGACAGTCAAGAACTTGCCTTAGGACCCCCGAGCCTGTTCACTGAACCACCAGGAGGAAGAAACTTAGGAATTTAGGATCTCTTCTTGCAGTAGCAACTAACTTCTGAATCTTCAATAGATAGCAGTCCAAAGGACCTACTCCAACACCTCTGGTTCTCCTTAACAAATAATTTGTAGGCTTATGCTTTGCAATCACCACTAGACTCCCTATTCGAATCTCTCAGTGATCACCTGATGCACATGAGGAAATATTCCTGCAGAAATATTGTGTAAGAGCTGCCTGCCCAATTCAAATTTGCCTTAAGTAGGCTACCTAGGCCCTTTTAGATGTTACTAGGTCATTAAATGAGCTTCCTGCTCACTCCCTCCACCTAGGGGATAATGCCACATTTTTAGGGGTAGTTGTCCCATAACCAACAGCTAGTGGTGTGATGCAATTGCTGCCATCTGTCCCATACCTTCCAACAACTTCCATTCCTCCTAGTGGGTCAATGAACACTCATTTAACAGTCCCCTTGGGTGTTTGTCTCCTAATTAATTTATTGAAATAATAATATTCAGTAATTACATTAATCCTTGATCAAAATTGATCATAATTACAAAACTTTGTAATTAAATTTAACATAAATTATTTTGCAAATAAAATAATAATTTTCAGAAATTTGGGTAGGTGACATACACCCCCCCTTAAGTCTCAACATCGTTCTCGATGTTGGTTAATCACTCCTTGAGTGTTCCTGAAACAAAGTTGGGTATGCTGCCTGCATACTACTCTCCAACTCCCAGGTTTCCTCCTCTAGGCTAAGGTGCTTCCATTGCACCTTCACTTGTCCAATGCTGCGATTCCGGAGAATAGTTTCCCTCCTTTCAAGGATACAGTCTGGTTCCTCCGAAAAATCTCCGTCTTGTCCCACCTTCAATCTCTACCATGGAGATTTGATGATCTGCTTGCCTGTTGTCAAGTGTCGCATTGATTCTGGGCATTTCCCTCGCCACATCTTCAATCGTAGGTTCAGCCTGTATAGAGTTGATGTTGTTTACTTTCCGCTTCCTCAAGGGACATTCTGATGCGTAATGGGGGCCTTGACATTCAAAACATTTGATAGGTTCCTTTGGCTCACTGGTTCTGGTATTATTAGGTGCATTTCTGGGTGCTGTAGAATTCTGCTATGAATTGTTTCTGGAGTTGTTCCCTTGATAATTTCAATTCTGAAAATTTCTCTTTTGAAACCCGGAATTTCTGCTGAACCTGAAATTTTTCCGTTTCTACTCAAAGTTGCTGGGCTTATGACTCTTCCAGTTTGGCATTCCTTCTCTTTTCCTATTTGTGTCATAACAGAAAATTGCCTTTCTCACTGCCTCTTCCAAGGTCTTAGGACTGTCGTACTCGATTCTGTCCTTAATATTGAAAGGTAAACAACTCAAGCACCTTTGAATTTTCGGTTTCTCTTCTATGAGGTATGGTACATATCTTAGTAAGTTCAGAAACTTATTGTTCATTTCCTTCATGTTCATACCTCCTAGCTTCAAATCGTAGAACTCTTTGGATTTTTCTTCATAGTACTGTTCAGACAAGTACTTCTTTTCAAAGTATCGTTTAAAGGTACTCTAGCTTACATCTTTATCTTTGATGCCCTTTACTCTTTTGATGTCTTGCCACCAAATGTCTGCTTTTTCGGTCAAGTTATATATAGCCATTTTTGCCTTCAAAGACTCTGAATAGTTATAAATCTGGAAGTATTTCTTCATACCGGATAGCCAAGCTTTAGTTGTCTCGCCCTTCTCAGTTTCTCCATTGAAAGTTGGAGGTCTAATCTTTTTGAACTCCCCAGAAATATGCTCATATTCCTTATGATTTTTCCTTCTGGGTTTCAAATCTCCTTCACCACTATCACTAGTGTAGTTACGTTTCTTTCTGCGTGTTTCAATAGCATCTTCTGATGAGGTTTAACTGTTGTTCACATTACTGGTTTTCATTCTCTTGTTTTTATCAACATGATGCAAATCCTCAACTTTGGAAATATCTTCATTATCCTTCTCTTGCTCCTTAGTTGGGCACTGTTCAAACAACACTTGGTTTAATTGTTCCTGTGCTTGCTAAATCCTTTCATTGTCTTGTTTCATGGATCTAATTTTTGCTTTTAATTCATGAAAATCATGTAACAGTTCTATCGAACTGTTATTTATTTCACCGTGACCTTCTGCTACAGAGTGCTATCCCGAGCTGTGACTGTTTGGCTGAAATCTGTCGTCTAATTGTTCAGTTGAGTTCTCCATACCTGTAATTGAAAAGAATTTCTGTATAACATAATAATTAAAATTCACATTAGTAATATTTTCTGTTGTATAAAATTTTTCTGCTGCGTGTTTTTGGACCTCTCTCAGGCCTAGAGTTCAAATCTGAGCTCTGATACCACATGTAACATCCCATAATTTCATAAAAACTTAAAATTTTTGATAAAAACATTAATTATGATATTTATAATTGCGGAAGTAATAATTATTGATTATGATAGCAGTAAATGAAAAGTTGTTAGCACTAAACATACTTTAATTCTGTTTAGCAGCAAAATGACCGTGACAGATTTAATAAAATAATTAATGAACATGATTATGATGACAAATAAATTAACAGATTGGAAATATGATGCGACACTTTTTCTTTTGCAAAGACACTGACAGTTGACTTTTGATGCATAAGGGTGTCCTACGAGGTACCCTGGAGCTTACTTAGCTAAAATGCTAAAGCAAATTGAATGTTCTAATGTGCAGACGACAGGTAAGAGAAAAGTACATGTATAGTTAAGTTTCAACGTCGTAATTAAATAAAATGTTAGAAATTCTGTTGCGACTCACCAAGTACGCAGGTATGAATTGCATTGCTATAAATACTATTTTCAAAATCTATCTTACTACTCGACAATGTTTAAAACATAGTGATCTATGACGTCTTCAAGCTGATAGGTTTGTCGATGTAATCTCCATCGTTATAGTAGCTGGCTTGTTGTCGTCTTGAGATAATTAATTACCTTCATCTTTCTAATGTAATTGATATATTGCAATTGTTAATGTTTGTAGTGAGAGGATATGGTAAGCACACATAACATTTAGTTAACTTTTATGTTAATCTTTTACCATAATGTTAATCTTTTATGTTAATTACCTTCATTTAGTGAGAGGATATGGTAAGCACACATAACATTTCGTTAACTTTTATGTTAATCTTTTACAATTGGATTCATTGAAATTTCTACCATATAGACTATCTATAGTTGTGATAATAGAATTTATATGAATGCCAACAATGTCACCAAGTTAGTGTTATAATCTCTTATGTATGGACTACACCAATTATAATTCTATAATGTTGAACTATATGTGATACTTATAAGATTTTAAGGCTCATGTGAAGTATCGTTTAAAGTATGAGTTTCGTATGAATTAAAATCTATGTCAACCTTGTGACTATAGCTATCCTAGCAACTTTTATATAAACCAATAATTAATAATTAAAAACTACAAGGCTTACCTTTGGAAATATATAAACTTCTATGTAATAACATAAATCTAAATGCGACCTAGACTTTGAAACTTTGCGGACCAATATATCATCGTTGGTCAAAACAACATGTTAATATGTGTTGTGTAACATGGCTTAGAACCATACGAACCTTGAAATCGAATTAACGTAACATATCATGTTATTTTTTTATGTATCCAAATTGAAATTATAGTGTTGGAAAGAGAGCACTGACAAGCATTAAATTTTGATGGACAGGTTGGAGGTTTGCGTGTGATACAAATTGTCGTGAGTGATTGTGTTACAGGTCTGTAATAATGGCCATCCATCGTGTGCTATATGATGAGGAACTTCAAGCTCCACGTGAATGTAACTAAGGCAAATGGTGAACGTGGATGCTGCCATGTAACACTCCTCGTTGATAGTCCTCCGAGCTGGCTATATGATTATCCACCGTGTACACGGGTTGGTAAGGTCGTGCTACGACAATGAATGAGAAATTAAGTGATGGTTTTTCACTCCAATGCAAAGAGTGTTGGCATGATTTCGATCGTTGATCAACTTTGATTATGATAGTTGGATCCAACCCTAACATTGCGTCAGGTGTCGGGTTGATAGAAGTTATTTTGTTCTATGTTTTTGTTATTGTTTCGAACTGTTAGGGCCAACAGGACACTGGTTTGTAGAGCTATATGACAATGTTTTTAAAGGGTTCGACCTCATGACCTGTAGGTCTGGGTTTTAAGTTGCAGGTTCTCTGTCTTTGTAATGGCGTCGTTTTAACAGATTGGGTATCTGGTTTGTAGTGTCAGTGGTTGATAGTTTTTGGAACTTTTCGTTTTAGTTTGAGTGAAAGATACACCCAGGTGTAAATGGATGGAGGGTTTCCTGTCTCGTCTATAGCATAGAATCATCGTTTAACTGGTGAAAGTGGAAAGCTTTGGTCTCTTACAAAAAAAAAGGTAAACATTCTTATAGAGAATCGCGATTTTCTATTCAGTTTGAAAAGTTTCAGTTGTCTAAAATCCAAACGATTGTCTTGTCAGTTGCAGGTTGTGAAGAAAATGTTTGAGCAAGGGTTTGGAAAGAAAGGCATGCTTCCAAACTGGTAAGCTTTGGGTCTTCCAAAACCCTCTTAGGTGCTCTCCGTCTGTGTGTTGAAGTGGTTTCAAGGGATGAGTAACAGGTCCTTGCCATGACTCATCGTGGTTGTTATTTGAAGAACTTCGAAGCACATTTTATTCAAATGTTGTCTGTTTAGTGTTGTGATTTTGTTTATGTGATACTTGGTTTTATACCTTGATACTTATCTTCGTCGAACTGGGAAATGTAAAACTCGCCAATGCCGAGGGTTTAAGGACTCGTTTCAATGGTTGAACTTGGGAATAAACCCTGCATGATTTTGTTTTGTAAATCATGTTGTAATTTTGTTTTCTCAGAACATCGAGTTCGTTTTCTTGAGAATGGAACTTGTACTGGTTAAAACCATTGAGCCACGACCTGTTTTGTTTAAGTTATAAGAAACGATGAAAGGAGCTGAGGCTCGTTTACAGTGAATACGATGCTCTCTTCTCGGCAATGAAAAAGTATGCTATTTAATTCTGTGTAAAAATCATCTATGTTATATAACTTAATGTTGTAGGTTGACATCATGATTTTCGATCTATACTAGGGTTTGTGAAACTTGTCTTAGATGATAGCTCTGTAATATGTGTTGTTTGGAAAGGTGTTCAAATCGTTCTAATGGAAACGAACGGGCCATATCCTAGTTCGTGTTTTGTTTGAATGGAAATTAACTGTTTGAAAATGAATTTTCAAAGAAATTTGGTTCGACCCAAAGCCTGTGTAGATTGAGTTTGCAAAATGATAATAACGGGAGTCGAAATCTAACTAGGTTTTGATATGAGTCTCAGTTTGGAAAAATCGACATTTTCAGTTTAGAAAATCTATTGAATACAATGTTTATAATATTTTCATTATCTGTTTGAACTATAAAATTATAGGCAATGGTTATAGTAAGAATGAAAACAGTGTATGTATGTGCAATGTGAAAGACTATGTGATGATTGTTATGTACAGCCTTGATATAATGAACACATATTTATTTATTTGCAGCTATGAAAATATATTGCAGCATAATATGATAAATAGAAATATGCATTCTATCTATTTCCTATATACCTAATAATGATAAGAATAATGCAATGCAATTATACAGGGAATAATCGATATATGGAAAATTGGATTCTATTTATTTCTATGAACATAGTAATGATAAAGGAAATACAAGGTTACTATACAGAAGTTATACAATGTTTGTTTTTCATAAAACTAAGGAAACATTCCATAATATACAATAGATATTATACAAAACTTTCTACTATTATCACTATAAACCAGAAATTGATAAACATATAAATTACTGTATCTATCTATCGAATCAAATGGCAATTTGCCTATCTTCTCATCTATTCTTAATTTGCATATCTATACTAGAGTACGATGCACAAAGCAGCATGTGAAAAAATATAGATACTGGTTTATCAATTTAAATCATCATTAAACTTAAACATTCAGACTTTCAAAATAAAATCAGAATACATTTCTTCTTCGAAATAAAGATTAATAAATGAATTAAAATAGGAGATAGTGAAACCTGGAATAATTCTGTAGGGCAACAAACATCCCAAGAAGACTGTTCCACCCAACCAATTCCTGAAGATAGTCAAGAAATTTCCTTAGGACCCCCGAGTCTGTTCACTGAATCACCAGGAGGAAGAAACTTAGGAATTTGGGATCTCTTCTTGCAGTAGCAACTAACTTCTGAATCTTCAATAGATAGCAGTCCAAAGGACCTACTCCAACACCTCTGGTTCTCCTTAACAAATAATTTGCAGACTTATGCTTTGCAATCACCACTAGCCTCCCTATTCGAATCTCTCAGTGATCACCCAATGCACATGAGGAAATATTCCTGCAGAAATATTGTGTAAGAGTTGCCTTCCCAATTAGAATTTGCCTTAAGTAGGATGCCAAGGCCCTTTTAGATGTTACTGGGTCATTAAATGAGCTGCCTGCTCACTCCCTACACCTGGGGGATAATGCCACATTTTTAGGGGTAGTTGTCGCATAACCAACAACTAGTGGTGGGATGCAATTGCTGCCATCTGTCCCATACCTTCCAACAGCTTCCATTCCTTCTAGTGGGTCAGTGAACACTCATTTAACAGTCACCTTGGGTGTTTGTCTCCTAATTAATTTATTTAAATAATAATAATCAGTAATTACATTCATCCTTGATCATAATTGATCATAATTACAAAACTTTGTAATTAAATTTAACATAAAGTATTTTGCAAATAAAATAATAATTTTCAGAAATTTGGGTAGGTGACACAAAGGTTCATGATTTGGACCACAATCAGCCATTCGCTCCAGTAGCAAGAATGGTTCCTAAAAGACTTGTTTTGGAAAATACAACTTCTACACAGTGGGAGGCACATCAGAGGAGCAGATCCATATCTAGCACCTGCTTTTCTATCCTACAAGGGAGCAACTTGCGAATAGTTTTGCAAAGGCTTTCACAGAGGAAATTTTTTTCCTTCTTTGCTTAGCATGTAGGTTCTTTGAGTTCCCTACTACTATTCTTTTTGAGGGGGGATATTTTTCCCATGAGGTTTTTCCCCATTTCCTTGGTTCATGGACAATTCTTTATTTTTGATCATTTATTTGATTGTATGGGTGACCTTTGGTCTTAGTAACCAAGGCCCATGATTCAAAGTATGGATTAAGGGGGGGTTTGGGATATTTCAATACTCCATCCTTGTCCTACCTAGCATTATTTATTTTTCCTAGTTTGTTATGATGTCATTTTCCCCCCAGTGGTGTGCAGATGTCATCCAGGATCCATATACCACCTCTTGATCCCTGCGTGCATCATTTTAGGACCACTTCAGTCAGTTCCCTATTTTATAGGAACCTACTGAGTGTTCCAGTGCAATCCACCTGAGTTATCTGACTCTTGTGGGGGGTTAGAGATCCGGATGCCACTGATTGTGGCCTCATGCACCCTTTTCTAACTGACATGCATGACATACTCACTATTGCGCCCTCCTTAGTCAGTTAACTGATTGTGACTTTTGTTAGCTGAGTTTAGGTTCAATTCAGTTGACTTTGAGTCTTCCGGAGCACTCTAGTGGTGATAATCCCTATGCTAGACCAACTGAGGTTCGAAGTCTCCTGCATGATTCAAATTGTCTCCATTGTAACATCATTTTTTATTATATTGATTATTGGAACATGTGAAATTATTTTGCTCGGATCTGAGTTTTGTTGCATTATTATTCGTCTTCTCTTTTTTACTGCAGTTTTCACTCTTCTTCAAATTTTATGCTCATTCTTTCTTTGTGAGGTATCCTCAGCTCTTTAGATCTGTTGTGACATAGAATTTCACACCTCCTTGGGATGTTTCTACCTTTGATGCCATACTTTCCGGAATAATGTCTACCCAATTGAAGATAGTACCATGGGAGGTGACGTGATACATAAGAGGCACTCAGCTAAGTTTGTAGATATTGGTGTTTTCCCTTCCAAATATTCTACTTAACATGATTGCTATAAGTCTGAAAGGTGTTTTCAGATTCTGTGCATCGTGTTCTCTGCTGGACCTCTGCCTTAATTGTTTTCTGGGAATCAACATCTTCTTAGCATATTTAGAATGGTCTATGTTGACCCCTTTTTTCTAGTCTTATGTCATCATGATTTTTGGAGGTGGCAACTTATAGGATGTACCAATGTGAGTTGGCTGAAATGGCGCGAATCCTTCTCCATTTTCCCCAGCTACGATTCTTGAGCTAACATCTACATGGGTTAAAATCAACCCAATTACTTTTGAACATGGCAATAGCTCTAAATGACTGGAGGCCTTATGAAGACCCGATTTCTTAATGTTTCGGTATATCATCATCTCTTCAATAGAGTCCTCTGGTACGTTTTGGTCTCGGATCAGGTGGTATAATTCTCCCCATTTATATTCAGCAACTACTCCTCTTGCAACCTTGGTGTCCTCATATTGGGTCTCCATCATAGTTTCTAGGACAATTTCAATATTAGAATCAGATTCCACGACCTTAGCTTTGCGCTTAGAATCTCTCCTTTGCATTTCTGAATCCTAGGATGAAAACCAAGTTTAACAATCCAATATTAAGGCAACAAATTAAAGCAAGAATGATAATGGAAATATAATCCTCTAATCAAACTAATCCAAATGATGAATGGTAGCTATGTAACCCATCAATTTTCATTATTTCAAGAAAAGAAACATAAACGAGTTAGATGCATACTTCCATCATATCAAGATTTGAGTCCTAGTTTTTGTCTTTAGGAACATGAAAACACACTGTAAGTTGTATTCCTCCATTCTACCTATTATAGCTGATAATAGCATTAGTAATAGGGATCCTAGTTCAAAATTGATAGTCCATATGCAATACACGATGCATCAATGGGTTACATGCGAAGCATTCTTCATCGTACAATGCGTCCTTAGCAAAACAAAAAAGAATTTTAATCAAAATTCACAGCTTTGACTTTTAGGGTTTCACATAAAACCTTTTCACTTAACAATTTAGCAAGAGATACGTTAAGTTTAAAATCTGTTAATGGCTGCTGTAACGATACGGCTAAGATTTTAATCAAACCAACCCTGCATAATGAACTTCCTTCCTCGTCCACTCATGACAATGCAACAACATTAGAAACGAAAATGGTTCGAGGCGGTCTTCTTCAAACAAAGCACTAAACCCTACTACTTATGGATTTTACCAACAAGAAAAGCTTTAAGTATAATCAAGGTCTATCCACCATCAGGCAAATCAATCAATCTTTCGATCGCGTTCTCTTCAATTAATTAATCAAGATATAGAAAAAGGTTTGGACAACTAACTCGAAGTTCTTATCTCGCCTATTTATCAATGCTCACTATTCATTATTGGGCTCAAACGTAAATATAGAAGTAGTGACGCCCATAGATACATAAATGCATCGAAAACAAAAACAAAAAACCAATCTTCTGGCTATTCGAAAGATTTTATTAGTAACGCGAGCCTTCTTGGAATCCATAGGAAAACTTAAAATCATTGATCTCGCGGTATAAAGAGTCAGGATTACAGTTTGGTGAAGAGATTATCAACACTATGTAACCACGGCCTTCGGGGTTAAGGTGGTCAAAGCCACAAAGGAGAAGGTACTGATGAAAACCTCAATTTGGATAAATGCAATTTCCGTGGGTCTCCCTAAACATCAAGCACAATCTCTTTCAACCCTATCTGCAACCAAGGAAATGTTTCTGGGGCTTCAATCCTATATAAGAAAAATATGGCTTCATACCCTAAGTAGCTCCAGGGTTTCAAAGCGAAAAAAAGGTGCCAAAACAATGTTTAAACCCTACTTTTGTATCATTGAAAGAACACCATTTTATTAAAACACATGTAATAAGGTAAACATACACAAAGACCTATCTGGCGGTGCGCGAGTGGTCTGGGGGATGTGTCCAAACGAATTTTGGGTGATCTGTCGTCCAATGATTGCTCCAACTCGAATGGCGTTACAAAATGTAAAAAAAAACTTTGAAATCCCTATTTATAAACAACAAAACCTAGTAATAAATGTGACTCGGTAATCGTGCGAATGAGGTCCAACAACCAATTTTTTATTATTATCAAAGACCATTTCAGAATGAATTCTCATTTTACGCCGAAACTGTTCGGATTGCAACCTCATTTTGCACCAAAACTGTTTCATATGCGAAATCAATTTGGCGTTGACCTTCAAACAAACCAACCCTCTTCCCTTTTTTTATTATATTAAAGTGCCCTATCGTAGCATCGACGCACACTTTTGTTTTACTTCGAAACATTTCGGGCTATGTTTAGTTTTGTTCCGATTGTATCAGTGCAAAAACCCATTTTGCGCCGATACAAAACTACTCTTTCAATTTCTTCGATCAAAACAACGTATTTCTCTCCGACTATAAAATTCATTTGGAAATTTTGACATAAACAAAAATCCATCCTGATCATATCGATGCACAATCGGATCTTGTTCTGATCGGAATCCACTTTGTTTTCTTTCTTCCGTGTCGGCGGAAAACTGGATTTTTCTCCGATCGGGCCCAAACTCACTTTTTCTTCGACCGTTTCGGCACAAAACTTGATTTTTCTCCGATACAGAAAAGCTCATTTTTCTCCAAAAAATCTAAGTGTAAAAGGGGTTTGTAAAGAAAGATGAAACCAAAAAAACTTAGTTAATAAAAAATTAAAGGAGGGGCCTTACAATTTCAAAAAACATTGGGGATTAGGTTGCAGCTACAACAACGTTTCAGTATCCCACATGAATTTTTCACTGACCATGGTCGACAGTTTCAAAATCATATGATGATCGAATTGGCCACTATGTTGGGGTTTAAACAAGAACATTATTCATCTTTTTAACCCCAAGCTAATGGTCAAGTTGAAGCCGTCAATAATACCTTTAATACCATTCTTCAAAGGACAATGAACATTAGTAGGTCCAATTGGCATGTTATTCTATATCCTACTTTATGGGATTACCAAATGACTGTTAAGACTTCTATGGGTTTCTTCCATTTCCAACTCGTCAATGGAGTGGAAGGAATTCTCCCATTTGAATGTGAAATACCTTTGTTAAAGTTAGTTGTTCAGTTGTTACCCAATACTTCAGCCTTAGAAGAATGCTTAGTTCACCTAGAACATCTTGATGAACAATGTCAGGATGCTACTACAACGAATGAAGTACACAAAAAATGGTTTAAGTGTCATTATGATAAGTCAGTTCATCCAAGAACTTTCTCGGAAGGAGATCTTGTCTTGCTCTATGATTAAGATAAATATCCCCTATGTGCGGGTAATTTTAAATCAATGTGATTTGGTTTGTATATTGTCTCCAACGTCTTGAAAAAATGTGCTTATGAGGTGACCGATAATGAAGGGAATAACTTGGTGGAGCCTACACATTGGCTCTATTTGAAGAAGTGTTATGCATGATTCATGTGCTTTTTATTGCACATAATTTTACAGTTGTATGGGTTATTGTTTTGGCATGACTCTTATGTAGGTTTGTTGTTTGTGTTTTCATATATCAAGTGGGATATTTTTAAGATTCGTGGATGGTGCTAGTTTCCATACTCGAAGCCTTAGCTCAGTTGTGTGCATGATTTAATCTCCCATATGTTAGTTAGTTGTGTTAGGAAGTGCTTGTCTGGGGAAATCTACCAATAATGTGATCGAGTACATTGTTGTAATAGAGCTCCTTGGTGATGCCATTTTGAATGACATCCTATATCTAGAATTTCATCTAGATTTGCAACTAATTGTTTCTCATCTCAACGTTGAGTATAGGGTTCATGATCATGTTCTACTTTGTCATTTTTTTCGCATTTGGATATTTGAACAACAATTTATATATATATCACTTATGATCATATTCCAAGGAACCAAAATGTAATAACCGACGCATATGCTAACTATATCCTAGATTGGAATTTGTATCATTTATAAACACATAAAAACATGTACATAGTATGCATTTCCATAAAAAATGTAAATAAGCACGCTAAACATCATGTCTGTCCATATATATAGATAGATAAAAAAATCTTAAAATATAAAAAAATTATACATAGGAAAAAATATGGATCAAAGCATGTCTAAAACATGCACCATTTGCCTCATAGTCACACAACCGATAAAACTCCTAAGCGTCACCTAAACCCTGACCCTATGGAAGTACATAACTAATGTGTCCTCCTTCTAGAAGTATCGAACCTAGGCTCTTGGTACCCCAACCATTTTCCTTTGCAGTACCTCTAGCATATCCTCGATCTTGGTCTTGGGATCACATTTGTCAAACTTCTCAAGTTGGTCCTGACATTCTCTAATGTCATTGCAACATCAAGAACCTCCCCCTCCCGTAGCCTTCGTCAGAAGCGGGGAAGTCTCGTTGATCGAAATGTTTTTATATCTATCATGGTTGTAGAGATGCATTAGTATCCATGCAAAAACATGTAATTTGTTTTCAAATTATAACAAAACATAAAATGGAAATAAACTTGAAAACAATAAAAATGATACTTACAAATGGTTCCAAGTGTACTCCCAAGGGGGACTACCATATCTGGATCTCGGTTGAATTTGAGCCCAACATAGGGGTAGTTTTTGATCGCGGAGATTTGAAAATCCCAACAAGAAAGGTAGTCATCATCGAATGGGATCGCTATACGCCCACCCCCAATTCGTACCATAAGTCCTATCCATCACTCCATGGCAGGCGTGGAGAGTGCATGCAGATCTATCGATACTCGTGGACTAACTCTCAACACTCTCTTGAAAAATAAATTGCATAGAATGTTGTCAATATTGGAGTTCCTTGTATTCCCCTATCAACATGATGTCAATTGATCTTTCATGAAGCCTAGTAGTGTGGTACTCCAGTAAAAAACAATAGGCTCTAAGCACCTAACTCCGTAAAACGTGTGCATTCATGAGACTTGGTGACCTTCCACTGATCCAATGATCCGCTGAATAGTCACGAGGATAATATTGATCCCCAAGCTCTCTATATCTCGCATTGGGACCTGAGATCCCACCTTTTGATTTCCAAGGATGCATAGCATGTCTATGTACTCCTCTATGGTCATTCCCCCAACACTTTGAGCTTTGAAGCTCAGTAATTCTCCCTGGTGGGAAAGAACGATGAGGAAGTAGATATCATCAACCTCTATCCATATAGGTTGGCCATAAAGGATCAATGCCTTAGCCTATGGATCCCAGTAACTGATCAAGAGCTCAAGTAATCGTGCTTGATCCCGCATTTTGTTCATTTCAAAAAATTTCTTCATTATGCATTGGGTGAGTTCTTAGAGGGCTTCATCGTCTTCCAAGACCAAGTTGTCTATATATTCATGATCTGTTTCCCTCCATTCAATCACCATCCTGCCACAATTTGATAAGTTTTAGTCCTTTTTCTAAAAAATCAAACCCACAGACATTTATGTGAGCTACAACTTTGGTAGTTGCATCCACATGACCCAAGCCACTATAGCCTGCATACATCGTCGATCATAAATAGGGCCTCTCTAAAAAATGTAAAAATGGAACTAAAATTAAATAAAATAGGAACTAAATGAAAGAGAAGGATGAGACCTCTTACTTGGTGTTAACGGTTCGGAAAATGGCCAATCCTATCTCTTGCAATCACCTTCGGAATATGGAGGTAGCTTTCACCCAAAACACACAAAGTTTTCAAGTTTTGTTGTAATATCCCAATTCTGACCCCATTGCATTAAAATGTAAATGATGTAATATTGTTATAAAATCGTGGTGAGGAGCTCAAGGCCAAGGCCCCGCCATCGATTTAGTGATGCATATGGTTTATGTGCTAGCCAGGCACAATGGAATTGCAAATATCATGTAAATATGCATTTTAATGAAATACCCACAAATAGCTATGCAATGCAACAAGAGACAGGGGCATGATTTTACAAGGAATTAGGAGGGAAAACATTCAAACCCTTGAACCAATCAAGTCAAGCCAAGTGTCAATGAAAGAGCCCATAAAACCCTCAACTACCCATGTTGACTTTTGTACCCAATCATTCATTTCTCCCAAGAGTTGGGTGAAGTAGTTAATACCTTGGGGAATGGAGAGGTATGGCTGTCCAAATTTGGGTATGGGAAAGCCACCCTTCATAGAAAATCATGTTGGACTTCTTGGGAAAGAAATGAGCCACGAAATTTCTCCCCAATCAATTACCCATCAACTAGTTTTGCCTCTCTCACGTTTTTGGAGCTACCTGGGCATTTTCCCTCCATGTTTTTATGGTTTTTCATGGTTTTCTAGCTGGGAAGAGGGCATTTTTGTGTTGCAGAGCTGCTGGGAGGAAGAGAGCTCGATTTGGGGATTTCAATGAGGCCATTTTGGCCATTGGAATGCTCATAATTTGTGGGAGAAATCGGTTTTTCTCTCTATGGTCAAAGTCCCCTTCCCACAGCCTGTTTTTGGTGTGCCCACGATTTGGGGAAATCCCATGGCCATCTTGTTTGCAAATACCATTGTTAAAAATGGGTATCCATTCCCAATGATGGTGCTTGTTGTGTATATATAGAGTATGTTGGGGTATAGGGTATGGGTATCCATTGTTTTGGCTTGAGCTTGAGTGCAAGCATCCATAAATGAGATTTAGCTTGATAAACCCAGCTGTGGACTGCCTTGGCTTAGAGGGAATGATTATTTGGTTGTGTATGAGCTTGAATGTCCCCTTTTCCTTGTAGAAATCATTCCCATCTCGGGGGTGGTCTCTGAGTGTTGAAATAATATAGGCTGGGTAGAGACCTATGGTTGGGTGGAACGTTGCAGTGACATAGCTAGTTGCTTGGGGCCATTTCACAATAAAGATAAGTATTTTTCTATCTATGTGTTTTGCCTCTGCAATGCTTTAAATTGATGATTGTTATTGATATGTTGAATGCATATGAAATTTGTGTGGATGAGGTTTATTTCCGTTGTGCATGTTTGCTTAATTTGCATCTACACACATTTGTTTTATTGCTGTGAATTTAATGAAATGGGTTGAGTTTGTGTAAAATCCTAGATTTTGGAATCTCGTTCCCTTCCTTGCATTGGATTGATGGGAGGGGACGTGACATTTGCAAATGAAATGGTAAAATTGAATTTACCCTATTTTTATTTCATTTTTAGCAAACCCACTTTTATATAGTTGATATTTTCACTTTGCAAATGAACTAATTGGGTTAGGCTTGTGTTATGGTTATACTGACGTATTTTCTTTTCAGGGGAAGAAATTCTTTTGCGGCGACAGTATCTTTATCAGGTATAATGTTTCTTAACTGGAATTTAGGGTGGGAAATCCCGCCATTATGCATCTTGCATCTTATCTATGAGTTTTGAGACACCTTAGGGTATTTTTGGGAACTTGCGATTTTTTACCATCCCTTTAAAATTATATGGCGCATTTTTCTCAATAGAGCTTACCTAACATGAGACACGCTAGTTAGCACATTTTTTTCCATTTTGGTTCCCTCGTTGAGTTTTCATCATATGCTTGGTATCCTTTTACTTTTACCCTAAATTTGAGGAAAAACCACATATACCTCTTTCTCATAGATTTATGGCTACCCCTTATAGGGCTCCCACTTTTATGGAGTCTTCTTTAAGCTCTTTTTTTACTCTTTAAATATGAAAATATCATCGAGCGAGATTTTTTTCTTTCATGCTCATTAAACTATTTGAAAGAATGTCCATCCGATATAAGTTTAACCCTTTTCCGGGCCAAATGGACTAGTTACGAAAAATGAATACTCTAGTCAACCTTAGCTAGAAGAGTTCTCCCTCATATTGTTTTATGATTTTTTGAACATAGGAGACTAAATTTACAAAAAGAACAATTCTAGAGTATTCTTTAAGTTGTTCGGACTCTTTAAAATTGAAAACATTGGTGAGCACTAATTGAATCGGGCTTGACAAAAATTCATCGGATGGTACACATTTTTGTGTTTAAGTTATAAATGCATTACATTATTCCCACTTGCACTTTTGAGCTTTATGTTGGATTATAGCTTTCAACTATCTGTTAAGCCCTCATTTCTTATCTCACTATCACTAAGTTATGCAATCATTTTTCCTTTGTAACAACACACCCCTTAGGGGGAAGAAACACACCCCGAGTGTCACTATCCTGCTCATGTTCCTTGCATTTTGCATAAGTAGGTTCCATGTACTTGGAACTAGTTCACTTGTCCTCGAAATTCATTGCTTTCCATGTATCATAGCATTCTTTTATTCCTTTCTAGGATTTAATAATATGAAAAAGACGAAAAAATCAAATATTCCAAAAAGACAGATGTGAAAGGGTCATTTTCTTACTTATGTATGGCAACAAGTTGCATCGCCCTTTGTAATAAACAAAATAATGAAAATATCAAATAAAAATAAACATATAAACATATATATAATAATTAATTAGTAAGTTTTGGAAGGGACACATTCTTTCGAATGGTCATCACAGGTGCCTATTAGGATCATTAACACTCCATCCTTGTCCTACCTAGCATTATTTATTTTTCCTAGTAGTTGATGATGTCATTTTCCCCCTAGTGGTGTGCAGATGTCATCTAGGATCCATCTACCACCTAATGCACCATGCATGCATCATTTTAGGACCACTTAAGTCAGTTAGCTATATTTTAGGAACCTACTCATTGTTCCAGTTCAACCCACCTGAGTTAGCTGACTCTTGTGGGAGTTTTATGCTCCGATTGCCACTGATTGTGGGCTCATGTGCCCTTTTCTTAGTTATTCTCATGAAAAACTCACTAATGCGCCCTCCTTAGTCAGTTAAATGATTGTGTCTTCAGTTAATTGAGTTAGGTTCAGTTGAGTTGAGTTTGGGTCTCCTAGAGCACTCCAGTGGTGACAATTCCTATGCTAGACACACCGAGACTCTAATTCTACCAAGTGATTCGAATTCTCTCCAATGTAACATCATTGTTGAATATACTGATTATTGGATCATGTGACATTATTTTGTTCCTATTTGAGTTCTCATGCATGATTAATTGTCTGCTCTTTTTTACTACAATTTTCATTGTAACTCAATTTCTTTGCTTATTCTTTATCTGTGAGGTGTACTCAGCTCCATGATCTGTTGTGATTTATAATTTCACATGGTATCAAATCTCAGTGAGTGTAGGTTGAGCAACTGATTTCAGTAGTGCACCAGAAGCCTCTGGATTTCCACAGAAAATCCTGGTGCCATTGCATTGAATTCATTGGAGAAATCCTTTGAGGTATATCCAGGTGTGAAGGATCCAGAAAAATGTGCCTATTGTCCTAAATCAGTAATCAGTAGTAGTCTATATCCAAAATTGAGAGTTTTTTCCAGGTTATTGAAATTTTTTTTGAGTGCAACAGTAGCACATTGTATTCGCTCCAGTAGTTCTAATGGAGAATTCGAATGCTCCTCTCTCTCCCAGGATCCTGACACCCTTCAATTACCTTGATTGGAGGGATGATATGAAGATGGTATTGCACAAAAATTCACTATATAGGGTAAAAATGGGAAAGGAGGTTGAACCTTAAGCGGAGGTAAAAATGAGAAGGCCAAGTATCTGAATAGATTGGATGAATCATTTGGTTTTATGTGTATTCATATTTCCATATATATACTCTTCCACCTCGATGGATTGAAGTTGGAGACCCGCTTCGGCAAACAATATGGGATAAGGGGCCATATTCTATAGAATGATTTGATTTCTCTTCAACCTAGCAGTTTCGAGACCATTCGACAATTCTTTTCCAAATTCAAATCTATGGTCATGCAATGCAAGCAGTGTGGCATTAAGAAGAAGGATGAGCAGTTGGTGCTATCCATTATGAGCAATCTAGGTCCTGATTTATCCATCTTTGTTTCTACCTCCCATTCAGGGAGATTGTCAATCCCTAGTTGGAAAATTCCATCTCTATATTTTTTAACTAAATCTCTCATCCAAGAACAAGAAAAATTGATCCAGATGGGTGCCTTGAAGGCCTCCAAAAATCAAGCTCTTGTGGATGGAGAATCAAAAAGTGTGAATGAAAAATGGAATCAAAACGGAAAAGAGAAGAGGCAATATGAACCCAAGAAGAATTCCAAGTCCAGTCCATCGGAAAGAGCCTCTAGCTCCAAGAAAGACAAACAAAAGAAATTTGAGAAATCTAAGTGTACATACTGCAAGAAGGGTAATCATCTTGAGAGTTCTTGTATGAATAAGACCATAGATCAAATGGAAAAACTCCTTGAACAACATAACATTTCCCTCCTTGAAGGCACAAGGAAGACTGATCCAGGTGGAAAGTCAGAAGATCATGAGAGATGCCATGAATTGAAGGCTGTATTCTCACAATAGCAAGCTTTTCTTATTGATTCTAGAGCCTCTAACTACATGGTTTCCTTCAGAGATCCATTTTCTTCATTAGATCTCACTAATGGAACCATCATACACATGGGATATCATTCTCAAATATTTGCTAAAGGGAAGGGTACTATACAACTTGAGCATGGAAATTTCAACAATGTGTTGTGTGTGCCTTCTCTGGAATCTAATCTATTGTTTGTTTATTAGATGACACACACAGGTTCACCAAAGAAAGTAGTATTTGGACCTAACATAGTTGAGTTTGTAGAGATATCATATGGGAAGCTGATAGCCAAAAGAGTTGCAAACCATGCCTCCAAGGCATATGAGTTCTCATGCTTCTTGCCATACTCACATCAAAGTTCTCTCTTGACTCATGCAAATGAGACAAGCAAACTCTATCATGAAATATTTAGACACCTAAAATTCCAATATCTAAAGCAGTTGCACAAGGAAGAGATGGTTGAAGGTTTTTTGAGCATAAAATTCTCTCAAGGAATCTGCAAAGGTTGCTTGGTAGGGAAGAACCCAGAGTGAAAGTATGATGTTGGGAAGGAAAAGAGAGCTTCCTCCATCCTATATCTTATTCACGGTGATGTTTCAAGACCAAGGCCCACTGCTTCAATGGATGGATCTAGATACCTTCTGACCTTCATTGATGACTACTCTAGGTTCTGTTGTATCTACTTTCTCAAACAGCAACCCGAGGTGTTCGAATGCTTCAAAGTTTTCAAATCCTTAGTTGAGAACACTGCTGGAAGTAAGATCAAGGCACTCAGATCAGATAATGGAGGGGAGTACATCAAGAAGGATTTGCAGTAGCTGTGTGCTTTCGAAGGTATTCAAATGCAACATTATGTCCCATACACACCACAACAAAATGGTGTAGCAGAGAGGAAGAATAGGTCATTGAAAGAGATGGTTACCTGCTTGCTTGAAGCAAGAGATCCCTCATCAAATCATTGGGAATAAGTAGTGAACTGTGCCACATACATTCAGAATAGGGTACCCCACAAATCTGTTGATGGGGTCACTCCATTCGAAGCATTGAAGGGACACAAAACTGATGTCTCTCATCTGAGGGTTTTTGGATCCAAGGCATGGGCTAGAATCCCCTCTGAAAAGAGAAAAGCTATTCAAACTCAAAGTAGAGAAAGCATCCTTATTGGATATGCAGAATATGCAATGGCTTACAAGCTGATGGATATTGAAACCAAGAGATGCTTCATTGAAAGAAGTGTTCAATTCAATGAGGATGCATTGCATGATCTGCAACTAGTTGAAGAAGAAGGTATAATTGATCTACCTATTCCATTTGCTCCTAATGATGTTTCTACATGTTATGCACATTCATATTTCGAAGAAGAAGATCATTATGATTCAGATTTAGATATTGAGCATGAATATCTATCATATCCAGATCCACATCCAACACCCACTCCCAATCCAAATCCTAAATGGGATAAAAATATTATTCAGGAAACTGGGGACATTACTGGAGATCCATATGACTACAGAAGAAAAAGATCTCAATACCAATATGCAAACATTGGACTTTTCCATACAGATCCACTTCTCCATGAGAGGTACTTCATGATGGTGGGTTCTGATCCACCGTCTTACAGAGAGGCTTGCCATGATCCGATATGGAAATAAGCCATGGATGAAGAACATGAATCACTGTAGAACAATGAGACATGGGACCTTGTCCCTCTTCCCCTAGGGAGGAAACTAGTTCAGTGCAAATGGATCTACAAAAAAAAGCTTGCATCTAATGGATCTATAACCAAGTACAAGGATCGGTTGGTCGCAAACGGGTACTCACAAGTTCAAGGTTTGGACTACAATGAGACATTCACTCATGTAGCAAGAATGGATTTAGTAATATTTGTTTTGGCCATTGCAACTTCGTATCCATGGGAGGTACATCACATGGATGTAAAGAGTGCCTTCTTGCATGGTGACTTGGAAGAAGAGATATACATGAAACAACCTGAGGGGTACACTGATGATCCTTCCTTGGTATGCAGACTAAGGAGATCATTGTATGGGCTCAAGTAAGCCCCAAGGGCATGGTATGCAAAGATGGATTCCTTCTTACTGTCACTAAAGTTTGAAAGATGGAAATATGATTGAAATACATGCAACATAAGGGAGTATGTCTATTGTTGATTGTCTTGTATGTGGATGAATTGCTCATCAATGGTGGATCTGCTATTGGGTTGAAGCAATTCAACTCTTCCTTGAACAAAACATTCGCTATGACAAATCTAGGACTGTTGAAACAATTCATTGGTATTGAAGTAAATCAAATTGCTTAAGGGATCATGATTTCACAGTCAGGGTATGCATCTGATTTACTGACAAAGTTTCATAGGTATGATTGCAAAGCCACATCCTTTCCCTTCCTATATGGAATTAGATTGGAAGAAAGTGGTTCCACTCCCTTGGTTGGTAGCACTCTCTATAGACAACTGATTGGAAGATTGTTATATTTGACACATTTGAGACCATATCTATCATATGTTGTTGGTGTTGTGGCTAGGTACATGCAGGAGCCACATGAGCTGCATTGGAAGGAAACTAAGAGGATCTTGCACTAAGTGCAAGGTACGAGAGAGTTGGTATACATTATTCTGTTGGTGCTTAACTAGATCTAGTTGGTTTTACTGACTTAGACTAGGACGAAGACAATACCGATAGGAAGTCTACTTCTGGGTATGTATTCATGTTGGGATCAGGACTAATCTACTGGTCAAGCAAGAAGCAAGTAGCACTCTCACTTTCTTCAACAAAGGCAGAGTACAGAGGGGCTGCGAATGTAGCTATCTAGGAAGTTTGGTTGCATGGGATATTGACTGAATTTGGCATTCACACTTCTCCTTCAGTGGACCTTTTTTGTGATAATAAAAGTGCCATCAGGATCTCTAGTGACTCAGTTCAGAAGCAAAGGACCAAACATATTGAGGTTCACATGCACTACATCAGGGAGCTAGTGCACAACAAGACCATCTCATTGCATTATTGTCCTACAGAGGAGATGATTGTAGAAATATTCACTAAGTTTTTCACTCAGAAGATATTTGTTTATCTTAGATCTTTACTTGGTGTAAAAGTTGTTTGAGCTCCCTACTGTCCTATTTTGAGGTGGGGGGTTTCCCATGAGGTTTTCCCCATTTCCTTGGTTCATGGACAATATTTTATTTTCATCATTTATTTGATTATATGTGTGACCTTTAGTCTTAGTAACCAGGGCCCAGGATGCAAAATTTTGGATTAAGGGGGGGTGTTAGGATCATTAATACTCCATCCTTGTCCTACCTAGCATTATTTATTTTTCCTAGTAGTTGATGATGTCATTTCCCCCCTAGTGGTGTGTAGATGTCATATAGGATCCATCTACCACCTAATGTACCCTGCATGCATCATTTTAGGACCACTTAAGTTAGTTCGCTGTATTTTAGGAACCTACTCAGTGTTCCAGTTCAGTCCACCTGAGTGAGCTGACCCTTGTGGGAGGTCTATGCTCTGATTGCCACTGATTGTGGCCTCATTCTCCCTTTTTTGAGTGATTTGCATGCCAAAATCACTAATGCACCCTCCTTAGTCATTTAACTAATTGTGTCTTCAGTTAACTAAGTTTAGGTTCAGTTGAGTTGATTTTGGGTCTCCTAGAGCACTCTACTGGTGACAATTCCTATGCTAGACACACTGAGACTCGAATTCTACCAAGTGATTCGAATTATCTCCATTGTAGCATCATTGTTGGCTATACTGATTATTGGATCATGTGACATTATTATGTTCCTATTTGAGTTCTCATGCATGATTAATTGTCTGCTCTTTTTTACTGCAATTTTCATTGTAACTCAATTTATCTGCTCATTCTTTCTCCATGAGGTATACTCAGCTCCATGATCTGCTATGATTTATAATTTCACAGTTCCTCTAGACTATGTATATATATTCGACACTCTCTTATTGTATATCATCTCTTATTTATTATCATTTATATATTTATTCATGGATTATTTATTCTATTTACATTGGGTATTTACTCAGTAAATAGTAAACGAATTATATTCATTTCAATTGGTATCAGAGCCATTCTTTTCGGCTGACTTGTGGTCAATTTATTTAATTTTTTTCTAGTGTAAAAATATTAATATTCTACATGCTTGTGGCTCCATTCAATTACTAAATATTTGAAGAGAGGAAGGAAGCTCCTCGTGGGAGAGAAGAAAAAAATAAATAAATAAAGAAGATTTTTTTTTTTTTTAACAGAAACAGGGGAATTTATATATATATATATATATATATATATAAAAAGATGTGCACAGCCATTCATTACAAAATTTGAGCCAAGATTCTGCTTCATAGAGAGGGAAAATGCAGAATTTACAGGGGGTTTGGCTCTTTGAATCTCTGTTTCTAATCTTGCTGGAGATTCTATTCTTTTTACTGGGATATACCCTTACAAACTGTTTACATAGAAATATGCAAAAAAACATTCAGAGAGAGAAGTTCATTGAAGACCTGTGGATAAAGCTTTCCAAAATTTCTTAAAGGAGAAATCATCTGTAATTATGCTGCAGAAAAGAAGCAACTTCCAGCATTCCCTGGTTGACGGAAGGCGCATCTTGAACATGGCTGAACTGGGTTTTACTGATGAAGGCTGAGAGGTCTTCTTTAATATTGTCCACCTTCCCCAGAAGATCGATGTTGTTCCTATCAATGTCATCCAGATGAGATTCAACGCAGGAAAGACGAGAATGGATGTACTTAAATTCCATATTATGTTCTTTGTGTTGCTCCATAATAGAACACACAGCCGAATATGTCCTGCTCAAATAGACTTTAACCTCCGAAGTGAGATGGCTAAGAGTGGCAATGGCTTGCCGAATTCCTTCCATATTACCGTGATGCAAACAACTATAGCGAGGGACGTCTTCGAGTTGCCGAGGGTCGAGGTCTGCGACAGAGAGGTTCAGCTGCGTGAGCTCAGGGCCGAGAGGATGAAAATTGGACTGCTCCATGCCTCGTAATGAGGCCTTAAGACTGCCTTGTTGCATTAAGTGCTGAAGCATGAGAGCATTAAAGCCCATGGTGAAGGCACATGGGCGAGGACGTGACAGCTGGGGAGGAGCGCAGGCAAACGAGGCCGAGTGCCCACGGAGGAGAGAGCACTCCCAACTAACCATAAAAATTGATTTTTTGCTCATTTGCTAACTCGTTAAGGGATAAATTTATATTCCATAATTTGATTTTGGAATAATTGGCCTTTTTTCAAATTGGCTCCAGCATTTGCAAGCCTATCAGCCATAGAGTTAAGACTTCTGAGAATGTGGAAATATAGGATGTCGGAGGGAAGAAGTAGGAGCAACACATGGTTTTATCAACCAACACATGGTTTTATGAAACCAACATAGGGTTTTATTTTTCAAACCCATTTAGTTTAACGTGAACCATCTTCTTATTGGAAAAGGAAATACTTTTAATAAGTTGTTACAAAGGATTTATGTGAAATATAAAAAATATTTTTATTAGAGAAGGTTGAAAAAAAATATAATAAAAAATAAAAGAGTAAATTGGAATTTCGTATTCAAAGAAAAAAATATAAAATTTATATCAAGGAAGTTTTGAAGTATAAAAAAAAGAAGGAATATCTCCATTTTCAGTAAACTTCAAAACTGCACCATTGAAAAGCATTGTTTGACTATGAAGGTCGCCATATTTTGGTGTTAAGTGGTATTCCATTCTATAATATTTCACCGTTGATGTTTTTCTTCTCCCCCAAGCTACGAATTTCTTAATATTATGTATAATAGACTCTTTTGCATTCAGGATTCTCTTATACATGGTATAATTTGGATAAGAAGAAGCACAGATACCAACATTTGTGTCATTTATTAGGTTGATCAAGAGTAAAGTTATTCCACTCTGTAGAAACTAATATCCAAGAGTGAGATACTAATAAATTTGGATACAAATATAGACAAAATCGAATGGATTCTCGTGATTAAAAACAAGGAATATTCTCAAGCATTTCAAAAATTTATGCTTTAGTGTGATTTCAAATAAAATGAACAATCAGAGGGAAATATATTACTATTTCTATTGCTCTCATTGAATGCAATAATTATATTAGTGTTGAATTTGCTAATGAGTTAGTGATTCCAGAATCAAATATAGGTCAAAGGTTATACTTTTGGAATACGAAAGAATATGAAATAAGCAATTTACAACTGAACATTGGAGATTATACTTGAGTCTCACAATGGATAGTTAGATCCTTGTGGATCAGTGACGTGTTAGGATATTTTAATACTCCATCCCTGTCCTACTTGCATTATTTACCATTTTCTAGCACTTAGTGATGTTATTTTCCCCCTAGTAGTGTGCAGATTTCATCTAGGACCCATTGGCCACCTAATGCACCCTGCATGCATGATTTTAGGACCACTAGAGGAAATTACCTACATTTTAGCATCCAACTCAGTGTTCTAGTTTAGTCCACCCGAGTTAGCTGACTCTTGTGGGGGGTTTATGCTCCGATTGCCACTTATTTTGGCATCATCCTCCCTTTTCTAAGTGATTTGCATGAAAAAATCATGATTGCACCCTCCTTGGTTAGTTAACTAACAGTAGCTTCAGTTAACTAATATTTGGTTGAGTTTAACTGAGTTTGGGAGCTCTGGAGCACTGATAGAGGTGACAATTCCTATGCTAGACAGTTTGAGACTCAAATTCTCTTAAGTGATACAATTTCTCTCCATTGTAACATCATTGTTGACTATATTGATTCCTCCTTGAGTTCTCATGCTACATTATTTCATTCCTCTCTGAGTTCTCATGCTACATTATTTCATTCCTCTCTGAGTTCTCATGCATGTTCAATTGTCTGCACATTTTTAATGCAATTTTCACTGTAACTCAATTTCTATGCTCATTCTTTCTCTGTGAGGTATACTCAAATCCATGATCTGCTGTGATTTAGAATTTCACATGGTATCATATCTTAGTGAGCGTAGGTTGAGCAGATTCTTTTAGTATTGTACCAGAAGCCTCTGGATTTCCAAAACCAATCATGGTTCCATTGCATTGAATTCATTGGAGAAATCCTTTGAGGTCTAGCTAGGTGTAACAATGGGAAAGGAGGTCAAACCTCAAGCAGTTGTTGAGAAGACCAAGTATCTGAATAGATTGGATGAAGCACTTGGTTTCATGTGTATTCATATTTATGGAGATCTGCTCTTCCACCTCGATGGATTTAAGACTCCAAGAGAGGTTTGTTTGAAGTTGGATACCCTCTCCGGAAAACAAGATGAGCTAAGGACCCATATTCTGGAGAATGAGTTGATTTCTCTTCAACCCAACAGTTTCAAAACCATCCAGCAATTCTTTTCCAAATTCAAATATTTGTTCATGCAATGCAATCATTGTGGCATTAAGAAGAAGGATGAGCAGTTGGTGCTATCCATTATGAGAAAGCTTGGTCCTGAGTTCTCCATCTTTGTTTCTACCTTCAATTTCGGGAGATTTTCAATCCCTGGTTGGAAAATTCCATCTCTAGATACATTCATTGAATCTCTCATCCAAGAACAAGACAAACTGATTTAGATGGGCACTTTGCAAGCCACCAAAAATTAGGCTCTTATGGTTGGGGAATCAAATAGTGCGAATGCAAAATGGAATCAAAAGGGTAAAGAGAAGAAGCAATTTGAGACCAAACAGAATACCAATTCTAATCCATCAGAAGGAGCCTCCAACTCCAAGAAGGATAAGAAAAAGGGATTTGATAAATCCAAGTGTTCTTATTGCAAGAAAGGAAACCATCCAGAGAGTTCATGCATGAAGAAGAAGATAGATCAAATGACCAAAATTCTTGAACAACACAACATTTCCCTCCCAGAAGGTGCAAGAGAGATTGATTCTGGAAGTGAGTCCGGTGGTCATGAGAGATGCCATGCACTGAAGGCTGTATTTTCGCAATCACAAGCCTTCCTCATAGATTCAGGAGCCTCCAACCACATGGTTGCCTCCAAAGAATCATTTTCTTCTCTAGATCTCAATGATAGTCCTAGTATTCACATGGGAGATGATTCTTGGATCTCAGCTAAAGGGACGGGCAAAATACAATTAGAGCATGGAAAGTTAAAAAATGTTCTATTTGTGCCTTCTTTGTCAGCAAATTTGTTGTCTATTTATCAGATGACTCACATAGGTTCACTGAAGAAAGTTGTATTTTTGGTCCTGACACAGTTGAGATTGCAGATATCTCTTCTAGGAAGATTATATAGAAAGGGTTTGCAAACCATGCCGTAAAGGCATATGAATTCTCTCATTTTTTGCCATACTCTCTAACTACTGCATTGGCATTTGATGAAGATCGGAGTGATATCTCTTCTAATGAATATGGCGATCAAGATCTTAATGTTGAGGATAAATTTCAAGCATATCTAGATCCAAATCCAACACTTGATACCAATCCATGTACAAGGCCAATATGGGCTCACAAAGTCCTTGTAGTTGTTGGGAACATAGTTGGGGATCCATTTGACCACAGAACCACCGGATATCAGTATCATGCAAACCTTGCACTATTTCATGAAGATCTACTTCTCTTAGAGAGGTGCTACATGGTAGTGGGGTTTGATCCACAATCCCTTGAAGAGACTTTCCATGGGGGATCTACAACCAAGTACAAATCTCGGTTGGTCGACAAAGGGTACTCAAATGTTCATGATTTGGACTACAATGAGCCATTCACTCCAGTAGCAAGAAGGGTTTCTAGAAGACTTGTTTTGGAAAATACAGCTCCGACACAGTGCGAGGTACATCAGAGGAGCAGATCCAAATCCATATCTAGATCCAGCACCTGCATTTATATCCTACATAGGAGTAGATTGCCTACATTTTTACAAGTATTTCACTTAGGAATTTTTTTCCCTTCTTTGCTTAGTGTGAAGGTTATTTGAGTTCCCTACTGCTGTCCTATTTTTTAGGGCAGGGGGTTCCCATGAGGTTTTCCCCATTACCTTGTTTCATGGACAGTTATTTTGATTGTATGGGTTACCTTTGGTCTTAGTAACCAGGGCCTAAGATACACAAGTTTGGATTAAGGGGGGGTGTTAGGATATTTTAATACTCCATCCTTGTCCCACTTGCATTATTTACCATTTGCTAGCACTTAGTGATTTTATTTTCCCCTTAATGGTGTGAAGATGTCATATAGGAACCATTAGCCACCTCATGCACCCTGTATGCATGATTTTAGAACCACTAGAGGCAATTCCCTACATTTTAGGAGCCAACTCAGTGTTCTAGTTCATTCCACTTGAGTTAGCTGACTCTTGTGGGGGGTTTATGCTACCATTGCCACTGATTGTGGTCTCATGCACCCTTTTCTAAGTGATTTGCATGAAAAATCATTATTGCGCCCTCCTTGGTTAGTTAATTGGTAGTAGCTTCAGTTAACTGAGATTTGGGATCTCCAGAGCACTGATAGAGAAGACAATTCCTATGCTAGACAGACTAAGACTCGAATTATCCTAAGTGATTCAATTTCTCTCCATTGTAAAATCATTGTTGACTATACTGATTATTAGATCATGTGACATTATTCCATTGCTATCTTAGTTCTCATGCATGTTCAATTGTCTGCACATTTTTACTGCAATTTTCATTGTAACTCAATTTCTCTGCTCATTCTTTCTCTGTGAGGTATACTCATCTCCATGATCTGTTGTGATTTAGAATTTCACATGATGATGAACTGATTTTTGGATTACCTTGGATAGAAACGTTGAGGAATTTGATCTTAAATGCTAAGAAGAAGTTTCTGACATTTTCTTACAAGAAGAATAAAATCACATTGTAGGACATTAAAATGAAGTCAAATTCAAAAGTCATATCATATAAAGACTTCAAAGATATATCAAAGGTGATTTCGCAAGAAAATGAGAAGTCAATATAAAGGATACATAAATAATTTGACAATGTTTTCATGGACAAAGAAGAAGAGATCTCTCGTCTAAGAGATTATAATAAAAAATTACTTGTTCAAATCAAGAAGACAAAAGATAAAACACATTGCAATCAAAAGTTAGAAGAGAAGATTCAAGATCTCCAAAATAAATTATTAGGAAAAGAAAAAAAAAATCCTTAAATAAGGTTAATTAGGAATTGCTAGAACAAATAAAAAAGTTAAGAGAAGAAGAGCAAGAGAATCAAGAGACTCAAAAGGAAGTCGACAAGTTAGACTACAAGGAAGAACTTTTACACTTAAGGATACATAATCATCACTTAATTATACAATTTAAGAAGCTAAAGCATGATAATAAATATTTACAAAAAGAGTTATATCACAAGGTATCATTATTCAACCAAGAAATTATGACTGTCCCAATATAAAAGTCATCAAATGCTCAAATTCAAACATCTAAAAGTGGAACCAATACAGAGTAAGTGGCCGCTCAAATTAAGAAGAATGCTTATATTTGCAAATCATTACAAACATAAAAAAAAATGGTTTTGAAGAAAAATAACAAAATATTAGGATTCCTTATTATCATCCAAATCACAAGAATCGATATGACCAACAACAAGGTCAAAAGGAACATACACAGATGATTTGTGATTTAAAAAAAGAATGGAGACAAAATCAATAGACTATGTGGAAGCATAAAAGGATAAGTTTCATCAAACAAATCAATCAACAAAAAGTCCCAATGAAGGTTAAATTGGTATGGACCACTTCACAAATGATGCAATATTTTTACTCAATGTTTAAAAGAACATATCATCTTGTTTCATCATGTATCGCAGCTACCAATATAGAAGATCGGGAGAAGTCATTACGAGTAAGAACAAGGGATAACGTCTTCCCTAATTATGCTTTGAGGACAAAGCATTTCTAATGGGGAGGAAATTCAATAAATAAATATATATATAATATCAAATAATAATAAACATATAAACATATATATAATAATTAATTAGTAAGTTTTGGAAGTGACACATTATTTCAAATGGTTGTTGAAAGTATTCAAATAATTGAGAGGGGGGGTGAATTAGTTATTACTGTGCTTAAACAATTTTACATTATTTTTCCCTTTTAACTTTGATGAAGTGTGACAATCAATATTTTATGAGATGTTCTATGCACATTCCTTTATAGCAGGTATATTGTTATAACATAATTAAATATAAGGCATACAAACAATGTTCAATCACATAAATATGCAGAGGCACTAATTTTCCTGAGGAAACCCATAAAGGGAAAAAACCTCTTCTTCTTAGGATGAAAGGAAAGCTCCAACTTCTCTTTACATTCTATTTTATATGAGCTACAACCTAGATGAGGCTGCTACCTCTGTTTCTTCAACACCAATTGAATGGAAGCTACAACTCCCAAATGTACAAGCACCAACTTGCAAAGAAGACTTTACAGTCTTCCCTTGCTCCTCCCTTGTTAGTAACCTATGTCAACCCTTCTCTTTACTATGTTAGTATGTTGTTGTTGGACGCATATGCTTTGTAAGTCGTCCCATAGTATTTGTTGATCCGTAGTTTATATTAGCCCATAGTATTGACCCATAGTATTGGACGCATATGCTTTGTAAGTCGTCTCGTAGTATTATATGTCCCATGGTTTTGACTCATAGTATTGGGCATAGACTTAGTATATAAGTGTGTGTTGAGGTCATTGAAGGCACCGTGAAGTTATTTGTATTGAGCTTGCCCCCTCAAAGTGGCCTGTGATCAATATAAAAGTGATTCTGAGTTCTGTCATTTCTGCTATTTCGCATATTCGTATTAATTAATTGTTGCAGGTGCATCACATTTGGTATCAGAGCACTTTCTTGGGCTCGCTGGGTGAAATTTCTGCCAAATTTTTTTTTCGCATCTGTTGCAGGTTCGGAATTGGGAATAATCCCTATCCGCTTAACTGTGGGAAGTACTTGGGCATAAGCCCTAAAACTCATTGTGAGGAGTACCACAATAACCCCGAAGTAGCTGGCCCATTGAGAGGACCTGCCAGCGAAAAGGGCAACAACCCCTACCTGATTGACTAGTTCCCACCCGTGAGGTAAACCAAGAGCTGTCATTTGTGGCAAAGCGATTATCAGTTTTACCTAAGCTGTGGAGTGAGGGGTACTGCCCCAATACGCAAGCCGTCAGACAGCATTGGTGGCCGAGTGAAACCCCTGAACTGTTAGGAAGCCGCACATACCTGGGGTCCATATCTATTTTCAGTTGAACTGTTGCCGATCACTTCTGCTCTAGATCCAGCCATTTGAGATCTATTCTGAAAGTCGTTCCAGATCCAGTAGCCGTTTCAGATCCAGCCGTTTTCGATCCCTTTCGCGTTGTTGCAGATCCATATGTTGCGGATCCTTTCCACACCGATGTTGTCGATCCATTTCTAAAAATTTAGTTTTTGTCCATATCTCACTTGTTTTCACTCTGTTTTCCTTGAAATTTTTGGGGAACCCTTGTCATTCCATTCTACATCTTTCATTCCTGAGGACCCTATCCCCAATTCCCCTTCCCAAAGCCCGAAATCCTACATTTGTCTATTTTTAGGGTTTGCCATAACTTCCTCAGATTTCACCCAATCACCTTCAAATTTTACCACAGAATTCCTTTCTGAATTATGCTTCTTTGTCCCTCTCTGCCAAATTTTCTCATTCTATCACCCCGCTTCTGAAATCCCCCTTTTTGCTTTCTTGTCCTTTCGACAGTGTCCAAAATCTAGTCAAACCCCAATTACCCATCAGATTGTTTCCCCAATCCAAATTTCCCTTTACTAAATCAGCTTCTGTTTGTTTTTTTCTACCCATTCCACCAAAAAAAATATGGTTATGGTTGTCACCCGTGCAAGAGAAAACACCATGGAGGAAGCACTTGCAGCCATCCAAACCAAACTCCAAGATCTGGATGAAAAATTTCTCAGCCTCCATCTTCAGCATTCAGCCATGAACAATAACCGACAGCCAGAATCTTTTGCAGCCACCGGGTTCTCTTCTTCCAGCAATTTTCGTGGGCCGAAGCTTGATTTTCCTTGCTTCAATGGTACTGATCTGACTGGATGGATATACCGAGTAGAACAATATTTCAGTCTGCATAATACTTTTGATGTCCAGAAAGTTCCACTTGCATCCTTTCATTTGGAACAGGAAGCCCTTCGATGGTACCGTTGGTACATCAAATATCATCCCGAGCCAAATTGGACAGATTTTTGCCAACTCATTTTGCCACGATTTGGTCCTAGTGCTTTTGATGATTTCACAGGATCACTCACTAAACTTCACCAAATTGGCACAGTGAGAGAGTATCAAACAGAATTTGAGAAATTGGCCAATCACAAAGAAGGATTGTCTGATGAATTCTACAGGAGTTGTTTTATCAGTGGTCTCAAGGATGAAATCCTCTCAGAGGTCAAAATGTTTTGTCCCAACACAATGATGGAAGTCCTAGGGTTGGCTAAGCTGGCTGAGGACAAGATCGCAGCTCAACAACGCTCCAAATCCATCTTTGTTCCCTTCAGAAATATGGGTTCCCAACGACCTCCCATCACGCCTTCTCCTCAACCAACTCCTATCAAGCATTTGTCTGAAATAGAAATGCAGGCACGCCGAGAAAAAAGGCTTTGCTATAATTGTGATGAGAAATTCACTCGGGGACATAGATGTGTTCAACAAAAGCTCTATCTCTTGGATGTGGATTCTCTGCCTGCCTTAGAACTTGGTGAAGAAGCTACAGATACAGTAGATGATCAAGTCGACATTCAACACCCGCCTGTTGACACCCTATCTCAGGACGAACCACCCGAGATCTCTCTCCATGCTGTAACCGGCGTCACCACCCCGCAAACAATGTGGGTCAGGGGATACTTCAAGAAGCTCCCTCTTACCATACTCATTGATTCTGGTTGCACTCATAACTTCATTGACCCTCTGATTGCCAAACAGGATGATTGTTTTGTCCATCCTTGCTCCAACTTTGAAGTCATGGTTGCCAATGGGGGCACCTTACCTTGCAAGGGGAAGTGTCACAATGTGTGTATCTCTATGGAATATTATAACCTATGCTATGACATGTTTTCCTTGTCCTTAGGCGGATGTGATGTGGTTTTGGGCGTTCAATGGTTACGCACACTTGGCCCCATCTTATGGGATTTTGCTGAACTTTGGATGCAGTTTAAAGTCAACGGGGCACAACACAAATTTATGGGCTTACAACCAGGGTCTCTCTGCATCATCAGTTCACATCGCCTAGAAAAAATCCTTAAGAAGAATTCACATGGTGTCATCGCTCAGCTCAATTCCATTCAAATGCACCCATCAACAGTCTCCACTACTTCCTTGGATAGATATGCAGGTATCTTTGTTGAACCAATGCGCTTGCTGCCTTCAAGAAACCTTTTTGGTAAGATATTAGCCACATCTACCTCTCAGCAGGAAATGATGGCTATTTTGCATGCAGTACAGAAGTGGCAGCCATACCTATTAGGGAATTATTTCTGCATCAAGACTGATCTCCCAAGTCTGGAAAATTTTCTGGAACAATGGGTCTCCTCCCCAACACACCTGAAATGGGTTATCCAACTCATGGGTTATCCCTATGTGATCACTTACAAGAAGGGTAAGGACAATATGGTGGAAGATGCTCCTTCTCGCACAATTGATGACCCAGTTTCTCTTACAGCTCTTTCTCTGCTTGTTCCAAATTGGTTGCAATATGTTCAACAGGGCTCTCTCTTCTATGAACTCCATGCTTCTTCATCAACAGGGCTCTCTCTTCTATGAACTCCATGCTTCTTCATTCTGGGTTCGACAAAATGTATGACCGGTAACAATGTCACTTCTTTTGGCAGGGACTAAAAATGACAATTCAATAGATGGTGGCTGACGATGATACTTTCCAACCAACAAGGGTGAAACGACACTCCTTTTGGGATTTCTCAAACCCTTTCCCATCCCTACATAGCTTTGGCCAACTATTTCTATGGATTTCCTAGTAGCGCTCTGGTGGTACAATACAACATCTTAATGGACACCATATGCAACAGTCTATGGAAAAACACCACCAGTTCTTCTTCCATACACCCTTAGCAGCTCCCCAGTTTAGGAAATTGACTCAGTTCTTCGAAACCGTGATCAGATTCTTCTCATTCTACAGGAAAATCTTCACATGGCCAGAATTCGCCTAAAACAACAAGCCGATCAGCACTGTTCTGAGCGCATTTTCCACGCAGCTGACAAGGTTCTTCTTCATTTACAGCCTTCCAAGCAATCCTCCTTGACACTCCAAAGGCGTCAGTGGCCCGACATGCAACCCGAGGATGCTACCGGGGAACCACTCCTTCAGATTCTGTAGAAATTTCTCCAACCAAAGCTTTGAGGACAAAGCTTTTTCTAAGGGAGAGGGGATGTTAGGAACCTATGTCAACCCTTCTCTTTACTATGTTAGTATATTGCTGTTAGACGCATATGCTTTGTAAGTCATCCCATAGTATTTGTTGATCTGTAGTTTATGTTAGCCCATAGTATTGACCCATAGTATTGGACGCATATGCTTTGTAAGTCGTCCCGTAGTATTATATGTCCCATGGTTTTGACTCATAGTATTGGGAATAGACTTAGTATATAAGTGTGTGTTGAGGTCATTGAAGGCACCGTGAAGTTATTTGTATTGAGCTTGCTCATAGGAGGTTTCCCCCTCGAAGTGGCTTGTGATCAATATAAAAGTGATTCTGAGTTCTGTCATTTCTGCTATTTCGCATATTTGTATTAATTAATTGTTGCAGGGGCATCACATCCCTACCACCCTATGTAAGAAAATTTTCAGTCAATTATATCACACTGGTTCAGATATATCAGTACATACCCTTTTCATTTTTGTTTTGTGCTGCTACAGTTTGGATTTCTGGGCATTCTATTCTTCATTAAATTGAGCCACACATTTTTCTTCTGAATTGTTAACTTCGAATCATAGCTTCATCCTCTTCAGCCAGCAACCACTCCTCTTCATCCTCTCCATTCTCCCTCCAATTTTGTTCTCCTCAATTTTTTTTTTATAGATGCTGAAGTTATATGCCTTGGTCTCTTTAACTTCCAGATATTCCAATTCTAAAACTGAAACTGTCTCTTTAACTCCCAATTCGAAAATTGAACTGTCTCTTTGACTTCCAGAATTTACATGTTGTAAATTAATAAATAAAAAAATGTTTGTGAGTCGCAGCTTGTCTAAGTCGTGGCTGTCTGAGTCATGGCCATCTGAGTCTCATCCGTCTGAGTCGCGACTGTCTGATTCATGGCCATCTGAGTCTCAGCCATCTGAGTCATGGCCGTCTGAGTCATGGTCGTCTGAGTCTCATCCATCTGAGTCACAGCTTGTCTGAGTCATAGTTGTTTGAGTTGCAGCCATCCGAGTCGCGTGCCTTGTCTACTTTCCAACCATCAATGACAACTGAATCATAGTGCCAACAATCTCCCCCTTTAGCATTGATGGAAACCTAAAATTTATGATGTTGCTTTTCATCTGCAACTACCTAAACTTATCCCCCTTTGACATCAATGTCAGAGATACATTTTACAGAAACAACTCCCCCTATCAAGAAGAATCCAAAAAAAAATGGGCATGAGGAACTACACAGAACTTATGGTATAATCATATCTGCAATACACACATACTCCCCCTTTCAAGGTGAACTCAATAATTTGGTCATGAGGAAAAGTCAATCTGAAATCATCATAAGCACATATCTGATATTCATTAAACCTAGACTCCCCCTATCATGGTGAGGAGATCAGTTGGAATTGGGTAGGACACCCAACTTCTGACGAAGATATTCAAACTGTGCCTTGGACAATGGTTTAGTAAAGATATCAGCTATTTGTTCTGTAGATGGAATACAATTCAGTTGAACCACTCTGTTTGTGACTTGCTCCCTCAGAAAGTGATACTTAATTGGTATGTTCTTAGCCTTGGAATGAAGCACAGGATTTTTAGACACACTGATATCACTTGTGTTATCACAGTGAATAGGGATAGGTTTAGAATATTTTACATCCAAATCAGCAAGAGTTTGTATCATCCATAATACCCGTGTATAGCATGTTGTAGCAACTATGTATTCAGTCTCAGTAGTAGATAGAGAGATAGAACCTTGCTTTTTACTCATCCATGCTACTAATGAATCGCCTAAGAAGAATGCACCTCCACTAGTACTCTTTCTTTCATCCAAACAGTTTGCCTAGTCAACATCTGAATATGCAATCAACTGAAAGTTTTGATTCCTAGGATACCAGAGACCATAAGTCATTGTGCCTTTCAAGTATTTGAAAATTCTCTTCACAACTACCAAGTGACTTTGTTTGGGAGCAGACTGAAATCTTCCTACCATTCCAACAACATGCATGATATCAGGACGAGTTGTTGTAATATATATAATACTGCCTATCATTGACCTATATGTTCTTTGATCAACATCTGGTGAGATATCATCTTTGCTAAGCTTGCAGCCAACAATCATAGGGGTACTAACAGGTGAAGAATCCTCCATTTGAAACTTTTTCAACATCTCCTTCAGATACTTCTCTTGAGAGAGAAATAGACCTTTAGAATTTTGATTGATTTGAAGACCAAGAAAGTATGATAATTCTCCAATCATTGACATTTCAAACTCATATTGCATGGCATTAGCAAACCACTGGACAGAAGATGCATTAGTACATCCAAAGATAATGTCATCAATATAAACTAGAACAATTAATAAATCACCACCTTTAGTTTTGATGTACAGATTGCTATCAGCAGTGCCCTTCTTGAATCCTTTTTCTTGTAAATATTTATCCAATATATAGTACCAGGCTCTTGGTGCTTCTTTCAACCCATATAGTGCCTTCTTCAGTTTGCAGAGATAATCAGGATTGTCTGTCAGTGAAAAAACTTCAGGTTGCTCCATATACACTTCTTCTTCTAGATCTCCATTTAGAAAAGCTGATTTAACATCCATCTGATAAACTTTGAAATTTTTGAGACAGGCATGAGCAAGAAACATTCTTATAGCTTCCATTCTTGCCACAAGTGGAAAAGTCTCATCAAAATCTTGTCCCTCAACTTGTGCATACCCCTTGCAAACCAATCTGGATTTATTTCTCACAATTTGTCCTTTTTCATTCATCTTATTCTTAAATACCCATTTGGTACCTATCACATTCTTATCTGTTGGTCTAGGAACAAGTTCCCAAGTATTATTCTTTTCAACCTAATCAAGCTCTTCATTCATGGCTTTTATCCAATCTTCATCTTCACTAGCTTCATAAAAATTCTTAGGTTCTATTATAGATAAAAAGGCAATGTGAAACTGTTTTGTATCTTTGAGTAACTGTCTTCTTGTCTGCACACATTCATTCTTGTCACCAATGATCTAACTTTTAGGATGATTTTTCTGAATAATTCTTGAAGGAGGTTTTACTGATTGCTGCTGTGAGTCTGCATCTTCATTCTCTAATTCAGATTCTTCCTTTTCTGATTCTTGGACCTGTTCTTCTTCATCTTCAGCTGTATCCTCTATACATGATTCATCACTGTTTATCTGAGTGTCTTTTACATTACTCCCTTCATCTACTTTAATATCAATGCAATCAACCATTTTATGCAACCTCTTATTATAGCATCTGTATCCTTTGCTGTTTGTAGCATAACCTAAGAAAATACCTTCATCAGCCCTGTCATCATATTTACCAAGATGCTCATCATTGTTCTTGATATAACACTTACTCCCAAAGACATTGAAATGCTTGATTCTAGCAGGTCTCCCAAACCATAATTCATAAGGAGTTTTATCACTATTTGGCCTTAAGTGAGCTTTGTTAAGTATATGAACAACTGTATGAATTGCCTCTACCCAAAAAACTTGAGAAATATTATTTTCTTTCATCATGGATCTTGCCATCTGCTGAACTAATCTATTATGTCTCTCAACCACTCCATTTTGCTGTGGAGTCCCTGGAATTGTATACTCTCTTTTGATACCCTGTTCATCACAAAATTCCTTGAAATGCATTGAACTAAACTCTCCTCCTCTATCAAACCTTACTTCCTTTAGTCTTCTTCCTGTTTGATTCTCAGTCAAAGCTTTAAATACTTAAAATTTTTCAAATGCTTTAGATTTTTCTTTCAGAAACGCAACCCAAGTAAGTCTAGAATAATCATCAATAAATAGCATAAAATAGTTTTCTTTTCTTGTACCTTCCTTCCTTGATGGTCCACACAAATCCATAGGCACTAACTGAAGAGGTTTATTTGAAGAAGGGAAACTCTTGGATTTGAACTGTGTTCGAGTCAGTTTTCCCATTTGATAGGGTTTACATACAACATCATCTGGTTTTGATATCTTTGGAAAGTATTTCACTGCTCCATTGTTTCTAAGCTTGATTATATGATCAAAATTTAAATGTCCAAGTCTTCTATGCCATAGCCAACTCTCATCATACTTGCTTAGATGACATTCCTCCTTTTCTTCCTTTAAGACATAAAAATTGTTTTCTATTCTTATAACTTTGGCAACCAATTGTCCTGAAGAAACATATTTAATTTTGCATTCCTTAGAATTGAAAACAACTTCACATCCTTTGTCACATACCTGACTGACACTAAGAAGATTTTGCTTCAGGCCATCTACAAACAAAACATCTTCAGATTTCCCTTTGCCATTACTCAGACTTACCATTCCTTTGCCTCTGATTTTTCCTGGAGTATCATTCCCAAAAGTTACATTTCCTGATTTATGTTCTTTTAGAGACAGAAAATTACCTTTATCCCCAGTCATGTGTTTAGAGCAACCACTGTCAATATACCATGGGTCCTTTTGCCTTTGAGCAGAAAGCACTAAATCACACTGATTTCTTTCTTTCTTTTTCCACATTTTTCTTTCAACTGATAGATTCACTCTTGAGTCTGTTTTGTAGTTCTTCAAATAACATTCTAAATCCTTATGTCCATAATTATGACAGATATAACATTCGTGTTCATTGTATAGAATATCAAAAGGATTGACATTTCTATTACGAATTCCTCCTCTAATTGCTGATGGAGTACAGTGGTTATGATTATTCACTGATTGTTTCATTCCATGCTGCAGCATTTGATTATTGCTAAATATTCTTTGTTGAGTGTTTCTAAGATTGAAAACACACGTTGCAACTTTGTGACCAAAGTTAGAACAACAATAATAGTAACCATTAAAGAAATTTTGATACTTGAATCTTGGTTGTCCTCTTGAAATTGATTTCCTTATCATTCTGTGTTGGACATCTTCTTCTTCATGCTTTCTTGACTGCAGAATATTGATTTTTTTCCTGTAGCTCTATCGCTTTTATCATTCATTAGATTGTCATTATTGTTGGTGTTATTTGCTTTAGCTTTGATGGAGGTTGCAACCTTTATGAATTCTGATTGCTTGCTACTTTGAAAGTTGATCACCTTAGTTATTTCTTTGTTCTTTGAGTGACTGTTGCTTGAACCTTGTTCATAGCCTAGACCATATTTAATCAACGGAGATCTTTGCTTACTTAAGATATTATTCAACTCTTCTGAGGCTTTAATGCTTGAAAAATTCTGATGATGCAAAGTTTGGAATTTCTCTAATTCTTTCTTGACAGTCACCACTTCTTCTTCTAACTTTTCACATCTTTCTCTACTTTCAACCAGCTGTTGTTTAAGAATGTCTTCTATTTTCTTTGCCTCTTCTAGTTCTATTTTTACCAAAATACAGTCTGTACTAGGTTCTTTGTCATTCTTTTCATACTGTATCAGTAACTGTTTTTGTTTCCTCTTCTTTTGTCTGAGTCTATCAATTTCTTCCAATGCACTAATTAACTCACCTTCCATATCAACTACAGCATCTTCATCATTCATGTCACTCTCTGTAAAATAAATATCAAGATATTCTATGGCCATAAGCATAAACTCATTCTCCTTATTTTCACAGGAAGATTTACTATATGTAGCTTCTGAAGAGTCAATATCATTTGCACACAAGCCTTTCTTCATGTAATTGTTATCTTTATTATATCTCTTATATGTGTGTTTCTCTTTATCAATGGGATTCTGATCTCTTTTCTTATAAGGACATTTAGATGCAAAGTGTACCACCTTACCACAATTGAAACATTTAAAGGGAAACTTGCCTTTATATTTCCCTGATCCAGTTTTCAGTCTTCTTACAAATTTTGCTTCAATCTCATCCATTTCAAAATCAGTATTCTTGTCTACTTTGAAAGAGGCTTCTCTAGTGGTATTTTTATCTTTGCTGATCCTCATTTCATAGGCAATTAGAGTTCCTAGGAGTTGATCAATACCCAGATTTTTAAGATCATTTAACTCTTCTATTGCTGAAACTTTGGGGTTAAATTTATCAGTCAAAGATCTTAAAATTTTCTGAACTAAGGATGCTTCTTCAATTTTTTCATCGAGGCCCTTCATAGCATTCACAAGCTCTTCAACCCTTACTAAATATTTACTAATAGTCTCATCCTCATTCATCTTTAGTTGTTCAAATTTCAGCCTGTATGTTTGTAGTTTGGAATCTTTTACTTTATCATTCCCTTCATAGCTATTAATAAGTTTATCCCACATATCTTTAGCAAATTCAAGATGCATCACTTTCACAAACTCAGATTCAGCAAGACCACTTAATATTGCAGTCATTCCCTTAGCATTAAAACTGAATTCCATCTTGTCATCTTTGGAAGCAAGAACTACAGGTTTTGTATATCTAGTTTCTACAACTTCCCAAACATCAGCACCTAGGGACATTAAATATGTTCTCATTCTAACTTTCCAAAAGGAAAAATTTGTTCCATAAAACATAGGACCTTTATTGGTTGAGCCTTCATGGCTTGTCATGTTTAAGATTTCGGATCTACCTTAGACTAAAGGAACACTGCTCTGATACCAATTGTTGAAAGTATTCAAATAACTGAGAGGGGGGGGGTGAATCAGTTATTACTGTGCTTAAACAATTTTACATTATTTTTCCCTTTTAACTTTGATGAAGTGTGACAATCAATATGATATGAGATGTTCTATGCACATTCCTTTATAGCAGGTATATTGTTATAACAGAATTAAATATAAGGCATATAAACAATGTTCAATCACATAAATATGCAGAGGCACTGATTTTCCTGAGGAAACCCATAAAAGGAAGAAACCTCTTCTTCTTAGAATGAAAGGAAAGCTCCAACTTCTCTTTACATTCTATTTTATCTGAGATACAACCCAGATGAGGCTGCTACCTCTGTTTCTTTAGCACCAACTGAATGGAAGCTACAACTCCCAAATGTACAAGCACCAACTTGCAAAGAAGACTTTACAATATTCTCTTGCTACTCCCTACCACCCTATGTAAGAAAAATTTCAGTCAATTATATCACATTGGTTCAAATATATCAGTACATACCCTTTTCATTTTTGTTTTGTGTTGCTAAAGCTTGGATTTCTGGGCATTCTATTCTTCATTAAATCGAGCCACACATTTTTCTTCTGAATTGTTAACTTCGAATCATAGCTTCATCCTCTTCAACCAGCAACCACTCCTCTTCATCCTCTCCATTCTCCCTCCAATTTTGTTCTCCTCAATTGTTTTTTTATAGATGTTGAAGTTATATGCCTCGGTATCTTTAACTTCCAGATATTCCAATTCTAAAACTGAAACTGTCTCTTTAACTCCCAATTCAAAAATTGAACTATCTCTTTGACTTCCAGAATTTACACGTTGTAAATTAATAAATAAAAAAATGTTTGTGAGTCATAGCATGTCTGAGTCACGGCCATCTGAGTCTCATCCGTCTGAGTCGCGACTGTCTAAGTCACGACCGTCTGAGTCTCATCCATTTGAGTCACGATCGTCTGAGTCACGGCCGTCTGAGTCTTAGCCATATGAGTCACAGCTTGTCTGAGTCACAGCTGTTTGAGTTGCAGCCGTCTGAGTCACGTGCCTTGTCTGCTTTCCAACCATCAATGACAACTGAATCATAGTGCCAACAATGGTCACCACAGGTGCCTCTAGATTATGTATATATATTCGTCACTCTCTTACTGTATGTCATCACTTATCTATTACATATTCATTTATATACTTATTCATGGATTATTTATCCTATTTACATTTGTTATTTACTCAGTAAATAGTAAACAAATTATATTTGTTTCACCCTTGAACAAAGCACACTATATTGAGTCATTGTCTTTGCAGTTTGGGTTATAGTATGACTTTAGGAAGCTGAGATCGTTTATGTTTTATCTCCATCGTATGTTTAATATTCTAGTCATTATGGAGCATTATTTGATGTCTCATACATCACTGAATTATATTGTGTCTCTCCTTGAGTTAGTGCTTCCTTAGTCACTTATTGTGTTGTGATTATGTTCAAGGGAAGTCTTCGTCTGAGTCAACCAATCTTCAGAACTCTTGAATTTAGTTTGTCGGCCTTCTTGTGTCAAGTAAGTCTTAGGATCATTATTATTTTTGACCAAATATTTGTCCTGTTTCTACTGCCTAATGTTGGATGATGGGGTGTAATGTACCCAAACAGGATTTAGGCACACTAACTCAAAAATTGGCCAACTAGTACTAGAATCCACAACTATTTCTCCAAACACCACAAGATATTCACTAATTTTTCCAGGAAGGGGTTTAGGGGTATCTACAGACTCCGGGAAAAAAAAATCACACAACAGAAGGTTACAAACTTGACTTGGTGATTTGGTTCAACAGCTTTCACATTCAAGAGTGCATCACGCTTGGGTAGACTCCTTTGGCTAAACCAAAGGATTCAAGGCAATGGCCCCAGGACTTATGTGGAAAATCCGTTGCTTTTGGTGCAATTATGGAAGAAACTATAGTACGATGGAAATATGTTTGACTGAATATAGCAGTAAGGATGACTGATACTTCATATTTAGACTCTTAGGAAAAATCACCATAAAAATAAACTCAAATCATGGAAGACTAGCTCAGATTTAACCACATAAGACTATTAATTTAAAACTCTTTCCAAACAGCCTAAGACCCTCTCAAATTTGTCAATATAGAATCATATGGACACAAACACATCCAAATAATGTTGTACAAAGTACTAACATACACTAGAGATCTTTTACAGAATGTTTTTCACACATAATTAAGACTAGGAAACCACATGGTACAGATCCATACATAACTCAAACAATAACCAAAATATTTGATCACAATATGATAAGAGAAGTCTCTAAATATTTATTATGAGTTGAATATACAATAATAACATTGATTACAACAACACATAGCTTTTTCTCACCTCGAAACCCAAGAAATGGAAATATATATATGGACAGGTGCGTTCTTCAAGACTGAAACCCTCAGATATGGTAAACTAACTATATCTTGGTCATCCAGAGGTTTGTTTTGACAAGAAAACAGGTGTATCCCATTGGAAACAAAGCTACAAAATCAATGGGATAGGTATCAAAGTCCATAGAATTTTAGAAACAAGAATCATCATTTCGTCCTTCCCACATCGGTTCCACTAAATGAATTGATTTGACCACAAAACATAAGCCTAAACACTTGGATCTGAAGAAGAGAGTTGTGAATATGAATTCGCAGCTCCAAAATGAAACCTTATCATCTGCAAATGGACAATAAACAACTTCTTTGAATCTCTATGAAAAGGACTAGATGTCCTCCTCAATCACCAATTGGAATGCTAGCAAACACTCCAACTAGTTATTGTATGCAAAGTGGCACATCACCCATGCGAAGCAGGGGCACATATACCAGGTTGTGAGAAACATGAAGCTCTCCACTACAAATGAAAAATGACTAAAATATTCCTAAGGAGACTATCATACTCCTTTTATAACCCTCTGGTGGATTTCTTCCTTTCTCTAGAGCATTCCTTCTTGAAATTCGAATTAGTGATGAGTGGAGGCTTCTTTGTCAAGTTGCTTTTGCATTTGGACCCACTTGCCTCATCAATTGTGCCTTCACTGGATAAATTTGGCTCATGCAAATTTTAATGATTCCTTTATTGCTTTCTTGATTGTTTCTAATCCTTCTTGGTGGCACTAATCAATATTTTTTTTTCCTGCTTTTAGGCTCTTTTCTAATTTTAGGTCGCTTTCCTACTTTAGTCTGCTTTTCCTTGATTTTTTGTTGCCTTCTAGATTTTCAATTGATTTCTTGCTTTTCACTGCTTTTATTCCAGTTTCCTTTGTGAAAGACAACTCATAGTGTCCACCTAATATCCTGCGTGCCCTCCTGGACCACCTAGGCATTTCCAACTCATAAATAATTAATTAATAATTAAATATTCACAACTATGGACTGCATCCTTCTCTATGGTTTAATTTAGTTATACGAAATAACCATAGGACAAAATTAATCCCTACCTAATTTAATTAATTCCTGCCTAAACTATGGGGATTGAATGGGTTAGAGGGATGATCATGGAGCCCTTAGGGAGGGGATATTACAATCCTCCCTACCAAAAATTGCATGTCCTCAAGCAATTCCAGGGTCCCATTGCTTGTACTTCACTCCAAAAAACATCATTGACACCCAAGAAAATATGTCATGCCAAGGAGTCCCTAGATCCCACTGTCTCAGCCGCATCCTCCCAAACATCAATGATGTCTGAAACAAACCATAAATTCTTAGATCCCATGATTTTGGTTGCATACCATCAATCATAACTACTGCTTGTGGCAATATGTCACTCCATGGTATGTCAGGATCCATCCATCAAATGGGAAGTTTTCCACTCCTAATGCAAATCATCAACTCTATGAGCCTCTCCAACATGATGTGAAACTCCACATGTGAAAATAACACTCCAATCCCATGGCTCACACTACTATCACTTGTCCCACTCAAAGCGCTCAACTGGAACTCCCTTGCACTGCTATGCATGTGACAAGTATCAAGTGGCACAAGTAGATTCCATTGCTGCTCACCATATTGAAGGAGGACCAAGGGTGTGTCGAAATGATCAAAATAAAATTGAGAATCAGACACATGTGTATCTTGCTTATCATGAATCATCAACAGAAATGGACCCTCCATCAAAATAACCTTTCCTTTCACATCCTCGGGTGCTAGGAGTAAAGGAAAGTAGGACAATCGCATCTCTCTACAAAATTCATCCACTAAAATAGTATATGCATGGTCTCCTTTGTTAGTTGGTCCAACAAGAGTGTACAGGTGTGCCTCATCCAAAGATGTGACTTTCCTCCACATAGGCAAGCTAAATTATTCCTTGTGAAAGGAAAATTCCTTAACATGCTATATGCCAATCTCCTCATGGTAACTTGTGCAACTGTCTTCCACCTAACATGAGCATAACTCTTTCCGCAAGGTATCTCCATATGTGCCATGTAATATTCCAACCAATTCATATGTGGATAGATGGCATCAAATGGAAGCGAAAGGTGAATAGGTTGCTACTCATCTAACTGGGCACTATGAGAGATGTTAATGGATTCATAAGATGTGCTCTCACCTCCTGGAGTCATCAAATATGCAATGCATCTATCCATAGATGGACATATCTCTTTGTTGTAACTTAATCCCAAGGAAATGGTCTCAGGATCTCTACTATTGGGGCCAAGTTGAATGAACTCAAGTACATCCTCCACAAATGATCCTTCCTCACATAGAGAAAGCTCATGATCCTCCTGGTGTGAAACAAGTGATTTGCAACCAATCCCCATATCACTGCTAGCATCAAGCACTTGCATCATTGAACACTCCTCATGCTTACCTCGTGCATGAGGCTCCTCCAATGAAACATGTGTGCGATCATCCACACACATCACATAACATCACTAGTGGTCCTGGGAGAGGAAAGAGAATATCCCAAATCCATATGAAGTTTCTCTCCTTTTGTTGTTGCTTTGTATTTAACAAATTTGAGAGCCATGTCTCTATCCATAAACAACTGCAAGTAGTCATCATTCAATTCTTCTAACTCTCTCTTGATGATGTTGAGCTCATATCTAGGGAATTTTCCCACAAATCCACTTTGTCTATCCTCTAGCCGAACTCTCCTAATGAGATCTACCATAAGCTTGTGTGTACCATCAGTTCTAGACAGAACTTGTAGTATACTTTCATCTGTGACTAGGAATACACTCTCCAAGTCACTCAATGTTTCATTGACAACATGGTGTATGTTTCCACATGTGATCTCATCCACCATATTAGAATCATGCAAACTCCCAACCAAAAATCCATCTCTCTCCCTACAATCATCCTCCACACCAGAAACTTGAGCCTCAATGCCAAGGGACTCAACCATGCAAATGTCAAACTTTTCGCCAGAAGTGGATGCAACCTCATGATGACACAAATGAATATTGTATTCTAAAATGTGATCATACCTTTGTATCATGTCTTCTTCTTCATGTGGGGGTGTTGGGGTAGAATGCTCTTTCACCAACTCAACTGGTGCACAACCAACTGGTGAAGAAATTCCTTCTGCTTCACTTTAAAGCACTAGTGATGATCAAGGGACTGAACTCTGCTCTGCTCCACATGATGGATTACTGTCATTGAGTTCCATTGAGCTCATATCATCATCAATATTTCCTGTAGTGATCTAGAAATCACCAATAAAGAAGATGGAAAAAATAGAAGTGGAATCAGTTCCCAAATTTTCAGCAACCTAATGAGGGGTTGCTGAATTTTTAGATGTGCATGGTTCTTCACTTGAGATATTGTTGCACCTCTCATGCTCCTCGGATGGATGGTATTTTACCATGGGATTTCTTTTTTCTGCATCATGAGAGTCTCTAGGTGCACCCTTAGTCATTGGCTCCACTTCTTTGCAAACATTCTAGACAATATGTGATACCATTCTTTGATGTGTAATGTAATAGAGATCCTCATTCGTGAACAATATTTCCACCTTGAAAGTGCAAAAGGCTAGGAAAGGTAGGACTTCATGGATCTCTTTCCTTAATGCTTGGTATTCTCTGAAGTACTTAGAAGGATTAACTCCAAGTGGTTGTCCTCCAAAGAACACTCTGCCATCAACAATAATAATCATGGTTGGATCATTCCTTCCATCTTCTCTGGATGTTTGGTCACAAAAGTAACCGTCTTCATCTCGTGGTAATCCTCCATCAATATAGATGATCTCTTCTTCTTCATATGGCTTCCAATCTTCATCACCCACTGGTACAAGCCTCATAACTGCAAACTTGAAGATGTCATCTGCAATATTTCCTCAATTGAGAGTTTATTGTCCACAAGTGCAGAGGACCGTTCTTTGATACCATTGTAATGTACCCAAATAGGATTTAGGAAAAATAACTAAAAAATTGACCAACTAGTACTAGAATCCATAGATTTTTCTCCAAACATGACAAGATATTCACTAATTTTTCCAAGCAAGGGTTCTGGGTATCTACAGACTCTAGGCAACGAAAATCACACAATAAAAGGTTATAGACTCGAATTGGTGATTTTCTTTGACATCTTGCTCATTTAGGCGTGCATCAGGCCTGAGTAGACTCCTTGGCTAAACCAAAGGCTTCAAGGCAATGGCCCCTGGAATTCTGTGGAAACTCTGTTGTTTCTGGTGCAATTCTGGAAGCAAATATAGTAGGATAGAAATATGTTTAACTGAATATAGTAGCTTCAGATTTAGAATTTTAGGAAAAATCACCATAAACATAAACTCAAATCATGGAAGACTAGCTCAGATTTAACCATAGAAGACTGCTAATTTACAACTCTTTCCAAATAGCCCGAGACCATCTCAAATTTGTCAATAGAGAATCATATGGACACAAACACATCCAAATAATGTTGTGCAGAGTACTAACATACATCATATATCTTTTACAAAATGTTTTTCACACATAGAATTAAGACTCGAAAACCACGGGGTACAGATCCATACATAACTCAAACAATAACTGTAATATTTTGTTATAATTTTACGTACAAGCAATTATGTTAGAATTTTATTCATGTAACATATCACATAACAATACTTGCATTCATAAGCATCACTGAAATAAAGACATTCAATAGTAGACACAAAGATTTATCCTGGGAAAACCCTCTCACGAGAAAAACCCAATAGAGCTTCTAGTATAGATTCATTAACAAAGTACTATGTAAGTACAACGAGGAGCTAAAGATTGCACACATAAAAAATACAAGAAGCAAAGCTAACATAACCCCAAGAATAATAGTCTTCCTCCAGCTACTGCTACTCTCTCTCTCCCTTGCACACTTGTCTCACTAGCTTGAGTGAGCTTTCTTGAAGTGTGCAAATAAGGAATGCGCCCTCCTTATTTATACTCTTCCCTGGTTGACGTTTCCACTAACTGGTCTAACTTCACTAGGGAATATTTACTCAATGTTGGGGCAGTTTTACCCAGTTATTGGGGTATTTTTACCTGGTGACTGGGGAAGTTTTACCCTGTGGCTGGGGTAGTTTTACTTGGTGACTGGGGCATTTTTACTTGGTGACTTCTGTGGGGCCGACTTGACTATTTTCACTTGAATTATTTGAGATTATTTTTAGCATTATTCTTTTAGGGTTATGAATTGATCAAATACAATAATAATGTCTTTCGATGCTACACAAAACATCAACACTCCCTTTTAGCAAGGAATTTATTCTTCTAACACAATCTTCAACACTGATTTTGTTATCTTGTACTTGACCACTTGTTGACCTTTTCATGAATCTATCAATGACTAGAATTTTTGTACGAGCAAGACCTTTCATCCACATCATGCATCCAGGATCTCATCATAGCATCATAACATCTCACTAGTGGGAGAATTTCAGGAGCGCACATTACATCATATGGGACTTCTTTATAGCTCACACGGAACTAGGCATCTAGCTCACACACATGTCCGACTGGATACACAGCTCGATTGGATACACATACTCGGTTGGATACACATACTTGACTGGATACACATACTTGTTTGAATACACATACTTAAATAGATACACATAATCAATTGGATACACATACAGAGTATGGTCACGCTCTCCAATCCTCATGAGTATGGTCACGCTCTCTAGTCCTTGCAAGTATGGTCATGCTCTCCAACCCTCTTTAGTATGGTCACGCTCTCTAGTCCTTGCAATTATGGTCACGCTCTCCAACCCAATTTAGTATGGTCATGCTCTCCAATCCTCATGATATGGTCACGCTCTCTAGTCCTCACAGAGTCTAGTAATACATTCATGTAAATGACCACCTGTTGCTACCACACTCAGTGTGCTACTGCCTCGTGAAATCGCATATGAAACACATTAATCCCTCTTACAAGAGAAGTCCCTCTGGACTACTCCAAGCTTTTCCGTGAAGTACTCAAACTTCACCCTTGATAGAGGCTTGGTCAACACATCAGCTATTTGCTCATTTTTCGCAACATACTAGAGCTTCACTGCTCCCTTTTGTACCATATCACAAATATAATGGTACCTGGTCTTGACATGATTGGACTTGTCATGAAACACTAGGTTCCCTAACAAATTTATGCAACTTTGGTTGTCACAATATATACAATTCACTTCTAAATCGAGATCAAACAGACTTGCAAGCAACTTTCGAAGCCACATAGCTTCACCATTGGTTGTACATGCTTCTATATACTCTACCTCTATCGTACTGAGAGACACACTAGTATGTTTCCTATTGAGCCATGAAATCACAGCTAACCCCAAATTGAAGCAACATCCTGAAGTGATCTTCCTGACACTACCGGTCCAATCTAAATCAACATAGCCACGCAGTCTGATCTCATGATCTAAAACATATCTGAGTCCATAATCAATCGTGCCTTTCAGATATCTTATCACATGCTTTGCACCAATCAAATGAACAAATCTCAGCTCAACCATATATTGACTCAAGGTGTTCACATCAAAGCATATATCTATTCTTGTGTTTTCTAAGTGCATCAACGAACTAATCATCTATCTGTACATGGTGGAATCCACTATCTCTAAAGAAGTATCACTTAATAACTTTAGATTCATCACCAATGGTATAGGAATGGATTTGAAATCCATCATCCCAAATCTCTTCAGGATCTCTATGGCATATTTTCCTTGACTGAGGAAAATCTCATATGGTTTCTGCCACACATCTAATCCCAATAATCATGCCAATATTCTCGAAATTTGAGCTATACTACGTCTCAGTGGGGGAAGACATCCTGTATTACTCTGAGCATATCCCTGAGATAGTGAATCAAACAACCCTTACCATCAATATATTTCTGCAATCTGTGTTGTAGTCACTCCCTCCGAAGTGGAGTTTCCTGCTCCTTCTATAACTAAGCATTATCCTCCCTCTGCATCTTAACATCTTGTACTCTTTGCATCGGGACATCTTGCATTGGTTTACTTATGGGCCTGTACAAAGCCTTCTACAAATGTGATTCTCTGTCGAGAGTCTCGAATCTTCGAGGTTGCTTGATATATCAATCAAGAAGGCGGTATTGACATCTATCTGGTGTAATTTCCATCATTGAAGCTATAATAGTTTTTCTAGAAGTGTGTTTGGACACTAGAGCAATCGTCTCATCATAATTGACTCCCTCTTTCTGAGAGAAACCATAAACCTTGCTTTATACTTCTATAGTATGCTTGATTTTTTTAAACTACTTGAAGGTCATTGCTAAATAGTCATCACTTGTTCTTTGGAACAAGTTTCACCATCCTTCTCTTGTGGGTCATATCAAATGATCTTTCCTACAAGTCAAATTCAGTCATATGATTAATAACATTTCATAATCATCAAATCATATTGAAATTCTAATGACAAATTATTATGCATACTAACATAATTCACATAGTTATGTAACCATATTAGCCAATGCTTCAACACAACCCTCATCCATATCCCGTATAATCATGGTAACTATCTAGATTCCTTCCATCTCTACTTGAACATACTATTAAGAGCATGCACTGCTCCCAACATGTTAGCAAAGAGGTTTCATTCTAAACAAGCAACAATGGCTCATGTAATGTTGTGCAACACCATAGGCTACTTACCCATCACATGTACATTAAGAGTATATTATTCATTTATCCTAGCCATATCAATGCATTCACTATAACATGCATAATACACTTCTTGATTCTAGGAATACAAATATGCATACAATTGTCATGAACAATATAATTTAAATACTTAGATATTTAAGGAATAAATCAAATGACAGTTTAAATAATTATCTTTCATGTGGTCAATACTTGTCCCACTCCTCTTATGACATGTTAAGTTAGGCTGTCAAATATGGTCAACTATATAGAACTACAGTCAATTGTCTTGTCCTTCATTATCTGGTGAGGACACTCAATCTAAGCATAACTGTCATTCTGAGTATTTATGCTCTTGATCACGGGTCATTGCTTTCACAGCCTTGCTTTTTTGGTTAACTTCCTCTTCATCTCAGCTTCTTTGTAAGTTCTAAAGCTTGATCAAGTTCTGAACTTCTAGAACTTTGTTGAAACTTCAACCTTGGTCCTCATGTCTTATGGATGCACTAGATCCTCTTGGTTCTACCTTCATAGTTTAGAAAATATCTATATCTTAATATGAGCTTGAGCTTGTATGCATCTTTCATATTACCATAAACATAATACCATACTCATATGGTGTCACATGCATCATCACAAATTTATTAGTAGCATCAAGATCATAACCATCATAAATATCATGACCATTTCCTATACAAATGTACTTTAGCATAGTTACTTGTGTAACTCATCATAAGAGTTTATCATTATTGTAAGCACAGACACTTATTCATGTCCAACATACTTGACACAAGAGTTTAATAGATCATTTTACACATGCATATATTGTTCCATAAATCCTTAACTTGTTAAACACATACTATCAATGTTAGCCATAAGACAATCAAGCTAGAGAACATAACGATCATATAAACCTTTGACATGAAAATGAAGAACAGAGTAATCATACAAACCTTAATTTCAAGAATGATTATTATAACATAAGCATATGAAGATAAAATTTTCTAGATCCCAATCATATGATAAATTAAGCAGACTTCAAAACATATGAAAGCATACTTGTATCCTTTCAAGTCATACCCATTGTGCTTGTATAAGTTATCTTTTCCTTTTGTCTTATTCAAAGGTTTTGGAACCTTTATCTCTTGCTAGTAACCTGCATTCCTCAAAGATTTCCTTAAATCAAAAGTAAGCAATTTAGATCTAGTATATACATACCTTGAATGAATGATTGCTTGTAGGTTCCTTTGTAGGGCCAAAACCCTAAATTTAAACCTCCTTCTTTCTAGAGCGTTGTGATGGGATATTAATATCTATGATGAGAGGATTCCAAATTCATTTTCAAAATTCTCAATGTTGCATCAGAATTCTCCAGTACTACATCAATGTCCTTACAGTCCTACAGGACCAGAAACTTTAAAAGAAGACTTCCTCCTCTTAAGCTCCAATTTCTTCTGTTGAGCCTATTCAAATATCCAGTCATACTTCTGCTTTAACTCTAAAATTTATCCTTGTCAAGGTATAAAAATTCGTACTAATCTATCTTCATCTGTCCTCTTTCCAACCCCACAGGTTAGAGCATGATTAGATTCACCAAGAGGAATTTATGCTAAGTTTCCCAAGGTGACTTGTTTGTGTATTTGGTTCAATATATCGACCTTGTACATAATGCCACGTGTCATTGTTTCCACTTCAGGTTCTGAAAATATCACCATAGAAAACACATTCCATGCCATTTCCGTAATTTTTTACTAAATTCAATTTGGAGCTTCCTAGCCCGAGATATGACATTTTTCCCTAGGTCACCTGTTTAAAACTGAATTCTAGAAGAGGCTATAACCTTGTTTTGCATGGATCATAACTTAGAGAGTACAACAAATATGAGGCTGAAACTCGCACACAAGGTACATAAATATCTAAGCTTCATCATGTCCAAGTTTCAGCTACTGAAACTTTACCAAAATCATGTTATAGCGAAAATTCCCAGATGACTATATTATTCCTTCTAGGTTTTCAAGCATGAATCCGTAATCTGCGACAGTTGCAGCTGTTGTAATGAATTATCTCATCACGGCTCTGATTCCATGTTATAATTTATTACAAGCAATTATGTTATACTTTTATTCATGTAACATATCACATCACAATAATCGCATGCATAAGGATCAATGAAAGAAAGACATTCAACAATAGACACAAAGATTTATCCTGGGAAAAACCCACTAGAACTTCTAGTATAGATTCGTCAACCAAGTACAATGTTAATACAACAAGGAGCTAAATCTCTAACACAAAAAAATACAAGAAGCAAAGAGAAGATAACCCCAAGAATAATAGTCTTCCTCTAGTTGTTAATACTCTCTCTCTCTCTTGCACACTTATCTCACTAGCTTGAGTGAGTTTGCTTGAAGTGTGCAAATGAGGAATGTGCCCTTCTTATTTATACTCTTCTTTGGTTGACTTTTCCACTAACTGGGTTGACTTCACTATGGCATATTTACCCAATTTTGGGGTATTTTTACTCGCTAACTGGGGCATTTTTACCTGTTGACTTATGTGGGGATGACTCGACTATTTTCACTTGAATTCTTTGAGAGTATGTTTTAGCATTATTCTTTTAGGGCTATGACTTGATCAAATACAATAAGAACATCTTCTGATGCTACACAAAACATCAAAATATTTGATCACAATATGAGAAGTCTCTAAATATTTATTATGAGATGAATATATAGTAATGGATTTGATTACAACAACATATAGCTCTTACTCATCTCGAAACCCAAGAAATGCAAAGATAGATATGTATAGGTGCGCTCTTCAACACTGAAACCCTTAGATCTCTTAAAATAATTGTATCTTGGACATCTAGACGTCTTTTTCTACGAGACAAAAGGTGTTTCCCACTTCAAATGAAGCTCTGGAAACAATGGGACAAGTACCAAAGTCCATAAATGCTCAAAAGTTTCAAATCCAGAATCACCATTTTGGCCTTCCCACATTGGTTCCACTAGTTAAATTGATCTGACTCCACAACAGAAGCCCAAGCACCTGGATCTGAAGAAGAGAGTTGTGAATATGACTTTGCATATCCAAAATGAAACCTTATCATCTGAAAATGAACAATAAATATCTTCTTTGAAGCTCTATGAAAAGGACTAGATGTCCTTCTCCTCAATCGCCAATTGGAATGCTAGCAAACACTCCAACTAGTTACTGTATGCAAAGGGGCACACCACCCAATGCGAACTAGGGGCACATCTCCCGGGTTGTGAGAAGCATGAAGCTCTTCAATACAAATGAAAAATTACTAAAATATTCCTAGGGAGATTCTCATACTCCTTTTACAACCCTCTGGTGGCTTTCTTCCTTTCTCTAGAGCCTTCCTTCTTGAAATTTGAATTAGTGATGAGTGGAGGATTCCTTGGAAAGTTGCTTTTGCATTTGGATCTGCTTGCCTCATCAATTGTGCCCTCACTGGATAAATTTGGCTCCAACGGATTTTAATGATTCCTTTCTTTCTTTCTTGATGTTTCTAATTCTTCTTGGTGGCACAAATCAAGAAACTTCTTTCTATTTTCCTTTTGATCTGCTTTCCTTCTTTCGAGTTGCTTTTATGCTTTTAGCATTCTTTCCTGCTTTTAGATACCTTTATGCTTTTAGCTACTTTTCTTCTTTTAGGTTTCTTTCTTGCTTTAGTATGCTTTTCCTTGATTTTCTACTTCCTTCTAGATTTTCAGTTGCTTTCTTGCTTTTCACTGCTTTTCTTCCATTTTCCTTTGTGAAAGAAAACTCATAGGGTCCACTTAATCTCCTATGCGCCCTCTTGGACGACCTAGGAATTTCCAACTCATAAAATAATTAATTAATAATTAAATATTCACAACTATGGACTACATCCTTCTCTATGGTTTAATTTAATTATATGAAATAACCATAGGACAAAATTAATCCCTGACCAATTTATTTAATTTATTCTTGAACCCATGGGGATTGAATGGGTTAGAGGGATGATATTGGAGCCCTCGGGGAGGGGAAATTACATGGGGAGTGCCCTAATTCCCTCCTTCCAATGGTTCACATCCCACTGACTCCAAAAAATTTATTCTGGGGTCATGATATAAAGTCCTATTAGTACCTTGGAGCTTGCAGTCATCAGTGGCAAGTTTCCTCGTTAGAAATTATGGGACTACATCAATGTCCCCTGATTGTTAGAGTCTACAAGTGTTCAACGTCAAGTCATCTATTTACACTTGTTAAATTGTATTAGGTACCTTGCTTCTCATTTTCATTATCGATGAGTTGGCTCACGTATGTGTAACGCCCACCTCAGTACTTACGACTGATTAGACTATTGAGGGCACTAGTTTGAAGTGACCCAGTTTTAAAAAACATGAACCATGGAATTTGATTTGGAAATTATTGTGTGAAATGAAAATGATTAGATAATATATGCCAGATTGAGAATTATGGAACTGAAATGATTAAACAAAAATGATGAATGAATTATATGCTCGTCTGACTGAGATATATTGATGAATGATAGATATGCTCGACTGACTGAGACATTATGATGAATGATGAATATATTTTATAATGAAAATGATGAATGAATTATATGCTCGACTGACTGAGACATTATGATGGATGATGATGATATTTCATAGTGCAACGCTACTAATGTGCACTTTGAGTGTGTGTGCAGTGGCAGGTAAGACGATTAACCAACTGACCCACAATGGAATAACAAGGGTCGTAAGAACAGAAAACATACATAGGGGTATGACGACAGACTGTCAACCCTTAATTAGCACTCCACACACGTGTCGGAAGCTTGCAAGTTGGCCTGGGGAAGCGTGTGTCGTACGGGTGAGGCCATAACAACTTGGTCTCGTACGATGAGTTGAGGGGCGCGCGATAAGGAGAACCTTATCCCTCAGCCACCCTTAGTCTTCAAGAAGGTGTAGTCGAGAGATCACGGTAATGACTCCCTGATTGCTACACAGTACTCCCCACAAGAAGAAAGAAAGGGAATTGTTGGAAGGGCCCACCGAAGGGGTACCTAGACAGGAATAGGAAGAGAATTTTAATCAATAATATAAAGTTTAAAGAAATATAATAAAAGAAATAGATTTATTTTATTATATTTGGAAAAATGAGAAAACTTGAAATATATTAGAAGTTTTAGCAAAAGAAATATTTGTTTTATCCATTTCTTTATTACTCTTGAAAAAGGAAAAATAATTAAAAGTAGATTAAAGAATTTAATAAAAGAATATTCTTATTTCTTTTTACTATTATTTTAGAAAAGAGAAAAACTTAGAAGACATTGTGTCCATCTACTAGGAAACTTATGAACAAAAATATTAATGAATAAACTTATTAGAAAGCAAAATACAACTAGGACTCTAATAGGAACCATTCCACCTACATCCCACTGATTTAGGGATTAGAGAAATTAACTAAGGAGACAACAAGGAGACAATGTAGGGATTAGGTGCACACTTAAAGATAAACTGACACTTGTTTTATGAGAATAAATATTAGAGAATTATTAAATTAAATAATAATTTTGCATGAAGAGGCACTTGGCATGGATATTTTGGTTATAAAAGAAAGGGAGGAGAAGGAGAATGGACACTCTTGCTCCCTAGTGCTGGACGGGCACTGTAATAGAGGAATTATCTTGTGGTTCTTGTGAGTTGGGTTGAGCTTGACCGGGGATTGGGAGATCCCAATGGAAAGCCATGCATTGTATGTTCTTATGACCCCAAAATGCTCGGGGGTTCCGAGGAAAGAAGAGTACCCCGATATGGTAGGGAGGTCAACCGAGAGGTCTTCGGTAAATCGGGAGATTGGATGTCTGGATCGAAACGACAAGGGATGTCAGCTACAACCACCTACAACCATCATAAATTAGGTATATGGTTCCATTTTATGTACAAGTTGAGTTTTAGGATTTTTATTTACGGTTTCACATCTGCTTTTCAAGATTCAAAATTTTCATATTATGTTAGCATTATTTAGAAGGTCTTTTCGGGGGACCCTGAAAAGGGGGTCCCTATAGTATGTTAATTGTTTATATCAATGATCGTTAATCACACCGTGTCTTAGTATGTTCGACTTCAAGACATATATTCACATAGTTAGACTCATACCAGTGTCGTTTGGTTTGAAAACCTAGAGTCCTTATATAGCATCACATCATTATGCTATGAATTAGGTTGCATTGGATTTCCACTTCCTCATATTTTGATACTTATTCTTATGGAGATTGATCTGTTCAGTCTGATTTCTAGAATTCTTCATTTGATTCTGAGACACAGATTCACTTTGTATTTTTGTGTCTCTGATCTTCTTTTTTAGACATAGAACCACTTTGTATCTTTGTGGCTATACTCTATATTTTGTTATGGATCCACTTTGTATCTTTGTGGTCATGATCATAGCTTATATATACTTCATGGACCCATAGTTTACTTCATTTGGCGACCATGCTTTTGTTATTCCTAGGCATGGGTATGCCCACCTTGGGAAGAGTAGTTCTAACTTGATCTCTTGTAGGTGTTTCCTATGGCTGATTTTTTGGAAATTTTGTCTTAGTCATTTCTACACTCAATACTGAAAGGATTATAATGTATTTTGGCCATCGTATGTCCCTCTGAACTCACACATTATGGGGCATCTGTTATGGCATCTTTTTCCACACTTGTCCCATAGATGCTATGATGGATGATCTTATTCATATACCTCTTTTGCAAACTCCCTTTATCCCTAATCAAATATGAATAACAATTATTCTTGGAGAAACCTCTTAAAAAACTATATTTTCTAAGATGTAGGTGACCTACATGTATCTATTCCATGTTTACTTGACCTACCTTTGGCTAGCTTGCATACATGCATGTTTGGGGGTAAAAATAAAACTAAGTTAATTTACGGGAAACGTTATGGTTTTTGTCGTTCCCAACTGTCCCAGTCCCATAAGTAACTACTCATAAATTCCCTAACTACCTCCCCATCAATATAAAAGAGGCATAGGAGAAGGAATTTGAGGACCTAAACATTAGAGAGTACCCTCATGCTATTGGTTTACATTCATAACTAAAATCCCCTTTGTCCCTAGTCTGCAAAAGACACATTCCTATATATTAAACCATTTTTCATCCATTGTTGAGAGTATCTATTATGACACAATTGAAGTGATTCTTTTGGGAATATCTCTTACAATGAACCAGATTGAGTGTGTGAAAGGATTGGGTGGAAGTACACTGATCTTAGTTTCAGAATGGTGTTGCAACGAGATTCGGGTGAAATCGGTATGTAACTTGTTGTTTATTTTATCAAAGAACTCTCGTTTCCATCCAAATTGAACATTTTAATTCTAGTTTTTAAATTCGTGAAGGTGGATGATTTATTCAACAATTTGTTTATAAAACCATATTTTTGCAGCAGTAACTACTTTCTTGTCAATCTTTGCTTATTTTTAGGTTAAACCTTGAAGTGTTGGTGAGAAGATTGGAGAAGCATTAACCTTGGGATTCTTCATCAGCTGATTGGATTCTGGTTGAGTTATAATTATGAACCTTCTTTGTGTTTTCCAAAAAAGTTTGCATTCAAAGGGTTTGAATCTATTTTGTCTGAATATTTTGATTTTTCTTTTGGGTATAGCTCTGTAGTGGTTTAACCTAAATACCACTAGGGTAGTTTAAATTCATGAAGATGTGTAGGTTAAAAATGCTTATGGGGTGGGTTAATCTTTGGAGCATAATCCATGACAAAGCTACAATTCCTACTAATCCTCAACAATTGTCCAATACGAGAAGAAGGTTGCTTAGGAAAGAGGATTCAAAGGTTGCTCAGGAAAGATACTTCTTTTGAATTCCATGTAGAATCACTTGATTCCTCATATCACAGTTAAATCAATGAAGGAAATTTATGATGCATTTCCCACTCTAGGTCATAGCTAATATTTCCAAGAATATACTTTTGAAGAGCAACCCCACCTAAACACACGAGTGATTCATACACCATGGAGAGCTATCTCAAGAAACCCACCAAGATTAGAGATCAATTCTTTGCAATCAATATGAGTATTGAAGATGAGGAATTAGTTCCCATTGTAGTAAATAGTTTCTCTTTTGTTAAATTTTCAAAATTTACTTCAATCTGATCTAGGATCTTAACTGAGAGAACAACATGTACAACAAACCTACAGCATATCAATCATGGACACAATAATTCAAGCACACAAGAGACACAGAGTTTACTTGGGGAAAACCATAAAGGTGAAAAACCCCAATAACTTCCTCAGAGATAGATAGAGCAATGATACAACCAGAATACAAGAGATAGTCTTCTCCTAGCAGCAGAGCCTCCTCCTCCACAAGTGCGCAACTCTCCCAAGTGTGAGTGAGAGAATAGAATGTGTAAAATGAGAGAGACACACTCTCTATTTATACACTAACTTGACTTGACCTTTACTCAACTAGGCCGGCCTCAACTTAACCACTTAACATAATGCTGACTAGGTCGACCCCCACTAGGGTGGTCTAATAACCCTTTGACCCACATGGCCGAATCCCAATAGGGTGGTCTAAAAACCTTTTGACCCACATGACTTATACAGGGCCGACCCCAACACGGTGGTTTAATAACTCATCAAGTATAAGTTACGACACTTACAATATAAATGACGAAACTTCCGTATAGAGGAATAATAACATCTCTATATGAATACAATATACATATATGTGAAATACATTTCGAAGTTACATATACATCAACACTCCCTCTTAATTAGGAAGGTATTTCTCGACACAGGTTTTCTAGCACAAGTCTTCTTCTCTGGATCATCGTCACTGGATAATTGTCATCGAGTCATCATCATCATCACTGCTGTTGCTATCTCAATCAATCTCTGAATCTACTCGTCATAGGAGGTTCTACAAAGCTAGTCCTTTTTTATACTGGATGTAGGCCCACCACCTGCAGGTATTCGTCATCACTGGCCATACTGTGGAATCCTCAGGACTTATTATGTGCATCATAAAACCTCGAAAGAGCATCCCAGGCTGTTACGAGCACACGGCTCTACATATAGGATCTCCCAGGGCCATATTATATGTGACCTCACCACAAAACCTCGCAAGAGCATCCTAGGATGTTACGAGCACACAGCTCTACCTATAAGATCTCCCAGGGACAGATTATATGTGATCACCACAAAACCTCGCAAGAGCATCCCAAGCTGTTACAAGCACACAGCTCTACCTATAGGATCTCCCAGGGACAAATTATATGTGGTCATGGAAAAACCTCGCAAGAGCATCCCAGGACTTATTATAGGCACACAGCCCAACCTATCAGATCTCCCAGGGACATATTATATTCCATAGGACAAAACCTCGAAAGAGCATCTGCGAGATATCCCAGGGCCAGATTATATGCCATAGGAAAAACCTTGAAAGACTATCTGCAGATCTCCCAGGGCCAAATTATATGTCCTCCTAGAGAAAAACCTCGAAAGAGCATTTGCTAGATATCCTAGGGACAAATTATATGCCATAGGAAAAACCTCGAAAGAATATCTGCAAATCTCCCAGGGACAAATTATATGCTCATTTGCACAACCTGATCCATGGCCATAGAGTATCAACCTGATACTCACCATACATCATCCTGATGTATACATGATCATCCTGATCATCATCACTGCAACATCCTGTTGCAAGTCATCTGGAGCAACATCTTGAAGCTCATCATCCATGATCATCCTGATCATATCATGCATCTACCTGATGCATACCAAGTATCTACCTGATACATATCATCATACATGATCCACCTGATCATACAATGTATCCACCTAATACAAATACAAATACATGATCCACGTGATCATACATGATACATATCAACATACATGATCTACCTGATCATACAATGTATCCACCTGATACATATACAGATACATGATCCACCTGATCATACATGATACATATCAACATACATGATCTACCTGATCATACAATGTATCCACCTAATACATATACATATACATGGTCTAAGCATCCAACATGATGCATATACAAAATACATACAAATGATCCAACCGATCATATCCAGCATCCAACATGATGCGTACATACATAAATGATCCAATTGATCATATCCAGCATCCAACATGATGCATACATACATATATATATAAATGATCCAACTGATCATATCCAGCATCATCCTGATACATATACAGAGCAGTAACTGGAGCATCGTCCTGATGCTCATCATCCAGTGCTTACATCCACAGCCATGTGAAGGATCCTCCTTCCAACATGCTTGGAATGGCCTCTACAAATGTGTCCATCACTTCTTCCTCGAAGTGTCATTAATCCGAAGAACACCAAGCCTCTCTCTGAAGTACTCGAACTTCACTCTGGCTAGTGGTTTCGTCAGCACATTTGCAATCTGCTCGTCCATCGCAATGTACAGGAGCTTCACAGCTCCTCTCTGCACCATATCCCTGATATAGTGATATTTGATCTCTATGTGTTTCGACCTGTCATGAAACATTGGTTTCTTGGACAGCTTCACACAACTCTGGTTATCACAAAAGATACCAGTAGCATCCAATGGGAGATCAAATAACTCAGACAATAGCTTCCGTAGCCATACTGCCTCACAACTAGCTGAACAGGCTGCAACATACTCTGCCTCAGCTGTACTCAGTGCTACGTAGGACTACTTCCTGCTAAACCAAGAGATCACACCTGATCCCATACTGAAGCAGCATCCAGATGTGCTCTTCCTATCTGCAGCATTGCCAGCCCAATCTGAATCAACATAACCCTGCAGGTTAAACTTTTGATTCGCTTCATACTTGAGCCCATAATCCACTGTACCCTTCAGGTACCTCAGAACATGCTTTACAGCAACCAGGTGAACACTCCTCGGATCCGTCAGGAACTGGCTCAATGTGTTCACCGCAAAGCAAATATCTGGTCTCGTGTTCGTCAGGTACATCAAGGACCCAATCATCTGACGATACATAGAGACATCAACCGGCTCAGATGAATCATCACAAAGAAGCTTCAAATTCGATGCCATAGGTGTGGCCATGGCCTTGCAATCCATCATCCCGAACCTCTTCAAGATCTCTACTGCATACTTCCCTTGTCCAAGGAAGATTCCATCTACACTCTGCCACACCTCCATGCCAAAAAAAAATAGTGAATCATCCCCAAGTTCTTCATCTCGAACTTGGCAGCAAGCTTCCGCAACGTGTTGGCAATCAATCTATCTTCACCTGTAACAAACAGGTTATCCGCATACAAAAGTAGTATCACTGGATTTCCTTCCTCAACCTTGAAGTAAAGGTTGGAATCCGCTTTACTCTTGGTAGAGCCCAAACTAGATAGAAAGTTGTCTATCCTACCAAGTTCTGCACACATATATGACTACACCATTCAAGAAGGATGTCTTGAAATCCATCTGGTGTATCTTCTATTTCATCACTTTTATATTTCTCTATGCTTCCATCTACAGCATGCTTGATCTGATAGTTCCATTTGGAAGTCACAACAAACTTCCCTTTAGCTCTTGGGACCGCATCCCAAACATCGTTCTTCATGATCGATGGATCATGGCATTCTTCCCATATCCTGGGTACTTCAATATCTTCAATAGATAATTTTGTTGCTTGAAAAAATGTTGTAGTCCTTCTTTTGTAGGTGAAGGTATACTGTCTTTTCTACAAAACAAGTTAAATTGCATGATTAGAAACATCTCATTATTTTCAGAAAAATTCTTACACATAAAGAAATATGTCATACAGTCATGCAATTATCTTAGCCAATGCTTCAATACAACATTTATCCATGTTCCACAACTTTCGAGATGCCTTCCAGTCTCTACCAGAACATTGTTAAGAGTTTGCACTACTCCCAACATGTTAGCACAGAGGTTTCATTCTAGATAAGTATCACTTGAATGTTGTACAGTGCCATAGGCCACTGACCCATCACATGCATATTAGTAGTATACTGTTCATTAATGCAATCATTCTAATATGCACAATACATATCCTAAGTCTAGGTACATGAGCATATACATCATTGAACAATTTTATTCAAACAAACAAATATGCAATAAATGATAATTAAAAATACTTATCTTTGTTTGGTTGCTGGTTTGGTTGCTGGGTGGACTCCCTCTGAGTCTTTGCTTCCTTGCAGGAGCTACTGAAGTAGCTTCTTCTACACCTTTTTGTTGTGGAATGTAGAAACATGGTCAACTCCCTCTGAATATCTATCTGCATCCTTGCAGAAACTACTGAAGTGTGCTCCTTTGCTTTCTTGCAGGAACAACTGGAGTGTGCTCCCTCTTGATCTTTGCTTCCTGGATTACCTGTCCTTGAACTTACATCCATCCTTAATCACTATGCATGCTTATTAGTATCATCATTGTGTTATCCTTGAGGTCTCATACATAATCACACATTTATTAGTATAATCTTAATACTATCAAAACACAATAATCTTAAACATGTATAGTCACGATCATTCACAGATAATAAACATTAGTATTCAAGGTTTCAGGGAAGTCTTCTTTTACTCATGCATATTCTTATTTGATCATAGGACTCTTCTGATTAGTTAAATCATCAATGCATAAACCCGTGATTACTCAAACCTATACCTTCATGATTCTTCTGGTTAGTCATATCATCAATTATGGTAAGAAACATAATATGCATACAGCCATGACTATTCAAACCTATGACTTCATGAATAATCATTATCAACAACACAACAATATAAGATCCTAACACAAGGTAGGATTCTAGCTTGATATAGGAAAAACATACCTGGATTAGCACGCTAGCTAGTTATGTATAACATACCCGCATAATGTCTTCTGGTTCTCTTCAGTGACTTGTGCTAGTAACCTGCATGTTTCATAGGTTAACCATTGTAGGACCAAGTTATACATACCTTGAAAGTAGATCTTCTATGTGATCCATGACAATGGATGAATCTTTGTCTTCATGTCACCATGATCATATGTTCTTGAAGTAGAACATGATTTGTCTTTCTTGGTGTACCTTTTATGTTAGCGAACAACATAAACCTCATACAACATCACAATGCATTAGTACATTCATAAGTGTCAAAACCTTAATCAATGAATATCTTCTATTAAGGTGATACGACAAGTCTAGTAATTAATCAAGATTGTACTGTAATGATATGAAGACAAACATATGATAAAATTAACCATGAAACATACCTATAAGCCATACCTGTCAAGATTGCTTGTAATATTCTTATGGAAGGCCTTAGCCTCATCTCCCTTCGAGACAGGAACTTCTTCACTTATGCAGGTGACCAATCCATCTTCTTCTAGGATTAACCCAATCCACTTGATTTGCAAGAACTAGACCTGGAGCTAGATTAGGGTTTGTCAAGGAAACCCCAAAAATTCAAACTTTGAATTTCAAACTTTCGAAAGGATAGCAATATGCGCCTTGATGAGCTGATCAAGTTGGTATATTCAAAATTTGAAAACTACAAAGTTTCACCCCTTGAAATTGCCTTTTAGATTTCTGGATTCACTCGGGAGGACCCTGAATTAGGGTTTGAGTTTCCCGGAGCTTCACCTAACCAAAATATTTGATTCAAATATCTAAGCTTCGATTTTCTGAGGATCTTCCAGCCGTGGTCACAGATTTCCAAAATTCCAAGTTTTGTAGAAGCCCTAATTTTCCATCTTTCCGATCAAAGTCCCGAACTGGGTTTTGATCAAGCTCGGCCTTCTTCCCAACCAAAAAATATGATATTGGTCTCTAAATTTTTATTTTGATGAGTAGCATCCAGCTGTGGTCTCCAATTAGAGAAATTCCAACTTTCTCTGAAGCCTTAAATTCCGGAAGCCATGAATGAAGGTGCTCAAAAATAATTTTGTTTTGACATAAATATGTACCTGATTGTTTCTGGTGTAACTCCAAACTTTTCAATCCACAGGGTCTAAAAATGTTTCCTGCGATAGCCCGACCTGTTATCTTTCCATCCCGATAGGTCTGACCTCAATTGGATTCTCTGAGAGAGAGTTATGCAGAGTGTCGCAACGTTACCTTTTTATGGGATAATACAAGAGAGAAAACTTGTACGGCGTGCCACGTGTCACTGGTTCAACGTCAGCCAATGAAAATTTTTCCTGATATATCCCGACCTGTTAACTTTCCATCCCTATAGTTCTTACCTCAATTGGATTCTCTGAGAGATATTTATGCCAAGTGTCACAACGTGACCTGTTTATGGGATAATACAGGAGAGCAAACTTGTACGGTGTGCCACGTGTCACTGGTTCAACTTAGGCCTCTGAAAACTTTTCCTGAGATATTACAGTATGTGTACTACCTATCACTTTTTACGAAATTTCATTTGGAGCTTCCTAGCCCAAGTTATGACCTTTTTCCCAAGGTCACCTGATTTTGACTCAGATCTGGAAGAGGCAGAAACCCTATATTGTACAGATCATAAATCACAAAGTACAACGAATTAGAGGTTTTCCTTTGGACAAAAGGTACATGGGGATCTAATATTCGACTTGTAAAAGTTTCAGATCCGAAAAATTCACCAAAATGGATTTATAGAAAAGTGCTACGATGACTGGTTTTTTCTATATCAAGCCCTAGCATCGTAAGTGCAACAAGTGTCATATATGCCATATCATGCCTTCTTTCAGGCTAGCTCTGATACCATGTTAAATTTTCGGAATTTACTTCAATCTGATCTAGGATCTTAACTGAGAGAACAACATGTACAACAAATCTACAGGATATCAATCATGGACACAATAATGCAAGCACACAAGAGACACAGAGTTTACTTGGGGAAAACCATAAAGGTTGAAAACCCCAATAACTTCCTCAGAGATAGATAGAGCAATGATACAACCAGAATACAAGAGATAGTCTTCTCCTAGCAATAGAGCCTCCTCCTCCACAAGTGCGCCACTCTCCCAAGTGTGAGTGAGAGAATAGAATGTGTAAAATGAGAGAGACACACTCTCTATTTATACACTAACTTGACTTGACCTTTACTCAACTAGGTCGGCCTCAACTTAACCACTTAACATAATGCTGACTAGGCCGACCCCCACTAGGGTGGTCTAATAACCCTTTGACCCACATGGCCGACCCCCAATAGGGTGGTCTAATAACCCTTTGACCCACATGACTTATACAGGGCCGACCCCAACAAGGTGGTTTAATAACCCATCAAGTATAAGTTACGACACTTACAATATAAATGACGACACTTCCGTATAGAGGAATAATAACATCTCTATAGAAATACAATATACATATATGTGAAATACATTCCGAAGTTACATATACATCAACATCTTTAGCCCGGGAAGCCTTTGTTTAGAGTGTATGTGCTTGGAAAAACCTCCCAACTTATGAGAATCTTTGGGAAATATTTTTCAAAGAAGAAATAAGATGGGAACCAATGTCAACTATAAGAGATGAGGACAAGACCTTGCTCCATAGGGAAGGTGAAGAAAAGTGGAAGAAAAATTAGGGCTTGTGAAGGACTAAAGACATGTGATGTGCTTTTTGTAAGTGTCACATGATGTTATTTTTCCTTAAACTCATATCATACTTATAGTTCTGATACAAAATATTTTATGCCTAGATTTATACACAAAAAAATGAAAATTTCAGATTTGATTTTTATGAATGGAAATACACTGAGTTTATAAACATTAAATGCACAATAAAAAATAGAAAACCATTCAAAAAAAATTTGACAGAAGATGTACCTTGGAAACCCCAATGTGGAAAACCAACAAACAGATAGATTTCTTGAGTATTACTGCTAGAAGAGAAATCTGGAATATACAACAATAAAGAACATGTACGCTACCTTTGGATTCATGCCAACTCTCTCCCAGCCACAATATAGCCTATTTTTATTTTTTGTAGGGCTTGTATGGTCACCAAGATATGCCCATGGGTCCTCTACTCTTGGTTTTGGTGCACACCCACTTTCTTGCTATTGTATGACCTCTTTTGGACTGTTGTAATGCCTCTTAAAGGTTGTTGTACATCCTGCAAAATTTTTCTGGAGGATGCCATTTCTTCCTTGCTGAGAATCACTCTCAAGTTCTTCTCCTTTAGCCTCTTCAATACTCTTTCTCTCTTTCTCTCTTAACTCAATGAGACAAATGTGTCTAATCTCCTCCTTATAACTCCCTTTATAATTCTTTTAATTATAAAACCCTATAAACCTATATCTCCAAAATGATTAAGGTATAATATTAAATTTTAATCATTTGAGATCTACAAATGTGACTTAATCTCATGTTGAGACAACTTTAGTCACTTCATCATTGAATATAAAAGTCACTTTAACTTTATAATAATAAAGTTAATGTGTAGAGAAGACTTAATTTTGACAACTTCATGTAGGTAGACACTTAGCCTACAAAAGTACCTGTCCAAGCTATAAAAATAAATACTCTCTCTTAGCGAGGAAGGTGCTTCTAGAAGAACCTCCACCTGGAACTGGCTCTATCTCCAATCTTGGAATAATATCCACCACATCATCCATTGCTTTGGATGCTCCCTCTGATCTGGGAGACTTCCTTGTGACCTGCTTTGGAATCTTCTTTGAAGTTCTAATCTTCCTCACTATGCTCCTAGTAAGCTCCAGCTGCTCCTGAGCATCCATCAATGTTAGCTCATACCAACTTGGTCTTTTGAAAGCATTGAAAGAAGCCTCTCACCCATATTCCTGATTCGAAGACTGAATCACTAGTATCATTTCAATCTTCAGAGCCTCCTGCTCACTCTATACCACTGACATTAATCCTCGATACAAGATCCCCTTGGACCAACCTACATGATTTCCCAAAGACCTGTATAACTTACCCTATCTAACACCAAGACTAACAACTGCATCCTAGGTATATCCTTCTGAATGTATGAGCACATGTCCACTCTAGAACATGATCCCATACCCATTTTCCTCTAGAGATGAGACTCAAAGCAAGTTCATCTTCAGTTTTGGGACATGCATCATTCTTGTCACCTCCAAATTTCCTCCCGAGTCTAGTTGTAATAACATTGTTCCAACCCCCTTTACTGCATATATGGTGTTGATCCCACTATTCACTCTCTCTCAAACACTAAGGAACAACTCCCTCATTCTCGTCATATGGCTGGATGCACCACTATCTATGCACCATGCATCACTGTCCACAAGCTTTGCACTTATACCACCAGTGTAGGAAACATGTGCAGCTAAAGAGAACTTCTCAAACTCAGCTGCAAAATCTTCAACCTCTGTTGAGGCTACAACCCGAGTCTCACCTTTTCCCTTATTTTTGTTTGGACACTGATCAACATAGTGCCCTATTTTGTGACATGCAAAGCACTTGACTTTTCTCATGTATTTCATCTCACCCTTTGAGATAGCCCCACCATTGGATCCTTTATTGGATTTTCTCTTTCCTGTAAGGGAAACTTTCTCCTCATCATCACCCTGATGTTGTCTTTCATGGCCGGATTCCATTCTCATCTCTTCCTATGTAAAATCATCCAATAATCTTTCCTAGTTGGGAATATTATCTCTAGCAAAAATTCCATGGATGAAAACATCCCATGGTTTATAAAAAAATTTCAAAGTTGTTCTAACCAATTCTAGATCCTCAACCTTCTCCCCAACAACAACCAACTCATCACGAACTTGCATGATTTTAGTGAGATAGGATGAAACCGTATCATATTCAGACATCTTCATGCTGTGAAGCTTCTCTCGTAGCACCATCTTCCTATTTTGGTTTCCACTCTGATAAAACTTCGTCAAAGATTCCCACATCTAGAAAGCATGCTTCTTCCCGTGCACATGAGGTATAATGTGATCTCTCACAACATCTAAGATGATTCTCTTGGATTTCACATTTTTCTTAATGAAAGCCACCAAAGGTATTGCATCGATAGGAATACCCATGGTTTTCTCAACGATATCCCATAGCTCACTTAACTCCTTGAGCAACAATGTAATCCTTTCTTTCCAAGGGATAAAATTTGATGCCCCCTCCAATCGATCTTCAAACCTAAAACTAGTAGCCATCTTCTTTTTCCTTTCTGATACAATGATCCCAAACCCTCCTGCAAATCTCTTGTAGAAACCCTCCTACAAATATCTTGTAGATATGTGTCAAATACATGGTTTTCTTTCTCAAAGGTTGAGCTCTGATACCATGTTATTTTTCCTTAAACATTAAATGCACACCGGAAAATAAAAATCCATTCACAAACAATTTGACACAAGGCATACCTTGGAAACCCCAATGGGTAAAACCATGAGAAAACAAAGATATTTCTTAATTGTTACAGCTCACAGAAAAATATGGAATATACAACAAAAATTTACAACAAAAAGGATCATGTACGATGTCTTGGGATTCATGCCAACTCTCTCATAGCCACTATACGACCTGTTTCTATTTGTTGTAGGGCATGTACGATCACCAAAATATGTCCCTGGGACCCATTCCCTTGTTGTTGTTGTACAATCACTTTCTTTCTATTTTATGACCTCTTTTGGACTATTGTATTTCCTCTTAAAGTCTATTGCATGGCCTACAAAAGCTGGCAGAAGGATGCCCTTTATTCCTTGCTAAGAATCACTCTCAGGTTCTTCTTCTTTAGTCTCCTCAAGGATATTTCTCTCTTTCTCTCTCAACTCAATGAGACAAATGTGTCTAATCTCTTCCTTAGAACTCTTTTTATATTTTCTTTTAATGATAAAAACCCTAAACCTAGATCTCCAAAATGATTAAGGGATAAGATTAAAACTTAAATCATTTGAGATCTATGGATGTGACTTAATATCACGTTGAGACAACTTTAGTCAATTAATCACTTTATCATTAAATATAAAAATCACTTTAACTTTATAAAAATAAAGTTAATGTCTAGAGAAGAGCTCCTTTGGATAACTTCATGTAGGTAGACACTTAGCCTACAAAAGTAATTATTTGAGCTATAAATTAAAACTCAACACGTGAAAAAACAATTTACTAGTCAATGTCCATAGAAGAGAAAATGAAAGGGTAAGCAACAATAAAGTAATTATTTGAGCTATAAATTAAAACTCAACACGTGAAAAAACAATTTACTAGTCAATGTCCATAGAAGAGAAAATGAAAGGGTAAGCAACAATATAGACAATTAGTAATATGTGTTGAGCTATAGGTAGACACTTAGCCTACAAAAGTAATTATTTGAGCTATAAATTAAAACTCAACACGTGAAAAAACAATTTACTAGTCAATGTCCATAGAAGAGAAAATGAAAGGGTAAGCAACAATAAAGTAATTATTTGAGCTATAAATTAAAACTCGACACGTGAAAAAACAATTTACTAGTCAATGTCCATAGAAGAGAAAATGAAAGGGTAAGCAACAATATAGACAATTAGTAATATGTGTTGAGCTATAGGTAGACACTTAGCCTACAAAAGTAATTATTTGAGCTATAAATTAAAACTCAACACGTGAAAAAACAATTTACTAGTCAATGTCCATAGAAGAGAAAATGAAAGGGTAAGCAACAATATAGACAATTAGTAATATGTGTTGAGACTTCGGCCAAATTGGATGAGTTGGAATCCAAGCTTGAAATCGTTTTCTTTATGGTTTCGTGCATTTCTACCAATACCACTTTTAGTGTTTGTTGGTATGTGGATAGTGGAGTGTGAGACATGTGATATTCACCAAGAAATGTTCTAGCGAGTTTCAAAAACAAGATTTGGGTATACAAGTGGAGTTGGGTGATGATGTCATATTTCCAGTGTTGGAATCAAAGCCATCCCCTTCAGGATGCCTTTAAGTGATGTTCTCAATTGTACATAATGTTCTTTTATGACCAAGTTAACAAATAATCTTCTTTCTATATCAACTATTACAAATATGAAGTATATAGTTGAGTTTAATGTTTAACAATGCACCTAAAAAAAATTGCATCCAAGAAATTCCTTGGTTTTTGGAAAAAAAAAATGCATGAAGCTAATTAAAAGTTTTAACAACTAATTCGATTAAGATTTACATTGAAGAAACCATGGTTGAGAAACCATTATTACCCAATATCAAGCTAGTGATATGTTATGACATCAAATTTGAAAAACTAAATTGATGCATAAGATGGCTTATTTCCTAGGCAATTTTTACTACAATGCACTTTTCTATGGTTGGAAGAGTATGAAAAAACTCAGAATGGAAGTTAAAGTATTTCTTGTACCTCCTATTTTGTATTTGTTTAAATATATGTGATGGACCCAACTACCCTCTTCACAAATTGCAAAATGTTACAAGTTATTTGAGTTAAGGAATACTGAAAGGCTTTTATTTTTTTGAGGTACAATCTTATGAGGGGCCAACCATATTGGGTATAACTATAATTTGAAACTGGTTCATAGAAACCTATTTCCTAATCGACATCATTAATCCCCTAGTTGGGAACTTTGTTTACCAAATACCACGAAATTGGACACATAAAGAGACCAAGAATAACTAAGAAGAGTTATAGGATGTTAGGATATCTTGTTATAATATATTCGTTAGCTAAAGTGTGTTTCTTTAGTATGCATTAGTATGCATTTGTACATATTTAATTTGACGATATGATATGTTCTTGACATAGAGTGATCTGATGGGTTAGATCTTCTCCTCAGCCTTAACGATCATTGATATGTGGCTTAACTCTCAATTGATTTATGATCTCTATTTAAAGAGCATGGAGGGTCATTTGCTTGTTGATCGATTATGATAAGCTCATTTGTAACATTATTTTCTTTTGCATAATAATATTGTCTCAAGTAGCTATTTGGATGGGATCATGGAGTGTTTTCCTCTTTGAGGGTTTAAATCACGTAAAAACATCGTTGTGTTGATCTATGATATGTCTGTGTGAGCAAATCCTTAAGGTGTTTAGTCTCTTGGAAATATCTAATGTAGTCGAACATGGTATCGGATCTCTTATGAAGTTTTGCTTCCGTTGGTGATCTAGGTCTTGAACTGGTGTTGCTGAGGCTATCAAAGGATTTTTGGTTTTGATATTATGTACATTTATGGGCTATGAAAGGTGTTCCATTGCATCCAAAGCATTGTTTCTAGTTGGATATGCTTTATGTTTCACTTAAAAATGTTTATGTTTGCCCACATACAACCATTTTACCAAATTTGGAGGTATATTGTTACAATTACGTGTTTTTTTTAAATTTTTTCATATTCTTTCATTTTTAGGTTGGTTTTTAATTTTAGTTCTGGTTTGTTAACATTTAGTTTTGGATTTTTTTAGTGATGTGTTTTGTAGGCCTAAAACATGGTCTTTGGAATAAGCACACACTTATACAAGAGTTAAAAAAAACACCCCTTCCTCCTTTCCAACTTTTACATATCTTTTAATATTAACTCACTTTGTTAAAACATTGCTTTCTTAAATAAAAGGTCTTGTGTTTAATTCTTGTTTTTGTTAATTACTTTTCTAAAAAATGTATATAGCTTCTATTTTTATTTCATGCCTGGATATACTAATCTGATTAGTCAAATCCTTTTGACTTGTAATATTTGCATTTTTTTCCAAAAGAAATTTCAAGCTTTTTTAAAGTTTTTGAAAAATTTGTATTAAATTTAATAATCATGAAAATTAAAATAATTTTAACAATGATTAAAATTCAAAAACTTGATTTTTTAATTGGTTTGATGGGACATAAATCTCTAGAAGAGTGTTCGAATTAAAAAATAAATAAAATAAATTTATAAAAAGAAAAACCTGGTAGGAACACTTGTCCGGTCCTTACTCCAGAGATGTACATAAAGAACATCTACCAAGGTCGTTTTCTTGGCAGACACGCATTAACATCTGCTGCCGACTGCGCCACCCAGGTTATGCCGCCTCCAGTGACGTCGATCGCTTGCTGCTCGGCTTCCTGTACTGCAATTGCGTCGCTTACGGGATTATCCCCTCCTCTTATGGCAACGACGAAGGAATTTGTAGGACCCTAAGGAATGATGGTATGGATGCCCACAACCAAGTGAAAAGGAGTTGGGAATTTTCTCAGTTTTTACTTTTCCATTTTAGCTGTGGGAACAAGTTTGGATTCTGATAGGGGTATAAAAGAAAAGGAATGACAAATGGATCCAATCGGTTACACTATTAGTATAGGGCAGTATTGGCGACCACGGGTCCAGCAGGAGACAAGAAAAGCCCCCCGATGAAATGTTTTTCCCAACGATCTGAGTCTCCTTGCTTAACCTCTACCCTTGTTGTTTCCAGTTGCAAAATTGTGCCTATCACTGCAATTGGCATCAGCCAGAAAGAAAGAGAAAAGAAGAAAAGCAACAAAGATGACGGAGTCCAAGGTGGAGACAACTACAAGGCTTGCACAAAGGGTGCGGCCCTCTGGTGTATGGCGGCTGCAGGCAGTGGGAGGACGCCGCTCTAAGAACTACCAAGTATGGAAACATTGGTATCTTTGGAGGAGTGCACAACCGGACCGCATCGGGAGGACGCCGCTGTAAGAACTACCAAGTATGGAAACATTGGTATCTTTGGAGGAGCGCACAACCGGACCGCATCTGTTGGATGCGTGCTGCAGCCAGCCTCCCAATGGCATCGTCCTCTGTTGGTTGGTTAATGGAGTTGGATAAAACTGTTAAGGATTTGCTTGAAGCGTGAGAAGTGAGAAGCGGGTAGCAGGATGACTCTTAAAATGACTGTAGTGCACGGGTAAGGCAGGTGATCTCTCATCCAAGTTTTCAAAAAAAACAAAAATGTAGAGTGCAGATACTCGTCCGCGGGCTGACTGGTGAGCTCAAGATGTATGAACTCGGTGTTGACATGGGATTTAGTTATTTGGTTCGAATTCATCAAAATTCCATATGCAAAAGAAATCAAAATGAAACTAATGGGTTATAATGTGATGTAAGGGAATTTGGAAACTTAGCCTGGTCTTTCTTGTTAAGTTACTTTATTGTGAAAGTGTATCTTATTTTATATTTTATAAAAGTGAGTCACTTAAAAGTGTAAATCTTTTAAATTTTTGTATGCAATATTTAATGTAATATTTTTGAAAAAGCAAAATTCACTTATTTTATAAAAGTGAGTCACATAAAATAACATTATTGTAAAGTGAGTTTAAATAATTTAGTTTGGGAAGAGGGGGTCCTTTTTTTGGTCAAGTGGGTCAATCTTTTACCTACATTATATACTTGAAGCTTGCATATTACAATATGGCAACTCCATGTGATATCTGGCTTACTAGTAACAACAACTTCTCTTGGAAACTCATATGGAGGATGTGCGAAAAAGTAGGAGACTTTACCGAATTACCATGATTCCACTTATCAAGAATTGATGAACCAGATATGGCTTGGGATAAATTGGAAACTGTGTTTGGTAAACACAACGAGATTCATAGTCACCAACTTGAAAATGAATTGGTAGCTTTAAATCCAAGTGACTTTTTTTGCATTCAAAGCTATCTATCTAAATTCAAAACCCTTAAAACCTTAGTTGAAGAATGTAAAATTAAAAAGTTAGAAGAGCAATGTATTTATGTTATTCTTTCCAAGATTGGACCCACCTATTTTGTTTGTGTATCTACTTTTTATTCCATGAAAGAATCTGTGGGGGTTCACTATAAAAATCCCACTCTTGAATCATTTTGTGATTCCTTGATTAGATAGCAAGATAAGCTCATACATCTTGGAGTAATAAGCAATGTTGATACATCTAGCAAAGCCTTGGTGGCACAACAAAATGATAAGTCCAAACATCACAAGAATAAACATATTCACAATAATGGAAAAACAAGGTCCTAAACCCTCTCAACCAACTCATCCTTCCAAATATTACAAAGGAACCAAATCAAAAGGTAAGAAGATTGAACGCCATTGCAAAGTTTGTGGAAAAGATGGTCATGTGGAATCTAAGTGTTTCAAAATGATGGTAGCCTTGGAAGCAAGCATGACGAAGTACAACATCAACATTGATTCGTCTTCTGAATCTACAACTCATGTACATGCACTTTGTGCTTCTGTTTTTTCTTTTAATGCATCATCTTCCTCTTCTTTGAATGAGTTTCCCATTGATTCTAGAGCATCTTATCATATGGCTAAGGATAAAGCCATATTTTCTACTATGAATGAATGTAACAACAAACAAATATTTGTTGGTGATGATATATATCTTAATGTTGTAAGATATGGAATAGTTCAGGTTGATGATGGTCAGTTCAATGATATATTATGTGTTCCAAGAATTTCCTGCAACTTGTTGTCAGTCTATGAAATCACTCATTATGGTGAAGGTAAGACTGTAACATTTACACCTCACTAATTTGTAATCAAGTATTTCAAATATCCTAAGCATGTCCTAGCTAATGGAATTGTTGATAATGTTCCCAAGTTGTACAAATTTAACAAATTTGGGTCATCATCTTTTCGCTCATATTTTTTGGTTCATAGTGATGACTTGAGCAAAATTTGGCATGAATGATTTGGTGCCTTAAACTATCGCTCATTGCAACAAATATGTAAAGAAAATATGGTGATAGGTCTTCCAATGGTATCTGCAGGGATGGTGATTGTTTCGGTTGTGTACTCAGAAAACATATTTGGGATAGTTTTGGAAAATGTGTCTCTTGGCATGCCTCAACCCCTTTGTAGCTTGTGCATAGTGACTAGCTTGGTCCTCATCCGTCTACTTCATTTTCTAGTTTCAAATATTTCTTAACTTTCATTGACGATTAATCCAGATGCACTTGAGTTTATTTCCTGAAACTTAAGAGCGAAGTATTTGACATGTTCTTGGCCTACTAGACCCTTCTTGAGAAACAATATTGTCATCAAAATCTTAAGTTAATATTTGATGATGGCAGAGAATATGTTAATTTAACAAGTTCACTTCTTTCTATGTTGCATAGAGAATCCAACAACAACACATTGTTCCATATACACCACAACAAAATGGTGTAGCTGAACAAAATAACCGCACTTTAAAAGAAATGGCTAATTGTATGTTCTAAGCTAAGGGACTAAGTCTTCAATTCTGGGTTGAAGCCATATATTGTGCAAATTACATGGTTAATTGCACCCCCACTAAAGCTTTAAAATGTATCACATTGAAATAAGCATGGATTAAAATTAAACCATACGTAAACCGGTTTTGTGTGTTTGGCAGTGAAGCATGGGTTCATATTCCTGAAGAAAACAAAAAGCATTGTAGCCTAAAAGTGAAAGGTGGATATTTGTTGGATATTTTGAAGATGTAAAAGGTTATAGAATTCTTCAACCATATTACCATGATATAATTATCATAAGAGATGTTAAATTTGATGAAAATATCTCGACTTGCTAGTCTAATTTGACATATGTGTCATCTATGACCTACGATCCATCTTCTAATCCCAAATTAATTAAAAGTATTTTCACTCCAGCTTCTAATGATGATAGTGAGAATGAAAATCCACCTCCACCTTCCCATATTCCTCCAGTTGCACTAGAATAATTGCATCCTCTATGGGTATGTTCAACATGAGAAGCGATTGGTGATCTTGTCAGTGATCCCAGAGATTAGTGCCGAATACGTTCTCAGTTCTAGTGAGACACCTTGTTTTTGGCTCAAGTTTCAAAGAATCATGATCTAGAGACATTTGCAAAAGTTTCAGGGAATCCAAATTGGGACACAACAATGGATGAAAGATATTGTTCCTTAGTGGCGAATGATACTTGGGATCTTGTATCTTTTCTGAAAGGAAGAAAAATTCTCAGATGTGAATGGGTCTATAAAACTAAGTAGGCATCAGATGGAAGTGTTAAAATATTGGAGGCAAGGTTAGTTTCCAAGGGATTTTCCCAAGTTAAAGAAGGAATTGAATACAATGAAACATTTTCCCCTGTCGCCAAAATGAACTCCATCCACCTTGTTCTTGCCATTGCAACATGTTGATGGGTTGAAATGAGCTAGGGTCAATAGGAGGGGATCTCCCTTGTAAAGTCCCAATTAGAACTCAAATCATTTGGAGTAGGCAACTCGTCCATATTTTGGCCCGACAACGATTATTTGTGGGTTTCAACGGTTGCGACCTGGTCCACTGTTTATGGTTTTTATCGTTAAGGGATTAAATGCAAGCTAATATTGTTAGTTTTTCATACAATTATATTAGTATAATTCAATTGCATAAGATCAATAGGATTACTAGAAGAAAGACAAAGCACATAAACAAAGAACAAGAGAATTTATCTTGGGAAACCCAATAGGGAGAAAACCCAACAACCTTCATATAGATATGAACAATTTTGAGAACATAGTACAATATCAAGAGAGAGAAAGTGGAAGAACTCTCTAAGATGAAACCCCAAAATATCATTCTCCTAGTTGCAGATGCGAATCTCTCTCCAAGTGATGCGAACTTTCTTGGTTGAGTGAGTGGAAAAATGAGTTGAATTATCTCTCTATTTATACATGTGCCAAACTGGTTTTTTCCTCAATAGGGCCGACTAGTCTCGGGGGAATAGAAAAATACATTTAATAATTCATTTTCTTTACTTAATTTTCTCCCCAAGGTTTACATTGATTCTTTCAAGGTTTTACATGATTAATTACATCAAGATCATCTCTTGTAGGAGGTACAAATAATTACAACAAAATATAATAAGAATAACTTCCGAAGTTGGACAAATTCCAACACTCCCTCTCAACAAGGAAGGTATTCTTTGGATACGGTCATCATTAGAATCACAATCATCTGGGTTTCATCTGTACATCTATATTGTATCGATAATCTCTATACATATTGAAGGTATTCAATACGATCTCAGTCCTTCGAGAAGTGTCATCATGCATCAACTTCACCACTACTTCGGTGAGTCCAAAAGTATCCTCTCCATCCTACCTGGATGAGAGATAAGATTTAACATATGCTACATGTCTATCTCATCTACCGATGGGATCCTCCCATACCTGGATGAGAACCTGGACGAGTAGAGGTGCATGACCATCTACTACATGTTCGTCTCATCTGTCGATGGGATACTCCCATAACTGGATGAGAACTTGAACAAGTAGAGGTACCCATGCAAGCATCACATGACCATCTACTACCTGTCTGTCTCATCTTTCGATGGGATACTCCCATACCTGGCTGAATACCTAGACGATTACAGGTACCTTTGTGTAACCCGACCATCTACTACCCGTCTGTCTCATCTGCCGATGGGATACTCCCATATCTGGATGAGAACTTGGCTGAGTAGAGGTACCTGGGTGAAAGAAAGGTAAACATCTACATCTCATCTTTCCCTCTAATGTAGGGACATGTTCTCTTCCACTCCAAGTCTTCCATGAAAGTATTCAAACTTTATCCTGGGAAGAGGCCGCTTGGTGAGAACATCTGCAATCTGGTCATCTGTCAGAACATACTGTAACTCGACTGCACCTTTCTGCACCATATCACGAATCAAGTGATATTGAATCTCTATATGCTTCGAGTTGTCATGGAATACAAGATTCACTAACATCTGCACATAGCTTTGGTTATAATAGTGAATCATGGTTGGCTCTGGAATTTGGCCAAACAATCCTGCACAGAGTTTTTGAAGCCATACTGCTTGTAGGGTTGTTGTACTAGAATCCATATACTTGGCCTCTGCAGTATTGAGTGCTACTGATTTATGCTTCCCGTTGCACTAGGAAATCACTCCATAACCCAAATTGAAGCAACATTTGGAAGTACTCTTCCTATCTGCAGCACATCTGGCCCAATCTGGGTATGAAAATACCTCCAATCTCAAGGCACACTCTGAAGCATATCTTAGGTCATATCCCACAGTGACACGCAAGTATCTGAGCACATGTTTTTCAGCAACCCAGTGAATCTGCCTCGGTTCACACATGAACTAACTGAGAGCATTCACATCAAAACATATATCTGGTATGTTGTTCATCAGATACGTCAAGGATCCAACCAATTAGCGATACATAGTGGGATCAATCAAATTTAAATTTGAAGCAGAATCCCTCAGCTTCTTCAAATTTGCATCCATCAGAGTGGCCGTGGACTTGCAATCCAACATTCTAAATCTCTTTAGAATAACTATGGTGTATTTTATTTGACTTAGGAAAATATCCTTATGCCTCTGCCATAATTCCAATCCCAAGAAGTAATGCATCAATTCATGATCTTTCATTTCAAACTCAGAGGCAAGTTTCTTCTTACACCATATGATAACTTTTTCATTTCTAGTGAGAAACAGGTCATCAAGATAAATGACCAAAATCAGTGGCTCATCATCCATAACCTTGTAGTAAAGGTTGGGATCTACATCACTCTTGGTGAATCCTAGACTCACCAAGTATTCGTCTATATGTCCATACCAAGCACATAGTTCTTGCTTGATTCCATACAGGGCCTTTTTTGGCCTACATACATGAGACTCATTTCCATGGACAACAAACCCTTTTGGTTTTTCAATATATACTTTTCCTCAATAAAACCATTGAGAAATGCAGTCTTGACATCCATTTGATGCAACTTCCATCCCATAGATGAAGTAATAGCAATGATCGATCTGATGGAAGTATATCGAGACATAGGAGCAAATGTCTCATCATAATCGACTCCCTCTTTATGAGAGAATCCTCTGGCAACAAATCTAGAATTGTGTTTTTAAATACTGCCATCTACTCCATGCTTGATTCTATATAGGTGCTTGGAATTCACTACTGACTTCCCCTCAGGTCTTAGTACAACCTCCCACACATCATTCTTCATGATGGATTGGTATTCTTCCACCATGGCATCCTTCCAAACTTGGTGTTTGTATGCTTCTTCCTAAGTGGTAGGTTCAGATTCAATGATGTGACTCATCAATGCTGCATAACTGGAGAACCTCTAAGGTCTTTTACTTTCTTGAAAATTACCATGTGGAGCTTCATGCCCCTCTATATCTTGTAAAGTCTATTGTGCCCATCTAGGCTTCTTCTGGCCTACTGCAATATCTCTGGAAACATCAACTGGGTCAATTGGATTAATGGGATCGATGGGTTCATCAGCCTTCTTTGCTAACTCCCTCTGAGCTGGAGGGGGGATGATATCATCTCCTTTGGGTCTAGCATCTCCTCATAATCAATATCCATGTCTGATCCTTTGTATTTCTTGACAACCATCTCTTCTTCAAAGGACACATCCTGTTGAATTTGATCTGTCTGGATCCTAGGATATAAATCTTGTAAGCCTTTGAAGATTCATTGTATCCCATGAAATTTCACTTCTTTCCTAAAGGTTCTAACTTCATCCTCTTCTCCTTGGGAACATGTATGTAGATTGGATAAACAAATATCCAGAGGTGGCCCACTTCTGGTTTCACACCTATGAAAGCTTCTCCTGGAGTCATGTTCTTCACAATATTATGTGGGCATCTGTTTTGTACATATACAGTTTTTCTGGATGCTTCTACCCATAAGAACATCGGTAGGATCTAGTCATGTATCATGGCTTTGGCTTCCTCCACAATTGTTATGTTCTTTCTTTCTACAACCCCATTTTTTAGGGTTGTAGGGAACTGTAAGCTCCCTCTTAATTTTTGCTTCCTTCACTATTACAAAATGAGAGATAAATGACAAAAAAAATGACCAAAATCTGCATATAAATGACCACTTTTGAGTTGGTGACCACTGGTAGCAAATTAGCAGTCATTTATCACGCGACCAAAAAAGTGGTCATATTTAGCTTGGTCATTTATAGCTTATCTTGTGATCATATATTTGGTCGTATATGTGGTCATTAATTTGGTCATATATTTGGTCATTAATTGTCACAAGCAATGACCAAATTTTTTGTCACATGATAAATTACCGCTAATTTGCTACCAGTGGTCGCCAACTCAAAAGTGGTCATTTATATGCATATTTTGGTCATTTTTTTGTCACTTATCTCTTATTTTGTAATGGTGGTCATTTATATACGAATTTTGGTCATTTTTTTTAGTCATTTACCTCTATTTTTGTAGTGGTCATTTATCTATTTTTAGTGGTTTCAGAATATATATAGCGCACAGAGGAATCAAACTACCAACCTCCTGCCTATAAGGAAGGTGCTCTTTCATTGAGATAGCACCCTTAAATAGAATATATTATATAATTTTACATCAATGATCTAAGACACAAGCATGGTATCTTTCAAAATTAGGTTCTAAGTTCACTTACTCAAATGGATTAACTTCATTGACTTTATTGTGTTATTTGGGACAATACAAGAAAACACTATGAAACAAAATAGAAGCATCTTAAAAAGTACTAAAAAGTAGAAACTTTAACCTCATTTGCATATTTTCGAAAACTCTTACAATGGAGGAGTCTTTAATTGAGTTTGATATCAAATACTGAAGTTTGTTTAAAACTAGACAACCTAAGGACCCAATTTGTTTGATTTTGTTTTAATCTTTTTACAACAGAAAAATCATATACAATTATGTCAAGGAAACAAACTTTAAAAACGGTCCTTTTGGTAGAAATATTCTTAAGATAAGCTAATTAATTTATTAATGTCCAATAGATGACCACAGAAGTAAGTCACAAAATCACCTAATTAATTTATCACACACTACAGTCAAAGAAGTCACAAAACTGCAAACCAATATTCCGAATCGTATCACCTACTTGTAGTTAATTCATAAACCGTGATAACCTTTAAATGGTATAGGGGAAAAATCTAGGTAATTCAATGCACTCACAAACTGCAAACTACAATTGTCAGTCATAACACCTATTCATAGTCATCTCATAAACCAACCTTGTGATGGTATATCAACAAATTGCTTCAAAAGCATTAGAACAACATGAAATCACCAATTTATTTATGCCTCCAAAATAGTTGGGTCTGAGATGTAGATTGTTTGTAGTGTGCTATTGCCAAATCCAATTGACCTTGTTCATAAAAGACACTGGCTAAATTCCCTACATAATCATTGCATGCATGACAAGTCCTTGTCAACTAAAAATGCATTCATGACCATAAAAAAATTGTATCTCCATGCAGATGCAGTTGTCAGAAGTTGTTCTTAATATCCATTTACGCAAAATATTATAAGGCATATCATCATTTGAAGGAGTATTGGGCTTTAGAAGATAGTTATGGGGTAGGCCACACATTACCCAAGACATTGGATACGTATTTGGAGGAGTTCTAGTCGAGGATGTCTTAATCTCTTCACAACTCACAATAGGGAGAGTATGAAGAGTGTATGAAGAGTATGTCTTAATACTCTCTTATCCTATTTATTTTGGATATTTAGTATATGAACCGCTATGGTTCATTGCAAGAGATACCCTGAACTCTCTCCAACAAAGATCCCAAAGCATCAACAACTAACATGTACAGATAGGGGGCAAGTGGGAAACCTTGTTTGATTGAAACAATGAAGTGGGATGCGAGATATGAGTTCACTACTCAAGTCAAAAAATTTGAAGCATTAGAAAAAGGGTGTTCACCATGAAAATACCCATAGAACCTGTTCCAAGGAACTTAACATTTCCATAATTAAGGACTTGTCAACTTTATCATAAGCTTTATTAAAAACTATTTTAAGGAACAAAGGGTGATGCCTTGTCTCTTTGGCCCATTCCATAGCTTCCCAAATAGAAAAAATTTCATGTCTAAAATATATATGCCCTATACAAATCCAATTTCTTAAAACCACAAAGAGCGAAAATATCTCAGATTTCACATAGACCATGATATGACAAAAACCACATACAACAAAATAATGAAACAATTATAAGCTAGAAATTCAAACTTCACAATAAAAAAAACTTGTTTAGCATTTATGACATTGTCCTTGTGTAATTCAGAAGTTATAGATCATCATATGTAAAAGACTTGTCATGTTTGTTGTTTCTGAGCAGTAATAGAAATATCTGAAAAGACAAGAACATGGGTTGGGGATTGGGGGGTTTCAGACCATGTACCCATTTTCCTCGAATTGAAAAGAACGGTAGAAAACCATTACCCCTTTCAACTTTAGTTCTAATGGGTTACAAGATGAGGAATTTTTGGCTTTAGTCATTTAGGAATTTCCAATTTTGACTTGGACTAATAGAATTATTCACTTTTGCATAAGCTTGAATAACCATATAGGGGTTTTCTTGGTCAATCGATGCATTATTCTTAATTGTATGTTCTAAAATATTGGGAAAATTGATGGCATAAGCCAAATCTATCAATGTTTTATCACATACTATTGTTACATCAATATTAGCATTTGCTTTATCATACAATTTAGTATAACAAAAGCTGTTTTTACTACTTTCAAAAGCCACAATTACCTTGTGAAGATCATTTGCACTAGGAATGGCATAAGACTTGGCTACATGTTCCAACTTAATTTCTACATATGAATTTTTGTACAATTTCAGTGCTCTCTGTGAAGTAAACCGACATAAATCAAATTAATGGAGCATCTAGTATAATTGTTAAAGATAATTTACAATAGAAATAAGCCATTATGCTCATACACCGTTCTACTGGGAAAGTGAAAATGATAGCAAAATCGTTGAACCCAAATATTAAATATTTTACCTCAAAGGTGTCCCTTGGTAAGCTAAGGAATAATTTTGACTGCAAATTTAAATTGTTTAAAAAAGCCTATGCATCTGCATCAACCTGCCATTAAAGACAATAAAACAAGCAACTCTCATTATCTTGAAAACATAAAGCAACATATTCCCAAAGGAAGAAAGGATATATTCGACCAAATGTGTCTCCTTGGGGAGCTCTAGTACTCTTTGTAAGAAAGGATGGAACATTAAGGCTGTGTATACCCTTTAGATAGTTAAATAAAGTCACTGTGAAGAACAAATATTCTCTGCCCATAATTGATGACTTGTTTGATCAACTAAAAAGAGAAACAATTTACTCCAAGATAGTTTTGAGATCAGGTTATCATTAGTTGAGAATAAAGGATGAAGATATCAACAAAAAAACTTTTAGAACCTGATATGGTCATTTTGAGTTTGCAGTGCTGCCATTTGGATTAACAAATGAACCAACTACCTTCTTTTTCTATATTTAGACCTTGTATATATACTTATTTTTATTAATAGTTATAATGAATATTTATTCAAGTGTTGAACAACCATTACTTAACCAAATGATGGGATACTATGTTGTATTTAACCATATCACTTCTTGAGGGATTTTGAACCTTAATAGAAGAATATTACCACTCTTTTAACCAAACAATTAAGCTTCTCACAAATACATACAATATAATAGAATATGTATGTGAGAGACATTGTAGTATTTATAGAACTATATAAAGAATTACAAAATTTTACATTCACACATTTAATGTCCTTTCATTTCAAGGATGTAGAAAATATACTTATTTTTGTGGTATTCTAAAACATCCTTAATATATTGACTTATTGTTTTGTTTGCATGATCAACAATTTACGTAAACTACTCAAATCTTCATGCATAATTGAGTGTTTCTATCTTAAATGTTCATACATGGAGCAATGCAACTACATCTCATCCTAAATTTCTTGTTTTGCAAAATAAGCATATTCTTATTGGTTTTTCCATCTCCTTAGTTCAATTAATAAAGAATGAGAACTTGCATGTTTTTTTTTAATGTATATAGATCATTCTTTGTTCTATGTAATTAATAGTTGGGTTGATTTAACGTTGATTGAAACTTATTTTTCTCAGCAAAGTGTTGCCACAAGTTCTTTGTTACTTGATTAATGGTTCCTCTCACAAATCTTCTTCTTACCTAATGAATGGTTCCTCTCACAAATCTTCTTCTTGAATTCCTTATTTTTCTAATCTATTTCATATAAGTAGGGAGTTGTGTCTCTTTGTAACAAAGTTTTGTTACGAGGCATTGTAAAAAAGGATTTAACAAAATGGACAAAACAAAGATAACTACCTCTCGGGATTTTTTAGCAGCGGCCCTACGGATCCAGGAGGTCCATGGTCTTTAATCAATAAAGGCCCTAGGGTTCCATGTGGTCAATAATGGCCTTAGGGTTCCACGTGGTCCATGGTTAGAGTCCCACTAAAGGGTGCTTTGTGGAGTCAGTGTACATATACAAATTGTCATATTGTTGTCTTTTCTGTAGTTTACCAATAATTCCTTGATAGACGACCTTGAAGATTGAAGTATAGTCACTGTATTTATATAGATCACTACAGAAACCAATCTGTATCATGTAACTATTCATTGTAACACACTAGATACAACATTGTTAAAGTGTACTATTTGTGTTTTGGTAGCATTCAATATGCAAGCTGTAGCAGTGTAGTTATGGTTTTTGTTGTAGAAATATAGATTGGATTAGATTTCATGGTTGATATCTTCATAGCAGCAGTAATACATGTATTGTTTTCCAATATTTATTAAAAATGTGTTTTCGCTGGAAGACAAGTAACCACCCTGACTTTTTCATTATGAAAACAAAAATACAAAGAGAATGAACAATGAGATCCATTATCCCAGGGATCCACCGAAAAGATAATGGATTGAGGTGGATATTGCAATCATCCATTCAACAGGATGTATTGACTATCTCCATATTCATTTCCCGACAAACCCCAGAAGAGGTGTTATATGAAAGAACCATTGGATTGATAATATCACAGTATTGTGAAATGTGAGCTAAATTTTGTTGTTTCTTGATCCGGTGGGGATTTTTTCCACTCTGAACGAAACAAATATAAAGATAAATATGGGCGAGTATATTCCATGCTAAATAATGCAGCTTCGTATCGTGGGAGACTTTATTCAACTGCGGACTACTGTTTTATTAGAGAGAAATTAAAGAAGATTGATAAGGCGTGAAGCACCAAAATACTACAAGGCTTGTTTGCAAGTGCAATGTGATCAAGTCATCCATCTTAAAGGGGATCTAGAACGCGTTGAGAGGGATCAAATATCTTTGAGGTGCAAGCCCTTCCTCAACATTTGTGTTGGAATATTCACACCATCATTTTTGTATTTTGCATGCCTGCATGCAAATCTGCATACCACTGCATGCATCCAATCATCATCATGGTGGTCTCCCTAGCACCTAGAGCTTGCTTCTAGCTCTCCAGAGCCTGTCTACAGCCCCCATTTGGCCTCCTACCTACCTGATGCACCCTTCTTGACTGTTGTGCATGGAAGGTGCACCTTTCTCACCTACCATTGTCAGTTAGTGTGCCTTTACTCACCTACCTTCAGTTATCACTCAGTTAGGGCGCCTTATCTCACCTACCGGGAGTTATCATTCACTTGGTGCATTGATTGAGTAGTTCTTCCACTGATTGCTCATGTTGACTTCTTGTAGCTTCTAGTTAGCTAGTTCTGGATTTCCACTTGACTATTTGACAGCCTCATGCACCCCCCTTGGACTCTCCATTCCTTGATTTATGCCTAGGTGGTTCTGTTAGTCTTGGTTAGACACACTTGACTAACTATTACCATTTATGACTGATACTATTGACTGGATGATGTATCCATTGTTATCCAAGCTATACTTTGAGTTAGACGGCCTCATGCACCCCACTTGGAGTCTCCATTCCTTGATTTATGGCTAGATGGTTCTGTTAGACTCAGTTGGACACACTTGACTGACTCTTACCATTTATGACTGATACTACCGACTGGATGATGTCTCCATATTTATTCATGCTAGACTTTGAGCTCAAATTCGAATGCCCTACTTGGCTAATTCAAATCCTATATGATGCCTCATCATTGATTATTGTAACACATTCTCTACATTCATTATTCATTATGTGATATTGGCATTGTCCATTATTCTGTGTTTATGAGTGATTATTGAATGCATGCTTCTTCTTCTTTGCAAATAATCTTGAGAGTTAGATTGTGAGTTTGTTACAGTTTCTAGATCCCTACATATTATCACATGGTATCAGAGCAGTCAACAGCTATTCGAATTGCAGCCATTGTAGCAGCAACAGCTGCAGCATTTCTTCAAGCAGCTATCTTTCACTTGTGCACCAGAAGCGTCTGAGTTTCCACAACAAATCCTGGTGTTATTACTTGAATTCATTGGAGAAATCCAGTGAGGTCTATCCAGGTGTGAAGGACTTAGTCTATGTGCCCAAGTGTTCTTAATGTAGTGTTCAGTCGAAGTGTAGCATTCTCCATCAGCAAAAACTTCTCTTGTTTTGCAGGTTTATTCACCCATTCAGAATATTCTTCAACTATTCGACTTTCTCTGTTCAGATGGATCTAAAGCTCACATCTTCCAACTATGTTGAGTGGAAATCCAAGATGGATCTCTTCATGAGATCCAAGAGCTTCACCCGAATACTCAACAGAACGATGGTAGAACCTCTCAGTGCAGTTGAAAAGTCCAAGTACTTGGATAGGCTTGATGAAGCAGTTGGTCTCCTCCTTCTCTCAATTTCTGAATATCTTCACTTCCATGTCATCGATCTTACATCTCCTAAAGAGGTTTGGGATAAGCTCGAATCCCTTTTTGGACAGAAAGATGATATGAAAGGACACAAATTGGAGAATGAGCTCATATGTTTAAGTCCTGACAGCTTCAAACCTATCAATGCCTTCCTCACCAAGTTCAAAAGCTTGATATCACAGTTGAAAAGATATGAGATAGTGAAAGAAGACAAGCAGCTTATACTTGCCATTCTCTCAAAGTTGGGGCCAAACTTCTCAGTTTTTGTCTCTACTTTCCTGTTAGCTAAGTTGTCCATTCCAAAATGGAAGTTTCCCTCACTTGATGACTTCATCCAATCTCTTACTCAAGAGGAAGATAAGTTGATCTCCATGGGAATGATCAAACCCAAATTGGATTCATCCCTTACAGCTACAGAGAGAGCGAATGGTAAAGGCAAGCAAAATATTTCTGACAAGAGATCAAATCGTACAAGGCCTACAAATAGTCCATACTAGTCAGATGGGGCTTCGAACTCAAAGAAGACCAAGCATTCTCATAAGAAAAGATCCAAGTGCACCTATTGTCTTAGAGGTTTCCATCCTGAGAGTGCTTGTATGAGGAAAGCTATAGATTTGATGGCTCAGTTACTTGAGAAGAACAATCTTCATGTGCCTGCATGTACAAAGAAGAAAGATCCTGATACTGAATCTTCTAGATCCGAAGGAAAAGAAAGATGCCATGCCCTCATGGAAAGTGCATCAACATATTATTATTTCATCATAGATTCAACAGCATCAAGACACATGTCTTCCTCCAAATATCTCTTCTCCAGTTTCGAAATATCAGTTAGCCCTTCCATCAGATTGGGCAATGATTCAGAAGTCTCCTCTCAGGGGAGTGTAAGAATCAATCTTGACTCAGGTTACTTTTCTAATGTGCTTTATGTTCCCTCTCTTGCAGCAAATTTATTTTCAGTGTATGACCCATATTAGAGAACCCAAAAGAGTGATCTTTTCTCCAAATGAAGTCGAAGTACAAAACATGGTTTAAGGGGAAATCATTTCAAAAGGTGTTGCAAATCATGAGACAAAAATATATGAGTTTTCCCACTTCTTACCTCTCTCAAAGGAGTCTGCTCTTCACTCTCATACTCATGAAGAGAGTAGACTATCTCATCTCAACTACAAGCTAGCTCAAGATGTGGTTGAAGGTCTTACAAATATTAGAAAGATTGCTCATGGCACTTGCAAGGATTGCTTGAAAAGAAAGGATCGATCTAAGAAGATTGAGAAAAAGAGGAATCTTGAAGAAGTGCGAATGCTAGATCTAGATCCACAAGAACCTGAAGATATAGCACCTATTGGTTCAACTCCTATGGCCAAAAGGGCCATCATTACTACATCCACTAGTGATCTTGTTGAAGATCCATCATCATCAGATTCTAGTTATTTTGGTAAAAATCCCACCTATTATTGCTCAAAAGAGATATTAGAGATCTACATGCACCTTCAGAAGCAGGTTCATGATGTTCCCACTTCATCATATTCAGAGTTTGGAAGTGATGATGAGTCAGTTTCACTTGTTTCTTCACATGAGTTTTCAGATTCAGAGTTTGAGAGTGATGATAAGTTTCGAAAGAGTGAATCTCCATCACATGATAGTTCAGATTCATAGTATGAGACATCAGCTTCACATGCTTCTTCATATGAGATTTCAGATTCAGAGTTTGTATGTGATGATAAGCTAGTTCTACCTGCTTCTCCTCATAATATTTTAGATTCAGAGTTTCGATGTGATGATGAGCTAGTTGTAGATACATCTTCACATGATTCTTCATATTCAGAGTTTGGAAGTGTTGATGAGGTCCAAGAGATAAAACCATCATCACATGGCAGATCAAATTCAGAGTATGACAGTGAGTGTGATGAAGAGCAAATACTAGATCTAGATCCACAAGAACCTGAATATCTAGCAAATACTAATGAAGATGAGGAGACGGGAGATTCAGTTCCACAAGAACCTTATGATCTCTCAACTAATTTTCCTCCTCTTCCGAGATGGGAAGCCACTACTCTCATATATACTAAAGATATTGTTGGTGATCCAGCTGATCGACGGAGAACCACATCAGATTTTCAGAATGGAAGGTTTCATCCTTCTCACATTACTAATCCTTTTCAGATTGGTCAACCCCTCTTTTGAAAAGAAGGACACTTGCCTCCTTCAGGGGTGGGTGATGATATGATACCTTAGCATCCTTCAGTCTATTTTGAGGGAGGGGTTTCTTCCCACTGGGTTTTCCCTCTTTCCTCACTTAGTTTATTTAGATTGATTGTACGGGATGACCTTTGGTCTTAGTCACCAGGGCCCTATTTTTTAGATTTCAATTATTTCCTCATAGTATAGCTTGCGGGGGGGTGTTGGAATATTCACACCATCATTTTTGTATTTTGCATGCCTACATGCAAATCTGCATGCATCCAGTCATCATCATGGTGATCTCCCCAGCACCTAGAGCTTGCTTCTATCTCTCCAGATCCTGTCTATAGCCCCCATTTGTCCTCCTACCTACTTGATGCACCCTTCTTGACTGTTGTGCATGGAAAGTGCGCCTTTCTCACCTACCACTGTCAATTAGAGCACCTTTACTCACCTACCTTCAGTTATCACTCAGTTAGGGCGCCTTATCTCACCTACCAGGAGGTATCATTCAGTTGGTGAATTGATTGAGTAGTTCTTCCACTGATTGCTCATGTTGACTGCTTGTAGCTTCTAGTTAGCTAGTTCTGGAGTTCCACTTGACTATTTGACAGCCTCATGCGCCCCCCTTGGAGTCTCCATTGTTATCCAAGCTAGAATTTGAGTTAGACAGCCTCATGCACCCCACTTGGAGTCTCCATTCCCTAATTTATGGCTAGATGGTTCTGTTAGACTCAGTTGGACACACTTGACTGAATCTTACCATTTATGACTGATACTATTGACTGGATGATGTATCCATTGTTATCCAAGCTAGACTTTGAGTTAGACAGCCTCATGCACCCCACTTGGAGTCTCCATTCCCTGATTTATGGCTAGATGGTTCTGTTAGACTCAGTTGGACACACTTGATTGAATATTACCATTTATGATTGATACTACCGACTGGATGATGTCTCCATAGTTATTCATGCTAGAATTTGAGCTCAGATTCGAATGCCCTACTTGGCTAATTCGAATCCTATATGATGCCTCATCATTGATTATTGTAACACATTCTCTACATTCATTATTCATTGTATGATATTGACATTGTCCATTATTCTGTGTTTATGAGTGATTGTTGAATGCATGCTTCTTCTTCTTTGCAAATAATCTTGAGAGTTAGATTGTGAGTTTGTTACAGTTGCTAGATCCCTACAGATTATCACAATTTGCAGTCTAGTAATGCAATGTTTATGGTTTTAATTTATCTAATTTATGTAGTTTTATATATATGATGTCCTAAATGATTTAAATCTAATTTGAACGGACATTTTATTTTTTATAATATTTTATTATTTTTTAAAAATGACATGTGTCAGTTCTACGATGAGCACAGAAGGAGTTACACATCCACCCCCTACTGGGCTGTAATTATTGCATTACACACTAAGATATTTGCACCTCTAAGAGATTTGATCCCTATCATCCCTTGGTAGATCCCCTTTTTAAAATGGATCTTAATATAAAAATAGAAATTTTGTGACTAGAATGTGTTTGACATAGATTTGTTTTTAAAAGCACACATAAAAATCCTGAAAATAATCAATTGATTATTTTCCACCTATTGTTATTTTCTAACCAAAATACATATATCTATTTCTATTTGATAAACTCAAAACTAAGTCCAACAATCTATATAAATATTGGAATATTATCACCATCATTTTTTTTATTTGCATGCATGCATGCATTTTGTATGCATCCAATCATCATGCATGCATCCAATCATCATGCATGCATCCAGTCATCAGTATGGTGGTCTACCCAGCACTTGGAGCCTATTTTTAGCCCCCTAGAGCCTATCTACAGCCCTCAGTAGCCCTCCTACCTACCTGATGCGCCTTGTTTTCCTCACTTGGATGACATATGTGCCTTATCTCACCTACTAGGATTTCAACAGTCAATTAGAGCATTGATTGACCAGTTCTTGCATTTATTGCTCAGTTTAACTGTCTGTGGCTCCTAGTTGTCTAGTTTGGAGTGCCACTTGACCTTATGACAGCTTCATGCACCCTCCTTGGAGTCTCCATCCCCTGATGTGTGCTCACATGGTTCAGTTAGAACCATTTAGACTCATTTGACTGAATTTTGACTATTTGTGACTACTGCCTCTAATTGGATGATGTCTCCAATGCTATCCAAGCTACACACTGAGGAGAATTCGAATTACCTTTGGCTTATTCGAATTCACTTGACAGTTATTGTATTGTATTCAGTTTTCACAGTGCCAGCTCACAACTGATGTATGATTATACTGTTATTCTCCATTTTTTGTGTTCATGAGTGATTATTGATTCAATCCTTCTTCTTCTTCTCTGCAATTATTGAGTGAGATTAGTGATATTTTCTCTAGTTGTATGATCTAGCCTGCAGATTATCACATGGTATGAGAGCTTGAGCCAACTATTCGAATTGTAGCAGTAGCAGCTATAGCCATTGCAGTAGTTGAAACAATTCATTGAGCAGCTATCTTTCATTGAGCACCAGAAGCCTCTGGATTTCCACAGCAATTCCTAGTGCAGTTGTCTTGAATTCACTGGAGCAATCGAGTGAGGTATAGCTAGGTGTGAAGGATCCATTCACATGTGTTCATTGTCCTAAGGCAGTGTTCTCTTGATTTGCAACAAATCTCCATCAACAATTTCAATTGTTTTGCAGGTTGATTCCATCATTCGAATCCATCTTCAACATATTTGAATTCAACAGCTACTATGGATCTCCATTGTTTTTGTAGGTTATTTGAAGTTTTCTGCAGTTATAACAATTTCCTACAGTTGCAGTAGTTTCGAAGTTTTCTGCAGTTGCAGTAGTTTTATGCAGTTGCAACAGTTTCCTGTAGTTGCAGCAGTTTTCTATAGTTGCATTTGTTTTCTGCAGTTGCAGCAGTAGATTCGAATTGAACAAATAGCTTCCATGAATATGAAAGCAGTCCCTTCTCTCTCTTCATACAACTATGAAGAATGGAAACCCAAGATGATATCATACCTGAAGAGATATGGTCTTTTCGATATGTGTATTGGTGTTAAGAGAGATTTTGCTTCCTATGAAGAGGAAGAATATTGGCTAGATGATTGTGATAGAGCCTCAGCAACAATATGTACTGCTATGCTTTCCAATATGGAATACCTCATTGATCCTGCAGAACATCCAAGTGATAACTGTACAATATTGGACAGATTATTTGGAAAGAAAGATGATGTTATCCATTTGGAGAACAAGCCCAGTAGTACTGCATCCAATGGTCTCTTTATTCATGATTCGGCCTCCATCATCTCTCATGGTGAAGTTGTTCAAGATGAAGTCGAAATACAAGACATGGTTTTGGGATTTGATCCATCTTCTGATTCGAATTCTGAGCTAGAGATGTCAGCTACTACTCTAGAAGTTGAAGAGACTTTTAAAATCTCTACTTCCCATGAGCCCGCTGATGTGCACGATGATGACCTACTGCGTATTTTGGAGGTAAAATCAGATTTGGGAGGTAATGCATTCACCCTCCTTAATCAAATGCTTGTTGGCAATATGGCAATATAGGTTGGCATTGATGGAAAATAGATGAGATACATTGCCTATGATGACAAAGCAGATGATATGACATGTGTCATGAGAATGGCAAGTTTGTGAAATGTTGGAAATTGACTAAGTATGTAAAAGTAGTCAAAACTTCTCTAAGATAATGCCCGCCATAATTCATGGTTTGAGAAAAATTCCCACACCATCATACTAGGCTATAGATTGTTGAAGTGGCTATCTAGTCATGGTCTCAGTTTTCCTTGATAATTTCTGAGGAGAAAATTATCGGTCTACCAAAACAAGGTTTTGCACCAGAGGAAGTAAAACTACCTAAGTGGGCTCAGGAAAATGCCTGCCATAAATCATAGGTATAAGTAAATTCCCGCAACATAGGGTCAGGTTGTATCTTGTTGACTTGACTACCTAACCATGTTCTCATCTTAACTTGAAAGTGACTGAGGGAGAAGTTATGAATCTGCCAAAGTGAAGAAAAAGTGTTTTACATATTAAAGTGAATTTTTTTCTAAATGTTAAAAACCAAGGGACTAAGGGTCAAAAGCTCCCAAGAGCTTTATTATGCCCGCAGGAGGAAAGATTAAGCCCGCTAGGGCTTAAGGATGCCAACAGGGGCCTAGGAATGCTTTCAAGGGCTAAAAAGATGCCCATAGGGGTTTGGATATGCCTGCAGGAAATGAATTTAAGCCCGCAGGGGCTGATTTTAAGCCCGCAGAGGCTTAGGGCATGCTCACAGGAGGTAGGGTTAAGACCGCAAGGGCTCAAGTAAAAGCCACAGGTACCTTGATTATACCCGCATAAGAGGCTTAAGCCCACATAGGGAGCATGCAAAAGAGGATAGAGTGAGCCTGCAGCTTGAGTAAAAGGAATCCCGCAGGCTTGAGATGGATGCCCGTAGGCCTGAAGATGATCTAAGTAGTTTAATTAATTAATTTATTAAAACTGAAGTAAACAGAAACCACAAAAGAAAGGTTAAAATGTCATAGATTTGAAGAGGTATGATTCTGAAAGAGCATGATGGTTTGAAGAGGCATGAATGAGGTATTTAAAACGAAGATTTGAATTAGAAGAGGAGAGAGTCTTGGGTGTCTGATTTGTAGAAGTAGCAAGAACAGGCCAAGAAAAATAAACTACCAGATTTGAAAAAAAGAAGTTAGACAAGGGTGGAAGGGTGGACCTAGGGCAGGTTGTAGCCTGTTAAAAGGGTGTTGGTGCATCCTGTCAGTTGTAGCTAACAAAATAGGGTGTTGGTGCATCCTTCAGTTGTAGCTGAGAATTTGGGTGTTGGTGCATCCAACAAGTTGAAGCTTGCAAATAAATTGTGAAACAAATTTTGCAGTTAATAGAAATGTATTGGTGGTTTTCCCAATTGGGTTCCACGATAAATCATTGAGTTAAAATTTGTTGTTATACTTGCAAAACATAACTAACTAAAGAAAATAATTTTGGTTTAAAATTGTGTCACTGATTCACCCCCCCCCTCTCAGTGACAGGACCTGATCCATCAATTGGTATCAGAGCCAGTCTCTTCACTAGTAAAGTTTAATCACTTGAAGAGAAGTATACATATGAATGGATCAACAGATGAAGATATCATTAAGGGTTCCCCTATTTGATGGTGAAGACTATGTTTTTTGGAATATTAGAATGAAAAGCTATCTGATGTCCATTGGACTGGAAGTATGGACATTAGTTGAAGAAGGATATGATGTTCCAAAAGTCACTCCCACAGAAGCATAAGATAAGAAGAAATTTTGGGAACATGCAGAGGCTTTAAATACACTACAAGTTGGACTGAATAAGAAGGTCCTTGCAAAAGTACTAACCTGTGAAAGTGCAAAACAACTCTAGGATAAATTGGAAACTATATATGCAGCAAATTCCAAAGTAAAGAAGGAAAAAATCAAATCTCTCAAAGTACATTATGAAGGTCTAAAAGAAGAAAATATTTCAGAGTACTTCGAAAGAGTTGATAGTATTGTTAATGAAATCAAAGGTTTGGGAGCAGAAGTACCAGACGATGAGTTAGTTGAAAAAATACTGAGAACACTTCCTATGGTATATAATCCTAAAGTGTCCACTCTTGAAGACCGAGAGAAACTAGATCAACTCACCATGGATGAATTGTATGGAATCCTCACAGTCTATGAGTTAAGACTAGGTCATGAGAACCTACCAAAAGGAGAGTCAACATTCAAGGCGCTCAAGAAAACAAAAAATCAAAAGCAAAAATCTCAACTCAACCATCATGAAGAATCTGATGTAGAAGAAGTCAATTTTATTAAAAAACTTCAGAAAGGATCAGGGAAGTACAAAGGCAAGCTGCCCTTCAAATGTTTTAATTGTGGCAAAATTGGGCACTTTGCATCCAAGTGTCCTTATCCCAAGGAAGACTCTGAAGATGAAGACAAGACAAATAAACAATACAAGAAGAAGGGAAAATCCCACTTTAAGAAAAAGTATTACAAAGAAAAAAGGAATTACTACTCAAAAGAAGAGAACAACGGTTCATTTGAGTTTAGTGACATTGATGATGAAGTTCTTTTTCTAGGTATTGAAGAGTCTAATTAGATAGAAGAAATTGAGCATGAGGAAGAGTCATAAGATGAAGCAGAGGTTAGAACTTCTCAGTGCCTTGGATGAATTAAGAAAATACAAAAACTGATATAGACAGCTGAGAGTTTTGTAGTTGAACAAAAGGAAGAACATGAACATAAAGAAAAAGAGAAAAAGGAAATCATGAGCAACCTGAAAAACCAAATCCTAGATGCAAATAGGATGGAAGAAAGTCTAGAGAAGGATCTTAAAGAAAAACAACTAACCTGTGAAAGAATGGAGGCATAATTAGTTCACCTAAGAAAAGGGATTGATGCAAAACTTATCCAAACAAGATATGAAAATAGTTCTAAAATCATAGATAAGATTATAACCACACAAATGGATCCAAGTAACAAAAATGGAATAGGTTATTCTCAAGAAGAAAACCAAGTTAACTCAAAATCTTATGCAACTGCTCTCCTCGGTACATTTAAGAAGAAAGATGAAGAAGAAACAAGAAATGATCAGAACTTCAGAGGATTATTTCCACCCATCAAGAAGGAATTCAAGACAACACCAAAGAAGGTTTATCAAAACAGTTATCCTCACATTTTCTTTGGTTATTGCTTTTCATGCTCTAACTTTGGACACAAAGCTATGAATTGTAGAGCATATGGAAGGAAAAACTTGAGGGTTAAGTACTATAACCTCAAATACAACCAAACAATTGATTAAGTTAAGAGCAGAAATAATAACTCCTTTGCACCTCTACAAGAAATGGACTTAGAATGCTTCAAATGTCATAATTATGGACATAAAGCAAGTAATTGCAGATTAATGGAAATATCAGAGAAACCAAAGGTCATTAGAGATCAAAAGAAGCTTTGGAAAGAAAAAACATCAAAAGAGGAATGTCTTATTGCCTTGAAATCCCAAGATAAAAGAGATCTCTGGTATGTTGACAGTGGTTGTTCAAAACACATGACAGGAGATAAGGACAAGTTTTTGAATTTGAAAAAGCATAAGGGTAAAGTTACATCTGGTGACAATGCTTCAGGGAATATTCTTGGGAAAGGCACTGTGAATTTGGGAAAAGACAAAGCCAAGAATGTGTTGCTTGTTGAAAATATGAAACCTATCCTATTAAGTGTCATCCAAACCTGTGATCAGGGGCACAATTTCATTTTTGATTCCCAGAAATGTGAGATTAGGAGAAAGGACTCAGGAAAATTGGTTGGTATTGCTCCTAGAACTCCTGAGAATGTATACATACTAAATACAAAACTAAATGAGGAATGTCATATAAATTTAGTGGAGTAAAGTTGGCTATGGCATAGAAGGATGGGGCACATTAACTTTGATAATTTAGTAAAAGTTAGCAATATTGGCGCAGTAAGAAACTTGCCAAAAATAACAAAACCCTCAAACCCTATGTGTATACATTGTCAACTAGGGAAGCAATATAATAAGGTTCAAAACAAAAGAATACTCCACCTCAAAACCTTTAGAGTTGGTTCACATTGACCTCTGTGGACCTACAAGGACCAAAAGTTTGCAAGGAGAGTCCTACTTTATGCTGTTCATTGATGATTTTACTAGAATGGATTGGGTATTTTTTCTCAAGGAAAAATCAGAAGCATTTAGCAATTTCAAAGCTTTTAAAATCTCGGTTTAAAATGAAATAGAGGTAAAAATCAAATTTCTTAGATCAGAAAATGGTGGTGAGTTCACCTCAAAAGAGTTTGATCTCTTCTGTGAAACTCATGGAATTAAGAGACAATTCTCTACTGCCAGAACACCTCAACAAAATGGGATTGCTGAGAGGAGGAATAGAACATTCCAAGAGCCTGCAAGGAATATGCTCAATGAAGCAAAATTATCTAATGGATACTGGAGGGAAGCTGTAATCACAACAATACACATATTAAATAGAGGTCAACTCAGGATTAATAGTAATAAGACTCCTTATGAGCTATGGTTTGGGAGAAATCCTTCAGTAAAATACTTCAAGGTCTTTGTAAGTAAGTGTTACATCAAAAGGCTTGATGAGAATCTTAGAAACATTGATGCTATATCTGATGAAGGTATCTTTCTTGGATATGCTTCTACCAAAAAGGTGTTGAAATATTGTAACTTCAAAGAATATTATATTTGTATATTATTTATTCCGGAGATGTTCCATACCTCCGATGTGATTATACTATAAATCCGGAGATGTTTATTCCTCCAAGTTGGTTGTGGTAACTAGGGTTATTAGACCCACCATGTGGGGGTCGGCCCAGTCAGTTGTAGTGGGGTATTTAACCCATTGGTTAAATACGAGCCTACATGTACTTGTGTAAAAGATATGTCAGTGTAGTGTATAAATAGAGGAGGTGTGTTCCTCATTTGATACACTCACTCACTTGAGGATAGCACACTTGTGGAGGAGAGGTCTGCTATTGTGGAGGACAAGATCATGTCTTAGGGTTTCATCTTTGTATATTGCTGGTCATCTATATTGAGGAAACTTTGCTGGGTTTTCTACCCCATGAGGGTTTCCCAGGATAAATCTCTGTCTCTTGTGTTTATGCTGTGCTTGTTGTTTCTTCAGTGATCCTGTATATGCTATTATTGTGAAATGGAATGTAATGCTGCTATTTTCTATCTTAGCATATTGAATTTTAACATGGTATCAGAGCTAACCTGAAGGAAGACAAGGTATGGCACTAACGACACTTGCTTTACTTACGACAATTTGAAGGATAGGGTTTTACATGGCAAAAACCAGTCATCGTAGCACTTTCGCTATAAATCTGTTTTGGCGAAGTTTTCGGATCTGAAATTGTTACAGGACGAAGATTAAATCTCCAGGTACCTTGTGTCCAAAGGAAAACCTCTAATTCGTTGTACTTTGTGATTTATGATCTGTACAATATAGGGTTTCTGCCTCTTCCAGATATGAGTCAAAATCAGGTGACCTTGGGAAAAAGGTCATATCTTGGGATAGGAAGCTCCAAATGAAATTTCGTAAAAAGTGACAGGTAGTACACAGTATGTACTATCTCAGAACACTTTTTTAGAGGCCTAAGTTGAACAAGTGACACGTGGCACTCCGTACAAGTTCGCTCTCCTCTTTTATCCCAAAATAGGTCACGTTGCGACATTTGACATAACTCTCTCTTAGAGAATCCAATTGATGTCAGACCTATCAGGATGGAAAGATAACAGGTCAAGATATCTCAGAAAACTTTTTCAGACCCTGTAGATTGAAAAGTTTGGAGTTACACCAGAAACAATCAGGTACATATTTCTGTCAAAACAGAATTATTTTTGAGTACCTTCATTCATGGCTTCCGGAATTTAGGGCTTTGAAGAAAGTTGGAATTTTTGTAAACGGAGACCACGGCTGAATGATACTCATCAAAATAGAAATTTAGAGACCAATATCATATTTTTTGGTTGGGAAAAAGGCCGGGCTTGATCAAACCCTAGTTCGGGACTTTGATCAGAAAAGTGGAAAATTAGGGCTTCTGTAAAAAATGGGAATTTTTGAAGTCTGTAACCACGGCTGGAAGCTCCTAAGAAAAATAAGAGTTTAGAGACTTAGATTGAACCTTTTGTTTGGGCATAAGGGTGGGCTTCATCAAACCCTAGTTCGGGATCCTGTCCAGAAGATCCAGAAGTTTCAAAGGCAATTTTGAGGGGTCAAATTTTGGAAATTCCAAAATTGAAGTATGCTAGTTTGATCAGCTCAGCAAGACATATTCTTTCATCCATTCAGAAGTGTGAAAGTCAAAGATTGAATTTTTAGGGTTTCTATAGAAAACCCTAATCAATCTCCAGATCAAGTTTCAGGGGGAGTTGAGGCTAAGGCCTTACATAAGAAGATTACAAGAAGTCTCGACAGGTATGACTTAAGGAGGCTCAGGTATGTCTTGAAATCTAATTCTTGATTAAGTTCATGATGTGTTTGTCTTCATATTATTTATTAGTACAATCTTGATTAATGTTAGAATTGTCTTATCACCCTAGTAACAGTATGAATGCATGTGAATGATCAAAGACATTCATTGATTAGGGCTATATGATTGTACTAATGCATTATGATGTTGTGTGAGGTTGATGTTGTTTGCTAACAAGGCTCAGGTACATCACAAAAGACAAATCAGGTTCCATGACCATGAAAGCATGAAGACAAAGACTCATCCATAATCTTTGTTCTACTTACGAGGTATGTATGACTTTGTTATATTATGCTTAACCTATGAGACATGCAGGTTCTAGCTCAGGATCTCTAAATCATTGAAGAGATTGTTTAGGTATGTTGTACATAACTAAGTAGGTATACTAATCCAGGTATGTTTCCCATGAATCTTACCTTGTGTTAGGATCCCTTATATAAGTATACTTGGTATGATTGGTTATGCTTATTCATAAAGTTAGTAATCAAGGGATTATGCATATTATGTCTTTTATCTTGATTGATGATATGCATGAGTAAAAGAAGACTTCCCTGAAATCTTGAATACTAATGTTTATTAACTATAATCATGACTATACATTCTCAAGATTATTTAGAACTATAATGTTTTGATAACATTTAGAACATACTAATGGGTGTATGTTTGTGTATGAGATCATGAGGATGACACTTCAACATGCACAGTGGTACATAATGAATAGAAGTTCAAAAGACATACAGAAGATCAAGCGGGAGGCAACCACACAAACATAAAAGATAAGTATTTGAGTTGTTATTTGAAATAGTAAATGATATTGCCTGTAATAGGTTGTATGCATATTTGTATTCCTATAATATATCATGCTAAGTGTAAATATTCATAGAACATTGAACAGTATACTACTAATATGCATATGATTGGTAAGTTGGACAAACATTCCATTGTTGCTTGTCTAGAATGAAACCTCTTTGCTGACATGCTGAGAGTTGTGCACACTCTCGATAGTATGTTCTGGTAGAGATGGAAGGCATCTAGATAGCCACTGTATGCATACAGGATATGGGAAAGTGTTGTGCCAAAGTATTGGTCAAGATAGTTGCATAACTATGTAAATGATATCTGTATGCATAATAGGTTATCATGTCAATATGATTTGATGATTATGAAGTATTACTAATCATGTACCTAATTTTGATTTGTAGGAAAAATCATGATGAATGATGAACAAGCGATGGATGTTCAACAAAAGGATTTACAAATCAAACACACTATAGAAAGCTTGTGGTTAAGAGATTCTCTTAGAAAGAGGAAGAGAATCATGATGAGATGTTTTGACCATTCTCTTAATAATGTAATCAGGTTCTGTATGGGTTCCCAGGATCGGTAGTCAATTGATGAGCTTAATGATCATCATGGGTGATGTGGATCTCAACCTTAGCTACAAGGTTGAATATGGGTTCTATACACATATGACATGGATGCAAGAAGGAACTCACCACAGAGTTCGAATGATTTTGAGACTCATATTAGTAGACCCATCTGACGAGAGATGGCACAGATAGATATGCAGAAGATCACTCAATGCTGAGTGAGAATAATGGACAATTGATAGCTTCATGACAAAGCTTGGGCTTTACCAGAAGTAAAACTGTTCCTAACCCTTACCTTAAGGTTGTGGATGATGAACCTATCATACCATTATTGTATGACGATGATCTCTTTCTGACAAGGAATGAGAAACATGTCATGAAAATGGCTGCAAAAATGAAAATGAAAGATCTCGGATTAATGCACTACTTCTTAGGTCTAGAAGTATGGAAAGATCCAAAAGGAATCTTTTAAATCAAGGTAAGTATACTGTGAAGTTTCTAAAAAGATTTGATATGTTGGAATATAAAGCCATGGCCACTCCCATGGACTCCAACTTGAAGTTGTTAGTTAATGACTCATCGTATTTAATGGACCTAACCCTATATAGACAAATCATTGGGTCATTGATGTACTTAACAAATACTAGGCTAGATATATGCTTTGTTGTAAATACCCTAAGTCAGTATCTAGTAGAACCTAGAAAGGTGCACTTAATAGCTACAAAGCATGTAGTGAGGTACCTAAAAGGTACATTAGATTTTGGTCTATATTATCTTGGAGGTCATGAACTCCGTTTACATGGTTACTCAGATTCTGATTGGGCAGGAAGTGCCTCAGACAGAAAGAGTACATCAAGTGGATGTTATAGTCTTGAATCTGCCATGATCTCATGGTTCAACAAGGAACAATCTAGTGTGGCTCTCAGTACTGCTGAAGCAGTATATATATATAGCTGTCTGCTCTGCCAGCTATGAAGCAGTGTGGCTTCAGAAGCTATTATATGGAGTGTTTGACTTAGAAATGAATCAAGATAGAAAATCTTGTATTCCACGATAAGTCAATAACACATAGAGATCCGATACTTCTATATACGAGATATGGTGCAGAGAGGAGCTATCAAGCTCGAGTATATAAGCACTAAGGATCAGATTGCCGATATCCTGACTAAACCTTTGTCTCGAGTAAAGTTTGAATACTTCCGAGACAAGCTTGGTATAGTCTAGAAGGACCCTCCTCGAAAGGGGGAGTAGTATAGTATTTGATAACAATTCTATCCCTTAAATTTTATTTTGTTGTACTTAGCTACTTACAAATATTTAGATTTAGAACTTTTATATATCTTTTATTTTAGATGTATACATGTTTTGATGTGATGTATACATGTTTTTATGTTAGATGTATTAGTGAGAATACATGCTAGATGTATACATGTTTTGAGGTGATGTATACATGCTTTGATGTTAGATGTATTAGTGAGAATACATGCTAGATGTATACATGTTTTGATGTGATGTATACATGTTTTGATGTTAGATGTATTAGTGAGAATACATGCTAGATGTATACATGTTTTGATTAGTAATGTATACATGTTTTGATGTGATACATGCTCTTGGACATTTGTACTTGTATAGATGTGAATACAGATGAGGATTGGATCATCCCTGGACTTTCAGTCCTAAAGAGAGCCGTAGATGTGAGGTCTCCGAGAATGAAGTCCTTGGTGGACTTGAGGGGATTGGATCATCCCTGGACTTTCAGTCCTAAAGAGAGCCGTAGACGTGAGGTCTCTGAGAATGAAGTCCTTGGTGGACTTGAGGGGATTGGATCATCCCTGGACTTTCAGTCCTAAAGAGAGCCGTAGACGTGAGGTCTCCGAGAATGAAGTCCTTGGTGGACTTGAGGGGATTGGATCATCCCTGGACTTTCAGTCCTAAAGAGAGCCATAGACGTGAGGTCTCCGAGAATGAAGTCCTTGGTGGACTTGAGGGGATTGGATCATCCCTGGACTTTCAGTCCTAAAGAGAGCCGTAGACGTGAGGTCTCCGAGAATGAAGTCCTTGGTGGACTTGAGGGGATTGGATCATCCCTGGACTTTCAGTCCTAAAGAGAGCCGTAGACGTGAGGTCTCCGAGAATGAAGTCCTTGGTGGACTTGAGGGGATTGGATCATCCCTGGAATTTCAGTCCTAAAGAGAGCCGTAGACGTGAGGTCTCCGAGAATGAAGTCCTTGGTGGACTTGAGGGGATTGGATCATCCCTGGACTTTCAGTCCTAAAGAGAGCCGTAGACGTGAGGTCTCCGAGAATGAAGTCCTTGGTGGACTTGAGGGGATTGGATCATCCCTGGACTTTCAGTCCTAAAGAGAGCCGTAGACGTGAGGTCTCCGAGAATGAAGTCCTTGGTGGACTTGAGGGGATTGGATCATCCCTGGACTTTCAGTCCTAAAGAGAGCCGTAGACGTGAGGTCTCCGAGAATGAAGTCCTTGGTGGACTTGAGAGGATTGGATCATCCTTGAACTCAAGTTCTAAAGTGAGCCGTAGACAGGTGTCTCCGAGAATAGAGGATAGGACTGCATCGTCCCTGGACCTTGGTTCAAAATGCACGTGATTGGATTAATCATCCTTAGACAGTAAATCTAGGAAGGATAGTCTTAAATGTGATTGTGATTGGATTAATCATCCTTAGATAGTAAATCCAAGAAGGATAGTCTTAAATGCGATTGTGGTTGGATTAATCATCCTTAGACAGTAAATCCAGGAAGGATAGTCTTAAATGTGATTGTGGTTGGATTAATCATCCTTAGACAGTAAATCCAGGAAGGATAGTCTTAAATTCGATTGTGGTTGGATTAATCATCCTTAGACAGTAAATCCAGGAAGGATAGTCTTAAATGCGATTGTGGTTGGATTAATCATCCTTAGACAGTAAATCCAGGAAGGATAGTCTTGAATGCGATTGTGGTTGGATTAATCATCCTTAGACAGTAAATCCAGGAAGGATAGTCTTAAATGCGATTGTGGTTGGATTAATCATCCTTAGACAGTAAATCCAGGAAGGATAGTCTTAAATGCGATTGTGGTTGGATTGATCATCCTTAGACAATAAATCCAGTAATTCCGAAAGGAAGGATAGTCTTAAAATATGATTGTGGTTGGACTAATCATCCTTAGACAGTAAATCTAGTAATTTCGAAAGGAAGGATAGTCTTAAATATGATTGTGATGAGATTGATCCAGTAATTCCGAAAGGAAGGATCATGTATATAGATGATGATGCTGATGATCGTGTGATGACGATGCTGCTGATCGTGTGATGACGATGCTGCTGATCGTGTGACGACGATGCTGCTGATCGTGTGATGATGATGCTGATGATCGTGTGATGACGATGCTGTTGATCGTGTGATGATGATGCTGCTAATCGTGATATGACGATGCTGATGATCGTGTGATGACGATGCTAATGATCGTGTGATGACGATGCTGATGATCATGTGATGACTATGCTGATGATCATGTGATGACGATGCTGCTGATCGTGTGATGACGATGCTGATGATCATGAGATGACGATGCTGATGATCGTGTGATGACGATGCTGATGATCGTGAGATGACGATGTTGATGATCGTGTAATGACGATGCTGATGATTGTATGATGACGATGATGCTGATCGTGATGGTCTAGATGACGATGTTGATGATCGTGAGGATCCAGACGTTGATGTTGCTATAGTTGTTCGAGTGCTGCAGAAGATAAAGACTCAGTACTGAAGATGTTGATGTTCCAGTAACTGGTTGAGTTACTGATGATGATAAGAAATCTTCCAATGATTTATAGATGTATCATGTATGATGTTGATGACTCCTTGCTCGTGCAGATACTGTTATAATATCCTTCTCGTTAAGGGGGAGTGTTGAAATATTGTAACTTCAAAGAATATTATATTTGTATATTATTTATTCTGGAGATGTTCCATACCTCCGATGTGATTATACTATAAATCCGGAGATGTTTATTCCTCCAAGTTGGTTGTGGTAACTAGGGTTATTAGACCCACCATGTGGGGGTCGGCCCAGTCAGTTGTAGTGGGGTATTTAACCCATTGGTTAAATACGAGCCTACGTGTACTTGTGTAAAAGATATGTCAGTGTAGTGTATAAATAGAGGAGGTGTGTTCCTCATTTGATACACTCACTCACTTGAGGATAGCACACTTGTGGAGGAGAGGTCTGCTATTGTGGAGGACGAGATCATGTCTTAGGGTTTCATCTTTGTATATTGCTGGTCATCTATATTGAGGAAGCTTTGCTGGGTTTTCTACCCCATGAGGGTTTCCCAGGATAAATCTCTGTCTCTTGTGTTTATGCTGTGCTTGTTGTTTCTTCAGTGATCCTGTATATGCTATTATTGTGAAATGGAATGTAATGCTGCTATTTTCTGTCTTAGCATATTGAATTTTAACAAAAGGCATACAGATGCTACAATCTTAGATTACATAAGATTGTTGAGAGTGCAGATGTGAAGGTGGATGATTTAAAAACAAAGAAATTCAAACATCAAGAGACCATACTTGGCAATGAAGATGAATATGACGATGAGTTAGTTGGTACACAAGCAGATGTAGAAGAAAAGGAATATACACAAGAAGATGAAATGGATACCAGAGAAGAAGAGGAAGATATTCGAGAAGAAGAGATAAAAGAAGAATCCCCAAGAAGAGACACAAAGACACCCTCAATAATAACTCAAAGGAATCATCCCGAAGAACTAATTATTGGAGATAAAAGTACAGGAGTACAGACAAGAAGACAATTGTTGTATCAAACAGAAATAGCACTTTTGTCATATATTGAGCCCAAATCAATCAAAGAAGCATGCAAATATGAGAGTTGGTTCAATGCTACGAGTGAAGAATTTGACCAAATTGAAAAGAATAAAACTTGGGAACTGGTTTCAAGACCAAAAAATAAGAATGTCATTGGAACTAAATGGGTGTTTAAAAGCAAAGTAAATGAAAATGGACAAGTAATCAGGAACAAAGCCATATTGGTATGTAAATGGTATGCTCAGGTTGAAGGAGTAGATTTTGAAGAAACTTTTGTACTTGTGGCCAAATTAGAGGCAATTAGGATGTTCTTAGCCTTCGCCAACTACAAAAAATTGAAAATATACCAGATGGATGTCAAGTCATCATTTCTCAATGGAAACTTAGAAGAGGAAGTCTATATTGAGAAACCCGGAGGATTTCAATTAATTGATAAAGGAGATTATGTCTGTAAACTAAATAAAGCACTCTATGGGATAAAACAATCAACCAGAGCATGGTATGCAAGGCTAGATTCTTATTTACGAGTACAAGGCTTCAAAAGAGGATCAACATAAAGTAATTTTTATTGTAAAATTATTGGTGATAACATGGTTATTGTGGAAGTATATGTTGATGATATTATATTTGGGAGTGATGATGGAAAAATGAGTAAGGATTTTACTAAAAAGATGCGGCAATAATTTGAAATGGCTTTGCTTGGTGAATTGAATTTCATTCTAGGATTTCAAATAGTACAGTCCAAAAGGGGAATCTTTATCCATCAGTCCAATTATGTTAAAGATATGCTTAAAAAATTCTGGTTAGAGGATTGCAAACCTGTTTGTACACCTATGATAGTAGGATGCAAACTAAGCAAGGAAGATGAGTCCAAGTCTATAGATCCAAAACACTACATATCAATGATTGGGAGTTTACTCTATGTAACAAATTCCAAACCTGATGTCAAGCAAGCTGTTGGAATGGTGGCTAGATTCCAAGCTGCACCAAAAGAGATCCATGTTCAAGCTGTGAAAAGAATCTTTAGGTACTTAAAAGGAACCATAGATATTGGATTGTGGTACCCTAGAAAGAATTCATTCTCTTTAAAATCCTATTCATATGCAGATTGAGCAGGTTGTGTAGCTGACAAAAAAATGTACAAGTGGAGGAGCATTCTTCTTGGGAGAATCATTGGTAGCTTGGACAAGCAAGAAACATACCTCAATTTCCCTGTCTACCAATGAAGCTGAGTATATTGCAGCAGCAGAATGTTGCACACAAGCAGAATGGATGAAACAAACCTTACAAGACATCAAAGTAGTGTTTGAAGAACCCACTATTATCTACTATGATAATACAAGTGCGATAAGTCTCTCCAAGAACCCTGTCCAGCACTCCAAAGCAAAACACATTCCAATAAAATACCACAATCTAAGAGATCAGGCTAAAAATAAGAACATTAAATTGGAATATGTCCCAACACAAGAATAGGTTGCAGACATTTTCACTAAACCCTTAAGCAGAGATGTATTTGAATATATCAGGCAAAGATTATGAGTATTCTCTCTTCCAATCTAATCTCTCAAAAGAATGCATCAGTTGGCATCAGTTCAGGGGGATACAGTGATCAAAGTCAGGGGGATTCATTCAACCCTTTTCCCTTGATTTCAAAGGGGGAGAAATAAAAATAATATTGCCATCAATGCCAAAGGGGGATATTGTTGGCAATATGGCAATATAGGTTGGCATTGATGGCAAATAGATGAGAGACATTTCCTATGATGACAAAGCAGATTATATGACATGTGTGATGAGAATGACAAGTTTGTGAAATGTTGGAAATTGACTAAGTATGTAAAAAGTAGTAAAAAATGCTCTAAGAGAATGCCCACCATAATTCATGGTTCGAGAAAAATGCCCACACCATGATACTAGGCTATAGCTTGTTGAAGTGGCTATCTAGTAATGGTCTCAGTTTGCCTTGATCATTTCTGAGGAGAAAATTATAGGTCTAACAAAACAAGGTTTTGCAACAGAGGAAGTAAAACTACCTAAGTGGGCTCAGGAAAATGCCCACCATAAATCATAGGTAGAAGTAAATGCCCGCAACATAGGGTCAGGATGTAGATTGTTGACTTGACTACCTAACCATGTTCTCATCTTGACTTGAAAGTGACTGAGGGAGAAGTTATGAATCTGCCAAAGTGAAGAACAAGTGTTTTACATATTAAAGTGAAAATTTGTCTAAATGTTAAAAACCAAGGGACCAAGGGTCAAAAGCTCCCAAGAGATTTATTATTCCTGCAGGGGCTAAAGGAATGCCTGCAGGGGCTTAAATATGCCTGCAGGAGGAGATATTAAGCCCGCTAGGGCTTAAGGATGCCCACAAGGGCCTAGGAATGCCCGCAAGGGCTAAAAAGATGCCCGCGTGGGTTTGGATATGCCCGCATGGGCTAAAAAGATGCCCGCGTGGGTTTGGATATGTCCGCGTGGGTTTGGATATGCCCGCATGGGCTAAAAAGATGCCCGCGTGGGTTTGGATATGCCCGCATGGGCTAAAAAGATGCCCGCGTGGGTTTGGATATGCCCGCATGGGATGAAGTTAAGACCGCAGGGGCTGATTTTAAGCCTGTAGAGGCTTAGGGGATGCCCACAAGAGGTAGGGTTAAGACCACAGGGGCTTAAGATGCCCGCAAGGGCTCAAGTAAAAGCCACAGGTACCTTGATTATACCCACAGAAGAGGCTTAATGCCCGCATAGGGAGCATGCAAAAGAGAATAGAGTGAGATCACAACCTGAGGTAAAGGAAGCCCGCAGGCTCGAGATGGAAGATGCTCGTAGGCCTGAAGATGATCTAAGCAGTTTAATTAATTAATTAATTAAACCTGAAGTAAATAAAAACCACAAAAGAAAGGTTAAAATGTCATAGATTTGAAGAGGTATGATTTTGAAAGAGCATGATGGTTTGAAGAGGCATGAATGAGGTATTTAAAATGAAGATTCGAATTAGAAGAGGAGAGATTCTTGGGTGTCCAAGTTGCAGAAGCAGCAAGAACAGGCCAGCAAATAACAAGTTTAACCAATAATAAAGTGCTTTCGAAGTAAAGTGCTTGTAAAACATAGTAATGATGTGCTGAAAATGGTCCTGTAAGTTTTAATAAATTTTAGGTTTCACTTAAACTTAGGGGATTAAGGTGTTTGTTGCAAAGAAACTGAACTAATCTATGTGTCTACCACAAGAGACTATCTCCTTCAATTAGAGAGAATGTCGGGTGCTCAACCTGAGAACACAAGGTTCCCAACTAGCTCCATGGGTCAATCCCGAAACTTGTTGGGTGCTCAATTGGAGGACACAAAGTGCCACGAGGCTCCCCACAGCCTCTACCCCACTAGTTCCACATGTCAAGCTTCTTTTTCTCTGTTCTAGTGAAGATATATTTCCGGGTTCCAGGAGGCAGATCCTACTCACTTGTGAGGTGGGGGCAAAATGAAATAACTTCAAATAAAAATTTATGTAAATAAAGTATAAGCCTCAACGATTTTGCATGGATGGGAAGAGCCACTTCTCATGCAAGGTGTGGGAAAAATAAATACAACAAATACTTGGAAAGTAAATGCAATCCAATGCTATTTGACAAGGGAGGCTGAGCCTACTCACTTGTGAGGTGCAGGAAAAAGAAAATAAAAAAGAAGTAAAATGCTAAACCCAAGCAACTAACAAAACCTTGCAAGGATGGGAAAAGCCTCTTCTCTTGCATGCAACTAAAAGGAAACTAACTAAGAAATGAATGCTTGAAATGAAACACAATAAACTCAAGCCCAAGAGACTCTCTTGGGCTTGTTACAATGATGAATATTTCACACTTATTATTGCAAGAAAAGAGAGAGAAGAGAGTGATTCAAATAAAAGGAACAATCAAAGAGAAATATATTACTATTTCTATTGCACCCATTGAATGCAATAATTATATTAATGCTAAATTTGCTAATGAGTTAGCGATTCCAAAGTCAAATATAGGTTAAAGGTTAGACTTTTGGAATAAGAAAGAATATGAAATAAGCAATTTACAACTAAACATTGGAGATTATAATGGTGTCTTGCAATTCATAGTTTGATCCTTGTGGAATAGTGACGGTGACCTAATTTTGTGATTACCTTAGATAGAAACATTGGGGACTTTTATCTTAAATGATGAAAAGAAGTTTCTGACATTTTCTTACAAGATAAAGAAAATCACATTGCATGACATTAAAATGAAGTCAGATTCAGAAGTCAAGTCATCTAAAGACTTCAAAGATATATTGATGTAGGGGCATAGGGGCTCGAGACAAAATATCGAAGATAGATGACTGGAATGCCCAGAGGATAGTCGAATGCCTTTAGTGAAATGTGTGAAAAGGTCAACGAGAGGGAATTGAGAACCAATCGAAAAGATACCATTAGAGGAAATTTGAGGTCTAAAATGGGCCTCATAAGAAAATGAGCCACCTCGTAAGAAAACAAGCCACCTCATCAAAAAAAGAGCCATTGAATTCAAGAACCAATAGAATTTCAAGAAAAAATTCGACCATAATGGTTGAGTTGGCATATTTGACATTAAAAAGAATATCTTTTTAATTCGTATTTTCAACATATATCCATGTCATTTTACTCAAATTCAGAGTGGGAGCACTCTTTGGATTCATAATTTAATTCTGCATCCAACGAGTACCCACACTACATACTTTTTAGCGACCCCACCCAGTAACATGTTTTTTTTATGTATTTATCATTTATTGTGGGGTGGGGTCCCCAGTAAAGTATGCAGTGCAGGTACTCATTGGATGTGGAATTAAATTCCACATCCAACGAGTTCTCGTTCTTGGAATTTGAGTAAAACAACAGGGAGATATGTTGAAAATTCAAACAAAAAAGTTAGTTTTTTTCTCTTTTCCTCCAAAATTCAAAAAATATGATTTTATTATTTTAACTATCATTTTATTATTTTAACAGTTATTTTATTATTTTCTTTAGGAGGCCCATTTTAGACCTCAAATTTCCTCTAATGCAACCAAAAGCGGTCGACGATGATGAGTGAGATGATAAACGGTATAACAATGAAAGAAGTATTCTAACGGCCGAGGATGATACCGACCAGATGGAGAGAAAGGGGGGTTGCGAGGCAAGCCGATGCCGATGATTTATGAAATGATTGTTCAACCAGGATCACAAGAAGCGGAGCCGATGGGGTAGTTGGTATAGTTTGAGAGCATTTATGGTGGTAGTTGCAGAATGCCAAGTGGAGCCACCCGATGAAGAAGGCAATGTGAAGTATTTAATACAGTTTGAACATACCTAGACGCAACCAAAAATTCTAGAGGACGCTCGAGTAGGAAGAAATGAGTATAAATACTAGTTGATGACTAGAGTAAAAGGGTCGGATCTTCTAGAGGAATCTTGGAGAAATCTAAGTTACAAAATCTCAATGTGCATTCCGAGGGATAAATAAATTGTAACGGTCAATGTCCATTATGACTAATCGAGATAAGACTCGAATTGTAATTCATCTGTATAGATATTGTTTCATTTAATTGAAATCCATAAAACTTGGCAATTATCTATGTTGAGTGATTGTGTGAGTGCTTTCGTTGTGTGAATTTGATTAGCAGCCGACCCACCTTGGTCGCATCCGCATTAGTTGGTATCAGAGCGGGAAGTAATACTGCGTGGTGAGACTAGTTGCGATTGAACGAAGCAGGAACCACTAGTTGTGGTTGGGTAGAGATGTAGAGGACGTAGAAGGCCTAGTTGTAATTGGGTGGCGTGGGCTATCCAGTTTAACCTATGATGGATCAGAGAGGCATAAACATTCATGGTAGAGGTCAAAGGACACGCGGAGGCACAGGGGTCATGATTGACCAAGATATGTTTGAGGAATGTGTCTAGATGATAAGGAGTCTGAAGAGAGAGTTCGTTGCAGTAAAAGAATCCCAAAAGAGGGGACTGGGTATTGATACCCTTGACCATAGTGACGAGGAGATCGAAGAGGAAGAGCAGGATCCTAAGGAGGAATGTGAAGAATACCCAGGAGATAAGTTTTTAAAGGTGTTGTTTGAAATGAAAGGTAGATCAAAGATGGAAGTATCTACCTACTCAGGGAGTCTAAACCCTGAAGAGTTGATCGACTGGATAAGAGAAATGGATAAATACTTCGACATGGAGTAGATAGAGGACCCCAAAAGGGTGAGGATTTCCTGTCTGAAGTTGAAGGCTCATGCCTCATTGTGGTGGGACAATGTACAGGATGACAGAGTAAGAAAGGGAAAAGATAAACTGAAAATTTGGGATAGGATGGTTTCCAAGTTGAAGGATAAGTTCCTTCCCACCCACTACATGATTTCTTTGTTCAGGAAGCTACATAACCTAAGATAGAAGGAGATGACTGTGAAAGAGTTCACTAAGGAATTATATGGACTGTCTATTCGGTTGGGATAAACCAACTAAGGAGACGAAGTAGTCACCAGGTATGTGAATGGCCTGAAATATGTCATCAATGATGAGCTAAGTCTTTCGAGGTTCAGGATAGTCGGAGAAGCCTATCAGCTAACTCTAAAGGCCAAGGAGAAACTGTCGCAAAATTCCTCGATGAGTAGGGAAAAATAAACTGCTCGAAGTCAGAAGTTTTCCACCAACAGAGGACAGGCCAGCAGTGCGAGAAAGGATGAAAGTCGTCATGAATGATGAAAAGAAAGCACGATCAGGGGTGATGAACACCGGTGGGAAGGAGAGAACCCTAGAGGTCGAGGTGCCTATGGTCGAAGAGGAGCTTATGGAGGAATATACGTGGACCAACCCAAGATCATCTGCTATAAGTGTCGAGAGTTGGGACACAAGGAATATGAGTGCCTAGAGAATTTACACACCAGTAGTGGACCAGATCCCAGAGGTCGAGGTAAGAATGACGAGACTGGCCCGACTGGGAGGGGAATTTAAGAAAAAGATGTGTTGGAAGGAGGTCAAAATATAATGACCTATAGAATGTCATTACATTCAGTATGACGATAGGAAGCGGAGCCAACCCAAAGGAAGTCCATTTTTCGGACAAGGTTAAGATTTGGGATAGGTGTTGTATGACCATCGTCGATGGAGGAAGCACAAAGAATATGGTATCGATAGAGGTGACCGACAAACTAGTGCTGAAGTGTCAACCACACCCAAATGCCTACAACGTGTCGTGGTTGAAGAAGGGTCATCATGTGATGGTGACGCAACAATGCCTGATCAATTTCAATATTGGAGGGTTACACGATAGTGTGTTATGTGACATGACTCCAATGGATGCTTATCACCTATTGCTAGGTCACTCGTGGCAATACAACCAAAAGATGCTCTATGATGGTCATTGGAATACACTGACATTCGAGAAAGATAGAAGGAGCTTTCGGATGAATCCCTTATTCAAGGAACATAATAACCGAGGAAAGGAAAGTGGATATTGGGAGAAACAAGTGTTGATGTGTTCAACCAAGGAGTTTTTGGAGGAAGAGAAGCAATAGTATTGCTTTGTTTTCATTCCTAAAGGTCTATGTCGATAGATCGAATGGAAATGTCCCGACGGATGTCGGAGAAGTGTTGTCGGAATTCAAGGGAATAATGATCGATGAGATGTCAAGCGGTTTTCCATCGATGAGGACTAAATCACATAGGATCGACTTGATACCAGGGTCGAGTCTATTGAATAGGGTGTCGTATAAGATGACACTAGTAGAGAATCTCGAGTTAAACTGACAGGTCCAGGAGTTGTTGGATAGGGGGATTAGGGAAAGCCTGATTCCAGTGCAGTACCAGTTGTACTAGCACCCATAAAGGAGGAGAGTGGAGGATGTGTACCGACTCAAGGGATATCAACCAAATTACCATCAAGTACATATTTCCATTGCCAAGAATGGATAACTTGATCGACTGCTTGAGTGGAGTGACATACTTCACCAAGATCAACCTGAAGAGTGGATACCACCAAATCTAAATTAGGGATGGTGATGAATGGAAGACATACTTCAAGATGAAGGAGAGACTGTACGAATGACGGTTATGTTGTTTGGGATGACCAATGCATCGAGCACGTTCATGAGACTAATGAATGAGGTGCTGAAGCCATTTCTGGGAAAATTCGTTGTTATCTATCTCAACGACATATTAATATTCAACAAGATGAGGGAAAGAGCACTTATCACATATTCGACGAGTCTTGTAGAGGCTAAGCCAAGAGAATCTATTGGTGAATCTACATAAGTGTTCCATCATTCATAAGGAGTTAGTGTATGTAGGATTCGTGATCTTCGGACAAGGACTGAAGATGGATCTAGAAAAGGTATGGGTGATTTCGGAGTGGCCGGAGCCGACGAGTGCCACCAAGGTGAGAAGCTTCAATGGAATTGCCAGTTTCTAACAGAATTTGATTAGGGATTTCAATCAAATATGTGCACCATTGACGATGTGCATGAAGAAAGGAGAGTTTAAGTGGACTAAAGCAACCCGATGAGCTTTTGAGAAGCTGAAGATGAAGGTGACAGAGAGCCCAATTTTAGCTCTTCTGTATTTCGAGGAGGTTTTTCAAGTCGAATGCGACGTGACCAGGTTAGAAATTGGAGCTATGTTGATCCAGGAGGGGTGACCATTTGCGTTCTTTAGTGAGAAGTTGGATGAAGAAAAGAAGAAGTATTCAGTTTATGACTAGAAGTTTTATGCCATTATTCAGGCATTGAAGAAATGGAGACACTACTTGTTTCCCAAGGAATTTGTGTTGTTCGCCGACCACCAAGCTCTGATATATATGAATACTCAGACGAAGTTGAATTAGGGGCACATGAAGTGGGTCAAGCTTTTGCAAAGTTGCACCTTTGTATTGAAACACAAGTCAGGAAGACTAACAAGGTAGCCGACACGTTAAGTAGAAGAGTTGCATTGTTGGCGATGACTATTGTTAAAGTGACGGGGTTAGAGTTGATGAAGACCGACTATGAAGTCAACGGGGATTTTTTTGATGCATGGAAAGTGTCGAAGGAACCATGGAGTGACGACATAACTCCATACTTGGACTATTTCATCAAGGAAGGATACCAATTCAAGGGACACCGGTTATGCATCCCTAGAGGATCAGTGAGGGACAATTTGATCAGGGAATTGCATAATGGAGGGTTAGGAGGACACTTTGGCATCAACAAGACCAAGGCGTTGGTCGAGGAGAAATAATACTGCTCAGGGATAACAACGGATGTAAAGAAGTGGATCCGATAGTGTTGAGTGTGCCAGCATGCCAAAGTACAAAGTCAGAACACGGGGCTATATACACCATTGCTGGTACCGACTGACTCAAGGGAAGATATCAACATGGATTTTGTGTTGGGATTGTCGAAGACACATCAAGGTAACGACTCCATATTTGTGGTAGTCGACATATTTTCTAATATGGATCACTTTATTCCATGTCGGAAGACAAGTGATGCCACAAGTATTGTTATTCTATTTTTCAAGGAGGTTGTGAGGTTGCATGGACTATCAAAGAGCATAACATCAGATAGAGACACCAAGTTTATGGGTCATTTTTGGTGAACCTTGTGGAAGAATCTTGACACGAAGCTGCAATTCAGTTCTACATACCATCCATAGACCGATGGATAGACTGAAGTCGTGAATTGGAGCTTAGGAAATTTGTTGATATGCCTAACTGTTGTTCGACCAAAGTAGTGGGAAAATGTGAAGATTGGTCCATGTAAGATCATAAGGAAATTATAAAACCTGTATAAGTTTGAAGAAGGATAGAGAAGCGGTAGAGAGACGACTTTAAACTAGAAGGAGCAAGTACCAATTCAACCAATGGAGGAAGTCATGGAAGTACTCGGTGAGCGTGAATTCAGGAGGGACATGAGACAAAAAATAAAATAATATTTGGTCCGTTGGACAAAAAATGACCTGGAAGAAGTGACGTGGATTTCAGAAGAAGAGCTTAGGAGATTGCAAAACCATGAGCAAGATTCTTTCCAACACCAGGAGGTTGATTCAAGGGCATCGGGGCTCGAGATAAACTATTGAATATAGACGACTGGAACACCTGGAGGATAGTCGACGACCTGTAGTGCAATGGGTGAAAAGGTCAATGAGAGGGAATTGAGAACTAGTTAAAAGGATACCAATGAGGAGAGGTCAATGATGACGACTGAGGACTCACGATAAATGGCAAGACAATGAAAGAAGTATGTTGATGGTCGAGGATGATACCGACTAGATGGAGAGAAAAGGGGGTCATGAGGCAAGCCGACATCGACAATTTATGAATCGACTGTTCAACCAAGATCCTGAGAAGTGGAGACAATGGGGTAGTTGGGACAGTTGCAGAGAAATTATGGAAGTAGTTGCAAAATGCTAGGTGGAGCCACCTGATGAAGAAGGCCACGTGAAGTATTTAACACAGTTTGACCATTCCTGGAAGTAATAAAAAATTATGGAGGATGCTCGAGTAAGCGGAAACGAGTATAAATACCAGTTGATGACTAGAGTAAAGGGATCAAATATTCTAGAGGACTCTCAAATAACTCTAAGTTGCATAAGCTCTCGATGTGCATTTCGAGGGATAAAGAAATTGTAACAGTCGATGTCCATTCTGATTATTTGAGCTAATACTCGAATTTTAATTCCTCTATATAGAGATTGTTTCATTTAATTAAAAGCCATAATCCTTGGAAATTATCTATGTTGAGTGACTATGTGAGTAATTTCGTTGTGTGAATCTAATTAGCATCCGACCTACATTGGTTGCATCTGCATCATATATCAAATGCGATTTCGTAGGAAAATAAGAAGTCAATACAGAAGATACAAAAGGAATTCGACAAAGTTGACATGGACAAAGAAGAAGAGATCTATCATCTAAGAGATCATAATAAAAAATTACTTGTTCAAATCAAGCCAAAGGATAAAACACAGATCAATCAAAATTTAGAAGAGGAGAATCAAGATGTCCAAAAAAAATTATCAGGAAAAGACAAAGAAAATTCCTCCTTAAAGAAGATTAATTAGGAATTGCTAGAACAAATAAAAAAATTAAGAGAAGGAGAGCAAGAGAATCAAGATACTCAAAATGAAGTTGACAAGTCATACTATAAGGAATAAATCTTATGCTTAAGGAGACATAATCAGGACTTACTTATACAAGTTAAGAAGCTAAAGCATGATAAGAAATCTTTACAAGAAGAGTTAGATCGCAAATGATCATTAATCAACAAAGTAACGATGTTGAACCAATAGAGAAGTCATCAGATGCTCAAATTCAAACACCAAAAAAGGGAACCAATACAGATTCAAATGGAACCCAAATTCAAAAGAATGTTTATATTGACAAATCACTACAAACATCACGACAAGATGGTTATGAGGAACAATCACAAAATATTAGAATGCCATATCGTCGTCCAAATCATAAGAATCAATATGACCAACAACAAGGTCAAAATAAACATAGACAAATGAGTTGTGATTTCAGAAAAGAATGGAGACAAAATCAACAATCTGGGTGGAAGTAGAAAACAAGAAGTTCCTTCCAACATATCGATCAACAAAAGGTCCTAATAAAAGTTAATTTGGGATGGACAACTTCACATATGATGCAACATTTTTACTCAATGTTTATAAGAACATATCGAGTTGTTTTGTGTGTTGCAGCTACCAAAACAAAAGATCACATAACGACATTACAAGCAAGAGTTAAGACGTAAAGCCTTTTCATCTAGTATGCTCTGAGGACAAAGCATTTATAAAGAGGAAGGCAATGTTATGAACATAAATAATATAAATAAATTTTATAAATATTAAATAATATTAATAAGCATATAAATAATAAATAATTATTAATTGTTCTAAGAGACGCATTCCTTCCTAAATGATTACCATAAGTGCCCTTAGGGTTTCTATATATATGGCACTCATTGTATTCATATAGCATTCAACTTATTCATATATTTTACTTAATATATTATTTTTCCTATTATGGATTATTTTATATTCCAAATATTTTGGTAACTTGTGTGGAGCAAACTTTGTTCCTTACAGGTTTCAAATGGGTTTTTGGGTGGTTGTTGATTCTTCACGATTTCACCTGGTACTAATAGTGCTTCAATGTTTCCTACACCTCCCTTTCCAAGCTGATTCCCTAAGTTGCCTGCTTGTCCCGAGTTTAGATCTCATTTTTTCATAGCAGGATTTGTGTTGGTTGTTACGATTTCCTTGTAGGAGAGGGTGTTTCCCCTACTCTCGCTACACCATGAAGGTTAATCCAATGTTCTACTTGTATCAACAACGCTAACCCTACACCTCAACATAGAATGTCCACATTGTGCATTCTTAACTCTTAAATTTGAAAGGGAGTACATTTTATTATTATAAAAATATTAAAATTTCACACATACATACACTATAGAAAAACATTTATAATAAAAATGAGTTATCTAAATATTAAACATTTTTTTACTTTTTCGACCATTATTGACGGAATTTAGCAATTTAATCTTTGACTGGATCATAACTTTTCATTGTTCAAAATCCATTTTCAACAGCAAAAATAGATTTAACCCCCCATAAATCATGTTCCACTCCAAGTGTGCAATCCCAACACCTTATATTTATGATTTCAACAATTTGCATTAGATTTTGGGAAAAATAATCCAAAACAAAAAAAAACAAAAAAAGATTGTTGAGCCCCTATGTATGGATTAGATTTCCTTGATTCCTTCTCTTGTTGAGCCCCTATGTATTGACTAGATTTCCTTTCCTTGATTCCTTCTCTTGTTGAGCCCCTATGTATTGACTAGATTTCCTTTCCTTGATTCCTTTGGAATAGCAGGGTTGAAAAGAAAAATATGGGAATATATAGGGGCTCAACAAAAGTGTCATGTCATTTACAAGAATTGAATCTAGGTAAAGAGGGTAACAATCATTCCTTCCAACCACACAAGCTACATCCAATAGACAATATATTCCCACACTTAATAAAATAATTAAATAAACAAATATATAAAATATATTTGTTAAAATCATTATTATCTAATTTTATTAATTTTTTTTACCAAATTCCAACACAAAAAAACAATAAAAATAAAAATTAAAACTATGAAAATCCTAAGAAGTAAAGTAAATAGAATACTCTCCAATTAAATATAACGTTAATAACAATCCTAGATTTCTCTAGGAATACTAATCTCTAGAGTATCGATCCTTTTATTAACTTCGTTTCGGGTAGTATCAATCCTTTTATAACTTCCTGGAAGGATCATCAACCTCGTACAAAGTACATGAAGTGACACCATTTATTCAATCGTCACTTTCTACCTTAAAATTTCCGAACTTATGATCCTTATTTATTATTTCTTCTCGGACATTGAAATCACGAGTAACTAGAATTTACAATTGTTGACTGATAAAAAATGGTTAACGAGTTAAAGAGGAAAAAGTTCCGTCGTCAGGAAGCCAACCGTCTTCCTCTCTGGAAACAGATCCGGATTAAGTAAAACTGTATCGTCAGTTTAAAATCGAACAGAACGATTAATAGTGGGCAACCTATCTTCGTTTCCAGCCATTATCTTACTATATTTTCATCATCTTCAATCATCAGAAAAAAATGGCCACAATCAAGCGCGAAGGATGGATTTTTACAAAAGAAGAAATCGACGATTTCAGTCCTTCCAGAAGAGATGGAATTGGTAAAGACCAAGAAGATGGTCTAAGAAGATCATATTGCATTTTCCTGATAAATCTAGGTCGAATCATAATGCTTCCAATGTCCACTGTTACAACAGCAATATTTTTATGCCACCGTTTTTATACGCGGCAATCTCACGGTAACAACGACAGATTCATTATTGCAACTGTCTGCCTATTGATTGCCATAAAAAATGTGGAGCTAGAGCGAAAACAAATCCTCGAAGTGACTGAGCGTTTATACGATGCCCTCCATCATTGTCCAGATCTAGCCGCAATCAGCGTAGAAAAAAGAAAACAGATCCTATTGCACGGAGAGCGTTTGGTTCTTTCTACCCTGGAGTTCGACCTAGATGTTGAGACTCCGTGCAAATACCTAGTCGCCGCTCTGAAGCATTTCAAAGTTGATGAACTACACCCACAGTTTATGCAATGGACAATCAGATTTTTGAACAATGGATTAATGACACCACTATGTCTCCAATTTAAAGCCCAGCATTTTGCGGCTGCAGCATTCTATCTGGCGTTTAGGTTTCTCAAGGTCCAATTGCCTTCTGGTAGAGAGTTTCCATTATGGCGGGCGTTCCAAATCTCTCCTTCTCAGCTTGCAGAAGTTTATAATCAACTGCGGGACTTTCATAAAGATAGCAACGGGAAAACAAATGTTGTTGTAGGTAAAGATTGACTACCAGCTAAATTTGTTCCAATTTCTCAAAGATTTTACATTTAGAACAGCTTTTTATTTTCAGATATAGAGATAAGCTATATAAGATTTGAAATTTTGAGATGGTGTTATGAAGTGGATTATCAAGATATTGGATATTTAACTTTGAAATATCTTAGTTTTCCTGTGTCAAGCCATTGTCTCTTCCTTTTTGTGATCGCGATGGCTTTTTATTTAAGAATAACCAACTTATAGAAAGAAAAAAATACACCCTCTAACTTTTTCACAAAAGAAAATAGCTAGTCAGATTCTCAGATTATTCATAGAAACAAAACATCCTCTTCTCAGAAAAAAATTGTTAAACCCTAAAAAAACATAGAGCTTCAATTGCCACAGACTTTAATGCCCATATTATAGATGGAGGTTGTCATGGTTTCTCATAAATAATCAACATTAAAATTAAAATTATCTTTGAGAAAATTGGCTTTACCTTCAGCTATGCCTTATAGGAAAGAAAACACTTACATAGATCTCTGTTAATTGAGGATTAAAATTTGGCTTTACCTTCAGCTATGCCTTATAGGAAAGAAAACACTTACATAGATCTCTGTTAATTGAGGATTAAAATTTGGCTTTACCTTCAGCTATGCCTTATAGGAAAGAAAACACTTACATAGATCTCTGATAATTGAGGATTAAAATTAAAATGATCTCTTAGATATGTGCCACATATGAAAGAAAACACTTACATAGATCTCTGTTAATTGAGGATTTATTCAGCACAGAAGTATGGAAACATGAAAGGCAACACTTGCATAGATCCATGTTAATTTGGGATTTATTGGATTAAAAATTCAAGTTAAAACTTATTCATCCGAGTAAACAAATACCTTTCCTCCCAAAGATGTAAGAGCACTTAGCTTATTGTAATGCAATCAGCATATTTTGTATTTCAATATCCAATCTCATCACCATTGTTTGTGAAATAAGCATCTAATGAATTTTTTAAAATGTAATGGTAAGCCAAATTTGTTAGATCATCACTTTATGAGATGGAAGTTTCATAATGCCACATTGATTTTCTCTATTGAAAACTATTTTCTTTTTTAAAATGTAATGGTAAGACAAATTTGTTAGATCATCACTTTATGAGATGGAAGTTTCATAGTGCCACATTGATTTTCTCAATTGAAAACTATTTTCTTTAGATTTTGGTTGTTTGGTCGTTTAACATTGAAGTCCTTTATGTTTCGAGTGGCTTTCCTATGCTTATCTTCTATATTATTTGATAAAAGGTGTAACAATGCCTAGCATTGGAGAATGCTCAACCAGCTTGGCAAGAACTCCTCAACTTTAGTATTTAAGATAGAATAGTTTTTAGAAGAATCTATAGTGTTTGTAAATATGTTTGTTTAGTTTCTTGATAAATTTGATCTCACTTGATCTCTCTTATATTTGTATAAACATATGTATATTAAAAGTTCATATATATTGTGTTAATATGCAATTAAGGTAATTCCTAAATAAATTATTTTATTTATATATTTCACTTTCTGAGTGCATTATCTCATTCCTTACAACATTATTGCACCCTTCTTCTCTAGTTTAGATGGTAGGGTTGAGGATCGAGTGTAATAGGAAGATCAAGTTTAGGAACTACCAATACCAATTGATGTTGCAAGTTTGGTAGTTGTGATGGAAGAGATAGGAGTTTTAAGGAGGGAAAAAGGTGGTCATTAAAGAGAGATTGTTATTTGGGGTGAAAGGGTTATCTACATCAAGGATAAATGATTCCATGGATGAAGGTTAGGTTGTCTTTGTAATGAGTAAAGTTTGAACCTTATGGAAAGATTTAAGGATGCAAAAATACATGTTACCATGTGTCAAAGGTATGGTGAAAATATAGAATTTAGGGATGCACTTGTTAGTTTTTCATACATTCATAGCATAATAATTCAAATGCATAAATAGGATCACTAGAAGAAAGACAAAGCACAAAACAATAACACAAGATTTTAACCTGGGAAACCCAAACAGGAGAAAACCAGCAATCTTCGTATAGAGATCTGATAATTCTGAGAAGAGAGTACAAAGATGAGAGAGAAAATATGGAAATGCTTTCCAAAGATAGAAACCCCAAAATAGTCTTCTCCTTCTGCAGGTGCGAACTTCTCTCTCCAAGTGATGCGACTTGTGTGAAGTGGATGAGTGAATAATGAGGTGCACTTTACCTCTATTTATACAAGTGCCAAACTAGAAAATTTCCTAACTGGGCAGACTTCTCTTGGGGAGCAATAAATAATTTAATTTAAATTTTTCTTTTGCTTGCTTTTCATCCCAAGGTTTACATTGATTATTTCAATGGTTTTACATAATTAATTACAACAAGTTCATTTGCCTTAGGAGGTACAATCAAGTATAATAAAAATTCAATAGTAATATCTTCCGAAGTTGCACAAAATCCAACACTCCCTCTCAACAAGGAAGGTATTCTTCGGTCTTCATCAGCATCAAGATCATCTGGGTTTCATCTGTACATCTATATTATCCCAATCATATCTATTCGTATTGAAGGTTGTCAACACAGTCTTAGTCCTTCGAGAAGTGTCATCGTGCAACAACTCCACCAGTTCTTTGATGAGTCCAAGAGAGTCTCTCCATACTACCTCGATGTCTGACAGATACACTTTACCATCTACTACCTATCCATCTCATTTGTCAGGATCCTCCCATACCTGGCCGAGATCTTGGACGAGCAAATGTGCACAACCATCTACTACTTGTTCGTCTCATCTGCCGATGGGGTACTCCCATACATGGATGAGAACTTGAACGAGTAGAGGTACCTGTGAAATCATCACACAACCATCTACTACATGTCCGTCTCATATGTCGATGTGATTTCTCCCATACCTAGATGAGAACCTGGATGAGTAGAGGTAGCTGTGTGAAGCCGACCATCTACTGCTTGTTCCACTCATCTACCGATGGGATTTCTCCCATACCTGGTTGAGCACCTAGATGAGTAGAGGAACTTGGGTGAACTCGACCATCTACTTCATGTTCGACTCATCTTCCGATGGGATTTCTCCCATACCTGGCTGAGCACCTCAACGAGTAGAAGCACCTAGGTGAATGCAGGGTGAACATCTTTATATCATCTCTCCCTCTCAAGGAGGGATACGTTCTCTTCTACTCCAAGTATTTCGCGAAAGTATTCGAACTTCATCCTGGAAAGAGGCTTAGTGAGAACATCTGCAGTCTGTTCATCTATCGAAATATACTGTAACATCTTTCAGAATATACTATAACTCGACCGCACCTTTCTGCACCATATCACGAATGAAGTGATATCGAATCTCTATATGCTTCGACCTGTAGTGAAATACAGGATTCATTGACATCTACACACAGCTCTAGTTATCACAGTGAATCACAGTTGGCTCTGGAATCTGGCCAAACAATCCTGCAAGGAGTTTACAAATCCAGATTGCTTCTTGGGTTGTTGTACTAGAAGCCATATACTCGACCTCTGCAGTACTGAGTTCTACTGAGTTCTTTTTCCTGTTGCACTAGGAAATCACTGCAAAACCAAAACTGAAGCAACATCTAGAAGTACTCTTCCTATTTTCAACACATCCGACCCAATCTTAGTCTATAAACCCTTGCAATCTCAAGTCACATTCTCAAGAATATCTCAGGCCATATCCCACAGTGCCACGCAAGTATCTGAGCACATGCTTTGCAACAACTTAGTGAATCTGCCTCGGGTCACACTTGAACTGGATGAGAGCATTCACAACAAAACATATATCTGGTCTGTTGTTCGTTAGATACATCAAGGACCCAATCAGTTGGCAATACATAGTAGGATCAATCAAATCTGAATCTGAAGCAGAATCTATTAGCTTCTTCAAATGTGCATCCATCGGAGTGACCATGGACTTGCAGTCCAACATTCTAAATCTCTTCAGAATGTCTATGGTGTATTTTCATTGACCTAGGAAAATATCCTTTTGCCTCTTCCATAATTCTAATCCCAATAATTAATGCATCAGTCCAAGATCCTTCATTTCGAACTCAGAGACGAGTTTGTGATAAGTTTCTCATTTCCAATGAGAAACAGGTCATCAACATATAGTACCAAAATCAATGGCTCATCATCCACAACCTTATAGTAAAGGTTGGGGTATGCATCACTCTTGGTAAATCCCAAGCTCACCAGGAACCCGTATATCCGTCCGTACCAAGTGCTTGAGCCCATATAGTGCCTTTTTCAATCTGCATACGTGAGACCTTTACGTGGACAATAAACCCTTCTGGTTGTTCAATGTATACTTCTTCCTCAATAACACCATTGAGAAAGGTTGTCTTAACCTCCATCTGATGCAACTTCCATCCCATAGCTAAAGCAATATCCATGATCGATTTGATGGAATTATATCGAGCCACAGGAGCAAATGTCTCATCATAATCGATTCCCTCTTTTGGAGAGAACCCTCTGGCAACAAATCTAGCCGTGTATTTTTCAACACTCCCATCTACTCCATGCTTGATTTTGTATAACCACTTGGAATTTACTACTAAATTCTCCTCAGGTCTCGGCACAACCTCCCATGTGTCATTCTTCATGATGGATTGGTATTCTTCCACCATGGCATCCTCCCAAACTTGGTGTCCAGACGCTTCGTCATAAGTGGTTGGTTTTGAGTCAATGATTTTACTCATCAATGCTACATAACTGGAGAACCTCTAAGGTATTTTGCTTTCTCTGAAAGAACCATGTGGATCTTCATGCCCCTCTGCATCCTACAAAGTTTTTTATTCCCATCTAGGCCTTTTCTGGCCTACTGCAATATTTCTGGGAGCATCAGTTGGATCAATGGGATCGATGGGTTCATCCTTTTCTGCTAACTCCCTCTGAACTGGAGGGGGAGATGATCTCATCTCCTTTGGTTCTACCATTTCTTCATCATCGATCTCCGTGTCTGATCTTCTGCCTTTCCTAACAGCCATCTCTTCTTCAAAGGTCACATCCCTACTGACTTCATTCTGTCTGGCTCCTGGGATGTAGATTCTGTAAGCCTTTGAAGACTCACTGTATCCCACGAAAGTTCCCTTCTTTCCTGAAGGTTCTAACTTCATCCTTTTCTCCTTGGGAACATGTATGTAGATTGAACAGCCAAATATCTGGAGGTGGCCCACTTCTGGTTTCACTCCCGTGAATGCTTCTTCTGAGTCATTTTCTTCACTATCTTATGTGGGCATCTATTTTGTACATATACAACTGTTCTCGATGCTTCTTCCCATAAGAACATAGGTAGACTTTGGTCATGTATCATGGCTTTTACTGCCTCCATAATAGTTCTATTCTTCATTTCAGTAACCCCATTTTGTTGGGGGTTGTAAGGAACTGTGAGATCCTTCTTAATTCTTGATTCCTTGCAGAAATCATTGAATTCTATAGAGGTGTATTCTCCACCATTATCTGATGTCGAGACCTTGATCCTCTTTCCTGACAAATTCTTGACTTGTGCTTTGAATTCATTGAATTTGCTGAGTACTTCCTTAGATTCCGTCAACTTGAGAAAGTATATCCAAGTATTCTGTGATTAGTCATCAATGTGTTGATGTATATGTAACTTCGGAATGTATTTCATCTATGTATTTCATATATATTTATTGTACCCTTATAAGAGATGTGTTATTCCTCTATAAGGAAGTGTTGTCATGTGGATTGACAAGTGTCGCAAGTGTGTGTACTTGCTGATGGGTTATTAGACCACCATGTGTGGGGTCAGCCCTGAAATATATATTATATTGTGGATGTATCTAGATAGACAAGTCGGCCCCATAGTGTAACTAGGAAAACATGCTAGTATAAATAGAGATCGGGAGATCTCTATTTTGATCATTCGGAAAGTCACACTTCTCTCACTCAGAAAGTGGCACACTAGTGAGGAGGAGGATCATCTGCTACTAGGAGACTATCTCAAGTGTATTTTGGTTGTACTTTGGTTGAGCCATTGCTCTCTCTATCTCTGAGGAAGTTGTGGGGTTTTTCACCTTAGGGTTTTCCCCACGGAAACTCTGTGTCTCTTGTCTCTCATGCTTTTGATTCTTGTGATGATTGACATGCTTGTTATGATTGATATGCATTGATATACTGTACATGTTATTCTCTCAGTGAAGATCCTAGAGTATTGTGAATTAATGCTCAAAATTTAACATGGTATCAGAGCTAACCTGAGAAGAAGACATTTTGCAGTGACGAAAACTTGAGTTTCTTGTTTATTGGGTTTCTCTCCATAGTTTTTGGAAAATCAGTATAGTAGATTGACTCTACTCATCAAGGAGAATCTATCTGTCCAATCAGAATTCAATTCTGAGCATTTTCAGATTTGGCCCTAAAAATTAGGGTTTTCACAAAAATAGGAATTTCTGAAATCTGAAGACATAGCTGGAAGCTCCTTGCAAAAATCGAAGTTTAGAGCTTTGGATCGAGATTTTTGGCTAGGTAGATCTCCAGGAAACTCAAACCCTAATTGAAGGCTCTCCCTAGTGAACCCGGGAGGACAAAAGACAAATCTGAAGGGTAAAGCTTTGCTAATCTCAATTTCTGAATACACTAGGCTGATCAGCTCATCAAGGTGCATCTTTCTATCCTTTCAGAAAGTTGAAATTCACATTTTGAATTTGTAGGGTTTTTTCGACAAACCCTAATCCAGGACCAAATCTAGTTTTCAACATTTCAAGTGGTAAGACCTAAATCTTTTCTATTTCCATTTGAAGTACTCTTTAAGATGTCTCACCACACCAAGCTTGAGGATAATCTTGAAGGGGATGATAACTTCCGAGCTTGGAAGTATAGGATTGGGTTAATCCTGGAAGAGAATGAGTTGGACTCATATATAAAAGAAGACATCCCTATCCTAGAGGATGAAGAGGCTAAAGTACTGCATAAGAAGAACTTGGTCAAGGCAAAGAGAATCGTTGTTGATTCTATCAAAGACCATCTCATACCCCATGTGTCTTCTCTAAAGACACCCAAGGAGATGTTTGACTCTTTGACCAAGCTATTTGAAGGGAAGAACATAAATCGGAAGATGACCCTGCGGAACCAATTGAAAGGAGTAAAGTTTCAGAATGGAGAAACCATTCAATCTTACTTCTCCAAGGTCTCTCAGATCAAGGAACAACTTGAAGCTGTGGATGAATTAGTGGACAATGGTGAAGTTGTTATGACCACTCTGAATGGCCTACCTAGGTCATGGGACTCCTTTATTCAAGGAATCTATGCAAGAAAGAAATTGATCTCTTTCAGTAAACTGTGGGAGGAATGCTCTCAAGAAGAAGCTAGACTTGTAGCTCGTAAGGAAAAGATGGGAGGTGAAGATCAAGCTCTCATAGCTCACACCAAAAAAGGGAAGTCCAAGAGAGAGCCATCTCACTCCAAGAAATATTCACATCATGATAAAGAAAGAAGAATATGCTTCACCTGTAATGAAAAAGGACATATTGCCATAAATTGTCCCAAGAACAAGAAGGACAACAACAACTTCAACAAGAAGAAGAAGGGAAGCAAAAGAAGGTTTCAAGCTCATGTTGCCGAGGATGATGAACCTCCCAAGAAGAAGGCTAGAGCAGAAAGCGATGATGATAACTCATCAAGTGAAGAAGAGTATGTTCTAATCTCTGCTCTCACAGGTACAATCTCCCATGGTTGTAATGATTGCTTAATTGACAATGGGGCTTCTAAACACTTGACTGGGTTTAAAGAATCTTTTGTAAATCTATCTGAACATGAATCACCCCATAAAGTGAAACTTGGGGATGATTATCAATACCCCATCAAAGGAAGTGGTGAAGCCTCCTTCAACCTAGATTCTGGAAAATCTTTGAAGATGAAAGAAGTCCTTTATGTACCTGGGCTCAAGAAGAATCTTCTCTCCACCTATGCATTGGATGCAAAAGGCATGAGGGTTGCATTTGTAGATGGCCAAGTCCTAATGTTGCCAAAGGGTAAAACTATTGATGATATAGTGGTGATTGGAGAGAAAGAGGGAGGATTGTACAAATTGAAGGGACAACTTGAACATGCCATGGTGACATAAAGACAACGATTCATCCATAGTCATGGATCACATAGAGGTATGTATAATTTGTTTTTGAAAAAGTTAACTAATGAGTTATGCAGGTCATTGAAGAGAACAAGAACACATTGCTAGACATAACT